>JACSVZ010000005.1:15888619-16488619 GCA_014706295.1 Lycocorax pyrrhopterus obiensis
AGTGCTGTAGTTGCTGCCTGGGATTAATCAGTCATGATGCCCTCCATGTGTGCGGCTTGGGGCCCAGGTGAAAATGTCTCCCATTGCTGAAAAATCCTAAAACTTCCAGTGTTGATCATTTGTCACCACCAGCAGAATCCACACTACTCAGTAATTTCAAATGTGCCTCACCTGGGGATTTCTCCAGGTCTTTGGTGCTATGTAACAATCAAAGTACTGCTAGCAAATTAAAATTAATGACTTGTGGTCGTAGCTCCAGACTCAATGACTGCAATGACATTTCCTATTGCAGCGGCCTCGTGACAAGGTAGCGACTGTTGCTTCTGGAAATACATATTTTCCCTACATCTAGAATTATCCTGCTGCTCCCAGCCCCCTCACCTCTGGGATTTCTGTTTTGAATGGCACTGTCTACCCTGACTCGTTCAGGGATCTCCCCTAAGCCAGTTTTGTACAGCTGCACATGTCACAAATGGCAGCGAGGCTGGGAGAAGTTGGCAGATCGTTTTCTCTTCGGATGCTAACTATCTCAGGGATCTTTGCCACAGTGACTTCAATTTCCTCTGCTTGACAGACCTTATCAACAGCTTAAAACATGTTTACAAACACAATACAATCAGAGTTCTGTGCTTTAGATGCCAAATTATGCTGTAAGCCATTGATCTTTATTACAGATTTGCAGGGTGTTTCTAAATACGTTAGTAATTATACATCTGGGCTGTCAGAGCATCTACTCTTGGGCAATCTCCTTTTATGTTGGATTTGATTGATAGTTACTTATAGACTTGATTCAAAATGAATTTAAAAATCACAGTGCTGGAATACAAGCCAGCTCGAGTTACTTTAACTTTTCAGCCTAAACCTAAGGTGGGAGGATTGCTGCTCTAACAAGGATTATTTAATCATGTACGAAACACAGCACCAGCACTCTCTTATCTGTCTGAGGCAAGAATAAACATCTGGATTTCCAGTAGATGGCCATGTCTCAGCTTCCAGGAGCACAGTGTCAAGAAATAGATGTCTAACTGTCAGAAAGTTGTAATAATTCTGTTGTTTGTCGTTACATTCTTGGGAAAAGAGGAGGAATTCCTACATGCTCCTGCAAAATATTAATAGGCAATAGGTTATTTATATAAACACGATTAATCATACCAAATAACAAGGTTAACTATCAAAATCAACCCATTTTCAGTTAAAAAAAAAATCTCTTTACATGTGAATGTATTTTTTGCTCTCTTGACCACGGTGAGGAAGAGCAGTTTTTAATGTGCACAAGTCACGGAGCTCCAGGTTTGCTTTGTGTTAGGAGGGAGCAAGGACAAGACCGACAGGAGTCGTTGCTTGCATGGGAGGCAAAGATCTGTAGATCTAAACAACTTTAAATAGCCCAGATTGGAAATTTTACAGTGGTGATCACCAGCGAGGTTGTGAATTTGGAGCTGGAGTGTCCAGCTCCTCCTGCCCAGGGTGATTCTGTCTGCAGGAGCGTTCCCTGTCAATGGACAGAAATAAGAACGGCTCACCCCCTCCCAAGGTGCAGCTGAGTTTTGTCTCCAACATTTTGCACCAAGTCCCTGGATGAGCAGATTAGTTTGCTCAAAGCAGAGGCCCTTTTGAAATCAAAATGTGTAAGAGAAAGATAACTGGGATGAAAAGTTTCTTTTTTCTTTGTATGCTCCATATCAGGATAAATTTTGTACAATTAGATGGAGCTTATACTGAAATGGAATTGGACACTCTGTTTCTAGCAGTAAAGCTGCACATCCACCTGCCCTTTATAAAAATCCTACATTAATTCCTGTCCTCCTGTTTATGTTTAAATGTAACTCATGGCCTTCTTTCATGAAACTTCTGAAAGAAATTGTTTCTCAATTGAATTTGAAAACTGAGTTTAAATGCTTTTATATTTTACTTTCATCCACATAGTAGATTTGTTATCAGAAAACCCTAAACACAGCACCTTTTTTTTCTCTGAAGACAGGAGACCATTAAAATTTTAACGGTTTAGAAACTAAATTCACCTGTAGAGAAGCACTGAATTGCTTTACAGAAAGGTACAAAGCCTGTTAAAAGAGAGAACTCAAAAAGGTCATATTACTAACAATTTAAAACTTTAATGCATAGGTTTACTTCTTTTATTAAAGTAGCAAAATTGTCTATTTCATGTCCGGGAAAGAAATTAATGTATTTTCTGTGTAAGAAGTTTGCCAAAATTTTCCAACACGCAGGTGCTTTAAAATTAGGGCTTTATAGCAGCAGAATATTGAAGTTTATTTTATGGGAATATAATGTTTATTTAGCAGTGTGAGTCCACTAAGGAATTCTTTTGGGTTTTGCAGCAACAAGGTAATTTTTGTTGGTAAACTAATTAAATTGTTGATAATTAGGGTCAGGCATTAGTAGTTAATTTCTTGGTTTTTGATTTCTTTATGGTTATTTTATGACTATTTTATCAACATGTGTGATGAAAGAGAGAAACTGAAATGGAAATGGCAAAATAAACATATTTAGGTTCTTTGAGGTAAAAAAATCACTGCTCAGTCATGTTTTAGAGGAGTGGGTGATTTCACCTAACTGCAGGTGAATTAAACAGATCCCAAGGGAATTGAAGAATTCCCTCACTTTGAGAAGGCCATCAAAGATGGGGAAGGGTCTGGAGATTCAGGCCCATGAGGAGCAAATCTACGACTCTACATCCAATAAAACGAACAAATAGATTTTTTTGTAGTTTTCCCTGGTTCACAACAAAACATCTCTGCAGAATCTGAAGCTCAGGCTTGTCTTACTGACGTCAGTTTTATCAGCAGTAGTATTTCACTAGTTTGGAAGCAGTATTGGTGTGAATTCTCTTGATTTTAATGTTATCCAAATTTAAAAGTCATAATGCTGTCAATATTTACAACTACTAGGGGAAGCAGGAATTTTGGGATATCACAGCTCTAAAAGTAGTGGGTTTTCCTCATGAAACTTGTGTAAATATTGATAACTAAAGCTGTCGCTAAAAGATATCATTGATAAACCTCTTCTTCCATTTTCTCTCCTCTTTAGTATATGTTTTCTCGGTGATAAAAAATGTTTCTGACACTTTTCAGTTTCAAACCGTTCCTTAAACACGTGTTCCTGTGCTGGATTTCTTTCTGTTTTGCTTAATAGAGCAGGGGTTTTATGAACGTTTCCAGAGGTTTTATGACACTTCCTCCTACCGTCCTTGTGGCATCAGGGAAGGAAGAACATGGAATGAGAACTTGTGAACACAAGTGTCTTCTAAAGACCAGCTCCTGCCTCAGCTGTACAGAGCTCCAAAGGAAGACATTGCTCTGAGGGTTTAGATCCGGGGGAAAATTTCAAAGTCAGACAGTTTGGAATTTTTCACGTTTTCTCATCTCCATTCCAAAGTGGAGAAAATCCCTATGTGGTGCTTCCCTGTGGGTTTGCCTCTTGCTTCCTTTTTACGTTATTGATACTCATTTTTCAGGATTTGACATTTATGTTCACATCAAGGCTTATCCGTACGCTTAAACCACAAGAATCTCTTCCGTGCTTTGAGACCTTAAAGGGTTTGAAATCTTGGGGTTTAACTGTGTTTATTCATTCTGGCAAACTGAGCTTCAAAGAGAGCACTTTATTGCCGTGGAAATTTTCCATCTTGATGGGGTTTTGAGTCCCCTTCTTTAGTTGAATCATTCAACAAGAACAAAAAATGAAAGTGAGTTTAATTCATATCTGTTACACAATCGTATATGCATCCCAAAATGTAAATGCAGGAATGCAACTGTATTCCCTCAAGACAGGTCTGTGTAAGCAATGGAAAACTCATTGCCTCTGTTTTGCCTAAAAAAAGAGGATGGTTTAAAAACTCTTTCCTCTCTTGAAAGCACAAACAATTCACAGGCGCGTTCTGTAGGAATCTTAGCAGGCCTAGGGCAATGTAGAGAAATCTTTGACAGCCAGAGGTATAATGAAGGAGCAAATAACACAGATGGAGCAGTTTTTCTTTTGTTACTTGCTGTTGTTAACGGATTGCAGAAAAATGGGAGACAAGCATGATGACCTTCCTACTTAAAAAGTCTCAGTTTTGTAATTTTGTTCAGTTCTAGAGTTGTGCTTTTCCTCTTTTGTACACACACAAATCAAAGCTCACCAGAGGCAATCTTGCATAAAGTGACAGCTGTTTATTTAAATTATCTTAGCCTCATTCTATTTCCATCTTTCTCTGACAGACATCTGTTCAATTGGTGCATTAGAAATAGATGCACATATTGTTTGCCATCCTGTAGGAACCGGGGACTGGACAATACCAGTTGCTCAGACAGTTGTATTATGTTTGAGATCTATTTAACAAGTGTTGCTCTTATTTTTTATTTTAATCAATTCAGTGGCACATATGTTTGAGTAAACATTTGGACTGTTTTGTATTGGGAGATATGATTAATTGATCATCACAACACCAGGAAAATGTCCAGAGAATGCACAGCCTCCAGTTAGGTTTAAAACTGCCCCGAGTTTGCTATAAGTGCAGCTTGCAGGGTATGTGAAGGTGCAACGATTTGTCTCCATTTTGAATGTAATTTGGATTTTATGGGAAAACAATTAATACAAGTTTGCCGTCTTTTTTACTCTGTCAAAAAACCACTTTCAGAACCGCACCATCCTAAAGGGTTAATTTCTCACAGCAGGTTTGAAACTGTGCATCTTTTTTTTTTTTTCTGAGGGACTGTAAAGTGAATATACTTGAAGGGCACAAAGGGAATACACAATTATTTTTACCCACGGATAAGAAATATAGGAAACTTTTCCACGACCGGTCCAGAGCAGGCAGAGGGCAGAAGGACTGACCCTGAGAGGAGAGAGTTCTCATTTTCAGTGTAGCTTAATTAATCCGTGTTACCCAGTCGCTGCTCTGTTTGACCCTCTTGCCAATATATCTGTCAGGCTTCTACTATTTCTGTAGTTCTGTTTCATGTGGCATCAGAAACGTCCTGAGATTGCCACCTTCATGAGTGTGGTCTCATCATGGCTTCCCAAGGATGGACCCAATATTTGGGCATCCATTAAGCCTATAAAAGATACTTGTTTTCCTAATTCTAGATATCCAGAAATCCAGATTTCAAAAATAGTATTGAATGTTTTAATGTAGTTTCAATGTCCAAATCATAACTATTTTTTAATGAATATTTGCCTTTTCGTTACATGATGTTACAGCATTCTGACGATCTGTCAGATGCAGTTTTGCTGGAGAGCAAAGGGCAAACCAAGCTGACCTCAAATCTTTCTGAATTTAACAAGATTCTTCATTTATACTTGGATTTTGATTAAAATATATGTGGAATAAACATAGCTTGGTAAACCTTGCACATCACAGTTTCAAAACTAGTTTTTGAAAAATCTTTTCTTATGTGGAAACAATAGTTTTTAAAGTTACTAAAAAGGAAATTCAATCCTTATCGAATGAGGTATCTTAGGAGCATGGAAAACTCCTTTAAGGAACTCCAATGGCACAGGCAAGCTGAGAGAGAGAGGCAGGGCTATTTCTAGAACCAAACCTGCTGTTACAAACTGCACATGAATAACCTGGTCCATAGCACTGCCACGCTGCAAACACGGGAGGTTCTCTGCTCTGTCTTCCCTTGCCTCGTGCTCTAGAAGTGCTCCAAGTGCTTGGTGCCGATTGCTCAGCAGCAGCAATCCAGAGCAGCCATTAATTGCCAACAGCGTTTCCTTCCTTGTTCACAACTCATAAAAAACATTGTTTCCCAGCAATTAAATTTAATTTTTGTTTGTTCTTCCACACTCACGGCCTAAAATCTTTCTCATGGCTGTCTAGAGGTAGTCCATGAACCCGTGTAAAGGAAAGGCTCGGGGGGAGTGGAATGAGGGGTTCTGGGAAGTTTGCCCAGCAACATCAGTGCTCAGCAGTTTCTCATTTAGCTTTATATTTTCCAATAAGAAAAGATCTTTTTCTGAGCAGTGAAATGAATTCTGTTTACACCTGTCATTTTCTCTGGTTTTCTTTATACTCCGTTGTCCTGAATATTTATTGATTCCTATATTACCAGTTTGAGACCCTTTCATGCCTGTTATTTACACCCTCTGCAATCTGATTTCCAAAAATCAATATACTGTAACTAAATAGATGTTTCTACTTTCTGCTTACAAAACAAAAGCAGGACCCCAGCAAGGTTACAAGCTAAAATGAGAAAGTACAGAAAAAAGACTCAAGTGCGTATTAGTGTGAATATTTTCTTACAACATATTTAAAGATTAAGGTAGTGAATGTGCTCTATAATAAATAAAAAACTGTAAAGTTGTTAGAGTTCTCTTTTTGATTATGAAGTTCATCTTTCAAAGTTAAAATATTGTATAAGTAAAACTATACTGATTTTTTTTCCCAAAAGATTACTTTCTAAGGAAAAAAATTGAAACACCACTTAAAATACTTCTGAAATGAACCATTTTGCTATTTTACTTGCTATTTTTAGCACTACATGCTTGCATGTTATAAAATGAACCAAAATCATTCATTTGGAATGACTTTCTCTAAATTTCCGCATTTACTCCTGTGTAGAGCCTGAGGGAGTTACTCTGGTTTCAGTTCTTTCACACTTTTAACCTTGAATGATGGAAGGAAAAAGTAAACTTCCCAAATCTGTGGATGACAGCGACCCGGACGGGCCTGCAAATAATTTGGAGGACAAGGTTACAATTTAAATTAACCTTCATAAATTGGAGAAACGATCTGGATCCCACAGATAACGTTCGGTAAATACAAGTGCGAAGTGCCGCGTTGGGCTAGGAGAAAAGAAAAACACAAATACATGAGGGAGGATGGAGGGGGCACTGCTGGAGGTAGGGATGGATGGAGGGGTCAGGGAGTCCTAAACTGAGCGGGCCAGGAAGGAATTTTGTGTTCAGCTGTACCTTCAGCGGTAGGAGTTTTTATAACTCGGCGTATTCAGTGTAGGAAACACAAGGCAGAAGCAGGCTGGTAAGTCTTCCAGAAAAGGAAGGTTTTAATGGAGAGAGAAAATCAAATATGGGTCATGGTGTTCGAGACTAGGATTAATTTACGCTTTAAAACTTTTAGAATAGCGGTTCTGGAAGTCAGAGGTCGTGAGTGTCAGTATTCCCTCAGAGACCATGAGTTTTAGAAGCTACTTACAGAAGTTGTGGGTTTGCTGCCACTGTGTTTTTAAGAACAAATATGGAATAATAGGAAGAAAACAGGAAAATTGCCTTTTTTTATTCTTTTCTCAACTTATATGTCTTTCCATAGACTTTCAAAATCTTGGAGCAAGTTCAGACAGTGGAAAATATTGTGCATTTTGTTCTTATGCATCTGTTTAGTCCTCAGCATTTGTAAGAATGCTTACAGATTGTATTGATATTTTGAAATAACTTTTCTCATTTATAAAAACTTCCACGTGTTCAATGTTAAAGCCCTACACTCAAAATGAGGCTCAGCTCAGCAGAGAATAAAACCTCAAAACTGTCCCACGCCAATCTCATTATACTGTTTGTTCTATTTAATTGATTACAGTCAGTGAAAGTAAATCATACGAAAGAAATTCCCACTCAGTTGTGACAGGCACAAGTTGTACTCATTAATCAGACTTTTGCAGAGGAAAATAAATAAATACAATCAAACCAAAATGAAATTTCTTATTAATATTAAATCATGAGTCTCTTAGTTATGAATTTAACTGATTCTCTGATTCTGGTACTGGAAACAGGGAAAATGGGATCAGCCTTTCTGAGGGGTGCTGTGGACAGAAAGGAAAGAAGCTTTTGTGGGAACTGCTGTGGCTCTGGCTCCAAGAGCAAAGTTTTAGGAGACAGCTTTTACTGCCATGTCCTTTAATTCTGCTTTTTGCTACAGGCTCCAACTTGTAGGAGGAAACAGATTCTCATTTTTGAAGTCAATGGGCAAATTTTTTTCTCCTGCTGAAAGCGAGGAGTAACGGACTACACAGAGATCTGTAACTCCAAGAAACTGATTTCAGCTTTTAACCACAGAATTTTCAGATATTGTGGTTGTAACTAGTAATCTTTAAGCAGAATTTTGGTCTAAAACTGTCTTGTATCTTAAGGGTTCTGTTTGGGGTTTGTTTTGTTTTAAGAATTAGCCTCACCAATGTGACTTTTTGAAGGTCTTAAAAGTAGCAAAAAAGATTATTTAAAAGAGAGAGAGAGAGAATACTTTCTTCCTCGAAATTACTTATCAATATGATACCGTCTGAAATGTGGAAATGGCAATTATAAAGGTCATTTTAATTAAATTTAGCTCTATCTTCAGGCTTGCATCTATTTAATTCCCTGGTGACTCAGATTAAATATAGAGCAATACAGGCCAGTATTTTATCACAGGCCATGAAGATAGGAATCGTTAATGTGTGCTGCTGTCTGGGCTTTACTGATGCAAGGGCACTGTTTCAGGTTTAACTCACTTGTTTTATTTCTGATTTTGTCTTTTCTTTGTTTTCACTCAAGATCATAGGAGCTCCTCCCAGGGAGTATCCTGGGTTCTCACCCCAAGCAGATGTACCTGCACACAGAGAAGCTCTCACAAAGCCATAGGCTCCGTGCACTCCAATTGCACTCATTCTCTGTCTCATTCCTTTCCCTAAAGCAGCTTTGACTTGTTGCATGTACTCTTGCTGTCAAGGCAAAACGTTTCAGAATTAGCACAGCTACCGAGATAAAGCTGTGCAAAACCTGGGCATCTCCTTTTTAACAAAGCTCAGAGCACTCTACCCATAAATTATGAACAAATAAACAATTTCACCATCTATAATAACAATATATTTCTGAGATGCTGTTGGCATTCTGTGACTTCCATTCAAGTGTGTATCTTTCACGAGTTTGTGCACGTTACAGGTGCCTCCACCTCAACAAATGCAGCCAAAACTAGTTGCAGTTATTAATAATTATTATTACGCAATAAAAACAATTATTATTATTACAACTACTACTATTATTATAAAATGATTAAGGGGTTTTTTTTGTATGCTAAAAGTGTAATAGCACCAAGAAGACTTTGCTTTCTAGCCCTGCCACTCTCAGTCTCTCTCTTTGGGAGCTGAAGCTTCTGAACAGATTACAGACAAGTGACTGCACTGTTGAGCAGGGCAGGTTTGGATCATTTAATTCCTATTGCTTGCGACCTTCTCAGGCTCACTCGGAGAAAGATAACATTCTGCACTGATAAGACCTTGCCTTCAGGAACATGTTCTCAGAGTATTTCTCACCCCCAGGCCCGGTGGCAATGAGATTTTGTTTTTCCTGAGCGCGCCCAGCCGCACACGTGTGGTGTGTTAATGAGAAGACGCAGGTAGATAATTACAGGGGCTCTGCAGCCCTTGCAGGAGCCCAGCAGCTACTCAGGGACATGCAGCATGGGGCCATACAATGCTTAACTTTTCAATTTTAACAAGTCAAATTCCACTTTAGGAAAATAAAATAGCTCGTGCTTAGTTTAAGCAGTCTCTCATGATGTTTTTCCAGTCTTCCAACTCCTTCTTATTTTCTGACTCACACAGATTTTTTTTAAATTTAGCTCTGTTCTACTAAGCTTTTCTGTCACGTTGTTCTTAAAGTTTCTTTAAAAACCAGACTGGATAATTTTGAAAATTTTTCACTAGTTTTGCTTACTTCTGAGAATGCTTCCATAATGCTGATGGTTTCAAATATAAAGTCTTCCAATATTGAATCAAATTGTGAATGCAGTCAAAAACATCACGTAGAGGATCAGGAGGAAGGATTGGTGGGGTTTAGTTCTCGTTAAGGTAGAACAGTAACATCAGATAGATTGATGACAAAGAATTACAATGTATGGAAGTAGAAAAGGCTTTTTCTAGACTCAAGACAAAACTCACAAGGCAGACAAGAATATCAAACCAGAATCAACCAAGTAAGAGACAGAGAATGAAGAGACATAATTAGGTCATTTCCAATAACCTGTACTGCCCTTGCTTTCCCTTTGTTGATGAATACAAACTTTTCAGGGGGTGTGGAATTGCTTTTTCCCCCGTATATCATCCATCTGCTGTTTCACAGTGGTTCACGTCATAAAGATAAGTCCACCATTAAAGTAAGGCAGGAAATCCTCCTGAAGTTATTTCAAGCACTGTAGTCCTAATTATTTTATTTCAAGCTCAAATGATCAGCTATATTTCTCATCCTCAAATACTAAAATAAATAAACAAATTGCATCCCTAATAACACCATTATCTGTATGTGGTCTCTCCAGTTGGGTCCAATCCTCCTTTGATGGCACAGCAAACCTTCAGTCCTGTGAGATTATTCTTAGGTTTTAACTACTATGTGAGTATTTGGTTATAGTTTGGTTACATTCTCATTTATAAATAAATAGCACCAATAATTAGTGGCTTTTAAGCAGTCCCGTAAAATATTTATATGTAACCTTGAGAATATTTGGCTGATGTTAATAAGGTGTGGGGGAAATATGTGGATTTGGTGATATTTGTCTATTGCCACAACAAAACCTGCTGTGCAGGGAGTTGCAGGAATTACTTTTGAGTGTGTTCTGAGTGGGGCTTTGCAGCAATTCTCCTTGAAATAGCATCAGATCAAAGGCTACTGCAGCAAAAATATTTATTTTTGTGAACAAATCTCAGTTTGAAAATTTCTACAGGCTTGAGACCTATAATTGAAAAAGTTTTAAAAGGAATTTTAAAGAAATATTTCTCTTCGTGGTCATTTGTCTTCCGTATAAATTTTGTAACTTGCTAATGCATCAAATGGAACTGTAGGTGCACCTGCCTGACTTTGGGAAACTCAATATTTCGAAGGATTTTAGCCCCTAAACTATCAGTTATTCAACCCCACTTAATAGGAATTTAAAAATGACGGCTATGGAATTAGCATAGCACTGTTTGGCACACATTGGATTGCATATTGAATGATATGCTCTGTAAATTAACTTATCCTTTACATTAATTGGTGCTAATTACTGCAGATCTGTTTAATATTAATGTGTTAATCTGTACATCAGCGACTGGAATTGCACATTAAATTCAGAATGTCAGTCGCACTTCCAATTCAGAAAGTCGCTGATAATGTAATTTGTAGTTTATGTTATCATTAGAGTGAGAAAACATGAAAAAAGTTGGGGATGATACAAGGCTGATTATCCTGTGTGCATGTGTGAGGGTAAAGGGGGAATGTTCTTTAATCTGTTTGAGGAGGCAGCACATTTAGCAGAATTGGGCTGTTTATTTCTGATTTCTGTCCCTTTGAGATTGGCCAATGCCACAAAGAACTGCAGAGCGTCACAAAGCTTACAGCATTTCCTTTTAAGACCACAAATACAGATATTCAGTTTTTCTCCTGAAAATTATGCAATTATTTATTAAGGGGAAAAAAAAGAAAAGCCAAACAACTTTAAAGTTTGTCTTGAGTTCATATCAATGAATTCTTGAAAGAGGTTTGCCATAAAAACATGCAAATTTGAAAAGAACATGATAAAAATGGTTATTTGACCTGCCCTAGTTTTGACAAAGTGTGAATTTTGGGTGGGTGTATTTGTCAGTTCCTCAGATATCTACAATTTTCCATACTTTAAAATGCCCACTTAAGCAGGGCTTAAACTGTTAATCTACTTTATCTCGTACGTTTAGTTAAACCCTGAAGATCCTTCAGTTGTGAGCATCCAGAACTCCTTATTTATGTGTACTACACAGTTTCCATTTTATTCAAATGTACCCTTAGTGAAATTGAAGCACATTCAAGAAACTGTTGGTCCAGAAAGACATAAAATGATGATAAAATGCACACATTCTAGAAAGAGATTTAGGTGACCACCGAGAACTGTATAACATTTATGTTCCCTTCCCCTCCACCCCAAATGATTTGAGAGGAACAAATATCTGAAACTCAATTTCTAGAGGTATCTTCCCAGAGATAGTGCTTGTAATGCAACTGTAAATTATGGCATACAATGTTCAGGAAATATTAAAATAACAGTTTGTATAATTACATTGTATGCCCTGCATTCTAATATCTAATTTTTCTACTTTTATCCAAAACCTCATAAAATAAGCTGTTAAAGTTAACCGAGGCAATAAAATAACTGTGATAAATTTACGTTTACAGCACTGTTGCAAAGACATTTAAATCATGATGCATAAACCAAGGGACAATCAATAAACATCCATGGCAAAATCTGCATTTAAAATTTTAAAGTGCAGTCTTTATGGACTGCTCAAAAAAGAAGATGTTGGTGTCATTTGAACTCTGCGTCGGCTCTGAGGTTCTGTCTTACAATAATATTGGAAAGCACTGGCCAGTCACAGATGGGGAAAAAAGCAACTAAGATTTTATTTGGTTTAATATTTATTGATTTATTTATATACAGGAAAATAATGCATCAGAGTTCTTAGCAAATAAGTTAATATTTTTATATTTAGAGGTTTGGGTTTTTTTTAAAAATAAGCAACTTAAAAATAGACAGGAAATTTCATTACACCTTGAAATCTTCCCACATTTTTTGGACTGGACTCAGGTTGTATTTCTTACCAGTGGATGTTGTGTGTGCTCAGTATTTCTGAATGTCTGCCCAGGATTTATTTTACACTCCTTTCTTGCCCTCTAAGTTGTAAATACATAAACACACAGAGGAAAATTTCAGCCTTAACATGTCCAATATATTACAGGTATCACTGAGTAAGTTATTCAGATTTTTAAGACATAAACCTCCTTTTTTTCTCCTTTGTTTTTTTCAAAATATGAAGAAATCCTTAACGTGAAACAGTGAAGCAAAAAAATATACAAAGTCAGTTGTTTAAAAACAACTTTTTTTCATAGTGCTTTTCTTTTAAATAAAGGCACAAAAAAAGCATGAGAGTTTCTCGGTGTATTCTTCAGTGAGATTTGTGTGCTTGGTAATAGAAAATTATTCATAGCTAGTCATTGGTTTGAAGGCCTGGCCAGATTTTAAAAAGAATGTTTTTCCACATAAAGGAAAACTACTCCATGAAGTTACAATTTACATTCCACTGAGAAGTAGAAACTATCTTCTGGGCTAATACAGTTTATAGGGAAATATTATAAATCTTTTAGAAAAAAGTGAGGGTTGGAGTAAAACAAATGCAAAATTTAGTGTTGTGTCAGTAAAATCTGGATCCCCTGAAATGGGGTATCTAATTTGTTGATTTAATTTTTAAAATATTTTTAGCAGATCCTAAAGTGATCTGGTTTATGGGTTAGAAAGCTGTTTATGGGTTAAAAGCTTTTTTACGGGTTAGACACAGTCTTCAGTTTAACTCTATAAAAGTGATATGCTAAAAAAAACAAGTAAGATCTTATTTGGGCAATTTTGCTTGAAAGCATAATCAATAAAGAAAAGTGAATTGTCAACAATGGCTGGCAATCCATAAATCTTTCTTTTATTTATTATTGAAAAACGTCATGCTGATCAAACACATCTGTGATGCCAACCTTCCCTTTATTTAGCTACAGCCCAGAATTGCTTTGGTCAGAAAAACACCACCATGGCTTTGTGAAGAGGTGCAGGTTTTGCCTTCAAGGTTAATTCTAAATCAAAGTTTTTAGAGGTCTGCTTTAGTATCTGAAATAAAATGTTCTTAGGACTTCATGATGAATGGGAAATTAAATGTTTACCCCTTTTTTAACAAGCAGTAAAAACATGAATTCTGTACCAGCAGTTTGATAGCTGTATTTGTCCTCCTATTTCCCTATTAATACAGCACCTGAATGAATTAAGGCATCCACAGTAAATATGAGCTCCTGGTTATTACAGAAGTTTGCCCAAAAGCCACATTATTTTCCTTTAGAGAAAGGCATAAACGCTTGCACATTGCCACTTTGAGACAAACAGAATGTGTCAGCTTTTTCAGATGTGGCAAGAGCTGTGGAATTGGAGCTGTAAATGTGATATGAGGCAGAAAATCAGGTTGGTCCTCTGGTTATAATTGTGGTGTCGGTGGGTGCCAGGCCTGTTAATGAGCAGCAGCAGAATATCAAATGTTTCTCTGCGTCTTTAATCAGAGGTTGGTTTTCTTCTTGTAGAAGCATCATCCTGGTGCAGGTAAAGCAAGGAGAAGCACCTGCCACTGCTCTGCCTCTCACAGAAATATGTGGCAATGGTTCACAGGTTTGTGAAACACAGAGTTGAGTACATTTGTCATCTTAGTCTGCCTTTTGATTTTTTAACCTTTGAAGTATTTTCAGTTCTAGTGCCATGCCCCTGGCAATGCCAATTCCAGTGGCATGACAATTGCACGGATATTGCTATGAGACCAGAAGGAATTGCTGGTATCTCTAACTGAACATAACATCAACGTGCTCAAATAATTCTGAATTAGTTCGTCATCTGAATTCCTTCATACCTGCCTCTTTTTCCCTAGAAATTCCTCTGTAGTGAATCTGCCTTTTGGAAAAGTGTGTGTTCCGTAGCCTGGTCCCACACACAGCCTTGTACTGGAAGTTTTTTCAGCTTTGCAGGCAATAGATTACTTCTAAAAGTCCTAAAGGTGAAAAAAAAAAAGTAAAAAATGCAATTTAGCATTTCAAGTATATGAAAATTTCAGGGGTGTCAGCATCACTGAAAAACTCAGGGAGTGCATAAATCCAAGTGCTGTGTAAACCTCTGCCTTAGCTGGACAACTGCAGGGTGATGTAAATGAACCTGTGCTTGGCCAACACCCAAACAAGCCCAAAGTTTACAGTTCATTGTTTGCCTTGGACTAAAATAGTTGGCTGTTACAGAAGGTTAAATGTGCCTTGGCTGATAGATCACGGTTTTTTTGAAGCAATCCATAGCAACAGGGTATTAAAACACTAAATGTGGTGCTGTGCTGGTGGCACTACAACTACCCAGGCATCTCAGATGTACAGCTGCCATGCATCAGCTGCCACACAGCCCCTGCTTTCAGATTAGGGCACCTTCTGGGATTGGACTTTGTCTAGACTAAATCAGTAATACATTAGATAACATATCTGATGGAACAAATATAACAGCCCCGTGTTTTTGATAATTTCTGCTTGTGCTAGAATTTTTTTCCCTGTCTTTTCTTAGCATCTTACATTTGATGAATTTTTCTTGTCAAAATATAGGAACTATACTTGTATTTCCACATACCCTATTGTAACAGAGTTGTCTTTAGTACAGCTGGGTCTAAAGACCTGTTTAACTCTTTTGGGTTTGACTGTGGCCAGAAGCGGATGTCAGGGGACAGGTGAGGGTTTGTGGAGCAGAGACTTTCTGAGGCAGAGGCAGTTTTGGTGCACCCAGCAGGTTTGGTGGGTTTCCCTCCACGCCCAGGACTGCAGGCAGAGCAGGGAGGCCGGTTCTGGGTGTCCATGGTGCGTGTGACAGGGCACAGCTGGGCCATACATCACGGCAATTCCTTCTGCTCAGGACTTGCCAGCCCCTGACATCTTTGCCAACACAATGTTCTGCTGTCTCAAGAGATGATGAGCAATCACTCCTGGCTCAGGCTCTGCAAGTCATTTGTAATGTGATATGGATATAGGAATCACCACAGAGGTTTATAGGACAGCACATTCTGATGGTCCTTCACATCCTGTCTTTAATCATTACACAGCTCTCCCATTAAGCTGTTCCTCATCCTCTTTTTACACTCCAGGGAATTCCACTTATGGGTAACTGCCATCTTTTTTCTGATAGGAATATCTCCAAATTTTTTTTTTCTTTCCTTACCATTACACTTATATGGTAAAGGTACATTAAAAGGTAAACCAAAATTTTTTCCTTTCAAACTGATCTGTAATTGCCAGGCTAAAGGGGAAACATGTATGGCCAGCTCAAAACTAGAATTAATTACATTTAAACTAATCATAAATTGAAGGTTCTTTATGCAGAATTCTTGTACTTCACCAGTTCCTGTCAGTTTGAAAACAAAAGCAGACAAAAAAACTACAGTCACAAAACCCAAAGATGGCTATGAAATATTTATTAATGACTGATCAGCAAAACACAAATACTCCACAGACATTTATAGAGGGACCTTCATAGGCTGTAGGTACTCATCCTGAAGCATTATCGGGTTGTTATTCTGGCCTAGAAGACACCAGATATTTCTGTCGAAAAGAGAAAAGAGGATCATTGTAACAACTAGAAAGATGAATACATTTGTCAGTTATAGGGTTGAGTTACAGGATTTTTTTTCAAGAAACACAGGCACTAAATAGTGTTAAGGGTCTGTAAAGTTCCTCATAAACAACACAGCTAATCCCCTCATCTGTGGTGCTTGCATGAAAAAGAGAAGAGAGTTAAATTAGCTGGGCTTCATTTCCTTCCACTGTCATTGAGGAGCAATATTTTACCTTCTCTGCAGACAGCAGTAGGGCTGGTGCATCTTCCCTTAGTCAGAAAACACCTATTTTTTTTTCAGCTCTCTTCTGAAAGTTTGTTGACCTTGTTTCTTATCTAACATGGCAGAAGCTGCTGATCAGGACTGCTGCTGCTGATTTCCCAAACTATGTGTGTTATCTCCTTTGATCTTTTCGTATAAAGCCAGTCAGATAATTGATCTTTTTTGGCTTGATAAGCTGAAGAAGACTAACAATGAAACACAGACCAGAAAAAATATTTTGCAGAAACATGAAATATTTATTTGAAACACTACAGTTTGTGTTTACTTTTCAAGGCCTTACTTTTTTAAACTAATTTAAATGCAAGTTGCTTCTTATAGTCAGAGAATGAAAATATAGACAAATGTATACAGAGAATGAGCGTTAAATCAAAATTGCCTTCATTTTGCAAAGCTGATTATTTCTAAAGCTGTACATTTACTTCATTTGCTGTTTCATCAACATTGTGCCACTCTCCACTTTTTTTTAATGATGAATTAGGGCTTTCTGGGGAGCCCAGATTTTTGTTATTAAAGCTGGTCTCTCTTCTCGCTAATTTACAATTAGAGGCTGAGTCTCCAGGAGAGCGAGAAGTGGATTTGATGTTGAGAGTTCAGCATCACCTCTGCCTGCGTAAGGGTGAACCTGCAGCCAGTCTGAATGAGGGGGTTTTCATCCCCCCCGTTAATGGGCTGAGGAATTCCTCACGTGCACTCAGCACGGGCAGAAATAAAAGTGGAGCCCTGGAGGACGCACCTCGTGGTCACACCTGAGGCAGATGTCTAATTTTCTCCTTATTACGTTGTTTTCATGCTATTAACTGATCCGCTCAAAGAAGTCAGGAAAAACTTGGCCTCACGCCCTGAATTCTTGTCAGCGGACTTTGAAGCTTTTGTGTTTTATCTGGTGAACCTAAATCTTTATTGATTTTCTTATTTAATCACATTTCCCAGAGAAAGCATGGGGAATAAGCCACTAGACTAGGGCTTAAGAAATTTCAGCTTAAGCCTTTTTTTCACCAGTTTTTCTCTAAGTCATTTAGGTTTTAGTACCTCAGCTACTCCAATGGAATTGAATAACACTTCACAGTTTTACAGGATGTTTGTAAGGGTAATTTCATTAAAGATTTAAAAACTCATGCTACAGTAAAAAGCCATCTGACTACAATTTCCTGCCATAGAAAATTGGTGGGAAAAGAACATTTTTTTTGCCATACTGATATCAGAGTCCCTTGTTAACTTACCTGAAATAAAACTCATCCAGACAAAGGCAGTGCAGGCTCTGCTTGGTGAAGTTCGTGCATTATCCTGCAAAGACAATTTGACATTTTTGTGATGTTTGGGCAAAGTTCTTGAAAACAGGACAATTCACCCCCTGCTGAACACTGTGGCTTTATAAACAGGAAGTTAGAACAACATTTATGGTCAGGAACACTTTTCACGTGAGATGAGCTTTCATTGACTTTTTGACTCCTTTTCTACCTTGCCTCATTGTCTTAGTGTCTTCTTTTTGGGGTGCTCTTTGAACAGTGGAAAGAAGCAATATAAAATGGTTTAAATCTTTTTAAGTCTGTTAATTCGGGTTTTGTGATGATTCTTGTTTCCAGAAGTATCCCATTCTTTGGACTAAGTATTGATTTAATGAAAAAAACCTAAACTGAGCATGTAAATCAAGTGCTTTTAGCCTTCCCTGGGGTGACTGTGCCTCTTACTTCATTGCAGAGCCAGAGGGCCACGTTCAGTAGACTTATAACTCTAACCAAGACCTTAGAGCAGATATAATTACCACTTGTATCATAATTTATAAACCTGCTGGAATTTCTAATCATCTTAAGATACTGTTTTCTTGCCTTTATTTTTAATTAAGCCAGTCCCTGCTCCGTGTTTTATTTTTAAAATTCTATCCATAAAAAGCTACCAGACACGCCAGGCACAAAATAAATAAGTGCAGTATAGAGGGAGAAACACACATGCTGCCTCTGGCAAGAGGGGTATTAAACACTGAAGTGCCCCTATTACAGCTGCAGTCATTAAGCCATGACAAATGCATGAACATTATGCAATCAGTTTGGAACCAAAGGAAAATATAAAATAAATTTAAAACAAAACAACAGAAAAAAAAAAAAACCCAACAACTAGAAGAGGTTGCTCAGAGCTCCATCCAGCCTGGCCTTGAATTATTATTTTAAATATATTGACAGCAGCCCACAATATTTGATATTCCTTAAAGCTCTGGGACATATTTGTAGCCATCAGATGAACAGGTCTGGTACCTCACTCATGTTGACTGTACATCAGTTTTACACACAGGAACAGCACACACCTTTCTTCCTGAATGAAATAGGAGAAAATTTTATTGTTAGCAGAAATTTCGACTGCCAGGATACCACAAACTGAGCGAGTTATGCTTGTAAGCATTTTGGCATGGAATAAATGAATAATAGATAGTAAGGTAGTTCTTTGTGGAAACCACCTGTTCCTACCTTGCTTGATCTCAAGTATGGAATTTTAAGATAAATTCGTATCTCCCAAGACCACCTTTCTGCAGAGATCAGTGTTTCCCATCACAAAGTGGTTGTTAACACCATATTTTACTGTAATTGAAGTATCTGGTGGTTGTTTCTCAGTAAGAATCACTCAGAACTCACAAAAAAAAAAAAAAAAAAAAGGATGTCATCTTCCTTACTTTTAAATTTTTCCTTCTTGATGCTATTAATCAATTATCCCTTAGTGAGTGTAAATGCATGCCTTAAATGATAAAAAGAAGTTCTACACTAGACAGGTTTATTCCATCAAGAATTTAGTCCTTTTTTGTCTGTGTAGAGAAATAAAAGTTTATATTATTCACATTTTATCAATGTTATATTGTGTTCCAGTGGTATTTCATTTTATTTGTTTTCCAAGCAAATGATGTCATTCTACTTGAAATATTTGTGTCCTTATTGATCATTTGATCAGGGCAGAAGTACATTAAAGATGAACGCTGGGAGAAAGAAAAATGAGTCACACTGGGTGGCTTGGCTGAGTAAATTTTAGAAAACTTCCAAACAACATAAATAATGTATTGGAATTACCTTAAAAGAACATAAATATGAAGTCTGCAAAGAGAGCCCAAGGCAAGCTGTTACAGGGTGGTCACAGCAGGTCCATGAGTGAAAGTTGCATTGCCCACAAAGGTTTGAATGTTAAAATTGTCACTATGGTCTTAACACGTTCTTCCTTTGTGGTTTGAAACAATTGTTTAAATGCTGGAGGGAGCTGGGTGAAAAAGCTCTGGAGCATTCAGACCTGGTGCTTTCTTCAGGCTCTGTTTTCGAGCTCGAGCATTAGTGCTGCTCCTTCCATTTAGAAATTTCATTTTTATCAGAGTAAAATGGGAGCTGTGCTTGGGTGCACAAAGGGAAGTTACCATGGCAAGTGTTATCAGCTGCCATTAGCAATTAGCTTACAGAGGATTATTGGGGTTTTTAAACACTTAACTAGAAAGGTGATATAGTGTGTGTTAATGAAAGGGAAATTTTGAACGAATGTAGGTCATCTTTGAGCAAAATTAGCATTCAACAGAAGTTGCCTGTTATGTCTCAACTTCAGGAAGCCGAGCCTATGGACTAAATCATGGTAGGATGCTGCCCTCTTCTGCTGATTCTAAACTCACTTTTCCCTCTACAGTGTCTGCAGTGGCTCTGAGCAATTTTTGTTCTCTGACAGACACTATGGTGGTTCTTTAAAGGAAAAAAAAGGAAGTTTGAAAGTATACACAAAGTATATATTTAATGCTGGCAATGCATGTAGCAAAAGCACCTAGGATATTTTAGAAACTCTCCCAGGTATTTGATGTATTATTTTAATTGGGTTAAATCAAGCAAAATTTCTGCTTCTTGACTCTCTTCTCTCTTCCAAATGCGGTATATGGGAATTAAATGATAAAGCTGGACTTTGAGCTGTGTAAGGACACTTGTGTGTTTGTCAGGTGATGAATTCATCACTCATGGCCTGTTTTGTCCTCTCGGCAAACCCATCCCTTGTGGAGCAGCACAGATCTGCAAACAGCTGCTAAAAATGGAGCAGGTTTGTGCTGTAAGTTGTAGCTTCCTCTGGGTATAGACACACTGCTTGCAGTCATGGCATTCCCAGTGAGTTCTAAGGGTCTGGGTTCGGATCTTTTTTCATTTAGGGAAGAGAGAGCTGCTTTCATTTTCATAGGAGAAATAATGGATTTGTGGCTTAGCACTGCCCTTTAGCAGAGTTGATCCTGACTAGAAATGTGCTCATGCATTTAGTTCCTCTCTTGTGATCAGACATGGAAAATTATGGGAATGAAGGCAAGGGAAGTGATAAAATAAATTCATTTTTTACTTTGTTCCTGCAATTCAAATGTAGGTATTTGAATCTCATATCACTTGTGCAATTCAGATTTAGCTCTAATAAGGATTTCTGTGTACTGTGAGTTAGTGGACATGGAAAGGTAGGGCTTCATGAAAGTGTGTTTTCAGACACTTCAGTTATCAGAAACACCTTTTTTGAAGAAGAAAACCTTTTCACAACAAATTTCAAAATTAAAACCTGGCCTTGGTGAAGACTCTTTCACTACCTACCTTCAGAGGCCCTTCACATTGCAAAGATAAGAATGCTTTCCAAGGAGAAAGGGGAATCCGGTTTTATTATATTTTTGCTATTTCATATCAAGTTGCATTGTTTTCATCCTACCTGTATATGTAACCAAGCTGAAGTGGAAACAGTCACACAGAAAATGATCAATCAATGCTTAAATCCATCTCTTGCCCGAACACCACCGTTCTCCTGCAGTACCTCAGCAGAAGGGCTGTGATGGGCAATGCAGTCAGGGTGGCTTCTGTGAGCAGAGTCTTTCCACAAATTCTGTGGCGTTTCTGTGATGAATCCTCGGGCAGGAAAAATGTCCACTGCCATAGGTAACCCTGGGAGAGTTCCCGGAAGGAATAGGTTGTGATTGCCATGAAGTGGAGCTGCTGGGAGATGACCCTGTGGTTCAGGGTGATGCTGACTGGTACAGACATTATCATAGGGCATTTCCAGGGTGTCGATCCATTAACCTGGGGAAATCCATGGGAACTGTAATACCAATTAAAATTTAGTTATAAAAACATTCTTCTGTGACTGTTCCTGTGGTAACACTGCTTCTCTGCCTGCAGTTAGGATATCTATGCCAGTTTTCAACACTACTTAAAAGCTGATGCACCCTCAATTTTACATCAATTTGCCCCTTTCAGAGTAACAAAAGTGTTTTGGCAGCCGAAGCTCCCAGCACTGAGTTACAAGTATGAGAGAAGTGGGAAAGAACAAGAGCTCACAACAATGAAATTCTTCTGGGAAAGGATGGAAATGCTTCACAACTCATTTGCCCAGTACTGAAGTGCTGTCTTTTCATATCTATGATTTAATGAGCAGTTACCTTAAAAATGACTGACCTTTGGATGGTGTGTTTGGTATTCCAATAGATGGGGTTTAAGTGGTCAATTTATAATCAGCTCACTTGGAATTAAGAGTGATTTTGAATTGTGAATTGCTGCAGAGGGATTGATAGAATAGTCCTTGTTTATGAGGATGGAAATATAACCCTGGCTTTTGTAGAGCTATAAGTTAAAATTGAAAGATGAACTGATACAAAAGCTGATATAACAAGCAGATTGCTTATAGGTTTAGGTATGTTCTCAACAATTGCTCAATGAGAAATTACTGAACTGAAACATGAAGAGGAATGAAATTCAGCACAGAGCAATAGATTGAGTGTGGATCACTAATGAACTCAACAATAGGAAGTTATTTATATTGGTAACTCGGGGATATCAGATATTTAATTATGTCCAGAGCAGGTAAGAGAGCTTCCATCATACACATAATAAATAGGCAGATGTTTCTTAACTTGCTGCTGGCTCTGAATCCCTTTTAATTCTATTCTCTGCTCCCCTGCAAGGGAGCACAGAGAATGCTAAACGCAGTACATCTTACTTTGGTTCTCTGTGTATAATGACAAAAATCTCACAACTTATTTCCTGCAGGAGTTGGTTCTCATTATCTATTAGCAGGCAGCCACCTTGCACTCAAACCAAGATTTTTATCAACTCTTTTCAGCCCTGATGACTGTCCTGCATTCAGATCAGTTATCAGAAGGGATTCTGTCTTCATGTGATGTAAATATATTTATTTATTTTACAAAGAAGCAGTAATGGCAAAGAGGAAAGGACTCTCAGTTTTTGGTCTCTGCAGAGGCACCTCAGGCAGGCAGGAGAGGTTTTACCTTTCTCTTGCACAAGTGACTCAGAACTCCCTGAGCTCTCAGCTGAGCCCTTCCCTTTTCAGGTGGCAGCCAGGGATGCCAAGGGTTGTCACTGCTGGGAACCTCTCCTGTCCCTTCTGGGTGGGCAGCAGCTAACACTCCTCCCTTAGCTATAGCGTAATGCCCACTTAGGCTTTAAAATGATAGATAAATGCAAAGTAATTTCAGATTAATCTGCTAGAAATTTAGGGTGCATTTCTGCATCATCTTATAATCACCACTAGAAATCGGAAAATTTTCTTGCTTTAGGATTGATAGAAAGACACATCTCAACCAGATATTTACCTCTCAGGGAGGCCCACAGTGGTGGCTTTTTGGGTTCTGGAATGGAATTCGGGGATGAAATGTTCAAGCAGAGGAAATCACCAGGACTGTGAAAGGTGATGCTGTTGCCCAGGGTCTGTTGGGGCAGGGTTGTCCTTCCCGAGGCCTCCGAGGGAAGCGAAGAAAAGGTTTCAGTGCAGTTTGTGCCTGTGGCTGCTCCGTATTTCAAACACTCAGGACACCACCACAGAAAGCACGGAGGAAAAAGCTGTGCTAATGATCTGCAGGGAACCTGCACCCCCAGATACACTGGTGACAGTAAAAAGGGGGTGATATTTCTGATTAAGGAAGTTACAATCGCTTTAATAACTGTATTGAGGCTTAATACCTCTGGGGCTTTATCACATCTAGTGTACTTTTCATTGCTGTTTTTTGTTATTGTTGCTAAGGTCAAATACATCACTGTGTAACCACTGTACAAAGCTGAAAAATTGCTCACATGGGTAAAATTTAAGATAAAGTATTTACAAATAAGAAAAGACTGTTAATTTTATTCTAAGTGAATGCAAAGTGCTATCTATCCCAATATCAGTTCCTTGAACTTGTTACTGAAGAACAGAGAAATATAGATGTACGTGTGTGGAAATGATACTCTAAGAGCAGAGCAAATATGTACATTTTCCTGTCATTAGGAGATGTGGGCAATTGACTTGTAATTTAATTTTAGGCCTGTTAGTGTGAAATGCATCATTTCCTACATAATGGGTCACAATGGCACCCAACCTTCCAGGCTGCCCCGAGAGTGCTGGTTCCTCCTCTCTGCTGGTGAAAGCACTGAGCAGGTTTAGTCCAGTGCTCCTGCACTCCTGGCGAGCTCCAGAAGAGCTGCAAACATCGCATCTCCTGGTGAATCGAGTCACTGAAATGACATCATGAATATTTGCAGTATAGATACACCTTACATTTTGATGTTGGGAGGCTAAGTTTGTTTGAGGCTTTGTATGTGTGCTTTAAAGTGAGTGGAAAGATGCCAAAGAATGTAAAGAAAAAAATTCAAAATTTGTGATGATGCTGAAAGTTTCTGCCACCTTCCTTAGCCCGGAAAACTGCAAACTTTAGTGTTACCCTTTTGCCAGCATTTTCAACTCCATAGAACTGGGAAGCAATAACTTCATTTTAATGTTTAATCTATTGTAATGAAGTTCTCACAAAACATGTAATTAGAGCATAACTCCAAACATAAAATAGAAACTTTCATTTTGAATGGTAATTAAAGCTGCCTGAAAATTATGAAAGTCAGGCACTATAATTGGAAAGAAATGGCAGCAAGGGAAGCTACGCTGGGCCTAAGAAATTTTTGATGTGATGCTGGGCCAAATTTCCATCCCCAAATTACAAATTACGTTTTTTTGAAAAAAAAAAACTTAAATAGGATAAATAATTTGGGGTGAGAGGAAGTAACAGGTAGGAAAGCTGGGTGACATAAAATTATAGAGGGTAGATTTCTGGAACAGATTGGGTTCCAGATGTGGGTGCAGAAAGGACAGGCAGGAGTCTCGCTCCTGAGGTGTTTCCCTGTTCTGCTTTGTTTATGTCCTGACTTTTAATCTGATCTATTTAATGTAGAATTATCCTCGAAAATTTCTTCAGGTTCAAATAGAAATTTTGACAGAACTTGGAATGTGAACAGCACTTAAAGTGAGCAAGTTGGCATGAATTCACGTCTCTGCTGTTCAGAATTTTGTACATAATTAGTAGCAATATTTGAACATTTTGGTTTGCCTATAAACAATGGGGAAAACATCAAGGAACTGGATTGAATAGAAATGTGCAGCTATAAAATCTCTTTAAATAACCAAGTGTCATTTGTTTGACAGACTGTCTGCTAGAATATTATTCTCCCCTCTCCTTGAAATATATCTGTTTAGTGGCGTTGCAAGGATCTGCAAAAAATAAGGCAGAAAGTGAAGATTTAACTAATTTGGTGGGGAGAGTGGATCCAAGGGCAGAAGAGCAGCTGGACTCTTCTGAGAGTTTGGGTGTGTGACTTGTTCTGAAACCTGGCAAAGGAAGGGGGATAGTGACAACATCACTGAATTTGTGTCTTTACCTCCTCGTGTCCTCTGACAGGTGTCTGTGAAGGCTTCAAAATCAAAGGAAAGTTGCACCTGACCCCTTTGTTTCCCCCCTGTTTAACCTGACCCTGAGTTCCTTGAGCAGCAAAGTGCCTTAAATGTCTTTTGTTTACATTGGTGATTGACATACAGTGTGATTTAAGGCTGGGACAGCTGAGGCTTGCACGTGTTTCAGCAGCAGAATACTGAACGGAGCAGCAGTGCTGGGATGTGGCACAGAAGGAGCACGGTGATGGGTGCAGCTGTGCACTGGCTTTTCCCCAGCAGTTTGCTCTGATGAATGAGCTTTTCCTTGCTCCTGGAAGCCGTGTCACTAAAGCAGCACGCTCAAAGCTTGGGTTGGAGGATTTGTCTTGCTTTACATTCCTCAAAAAATACTGCTAGAAAGGCTTAGGAACAAAGGGAGGGCTGCAGGAAATTATCCAGGCCACCTCCTTTGCCTTTCTTTCCTCTGCTTGGAGGGCCAGAGAATACAAAGCGTTATTATGTTATCTCTCTGTTCATTATGAGCGTATGAATAGAGCAATTTCCTTATTCACACATCTTTACAAATTGCTAGCTTGACTTCCTGTCATTTAAAGCTACAAATGTGTTTAACAAAGAAGGTAATAGAATCATAACAATTATTACAGGCACGAGGGTAATGTGAAAAACTCATTGGCTTAATTAAAAGCTGATTACAAACGCAAAGGTCTAGGTTGCATCCACTGGAAAGTGTAAGGAGAAAGTAAAAGCAGCTTCACAATATCAATTATAATTTTAGAAAATTAAGAAAGCTGTTATTAGTTTCAGTTTGCTCTTACTGTTATGATATTTTTGCTTTCATTTATTTTCCTTCTTAACAAAAAACACATGCCAAAAAAAAAAGCACCCCTAGGAAAGGGTGGATTTTCAAACCACTCAGCACTCTCCAAGTAAATCCTGCACAAGTCTGAAGCAGACACCTGATGTTAAGCACTTACACAGACCCATCAAAGTCAGTAGAATTAAGTGCTCAAAAATAAAGCATCTGTTTAAGTGCTCGGCTGATTTGGGCTACAATTAAAGATTTAGCTCAGCAAGCATAGGTATAAACTTAAAAGTTATATATATTATATCAGTCTTCTAGGAGCTATAAAATTAATGAAAATTTGCCTTAGACTGGAATTTTATTAGGTTATAGTCAAATGATGACAGATCCCAGTGGCACAGTTGCTTGAGGTCATTTTCCAACACTTCTTTGCCAGGGGCAATTCAGCCCAGAAAGGATTATACAGATTTTATAGAGACAGCATGTCTTACAGGACATATTTGCTGAGCAGCACCATTCTACCTATAAAAGATAATACCAGGGGGATCAAGACCTCTTTGAGATGACTTTGTTTGTTTACTCTCCTGTAGACGAGGTGCCATTAAGAGTTCATGTTCAGTAAGAGTGTACGAGTTGTTTTGGATTATGAGCACAGATTGCACAGAGTTCTACATTGTTTTCGTTCACAGGTTCAGTTCTAGAGGTTGTCTTTGAGTCATTGTGGGCATTCCCTTGTTGAAGATGGAATTCTGGATTGGGCAGTAACTCTTCTTGCAAATTAGGGATGAGGTGGGTCAGTTTGTGTACCTGAAATTGTACAGCTCATGTGTTACTTTTCCAGACACGTGGGTTATATGTGAGTGTTTCTGCTTCCTCTCAAAATAAATTGAGTCAGGTTAAATTGCCTTCAGTAGAGGCTTATTCTCCGTGTTCTATCTCACATTCCAATGGACTATGGACATTCACAGCATTAATATGGAAGGATCTTAGCAAGAGAGATAGAAAATGACAATTTGAAGGGTTTCAGCTGTTTCTGGCAAAGCCTGGGCTTTAAAGGCAACAAAACTTTTGCAGGGAAGGGGACTGGCTCAGTGAGAATGCTTGAAGCACCAATTTGAAGCACGGGGCTGCTCTCTGTAATTATTGCATGTTCAGATCACGACTCGTTCCTGGAACCTCACAGGTCTCAGGGAGCCTTTCCCCACAGCAATTAGTGAGGGATGAGAAAGGATGGGCAGAGCCACAGCTCAGCCTGGCTGGTGCTTCCACTTTCATATCACACGAAATAATTTCCTTTGAAGGCACTTAGGAGGGAGTAGTCAAATACTCCTCACTAGGCTGAGAGTTTCCCCAGGTTCTGCAGGACTTCACCTGGTTCAGTGCAGGAAAAAAGGGTCAAGTATGGTTGGTGTGTCCCGAGTGCCCATCCCTGGCTGCCCGTCACAGATAGAATGACAAAAGGACATTCCTCCGTCCTTGCTTTCCAGAAACTATAATTTCATGGCTGTTGCGGTAACAGAAAAATCTTTCAGTGCCTAAAATCTTTCTCTTTCAAGATAAGATTGAGGGTATTCTTTCTTTTCTTTAGGTAATCTTTCCTTATAAACAATTTTATTTGGAAAGGAGAACAAAGGCTTTCAGTCAAAAAGTACAACAAGCTTTCAGGTGAAGCCTTCCTTCAGATCTTGAATAAAAGAGGCAAACTTCAAAGATGAAGATAAGTTGAATTTATCTGTATTAGTTTATAAAATATTTAGCTTTACAAACTTTAGTAGGTCATTTAAAGAACAATATCTACCTCTGGTGTTTGTAAAATAATTTTAAAATTAATTTAGTATTTTTGTGATGACAGATTAGTTAGGGTTTCTTCCATTTTTATTCTACAGATATAATCTGTTTAAAAGTTTCCTAAGGAGATAAGAGTTGCTAAAACTAACCAAAGTATTTAAAATAGCTGGGGTTTTTGTTCCATTAACAGAAGATTTCAGGAATGAAAAAATGGGTTGTTCATGTCTATCAGTAGAATGCCAAAATCTTGAGGACCATGCATGACAGATGGATAATACTTCAGCTAAACCTGCAAAAATATCTTTGATCCCTGAGATAAATCTGATTATACTTTGGCATAAAAATCTTAATAATAAACCTGCCCTCTCAATCTCATTGAAGGGAGAGTAAGGGTCTGGCTCTTGAATGCCTTTAAAAATGTTCTATAAGCGTCTCTGTGAAAAGAAATTGTGTTCATTTTTCTAAGCATTTATGATTAAGACAAAAATATATTTTTCTTTTCTGGTGACCTAACTTTTTCCAAGGAGTTAAATCAGATTACCATTGATTTTAATAAAATATGGGTTAAACTCCCCAGTTATTATTGCCCTTACATTTGTATAGACTTCAAAAAAAACTTTTGAATAATCCACTGGAAATGATTGTTTAAATGCAGACCTTCCACGTTTCATTGTAAAAGTAATAAGATGCTTGTCAAACAATTCATAGTCCATTAGAAACAAAATATTAATAACAGAGGAGAGAAAAGCTTATTAAATCCAGGTGGTGGTGTCCTCTGGACACTTGGGCATTTTTAATGTATAATAATTCCTTAGGAAATTCTTAATAAAAACTGAAAATTCTTTTTCAAAGTACAAGGACACTGCTATTCTGCTGACTTAATTTCTTTAAAGGAATTCTGGCTCTTCTAGAAGAGGTTTCAGAACACACAGAGTCAGGCTGGATGGGGATTTGAGTAACCTGGGATAGTGGAAGGTGTCCCTGACCACGGCAGGACGTGGATCTGGATGAGCCTTAAGTCCTTCCAACCCCAACCAGGGGGAAGTCCTTCAACAGAACTAAAACATCTGTTCTTGCAAACCAAGCAGCCTCCATGTTTAGCATTTGAAATAAATTTTGAGAGTAGAGTGCTGGATTTTGGGTTTAGGACTAACAACAGTAAATCTTATTCTCTTTTGTACCTGTTGTGACTGTAAAGTGTCATCATGGAGAACACGGCTCCAGGTTAGCCAAGTCAGAAGCAGAATCTTCCTCAATATTGGTTAATTTTAGCTTTTTAGGACCTTTTACCTTAACAAAAATCTCTGCCTATTGCAGTTTAGGTTGCAAAAATATGTTTGTGTGTATTCATCTTTGGCAGAACCACACTTTAAGCTGTTGCAAAGTTCCTGTGTCACTTTGGCAGAGTAGAAAATCCAAATGACTCAATTGGATGATATGAACTTCTCCAGGGGAGGTTTAATGAACTACTGTGCTCTAAATCCAAGTTTCCATGGAAGTAGATCAGCATCATTACATTTTTACTGAATTCTAGGTTTAAATGCATAAGATTAGATAGACTAGAATTATGTCCTTTTGGTTATCACTTTGTTTCTTACATATATAGCTGAATTAGAGTGACGAGGAGGAAAAATATAAAATATATAATTATACAAAAAAATCAATCCTTTTGTCTCAGACAAATGCCCAACATTTTTGATATGAGGCACTCTATTGCAGCTAACTGTAAACTGTGTTTAATGCCTTAGGAAATAAAATGTTTAAATATTATGGTGGTAAAAATCTATCTAGATTATTATGAGAAATAAACCAGCTATACTTTGGGCAGTAATTTTATTTTAGGATTTCAGTAAAAGTAAATGAGAATACAGAAATAATACATGAGCAAGCAGTGCTTTAATCATTGTGTTAGTTGCTAGAATGGTCTTTGAATAAAGATAATTTCCCTAATTCAGCTGTCTCAGCTATTGTAGGGGAATTGGTGTTGCTGATCGAGCAGTTCTAAGAGCCCTTCCACTCCCCCTCCTGGAATGTGAAATCTTCCAAATGTCTTTATATTACCTGCAGAACCTTTTGAACAAGTGGCACTTTTTCCCTTGGGTTTCAACGCTAAACACTGCTGGACAGGCTGAAATTATTCCACAATCACAAAGGGCACCAGTGTTGGGGTGGGGAAGGACGAGGGATTGGGGCAGTCACAGGGAAGGGCTCATGGATAAAGGTGTGTGAGGAATGAGGAGCTCAACTACTGAAAATCCATCCTCAGAAAAAAACCTGAGCTTTGTTTTTTACCAGCCTGCTTCTGGAGCTTTGGGGGAAACTAAAAGAATGTCTGCTGTAATTTTGTAAGGCTACATGAGCAATACTCTGCCATGTGGGAAATAAAACAGGCCCAAAGAACAGCAACTGTGCCTGCAGCAAGTGGTCACCCCGACTGAGGCACCGGTGCAAAAAGCAAAGAGGGAAATGGGAAAAATCACACAAAGCTTCCTGCTTTGAAACGAGCCCTGATGGCAAAGACTTCTCCTCACAGTCCCCTGCGTCTTTTCTATTCCCTGAGACATGAAAGGGAGGGTTGCAGTGATTGGTATTGACAAGATGGATTTCTTTCAGCTGCAGAGGTGGAGCGCGGATGGATGCTGGGCTGGGAGTGGGGCCGTGCCCCGGGTGCAGGAGCTGAGCGCTGGGGCAGGACTGTGTCTGGAAGGGATCACACCGAGCTGGCCTGTCCCCAGGCCACACTCTCTTCCAGGCCAGGAGGGCACAAACTGCCCCGAGGCTGGTGTTAGGTGGATATTACCCGGTGAAGTTTGCTGCTGCTCCCAGGAAGGTTTATTAGCTGGGTGAAATGCTGTAAATCACCCAGTGCAGCTCAGCCTGGCCTGAACCTTTCCTGGGTGATGTTACAACTTCTTGTTGTGAACCAGATCTGTCTTTGTGAGGAACACAGTTCTGTAAAACATACATTTGGAAAAAAACACCCAACCAACAAAACACCCTCCTAGGCAAACAGAGAAACAAACCCAACTCCCCTTCCTTGAAAAATATCAGGGAAAACTCAGGGCAGCCTGCAGTTCATGTAGGAAGGACAGGAATCTGAGACCAGAATGCCCTGGAGAAGATCTCTTCCCCTGCCTCCAAATGGAATTGGGTTATGCCCCATCTCTCCAGAGCAGTAATCTGGAGATGCTTCAGGAGACCTTTAAAACTACTTTTTCTTACTGATGCCTCATTGTTTTCATGGAAAATAAGGGCAGGATTGAAGGTCCAGATTATCTGTAGAGATAATAGAATGGTTTGGGTTGGAAGAGACCTTAAAAACCATGGACTTCCACCTCTCTGCCAGGGACACCTTCCACTAGCCCAGGGTGCTCCAAGCCCCATCCAACCTGGCCTGGAACACCTCCAGGGATGGGGCAACCACAGCTTCTCTGGGCACCCTGTGCCAGGGCCTCCCCACCCTCACAGGGAAGAATTTCTTTCTAAAATATAATCTGAACTTATTCTCTTCCAGTTTGAAGCCATTCCCCCTTGTCCTGTCACTGCAGGCTCCTGTAATATAATATATATATATATATATGGTTTTCCTACTTTTTAAGGAATTAATTTATTTTTATTACAAGGATGGTATTCCTTACTAATCTGTTGCTTTCCCCGTAACACCAATATTATCAGAATAAGAATTCTATCTATTAATTATAATTATTTACCATGATCTCCAATAATATGTGATATGTATAAGCCATAGTTTGGGACTTGCTTCTTCTGGGCTTTTCATAATAACTTTTATAAAAGTTTGACAAATGAGTTAAGAGAAGGAATTCAGAACTGCAGGGAGTCTTTCAGTTCAGCACTTTGTGTGCAGAGGAGTGCATGTTTTGTACTGGTTTTCACAGCAGAGATGTCAAAATGTCTTAAAATGCACAGTATTTAATTTTCAAGGTTGGTAGTGCACTAACAAAAGCTTATTAAAAATTCACACTGTATTTTACAAAAATATTTTAATTGTACTGAGAAAGGAGCTCTCTCATGCTTTTTAAGTCACTCTTGCAAGCCTTTGTAACATCGTGCATCCTTATTTTAAGAAAGATGATTATTGAACTAAAAAATAGAACTTCTGTTTCTTAATAAGTGCTAATAACATGTGTTTCAATCATATTTTGGTTATTTTTATTTTTGGAGAAAACTAATTGCATATTTACGACTACATTTTGGGGAATGATGAAGCAGCAGAGTCCCCAGCAGATATTCCTGATTCACTGAAGGAACCAAATACTGAAAATGAGATTTGCACCTATCTTAGCTGTATGAATAGAAGCAAAAGGCTGGAAATCAGACTTAAGGAACCAAATACTGAAAATGAGATTTGCACCTATCTTAGCTGCATGAATAGAAGCAAAAGGCTGGAAATCAGAAATTTGTAAGGAGGAATATGAAATTCCTTCATACAATTCCCTCTCCCTGCAGTATTTTCCTGTGTTTTGCCTCAGTCAATCCTTAATTCTTTGTGTGACTGATGTAGAAAAAACATCCAACCTGTGTGGCAATAACCATATGAGACAGAAGGAAGTCATGTCAGTGAGCTCAATTTCTTAACTGGTTCATAGTTTTTAGTCAATGGAATAGCATAAAATAATTTCATAGGGCATTTTTTTGCTATACTTTTGTAAATAATATCTTAATGGCTTCAGTTCACATGTAGCACCACATGAAAGGCCTTTTAGACTTCATGTAAAATGCGTGGCCTAGGAGAAAAACAATCTATGTGTTTTATGAAAAATACACAAGGTTTAATGTAAAATTCTGCTCTCACAAGGACAAAAAAAGAAAAAAAAAAGGTATTTTTCTTACCAAAGCTTAATTTTTGTGGGCCAATTTTGATTTTGTGACAAGTCAAAACTGTTCCATCTAGGAAACATATTGAGAGACAATAAAATGGCAGGTTAATGTTTGAGGGAAAATGTCACCCATATAAAACAAAGCGTGCAAATGGGAGGCATCCCATCTGAGCCTCCAGTAAATCAAACTCATGAAAGGTCATATTGTAGAAATTCGGAATACAGATCTGTATCTCATCAGATTCTCAGCATAAAATTAGGAGTGACTATGAAATAAAAAGTAACACTTCCCTGATATGAGTTATCTGCGTAGAGTTCGTGGAAAATGCGCAATATGGGCAATTTAGAAGGGGAAAAATTTTGACCACTTGGGGAGGGGTCCAGAGCGTAATTTCCAAAGTCAAAGCTTGTACAAACCAGGGTTCTTCAAGACTAGTTAAGTTCTTAGTTTGTAAAGTTGGTAGATGTGAAGTCTTCTGTCTGCCTTTGAGATTTGGACTGCATTTTCTGGAAGTACAGACTCAAATATTAAATATTTGTACAGGAGAAATCACTGTACCTTGGCGTGAGGTGGAGAAGAGAGACGCTTGAGTTGGTTTATGGGTGCTCCTTTAAAGCCCAAAGAGAGAAGCCTGAAAATCCAGGGCTTCAGGATTTTGCTTTAAAGAAACTTCTAAAATTGAGATTGTATTTGTCCTCATTTAAAATATTTTTTTCTACAGAACAGGTCATTTAGCTGTTATTATGTTATTCACTGCCTTCGTTTTTGAATCTACAGGAAATGAAAATTAAGGGGAGGAGGAAAAATAAAGTTAGAATGAAAAAAATAAAAGCATTAACGACAAGCTGAAACAATGTAATTAATTCTTTACTTTCTCAATTAGAATTAATCCAGTAGTGTATAATACCAAAGTCATAATTTTTGTTAATTGTATAGCTGTAGAAAGACTTCACTTCCACATTTTCTCATTGTAAATTGGCAATCATTTAAGAAATAAGTGGCACTTAAGATATGAACAGCTGGAGCTGTCACCACCTCTTTCCCCACGTTAGCCATCAGCTGGTCAAAACCTTGCTCCTGTTTCTCCATTTCCTATGCTTACAAAACACTGCCCAGTGTTCACTGGTGCTTTCCAGTGTGCTGTTTAAAAAATTAATTGTATATATTTATGTATCAAAGCCTGGCATTGCAAAAGGTTTTAATGGCTTTAGGACGTTGGAGTGGGTGAAGGAAACGTGTCCTGAATGTGGATGAATGTCCTGAATGTGGATGAATTATAAAATGCTGGGGCCTTCCGGCCAGGCCTGTTCATTCCCATTTCCATGGAAAGGGTGCAGAATTTGCTATCTTACACCAGGTAACGAGGGAATGATTGTGCATTTGTGAATTTGTCTCCTGCATGTGGTTAACTCCTGCAGAACTTTGGTGTAGGTCAAAGGCTTTATCTGCTGTGGGTATTTTTTCTCTTTCCCAGTTGCAATCAGATTTGTTTACTGTGACTTGTGAGACTTTGTATATTCTGTAGCTATGGAATTTCAATTTGAAATCCGCTGTGAATTAAACAAGACTTTTTTTTTTTTCATTAATTCAAAAAATATTTATTGAACAAAAAAGGACCTCAGGAATAAGCTGACTGTTAGTGGGAGGAGAGCTTCCTGATACAGGTTTCAAGTTTTTGAAGCAAACCACAATGAAAATACAGCAGAGGAGGAATTCTGTAATGCCAAGCTAAATAAGCTGATATGTAAGTGAATCTATTCAGTGTCAATTCTGACAACTGCATTAAAATTCATTGTTAATCCTATTGCTTCTCCCAACCCCAGATCTGTTTATTGCTCAAAAACCTCAGGGCACTGCAGAGGTTTTTTTTAGTGGGGATTGAGGGCCTTTTCAAGCTCAAAATGATGGTGCATTTTGGTAACTGGTTTAATTACCATTAATCCATTAATGTTCTTTCCGTACCTTCTACTTTGGTAATTTATTTCTTGATATAAAAGCTGAATGAGACAATGCAAACAGTGACAGAGTTTTTGGGTGGATTTAAATGATATTGAATGGACAAGAAAGAGGCAGAAAAGGGATCTGGGTTAATTCCTGCACAATTCCTGTGAGCACAGGATGATGTTCAGGACAAGCTGGCCAAAGTTTGTGGTGGCAATCCCTGATCTGTACTACAGATGAGCATATTCTGTGTGTGTATATATATATTTTTAAATGTATATTCACCTAGTAATCAGCTTAAGGGTAAGCAAGGTTGGGTGGCAGTGGTGTTGTTAAACTATATCCACCGGAATTCCAACAGCTTTAACACGCTGCTATGTAAAGGGGAAAGATAGTGCTGTGTGCTGGGATTCTGCAGAGAAACGCTGTCCCAGGACAGTCCTTTAGACATTTCTCATCTGTGTGAGGAGCTGATTGGACTGAAACAAGTCTGAAATTTATGTGGAGAACCTTAAACTCCTCACGGTGTAGATTCCACGGACACATCAAAGCAGCCTGCACATCAATGTGCTGCACCTGTGCTGCTTTAGGTTTATCTGCAGCCCTCTCAGGAAGGATCCAGGGCAGGCTTTGTTCCCCAGTTCCTCTGGAAAGGTTAGCTACTTATTAAAGACCCCAGAATTACATTTTGAACATATTCTACATAATTATCCTGTTCATATTGCATCAGGAGGCATGAGAGAAACCATAGAGAAATGCAAAACTGCATTTTTTTGTACCACCTGAAGCTGTCTGGAGTTGCATAAAAGCTGTTTAAAATGAAATAGTTGTATTTTTAAACTTGTAAAGAACTAGAGCTGTGATTTCCCTAGACACCCATAAACTACACAGATTTCCATTACTTTTTTTTAACCTTCCTTTGGGCCTTTTGTACTACTCCACTTTCAGTTTGTTGATGCTCAGCTCCTTTAAAAGGCTATATCCGAATAAATACAAGTTAATAAAGGACAGAGGGTGCAGTGGGACTTGCTGGGTCATAGAACTCACTTCCCTGCAATTGAGGCAGCCAGATCATAGAAATCCATTCATAAATTGTGCTTGTTTTCAAGTATTTGGCTGTTATTTTTGCCGCTGCTGCTTGTGTTATGAAGCTGCTAACATTCTTATGATCTTTACTGCTTGGAACTGTTTAGCAATTTCCATTCGGAGCCAGCCAGCTTCTGTACATGAGCCTTTCTTTTTCCATTTAGTTGAAGCTAAGCTAAAAGTCAAGCCAACATATTAAGTTTCCAGACTTTTTTTTTTTTTTTTTGAGGGGGGGAGGGAAGAAGATGCACTTTAAAAAAAAAAAAGATTTAAGATACAAAACCACAGGTAACTGTCTGCCGTGATTAAAAATCACTTCATTTAGTGGCTGTAATCATGAGGTCTGATCAGTCCTGTTACAAAAGGGGATTAGTATTCTTCTCTGCCGCTGGGATAATTCTTAGCACTGTCTCTGTGAGGTTCAGTAAATTTCCCAGGATGTAGTGGCAAAGTTACCACAGGAAAACATGGATGGGTTGGATCAATGAAATCAGCTGAAGCTCATCTTGCCTTGCACAGCAAGAATTAATAATGAGCACGAGAGAAAGGGGAGCTCAAGGCAGAAAGGCAAAAATGGGACCACCATATTTCCAAATAAAGTTGTGCTGATTTAAGAGTCATGTCTCTGGAAGAATTTCCATTTTTTCACTGCAGTCCCCCCGTGCACATCCCTACACTGCTGAGAAAAGAGGCATTGGGTTTGTCACAACTTTGTAACAGCCAAAATCCCGGCACAGCAGAGTTGTAGTTCTACCCATGAGTTTTGGAACATTCCCTCTTCACCCCGTGGGTGACACATTCAGGTTTCTGTAAATTAGACATGTAAACACAGAATTTACTCAGTTATCTCCCTTGACTGAGTTGAACTGCTTTGGTTTAACCAGGAACTCCTTTTCTTTCCTGGCTGCATCTGCCAGATCCCCTTTTTGTATCACATAGGTGGCTTATAGGCCACACAGTAATTTTTTCGGTGTTAAATGCACATTTGGGTGCCACGTGAGTGATTTCAGCTTACCCTTTTAGCCCACAGAAGAAAACAAAACTTTTAAATAATAGCAGAATAGGAATATAATATCAAACCAGATGAGTTTCATGCCTGGCTGGAAAGTTTAGCAGAGTGTTTTTCTTAATTGTTATACAGCCCTAATAATTGCAAGAAAAGAGAAATATTCCTGTAAAAAAATCCTTTCAAGGCTGGAAACCTCCAGGGATTCAATATTTCCACCTCAAAACTTCATTTCTCTAAGGACATTAACTTTGTAAAGAGTTTGCTGCATAAAAGAGTTACCATTCTGACAAAGAACCTTGAAACACTTACAAGAATTTCTGATGAAAGCATGTTAAAGCATTTGATGTAGATAAATAACACACATGCATATTCATGTTTAAAGTTATTTCCAAAGTTTGATAAGACAGCAGTGAAAACAAATAATTAATCCATGCTAAGATTAATTTGTCAGAAGAAGAGTAAACTCCAAGATGAAATAAATACAAAAAGAGGGGATAATAATATTAAAAATTGAATTTACTGGGGAAATGAGTTAATGGTATAAATATTTTTTTCTCAATCTCCCAAGGGTGATTTATTGAGATGCTTGACCATTGTTACGTTGATGCACAGCTTTTACCTGCATTTTGCCATCATGGCTCTGAGGGTGCTGTCTTTGAAGAGAAATAGTACATATCAAAGTGAAAGATGCCAACATTTGTTGTCATTATCCTCTTGACTGCCTTGTCATCATGCCCTCTCGGAAGACACCTTTTTTTTTCTCATCTTAATTACAGTCAAGATGCAAATTCTGCATAAACTCTCACAGTGAGAATCTTTTCAAGAAAGAACCAACGTGGTTTCATGTGCTTGTAGTCAAACCAGGACTGTAGGTATTTCATCTGCATATTCTGTACAGAAAACAAACATTTCCTCACCCTCTGTCAAGAGAACAATGTGCTGATGATTCAATAGTCTCTAAAGTAATAATTTCTCCACCTTCAGTTCATATTCTTATATCCTGTATTATTAGCTTGTTTTAAGATATAACCTTAAAAATTGCTTTTAGAAGATGCAGTGTGTCCTTAGGGAGCAGTGGATGGAAGTGGAAAGGGTCAGTATTACTCAATTTTTCATTTGGGAAGTTCTACAGTACACTCCATTCCTTTCGGTCTGTCTCCTCTGTTCTTGCTACCTGTAAAGAAAAGCTCCTTCTGATGAGCAGCACCCATTTAAAGCAGTCATTAATCAAATAAGGGTTTTAAAGTAAAGAAGTCATCAGATTTAAGGTGATGCTTTTAAATAATGCAATCCTGGATAGATTTTTGCAGAAGAAATTTGAAACGTGAGGTGCAGCAGGAGGAGTTAAACCCAGAAGGGGGGTTAGCATGAATCCAAGTCTTTGTGTTGAGTATCACTGCTTTGAATATTAGTCCTGCACTGTGAGTACAGTTCATAACTGGTGAAGAAGGAACAAATGCAGTGGAGGACGATCACAAACAAAGCAAACCCCAGTGATCTTCCTGTGCATGGAACCGAACACATTCCAGCACCAGTTTGGCACGTGGCACAAAACACTGGGCTTGGTTTGGAGATCTGTGCCTGCTGTAGCTGTGCAGTGTGTCATGGAGTCTTTTATATTGAATGTCTGACTGATCTCAGTCCTTAAAAACAATTTTCTTTGTTCAATATTTGCATTTGATTCAAACGAGCCATTCCCTGCAATTCAGCCTTTTACTGCTTACCTAAAGAGGTACCCCCAAGCTGGCATAAAAATCCAGCAGCTCTTCATGCTCCTGTATACGTGATATTTAGTCTTGAGCTGGGGAAGGAAAAGGCAATTAAAGTACAGGTTTCAAAACTCAATGGCTTCATTTAAAACCATTGATATTTTTCAAATATATCCTCTTTTTTTAATTTGTTTAAAAATTCCCCTCTAATAATCTGTTATTTTAGAATAGATGCAATATCATACAGTGCTATGGCTGTTGGGCACCATCCAGTTCTGCTGAAGAAAGATGTTAACTGCTGTTGCAGTGAGATGTGCTTCATTACAAAAGCCAGTTTTAAATATCTCAGAGGAAAATCTGTGATTTACCACATTCTTCATTTATTTAGAATCAGAATTGTTCAGCTGTAAGAACAGGCGTAATAGACACACAGACACATTCTTTGCTTTTGGTAATTGAAAATCACAAAACTCTATATTCCTAGTTTTTCCTTCCACAAATTTACAGACACATTAGGACACATGGAAACATATTTAGTAAAACTTAATCTGACTTCTCTGTCTAGGTTAATATGAAATAGATTATCTAGAATGCGAAAAGATTGTAAAGATATTTGATATATTGCAGAGGATATTTGTAACATCAAACCCAAGGTTCATTTTAAATTTTCAGTTCAGTTGAACTCAGCCCCACAACTGATAAACAGCGTTTGAGAGCAAAAGCTGCCTCCCACTTTATTGTACGTGATGAAATTGGTAAAATCGTGTATGAGAGCGGCATGGAATCAAATATTTTCTCTTGGGAAAAAAAAAGTTGCTAAATTCCTTTTAATAGGTTTTACCCACGTATGGAATGACATCAGAGGGCAAATCCAAAAGTCTCTCCCTCATGAAGAGCTTGGTTAAATAGGAATATTATCTTTTTTTGTAGAATGCTGCTGTCATTTACTTCTAAGGACTCTTAGACTTATGGCGTTTCATATCTCATTGCAAAAATCTGCTCTCTGTCGCCAACCTTTTTGTAATGAAAAGGTGCAAGATGGTTTTGATGAAGATTCCTGTATTGATTGGATTGATTTCAGTGTGTATCATGTGTCTCACATAAAAGGGAACTTAGAAAAGTAAGACTCACACAAGCCTCTAAGTGTATGTATGTAATTATGGACTGTGTTGCCAAAGATTTTTTTTCTTTTGGCATTTTTTCAGGTTAGTGTCTGAACAGTAAAATTTCTGAAGTAGAATTTACCCTGAAAAAAATAATCTGTCAAGAGCTGTTCTTTGCACTGTTTTGTCTCTTTCAGCTCGTTACTTCTGGAGAAGGAAAATAATGTTGTCTGTAGGTATTTGGGAAAGGAAAAGGATGTGAATTAATTCAGTCCACCAAGATTTAATTTTATCATTTAGTGCCTTTTTCAGTGAGTCATTTGTTGGACAATGAAAATTACTCTGGTATTTAGCACATAGACTGCTTTTCTCATTGTCATGGCTAAAAATTAAATTATACTTTCTGCAGCTCAGGTTTACTGTTGCTTTCATTAGATATGTGAATTTTAGCCAACTGAATTATGAATGGAGTTTTAACAGACTCCTTCTGAGTGTTTAGAAATAAACTCCAGTCATAAATTTCAAGGAAAAAAACATATTATTTCCATTAATTTTCCTTAGTAACATTTGATTTGAGGGTTCCTTTCTATTTCTGAGGCATAAGGTAAACGAGCTCTGCTTTGCCCATCCCTATTGGCCCACGGGTTTGTCAGGGCTGCTGCCATTTCACTTTTTAGTTCTTTCAGTGAAAAGTGTTTGGGCCAGGAGCTTACAAGTGAATGAGGGTCTCTCATTTGGTCTTCTGTGTGTCTCTGGCTGCCTTGGGAGCATCCTTTTCCTTTTGGGGTGGTTTTGTCCTGGAGGGAAGCCTTTAGTGTCCCTTGGTCCTGCCAGGACGGAGATTTTGCTGTGAGACGCGAGTTCTTTGTCAGTCACAGTCACAGACTGAAATTTATATTTATGACCACTATCACCCTCTGCTCCTTAAAATATGTTGGCCTGTCACCCTTGCACTGTTTCCCAGGTTTTGTGCCCGTTTTCCCAGGGCAGCAGGAGCACCCAGGGTGCCACAGCACGGCTCCAAGGGCTGCCCACGCCCGGCGCCTCACGCGCGGATTGAGAGCTAGCTGAAGCCATGGACAAGGAAAATGAGTCCGGGAATTCCCTTTCAGTGCTCCTAAATGGCATTTGCCTCCTCAAGAAATCCCAGCTGTGACATTTGGTCATAACTGAGGGAGTCATATTTTGTCTGGAAAGCTTTCTGTCGTTGCCAACCCTGTGCAGTAAAAATGGGCTGCAGCCCCACCACAGAGGAAATGGCTTCAAGCCAATCTCAGATACAGAACAGCCTGTCCCTAGCTCCTGTCAAGGGTCCCTTCTTCATTTTATCATCTTCTGCATCTTTTGTCATTTTGATGCCAAAAGCATCGTAAAAATATTGGTCATTTCCAGCTTCACTCCACACATCTTTTCTAGGAAAATTAAAAATAATTTTGGTGAAATATTAACTCTATACAAAAAGAATGAAATAGAGGCAAAAAACCCCCATCTCAGTTTTATAATAAATACTTTTAAAATCAGTGTATTCTAATATATTTTCCCTCTCTCTTTTCAATCATTGATAAAATGACTGAGAAAATATCCCAGACTCTTGAGATAGATAGTGCTTAACAGAAAGTTGTATATACAAACAGCTAAACTCCAACAGGAAGATTCAGTGCTTCCAAGACTTTTAATTTTTTTGTCTATATTTTCCATTCTTGTTACAGGTTAGTATATTTGGTTACAAGGATTTTAGCTCTTCATTTTTCTGATGTGTGATATTGATTATAAATAGAACTCATTGATTTACAGACTCTGAGTCACTGTGAAGATGTTCTTGTGTTCTGTTTTCTATTTTAGACAAACACATCTTGTCAATCACCCTGCTGTGCCACTTTCCCCCCTCTTAAAGGTTCAAAAATTCAAATTATCTTCTAAATGGTAACTGTAAAAAGCATTTTACTGTTTCACTTACCTGACCTAGGAACATTTATCCCAATATTAGATTATGTGACCTTTAGACTCTATCAGAAATAGTGAAGAGGATCTTTATTTAATTCAGACTTTTAGTCAAATCTAGCCCATCTATCTGTCTGCATTCTTGAAATCCAGCCTTATTGTTCATTGAACCTGGTGCTGTTCCTGATTTAACAATGTAAATCTTAAAAAGAATCTGCATTTAACTGCATAAATAAAATATTGACAGGAAGATACAAGCCCGTTTTCTCTCCATTTGCCTGGAAATCTGATTGAAGAAAAAGCTATTCTAAATTAGATGCAAAACTAAGAGAGCTTTTGTAATTCAAATGCCAAATACATTTTTGAAAGCAAGAGCGTGCCTAAAGACAGACATATGTTAGGCTGGAATGTTTTCCATCTTTCTCTTCCTCTTAAATTCCAACAGCCCATTTCCCTTCACACATTTCGAGTGAGAGCACAGTTCTATTAATAGTGCAGGTGACCCCCGTGCAAGAAATCCCAGGGCACACGTGTCCGTCTAAATCCAGCACGTGTTCCTACAAATACTGATCCCATTTTGAGTCCGTTTCCAATGGTGCTAAAAGTCCTCAGTGACCAGTGATTGTGTGGAGAACTGGCCCTCGAGTTCTTGAGGGTGACATCAGAAAAGATTGTAAAGCTCGAAAGAATAAACAAATACAGCCAGGGGCTGTTTTTCTAGAGCATACTCAGTCATCCCCCACATCCATGGCCTTAAGTCAGTCATACAGCACAAGGTGGTGTAGTCTAATAAAATAATATTCAGTGGCCAAAGTGCATTTGAAGTTAATTTGGAAACTCTGTAAGCTTTGTCACATTTACAGAAAAGATAGAAGCCAAGCTGTAGTAATTTAGATGAAGTACCTCGACACTGAATGAGCTCAGTGGCACCGCAGCACCTTTCCATGAGGGGTGCAACAATTATGAATGAAGTGGGTTGGAAATTTCAAAGCCACCTTTATCCTTTTTGCTTTTCCAGTTTTCCTGTTCATTTTTTGTTCATCTTTACCGTGGTGCTTGTCATCTCTCCTGTCTATGAAAGAGCTGAGTACTGGATTTTATCCTGCTTTTTCATGTATTTTGCAGGAAAAATTCCCTTAGTTTGAAGAAATGTAATATATGACCAAGAGAAGTGGCTTGCTACTGTTATTAGGAGAGAAATTATTTACAGATTAGAGTTTTTCTGGAATGGGCAGTGGCAAGGAAAGTGCTGGGGTTACTGCAGTGCTCTGGGATGCAGGATGTGTGCTGCAGCTTTGCCTCTGTGCTGGGCATGAGAGGATGCTGTCACCAAACATCAGCATCACCTGGGGGGGCAGCTGAGACTTAGAGAGTGACAGAGGCATCTGTACTTACCCCTGACTTATAAAAAATACCTACATAACTGAAAGAAGCCAGCTTCATAAACAGGAAGAGAAAGTTGAGGTGTATTGTTGAGCTCCTACAATAGCAGCTTAAATGCGTATAGTCATTTAGTGGGATGTGAGCATTTAATCCATAAAAATAAAGTTATAATGTACTTTTGCTTCCAAAATTTGTTGTCCTTACTCAAGCTGTGCACCTTATTTCAGCAAAATCTGACTTTTGTTGTCTGCTCTCAGCAACAACATTTCAGCCACAGCTTTTCTCAGCCACACCAACGTAGTTTTGCACAAGTATTTCAATTCAAGTTTCCTAGATCCAACTTGATTATTGAATGAATGTCTATGTGCAGTAGCGGGGTTGAGCTCAGCTGTGCTGCCTGAAACAGAATCTGTCCCAAAGTATTAATGTTTTCCATGCAATTTCCCTCGCTTTAGAAGGGAAAGCAAAAATGTGCTGTGCACGTAATGCAGGAAAAGGGCTCTTACCTGGTGTAGTAACGCTGAGGACTCGAGTGACTTCACAGGGAAAGTGAAGTTCGCCTCTTGCAGACAACTTTCAGGAAGTATTGATGTGGTTGGAGAATTTCTTTCTAAGGAAGCTCATTTTTCTGCGTGTTTCTTGACATTTCTCTCATTCCCAACTCTGTATTTTTAAAAAATTGGTAATATTTTGATGATGTGTTGCATGCATTTATCCTCTGATGCGAGTAGATACTTTTTCCTTTAAAAAAAAAGTTTACATGTTTCAAAACTTGTTTATGTATCAAAATAGCAACATCCTTCTTATATTTTTCATAACTTTTATTATTATATGTCTCCTGGTGAAGTTTCTAAGTTACCTGTAAACATCACTGTGTTTCCTCTCTTTTTTTCTCTTCTCCCACATCCAAATTAGGTGGTAAATTTTTAATTAAACTCGCCTTGACATTTTAAGGACACTGAATATCTTTGTCATTTACACAACAGATAACAAAGTAATCCAATTTTCTGGCCTCCCACAAATTATCCCTTCAAAGAATACAGCTCTTGCTTCCCAAGTTTAAAATAAGCATTACCCTTAGCCTGGCAACCACTGTCAATTACTAATCTTTTATTATTGGCTCCAGGGAAGATTAAAGGAAAAGCTGAAACACAGCTGACAGTTTGGTTATCGCATCTGGAGTAAATGAAAAGCATGGCCTGAATCCATCAGGGGAGATTAGGAAAATGTGAGAAAATTACTGATGTCCTTTTACACGTGGAAATTCAAACTCATTCAAAAATTGAGGTCTCTAACTTTTGACAGATCGCTTCTATCGCTGCTTTCACTGAGGGGTGATGCAGTGGATGGCAGAGATAAAGAGGAAATGTGTTCTCCTCGTGAAACACACACAGCAGTGCTGCTTTACTGCATCCCAGGAGAGAGGGGAACGTGCCAACAGCACATAAACCATCCCAATTCCCAGCCACACCTGGCAGCAGGAACGGCGTGGTGCAACACTTTTATTCTGTCCTTAACAAAACTGATTAATTAAATGTTAATAGTTAGCAGTGAGAGCAAAACAAACCATTTCCTTATAGAATCTTGATAAAAGCCATCAGCTTTCTACAAATATTTAACAGAATTGCAAAGCTTACTGTTAATAGGTGAAATAAAATGAATTGTCTCAGAATATGCTGAGCTTAAATTGACTTTCTGTAAGTTAAAGGGTATTTTTTTTTCAGACTGTAGCATAAATAGTATCTGACTCTGTGCCTGCATATCCTCTAGTGGCATGGGACATTACTCCTGACCTGAACTTGGGTGCAACTGCAGCACTGGAATAATCCTTTGGAAGGAATTGTTGCTCTGTAGGGTAGATAACATCTGCTCAGGTGCAACAGTGGATGGAAAGCTAAATGCTTTCTTTTGGAATCCAGATTTTAAGTCTTATCAAATGGGTCTGTCGCTCTATAATGGATTGAACTGTAGGGTTTTCTCCTGCAATCTGTGTCTAAAACCCCACACTGCTATTGAATGAGCGAGGAAGCACTTTCAGTGGATGTCCTGGGTGAGGTGGGCACAACCCAAACCACCCAAGGAACACAGATAAATTCAGAAAGGAGATAAAATTAGATCTTTTGTAGCATTTAAATTTTATGGGTAGTAGAATAGAAAAGTTTTATTTCAAATCTGATGTGGTTTAGGTAATACTCTTAGGTTATATCCCTATTTAATATACTTTAAAAGTTTAAATGTCTTTATTTTAGTCATGCTTGCAAAGGAGCGCACAAATTCAGTGGTGAGTCTCAGTCTAAGCATTGGAGCTGACTAGGAAGGAAAACTGAACGGAAAAAGCTTTGATCTTAGCAGATTCAGAGTCCAGAAACTCCCCAAATGGATTCAGACCCTTCAGGAAAGCTTACCTTGCTGAGTCCTTTCCAAGAACTTGAAGGAAGTCTAAGATGATGACAAGACCTGGATTAGATCTGCCAGAGATAAACCCGGCTCAGAAACCCTGCACAGCCTCGGCTCAGAGGTTGCTTTAACAGGCCTTAACAGCAGAAGTCATCACGTTCTAAGCAGTTTCCAAATTCAATGCATTGATCATAAATCAGAGAAGGCTCCAGTGCAGTTATGGGTGATGTTTAGGATTTTAGTAAATAGTGGTTCTTTTGCTGGAGAAGGGTTTTTTGTTTTGTTTTCTTGGTTTTTTTTTTTTTCCAAGTGTTCAATTCGTGTTTCTTAATTATTTCAGAAACATCTTCATCTCCTGGGGGCACGCTAAACCCTTAAACCAGCATTCTCATGTCCTTGTAGTTTTCCAGTAGACTGAATTTTCTAGCAGTCTGAATTTCAGAGAAAACTAAAACTGCAAAACTTGTCTTTATTACCCGGAGGTCTCAGGAGGTCCTCATCCAGGAACACCCACTGATGTTTCAGTTTTCTTGATCCTGGCCCTAACATAAAGATGTCAGACACGAGACTTTAAAAGAAGTCACAATGGTGAGCAGAAATTGATTAACTCTGATATTAAGAATTCCTTCTTCCTTTGAGGAAACCCATCAGACAAAAGGATTGAGTGAAAATGATGGGAATTAAACACCCTTTAGTCCTTGCATCTTCAAAACACAACAGATGTATCTTGTATTCATTCCTGTCCAGGTTGCTGACAAGGACTACTGAATTCCCAGAAAACCAGGAATTCCCACACTAATAGAAATGTCCTCCTTTTACTTTACAAACTTAGATATGCACATGAGCTATATGTAACTTTCATAGTTAATCTTTTTAAAATTTGAATTTATGTTTCCTTTCACTAAAGTATCACAACCTAATCTAGGTTTAACTACAAAATTCATATTATTAAAAAGAAAGCATAGTATAATTAAGGGAATATCTTTAATATCTATAGAAAATCTTGCAAGTTTTAGAACCCAATAGAAAATCCAACTGAAAATCTTGCAAACATTAAAATTTTCCCTTTGTTATCTTTGCTAAAAAGACTTGGGGATCTTTTGGAATAAATTCACAGGAAGATAAAGGTCTGTTTCCTTCACATAATTTCAGTATTTCAATGGAACAGGGATACACAGATTTATCTGGTTTCTATTTATAAGGATCTCTTTTCTCACTAGACATAGACCTCTCAATCATCTTTTAGGAAAGTGAACCAGTTTTTTTCACACTTAAATGTGCACATTTGGAGCAGCCTCTTCTGTTGAATCTGTAAAACCCCGGTTTCTTTTTAATTCAAATTTTACCACATTTAACTGCATTGATATTAAATTCCAGAAACCTTCTGGGAAGCTTCCCAAACTCGGCACTGTCTCTCTCTCAGATGTGTTGAAGGTCTGAAAGTTGACAGAATAATGGTTTATTCACACCTCAGACTACTGATTCAAGGCAGTTCTTCAAGGGATGCAAACTGATCCCTGGCTGACTTTCACTGCAAGCACACACAGTTTGAATTGAGTTGGTAATTAGGCACTCAGATTTTATTTGCCAAATTTAAATAATCACCTACCATTAACTTCTGTTGAAGAAAACAGTGGCATCTTAATTTATTAATTCTTTGCTTTAAAATGTTTCTGAATATTTTGCAACGTAAGATGATGAATGCAGAAGTCACAACAGCTCTGCATATATTTCTTTCCATCTTCCTGAATCTTTCTCTTTCCTGTTTCTCTCTTCCTAATGGGTTGACTTCTTAGTAGTTTGTGTCTGAGGACTCCATCCTGAATGTTTCAGAGGCCAGACCCACTTATTCTGTCTGGCTCACCCCCAGCCTTTTCATGCTGCCTGTTAATGTGTGTTCAGCAGCTGATGTTAAAATGGCTTTTCACCCCCTGTCCCAATGCTGGAGCCCTCAGCTGCACAACTAATCCCAAATACATTATTGCAGGAGGATCAGGCGACTTCCATGGGATATGGGATGCTGCACATGGAGCAGGTCTGATGAGGGGTGGCTGAGGGAGCTGGGAAAGGGGCTCAGCCTGGAGAAAAGGAGGCTCGGGGGGGACCTTGTGGCTCTGCACAACTCCCTGACAGGAGGGGGCAGCCGGCAGCGGGGGGGGCGGGCTCTGCTCCCAGGGCACAAGGGACAGACCCTGAGGGAATTGCCTCAGGCTGGGCCAGGAGAAGATCAGGCTGGACATCAGCAGGAATTTACAGAAAGGGTGATTAAACATTGGCAGGGGCTGCCCAGGGAGGTTTGGAGTCCCCATCTCTGGAGGTGTCCAAGGGAGGTCTGCATGTGACACTCAGTGCTCTGGGCTGGGAACAAGGTGGGAATCAGGCACAGGTTGGGCTCCACAGTCCTGGAGGACTTTTCCAACCTCAGTGGTTCTATGAGCAGAACAAATGGGTTCTGTGTGGAAGAATAAAGGTCAACACCTGAACCCTCCCCACGGGCTTCACCAGAAGTGGTTCCACTTCATGGCTCCCAATTTTGTTAGGTTTTCCTACACCAGAATTAAAGGTAACACTTTATTTGTTATCAGAGGCTGCGCTTTGCACCGTTAATCTGGGCAATACCAGTGTGAAATCGCTGTGCTGGAAGCTGTGCCCCTCTGAGGAAGCTTTCCCTGTCGGGAAGCAGAAGGAATGCTTCTCTTGTCCTTCACCCCTCCTCTAACCTTTTTTGCAAAGAGATTCTGATAACCCTCTCAGAATGTCTGAGCTGTCCTCCGGGGCAGTTTGTCGTGAGAAGCTCGTCACCCAAACAGGAGCCAGTTAGTGACTCTCAGTCTCAGTGCCTTATAGTCCCTGCCTGGAAGAGTTTCTTAAAAACCCAAATTTCCTTGGGCTGGGCTGAAGCATTACATGACAGCTCTGCAAGCAGAATTCATGGTTTTCCTTCGCACAGAAGGAAAACAAAAGCTTCTGTTAAGAAATATCTATTTAAGTGGCTTTGTCTGTGAATAAATGATAGTCTTAAAAAAAAAAATAGGAAAAGAAATATTTAATATTCTGCCTGAGGGCATCATGTTTCTGGCTTCTACATTGCATTTTTCTTCTTTGGGTCTGTGCTTGTAGTTTTAAAGAGATCTCCACAGCAGTGACATTGAAACAGAGGAGGTAGTGGCAGAATTGGGAGATGTTCAGAGAAATAAATGAATACATATGTCGTTACTTATTCACCTCTGGTTTTGCTTTGCTTTAATTTCACATTTATTGGGGTTTGCATTTTGAAAACTAAAGATCAATAAGTAAATAATAGTGCATAGTCTGAGGTGATAAAGCCAAGAGAAGTTATAGCAAGATAGCTGGACAAGAAACCAGAAAATTCAAAAAAGGGCAGGCAAAGGGACATTAAAATACAAAGACAAAGCTGAATATGCTACAGAATCACCATGGCTTGTGACTGCTGTCCCAGAGCAATTACTCTGTGCTCTATTTCCTGTAACATTTATGGAAAAGGACACTATTTTTTAACTGATTTCCCTGGATACGAATGGTGCCTTTTTCCTGAGCAGTGCTCGTTCTGTCATGGCTGCAGTGAGCACCTTACTCCACTCACTGTGTGCATCTTGCACTCGGAGGAGGGATGGGAACACTCATATTAGGGAGGGCAGCATTCAGAGTAGGGATGGCAGCACTCGGAGTAGGATGGGAACACTCAGAGTAGGGATGGGAACACTCATATTAGGGAGGGCAGCATTCAGAGTAGGGATGGGAACACTCAGAGTAGGGATGGCAGCACTCGGAGTAGGGATGGCAGCACTGGGAGTAGGGATGGTAGCACTCAGAGTAGGGATGGGAACACTCGGAGTAGGGATGGGAACACTCAGAGTAGGGATGGGAACACTCAGAGTAGGGATGGCAGCTGCCTCATGGTCCAAGTCTCTGGGCTCCAATCTCATTTTAACCTGTGAAAAGTGAGGGGCTCTGTCACGAGGCGCTTCTGAGGCAGAAATCCGACAGAAAATCTGTTTCGATCAGTCTTTGATTTCAAAATTATTTCAGCCCTGTGTCGCGTGGCCCCTTGCCAGCCTGGTCTGTGTTGATGGAGTTGGAGCCTCCCTGCCCTGGGGGACTCCTGCTCCCTGCATTGACCCAGACCTTCACCCTTGCTAAAACCCCTTGTTCTGACACATACGTGGGGGAGCTGCTGCCAAGCTACCAGAGCTATCAACAACTCGATTTCTCTGCTCCTTTGCTCTGTGTGAAATCATCTTTAGAAAGTTTGCAGGATGTCAGAAGAGGTTTGAGAATTCCACTCCAAGTTTTGGTTTTTTTCTGGTTGGGTTATATCTGATACAAATCGGTGTCGACTCATGCTTAGAGAATATGGTTAGGACATCTTGTTTCAGTGCCTTAATTTTGGTTAGCACAAGGCCACAGAGGTGTTTTCTGACATTAATCTCAGTCAACGTCACCTAAGAAATTCCAGAGGGTCCAGGATTTATGCTGTTCTATATCTTTGGCAGAATAAATGCTGGGTATGTGTCAGAAATAGGGCACTTGGGGGTTTAATTTGATGCTTTCTTTCATAAAGCAATTTAAAATGATTTCTGCATTAATGGCCTATTACCAGCCATGCAATTAACACTTTTTAACCAGGAAAAAGCAAAAATAAAGCATCTTTTCCTCATCCTTAATAATAAATAAAAGTGAACAGGTATCTTAGAAGTGAAAGGATGAATGTTCCCGTATCTATTATCCTTCTCAGCAGGTTTCCTGCTAATTAATTGCTGCAACACTCTTGGGAATTCTGACTGCATAAATAATCATAATTTTGGTTTAGACTAAAAACTTTTTCTCATCATATTTGTTGTAGTACCTGAAAGGGTTTTGGAGACTCAGGGTTTAGCTGAAAAAGTTTGAAAGATAAAAGGGCTGTCATATATTCTATTTAAAGTTGTGCATAAAACCAGTGTAAAAATAAGGTATGCAGTAGCTGATGCAATATCCCACGGCCTAAAGTAATGAAATCATAGAAATTGAAACTTCATTCTCCTTAATCTTACTGAGGTTTGAATTTATCTATGAATAACATGACACAGAACTGATAAATAAGGTATGGGACATTGAGCATTTTCTGCCATGTGAATATAACATAAACATAAAACATAGTGTGGCATGCCAACCACTGCTTATGCACACCTTAATTATCAGATTTCGGCATCCCCACGTGCTTTGCTGTCATTCTTAGGTAAATATTATTAATGAGGGAAGCTTCTAACTTGGGGGATTTTTCGTAGTTTTATAGTTCTCTTATTCTTTAATAGAATTAATTGAATACATGAGAGAGGTTTTATATAAAACATTAATAAAAATTCCACTGGGTAGTGAAATTAATATTTATGTCTTGCTGGTCTAAATACAAAGAGTTTTTTAATTTATTTATAATTTGAGGATAGCAGTGGTAGTGAGCATCATTGAGGAAAAAAAATAACATTCTTTTGACTTTTGACTTTCCTTGAAATTTAATGCTGCGTCGGTTATAAAACATTATCACAAAGAAAAAAAAAGAAACACCAAAAAAAACCCAAAGCAGATAATAGGTGATTCCTGTGCTTGATGAGAATATTGCAATTACAAAAGGAATACTATCTATCTTTTGCTGAACTGTACTCCAGATCCACCAGCGTAATGCAGCTGCAGAATTTCTGTTCAGGAAAGAGGTAGAAGTTTCAAAATTAGCTCCATGTGAGGGTTTGGGATCTAAAGAGCAGAAACTCTGATCTATTTTCCAAAGGAACTTTGTTCCTCCTTTAATTGAAGCAGGTCCATCCCGTGTAACCCTTAGAAGCCCTTTAATGAGAGGATTGTACAGACAGATCTGAGCAGCAGTGCTGAGACTCTCCCCAGTAATGCTTTTTTTATGGAAAGGAGACCTGGGAAGCATCAAAGTAGGAAGAGCAGCTCTGCACATGATTTACCTTGATTTTTTAGAAAGAGAAATTGATTTTCACACCTTTTCAAACTATACTCGTAAGGAGTCAGCTCATTTCTATTTTTCCTGTAGAAAAGGGGAGTGAAAACAAATAACATCTGAAGGAGGCAGCAATTTTTTTTCTTTGTCAAATTGACATGCTGTAATATAAATTTTGAATTTGATTTTTATGAAATGGGAATAGCTGTAACTTAACCCACTGCAAGATAATAGGTGTAGCCAATGAAAAGCTGTGCTGGTGAATTTATTTCATATTTGCTGTTTTCATTGCTGCTTGTAACAGCGGACCAAAGGTAGAGCTTTCGTAGAGGGCTTGTATTCAGAGCTTTCACCAAAATCAGATCTATTTTCCGAGTTACCAATTATGTTCTGATATTATCAGAGGGTTTTCTGTGTTTGTTCATTTTTCCCTCCAGCATGACTGATGGGTTTATAACATTACAGATGGAGAAATGAGATACCAGAAAAACACTGCTAAAAAATAGGCTATGAAAAAATCCAAGGGACTTTTGACATTGTTAAAAAAAATTTCCTTTATAATAAATTTTATAGAAGTAAAGTCAGGAACATTTTTGTTTGCCTCTTCTTTTGCCCTTTACCTTCTAGTTGTACCTTTACATACTCATTAAAATAAATCACTGACAATTTGTCTCAGTTTCCCCCACAAATTCCTCCCCACAAATCCATTCGTATTGGAGTCTCTTGGGTCACAGTTTGGCTTGGTCTAAGATGGGCATGATCTGTTCTGCCATGGGCATGACCTCTTCTGCCATGGACATCATTTGGAGGTGCTTTAAATACCTGCGAAGTGACAGAATTTGGCTCTTTAAAATCCAGTTTTTCGTAATTATCTCAAATGGGAGGATGGGTTGGGGGACAACCTGCAGTTCTTTCTGCTGGAGAAAGTGTGTCCTTAATTGCCCCAAAGAAATGTAAGAGAGTTAAAGATGATGGCAGATTAAGAAGTATTAATTTCTACCTTGTAAAAAAATATTTAGAAGCACAGACAGGCCTGTACAGATAGTTTTATTAAAGTCCCCGAGATAACATCTCATTTTCACTCTTGACACTGAATTACCGCCCACAGTCTGCGGTAAGAAATTACCGCAAGGAAAATCTTTTGAAAATTTATCTTCCCGTCCTTTTGTTTTCTACAATAAGAAAAGTTAAAGCATAAAAGGTATGGCTTCAGATTTTGTCAGAAAATTAAAAATGGTTTTTAAAAGATGTGGGGGAAAAATGACATTTTTCTGCCAATATCTAGATTTGCTTTAGTCTGCCCAAGAAATCACTTTAAAGAACGTGTTACCTCATGTCGTATTACCATATGGGGTCACACACTATTGATGATCTTTAATAAAGGGAAAAATTTAAACTTTGCCGTTTAGTTTTATGCTTTCAGAGGCACATTGCCAGTCAACAAGGGAGAAAACAAAGTCACAAGTTTCAAAGCTCTGTGACATTGTTTGAGATAATCATTTACATTTATGAAATTTGTTAAGCTGCTCTTCCCATATGTCATGTTGTATTCTGAAAACTATTATGTATAAAATTAGCATATAAAAATTCTTTCCAAGCAAAATTAAATGTGCAAGCAAGGTAAAAAGTGATTGTGTGGATTACAAAGGGACCTTGGCTGCCAAGCAAAGTTCCTTGGCTGAACTGAGGATCTGGGGGTACACCCTATGTTTTTCTGATGTATATTCAGAGCATTTCCTCTGGCAGAAAATCAGTATTTATGCACAGACCTGAGCATGCAATGGGTCCTGCGACCTTTGGCTGGATCAGCTTTTCTTCTGAGGAGAGCAGAAACACAAGAAATGCTTGATGGGTGTCTGTGAACTTTGTTTATGGTCCCTAAAGAGGCAAAGACATTTCACCTGTGGAGAAATAGGAGAATATTGGCATCTATACACACACACAAACTAATTATGTAGCAGATCTATGCAGTGCAGGTGGAGAGATTTAAGTTTCAGATAAGTTACTTCTTCAAATCTCATTTACTGTTAGTGGTGGTCTGGGGTTGCCTGTATTTTCTGCCCTTGGTGCTTTCTCTCATTAAAGGAAATGAAAGAGTTGGAATTATGGATCTGCAATTGCTCTTTAGGTAAGGATTATTCATTGTCTTACTGAAGAACCTGATATGGAATAGAGCACTGGCATGCCAAAAATGATTCTCCAGCAAAACAACTGCATCGAGCATTCCTAAAGATGCTGCACATGATTAATCCACCTCAGAACAGTAATATCCTTCCTCTGCAGTATGGTGTTAGTCAGGAATTGTTGCTGCTTTTTTTGACAAAGTTTTAATAAAGTGTTTAAGCTGCTAAAATTACCTGAAAGTTCAGCTCTTTGCTGCTCAAAGCATCTGCATCACAGTTTACCTCAAAGAATGTGGAGCATCATGTGAAATGTGTGTGACTGGTTGACATTGGCTGAACACGAGCCCAGGTGGGCAAGAGGCCAGTGGCAGCTGGCCTGGATCAGGAATGGTGTGTCCAGTGGGATCAAGGCAGTGTCCATCACCTGTGCTGGCACTGCTGGGGCACCTCCAGTGCTGGGGACAGCTCTGGGACACTCGTGGACAAGAAGGACACTGAGGGGCTGGAGCGTGTCCAGGGAAGGGAACGGAGCTGGGGAAGGGGCTGGAGCCCCAGGAGTGGCTGAGGAAGCTGGGAAAGGGGCTCAGCCTGGAGAAAAGGAGGCTCAGGAGGGACCTTGTGGCTCTGCACAACTCCCTGACAGGAGGGGGCAGCCGGGGGGGGTCGGGCTCTGCTCCCAGGGAACAGGGACAGGAGGAGAGGGAACGGCCTCAGGCTGGGCCAGGGGAGGTGTAGATTGGATATTAGGGAAAATTCCTTAATGGAAGGGTTAACAAACATTGGAACAGGCTGCCCAGGGCTGTGATAGAGTCACCATCCATGGAAGTGTTCCAAAACATGTGGACGTGGCACTTGAGGACACGGATTAATGGTGAACATGGAGGGGGTGCTGGCTGGGTTCTTTGATCCTCTATTCATGCATTTGTGGGCATCCCCAAGAAGTAAATGAAGAAAAATGTAAACCCAGCATTTTCTCAGTTTAGTTCAGCAGCTTCAAGGAAACTATGTTTATACAGAATTTTTAGTGCTGTTGAAAACACACCATTGCTGGACAGTACCAGGATCCTTTCATGGAATGAAGGATAAACTGGCGTGGAAAAGGGGCTCAGTGGGGTTTGTGTACTGCTGACTTTGGAGCAGAATCAGCCTTTTTCAGACACATGATATATTTGCTTTCTAAAGTTGCTTGCATTGTCTGGGGATGAGGATTAAGGCTTAGACTTTTTATGTTTGATCTGTCTGTGTCCAGGAGGTATTATTTATATGGCATGGGATTTACTACACGATTCACATTTCCGAAAGGAATAAAATCATTTGTTTTCAGGAGGAAGGTTCAGCCTGTGAAGAGGCAGACTATAAAATTTTGATACAATTCTTTTGAAGGGAAAAAAGTATATGGAAGAGCTTGTAGTTAGACTTGACAAGCTAATTAAATGTTGTCCAACTCTTAATTGCCTGGGTTCTGGTACAAAAGGAATGTATGAGTATTTTGTAAATCCATATTTGAACAAGCAATTTTATTTTTGAAGTTATACATACTTGGGGGGTTTTTGTTTGTCTTCATTATTGGAAATACCTTAAAAACAAAGCAAAATTTGTGTTCACAAAAGAGAAGAATACTTTCCATTGATGAAATCAAGGGGCAAAATATTTGAAGCAAAGTAATATAATGAATTATAACTTGGTTAATCCTAGCACTATTAAAAGCTTAAAATATTAGAAAAATTCTGTAAAATGAAATTATAGCCTTGCAGTAACATTCTTTTCACCCAGCACTATTTCTCATTTATCAGGTTTCTGCTAATGACCTTAGAGATTTAGAGGAAATAATCTGAGTGCTGTGCTTCCAAGGGAACTCAGTTAAGTCTGCCTTTTGGATTATTGTTTTGGGATCTGTATGATTTAAAATGAATAAAACCCCCCTGTATGGCCGTGATAAAGATTACAAGGCTAGCATGGTATCTTTCAACATGCAGCATTTAGGGGAATCTCAGAGTGTAAATTCCTCCAACATTTGTCATGAAATGAAATAAGGATTTGGATCTGGTCCTAATGGAAAAAAAAAATCAGCTTCTATAAATTTTTTAATAAAGAGAAGATTTTTGTGCTCGTGCCCATACCCTAAATGTGTTACGTTGTGAGTTTCTGTCAACACAACGTGCTCACATTTGTCCTGTGAAGATGGAAATATTACTCTGAAAAAAAATACTTCTGGTTTTCATCTTCCAAATTTCAGTATAGAAAAAGGCTTTTTTTTCTCTCCAGCTCCAAATTGCTTCACCAGTTAGTGACGATTTTTGTGTGGTACCAACTCTGGGGACCACTCTCCTGGTGGGTAAGGCAGAGCCATGAGAACAGGCTGGCCAAGAAGAGCTGAGTTAAAGCAGGAACTGGGCAGTATGGAAAATGCAGTAGTCAGTGGGAAATTCCCTGTTCTTTCCGAGCAGGTAGATACACATATAACTTCCTTAATCAGGGTATTTTGGGAAAATGTATTATTTTTATATGGTGCCACCTCCCTTGATGTCAGCCTGGGTTTTGTCTTTGATATTTTACAATATATAACATGTCTAAGAGCTCTACAGCATATTTTAGATGCATATTTTACTGTCAATAAGTGAGATATAGTGATATATTTTACAGCCCATACAGTTTACTGCAATGTGCAGCTTTTAAATGGTGAATGTGCTGAGGATAATGAGTAAGAGCTTTTTTCCTCCAGGTTATTTATCAGAGGAAATTACTAGGTTTGTGCAGTCTAATACTTACATATTTTCAAATATTTACTAAGTCACATGTTCTTGGGGCTGAGAAAATTCCATCATTTTCTCCAGGATAGTAAGAGAACTAAAAGCAATAAAATGGAAAATTCAGCAGTAACTTTAATCAACATGGCTGCTGTTGTACAATACACCTTACAGAGTCATTCCAGTATTTTGCTGTTTCCATAAATGTTTCTATCCACTGTAAGTGTTGTAAACTACTTTCAGTAAATAACGTTATTTTTGTTAGGTAACATAACTAACAGCTTTCTTTTTTGAAGTGCTTAGAGTGCCATTGTTTGTGATACAAAGCAATTTCTAAATATATTTACAAACCACAAAGCAACCTGAAAGTTTTCTTTTGATCCATTTGAAGTTTTTATTCAAAACTGTGTGAAAATTATCACATATGACGGGTTCTTTGGCTGCAATGACAATATATTATGGAAAAGCTTGAAATGCTATGAAAGGCTGTCTCATCATGTTTTTGTACTACAAAAGGCTCTCATTTCAAGCTCAGTCTCTGAAAGTTTGCCTCATCCTGTGCTTCAACAAATTAAAGCCTACCTTTCTTTCCCTGCAATTATTTTATAATTCTTTAGGTACACAGCCTCTTGTAAAAATATATAATCTAATTTCAAGCTTAGTTTGCTTCTAATTATCCATTTATCAGCAATTGAGAAGTTTTTTTCTCTTTACTCATGAATTTTAGGCTTTCAGATGTAAAGAACGTCTGATATTGAGAATGGAATGCATTAATTATCTAACCTCTAATTTACTATTTAGTTTAATTTTGCTATTTTTTTTGTTATTAACATTTAATTTTGCCTTATTTTAATGACGGTCAGAAGATACTTTGTTTGGAGACTGCTGTTTCCAGTGTTCAATTTGCTCTCAGAAAGTAAGCTCTGAAATGGATGGAAGCTTTATATGTTTGTTTGTGTATCATAAATCAATTTCTTGATAGAAGTTATGACTAATTCTTTTCCTAGCAAGATAAGCCTCTTGGTGTTAGTGCGGAGGGTTTTATTTGATCCTTCTGATGTGCTGCTCACAGTCAATGTCGCTGAGTTCAAGATTTTGGGGATTTTTTGGGGATTTTGTGTTGGGATTTTGGGGATTTTTTTAATTTTTTTTTGGTGAGCTAAAGGCACAGTGTGAACAAAAATACAGTAATTTATTGCAATATTTTCCAATGTTATTGGAGACTTGGAGTTCTCTGTCCTCTAATCAATATTAAATTTTCCCACTAAAAGTGAGCCATAAAAAGTTGAGTGAGCAAATTTTGCACCAATCTGTTCCATATCTCTAAAGTGTAAATACAAAAATCAAATCAGTTCTTTCTGAAAGATTCCCATTGTGAAAGAAAAGCCAGAACCCAGAAGTTAACCTCTGTTTTAGCCTTCCCAGTTGTGAATTTCCAGTTGTGTGGGATGTCAGGACAAACTGGTGAACAGCGGCTTCAGTAAACAGAGGGATGGGTAGAATTTCCAATCTGTGAAAAAATGTGTCATATAAGTGTTAAAAAAACTGAAGCAAAACAATGAATGACCAAACAAACCTGTGGAGATAAAGATAAAAACCCTGGTTAACTTGCTGGACCAAGCAGAGAAAATCCCTCTGCATCCAAACCTGCTATGGCTGATGGGGTGGAGACGTGTGTCCAGGAAGGGTATGGAACAAAGCAGAGGGAGGGGACAGAGCAATTTCAGCTGTAAGACACATTTCTGTACTGTTTCACATAAACATCAGGAAATACTGAGGGAAAACAAAGAGAAGGACTAGAATCCAGGAGTTTGAGTGTCTCTGTATTCAACTGAATCATTTGGAGAATGGCGAATATTTTTATAGGAAAAATTTCTTAAGGTGTGAACTCTGGATGACTCTGTAAGAAAAAAATATAGTTTGCAAATGAAACTTTGTGCCAAGATTAAGTTGTTTCTCCTGCCAAATCTTCATCATTAGCTCTGCTTTGGAAGAAGGGTATAAAGTCTGTGTTCAAATATTCTCCCCTTTCTTAGGCTTGGCAGCACTAAAGGAAATTGCTTTGTAATATTTGTGAGAAATCATATCAACCTTTTACTTGATTTTGGAAAGCCAATTCAGTTCTGCTTCTGAAAAAGGAAAGAGAATAAGATATAGTAAAAAATATACAAAATATGAGATTGAAAATCATATAGCGATAATCAAGTCCTCAAAAAGACTGGGCCAGTTTTAAGACCGTAAGGTCAGTTTTACTGAATTAAAAAACCTCTTGGTTCTAAATTCCTTGAGATTTCAGATTATATCACTTTAGGTGTTTTGAGTGGTCATAGCTAAAATTAAAATATATTTTCTATTTTAGCCTTAAACTCAATTAAATAGAGAGACTTACAGTTCAATGGGTCAATGTTTAAACAAGACTTGAACGTCAATTGAAGTTACAGACCCATTATCACAGATAGACTTCCAGGATTTTCTGCCATTATCCAGCATATATCTTATCATCCATTACACCAAATATTACCTCCAAGTTATTATTTTTAATGTAACCTAAAAAACTTAGATTGTTTTAATTTTCAAGCATTGAAATAATTTCATTTATCTTTAACTGATATGCTCGTCATTGTCAAAATCTTGGTGATACTTTCCCCCCTGCCTTTAAAGAACTCACTGAAAAGCAAAGCACAAAGCACACAAACTCACCTGGACAAACAATTATCACTTTCAGCAATAAATTCTCTCTGAACAGAAGTTTATTTCATGGTCTGCATGAACAATAATGCCTTCAAGACCAGTTTTGGGTGAGAGGAGCTGATGAAGGAGAGCAGAGTTTGAGTGGCACTTGAGCTAAAATGTGCCAGGCAATTTCAGTTTATTCAGAAATGCATTATTTGCGACAGAAATCAGATTAGAAGAAACATGTTAATGTATTAAAATGGCTGCATGGGAAGAGAGGAAACAAACAGAAATAAAAGACTGCAGAAGCAAAGGAGGTGACATCAATTGTGATTTTCGATGCATTACTGGAATCTGATGTGCTGGATCATATAAATGGAATATTAATGAAAATGAGTAACTCAAGGAGTCATGTAAAGGTGAGATTTGGAAAGGTAGTATTATGTCAAAAGAATCCTGGGTTTTGGCATGCAAAATGAACCTCCAGGGAAAACAGCAGAGAAATCTTTGGGAAACGGAAAAGAATGCACTGGAAAAAAAAAGCTGGGGTATCATTTACCTGCGACTGCTTATGCTGAAGGACAGAAAAAATGAAATTGCAGGAGGTATCTGAAAATTTATGAAGTTGTGCTTAGAATTGACCTTGTAAAATAACTAAGATCAAAGGAGGGAATACACAGAAAAGAAATTAATACTCATTCCTGAAAGTCCAGATTATGAGCATCCTTTGGGTATTAAGGAAATTAGCTAGAAATACCCTGCTGTACAACAGAGAATTTCATTCTGAAAAGCCACGTTTAACTGGGAAGGTAAGCAAATATTAGAACAAAGAAAATGAAGTGACAATTTTCTGAAGACAGAGGAGTGAACCTGATAATTAAAGATAATTAATTTTAAAAGACCCAGGCTTAGTTCACAAAAGGCATTTAAAGTATAACTGGGGCAGAGCACAGACGTGTAGTGTCAAGAAGTGTAATCCTTCTAATTTCTGCCTGAATGTGAAGGGACAGCAATCAGCCAGTGCTTCCACGTGCCCCAGGAAGATTTCTCTAAATCCTGGTCTGTTTTCATACACAACATTGCAACTCCTATGCCCCAGCTTGGCCTCAGCTTCACACCTTGCCCTAGGTGAGATCTCTTCTCCAGTTATTCCAGGTCCCTCCAACTCCAAAGGAAAGAGCGGCTGTGCTCACGCCATGCCTTATACCCAGAGTCCTTGTCCCCTGCATCCATGAAATAGATGTAGATATGTGGATGACCAAAGTATCAACACTCCTAAAAGAATTGAGCACAATCAGGGAAAAAAATTATACACAGAAAACTGTGTATGAGATCCTAAGAAAAGCACATTGGTTTTTTCCTCCTGGGGAAGTTGGTCAGGCTGAAAGAGTTTAGAGGATTCAATGGTTTTGAAAGAGTTGGGATTGAATAGGGGGATGAGTAAAGGAACATGGAGCAGAGTAAAATTCAGGTTTGACTGTGGAAACCAGGCAGTGAAAGGAAAGGAAAACCATAATCAGGCAGACAGGTGAGGGCATCCTCAACCAGGGAGTCAAAGCCAGCAGACGGTGAAGGGACCGAGTTACGTTCAGAGCCACAGGCATCTGGTTTGGTTGCTCCCTGTGTTTCCTTTGTAATGATGACTGTGAATACAAGAATGAAAATTATGCATATGTTCATGTGATTCTGACAGCAGCGACTTCTCCATTAGCTCTTGACTGAAATGACTGATTTTGCCTGTGAGAAAAGTTGCCTGTGTGCCCAGGTTTCAGAGCTGTCATGTGTGAGACACAGTTATTCCCCTGGCTAGGAAAGGGTGAGCAACCAGCGGAGCCAGGATTCCTCACTCCCCCTTCTCCACTCATTTTCAGATATAATTATCATATTCTGCCTAATTGTGATTTCTGAGATCTTCATTGTCTCGTGTCATTCTTTCAGCAGGAAGATTTTTAGGGTGGTATAAAGTGGCAGCAGAAGTGTACATTTAAATTTAGCAGCTTTGAACCTGTCTACTGTACGTAATGCGTTATGACTAGAACATTTTATACAGAAAGAAAACACCATTGTCATACTTAGACTTTCTCAGGTATATTACCATAATCATTCATTCTAAATAAAGAGAGGGGAAATTGCTCTAGTGCTGGTTATAAATTGTGAATCCTGACAGGAACTCCTTGAAGGCCTCAGCAGTACAGACCTGCTTTCCTTCATTCGGGGAGAACCATTTTGTGTTTTTTCCTACTCAATACACTGGAAGATGTAAATACCATTTGGAGCTGTGTAACCCCTCTAGACACAGTCATTGACACTGAGGATGTGGATTTCAGTGAGAAATAATTTTCAGTTTAAAAAAAAGAAAAAAACATACGTTAAACTCCAGTTAAGTTGTGGTCATGGCCAAAGTCATGAATTTTCTCCGGTGTGGTGATTCTGGGGTTGATTTAAGAGTAACTAGGACCTTTAATCACGTGATAATTTTCACTTTCACGGAAACATTGTTCTGAATGCAGCTTGAATTATCCCTATTTAACAAATTGTGAACAGCAAATAGCCACCAAGCAAAAACAGATGAATCCAGCCTTGAACCAACCTGGCAAGACATTCTGAACATAATTTCAATATAGCAGATTTGCATACTCAGGACCTAAACTGTTCTGTCTGTATGGATGTGCAATGGCAAGCTGACAAGTGTTCCTAAAGTATATCCAAATCCCAGCATTTCAGGAGCAAGAGAACAAACTGATTGCAGTGTCTGAACAAGGTTCAGAGCATGGACGTTGGGCGAAATGTCGCTCAGGAGCTCGGATAAAACAGGAGGTTTATTTTCTGAATTGTAAATGCCAACATGATTTCCTCAACAAAATATTCGTGATTTCTTGGAATTACTCATAAAGGGTAGCTTGAAAGAGTATAGACTGCAAAATTATGCATCATTCATGTAAATTTTCCAGATATTTTATTTGGGTCAGAAAGTGCAGTGCCAGAATAAAATATAATAGCAGTAAATATCAGAGGCATTTGTTAGACCATCTCGATAATTAGAGAATGTTCTCCCGTGAGAGCAGAATTCCAGTAATGTATGCAAGCAGGATGTTTGAAAACAACCCTCTTAATAAATGGAGTTGACGGAAAATACACTGCAAAAGGATTATTGGCAGAGGCATGTAAAGTAAGAGATTTGGCAGCAACTTTAAGAACACAAATACGCATCACTCAAGGGAGAAGATTTCTATCCGGGGAACAAGCTGTCTTTGTAAACAGGATTATACCCAGAACAAGCAACTGAAAAACATATATGAATGCCATCAAACAAACAAATGCATCCAACAGAAATGAGGGATAGAAGGAGTATTTCAGTGCCAGATTCTTCAGCTTGTTGCTCTAAATAGTTAAATTTGTAAAATCAGGTTTTTATAACTTTTGAGTTCAATTGTTTATTTAATTGTTGCATTAACCAGTCATTTTGCTTCTCTCTGCCCATAACAGATGTTCATTATAAAAACTGAATACATTAAGATGATTACATTATTCAAACTCTTTGATAATTCATTTGTATTAAAACCATAAGACTCTGTTGACATTTCCCTAGGGTACATTTGGTGAGGTTAAGCAGGATAAATGTCACAGTTAGTAATGCTGTTAAGATAAAAACCTGGCAAAGGAACTACATATTATTTTTCTGCTTCATGGTCCTTAACAGCAACTTTTAGAGCTATATTTCCTTTTTAAATGATGCATTATACCTTGAAAAGTAAAATAAAAAGACCTGAAATTATGATTCTTGCTCATTTCCTCAAGAATAAATGAATAGAGGAGGAGAAATCTTAAAGAAGTAGGCATGGTTTTTCAAAAAAGTTTTGAAAAAAAATGTTCTGTTTAAGTATAATGGCCCTGGTGAGATGTGGAGTGGAAGAATGTTTCTCAAAAAAAAGTAAGATGTGCATTAATTTCAATGAAAATGCCCCAAAACCGGGAGTGAGCCATAAAATCTCAAATACAGAACAGACATCAATATTTTAGAAATGCCTCAATACAGATCATCATGTAGCTGCAACTGGAGGAAAAATGAGGCTGGGATGACTTGTAGAGGTCTCTCATTTCATCCTCCTTCTCAAGCCAGGGCTGAATACTAAGATTAATTCAGCTAAAAGTGTGCTCATTCAATTCATATTAATAAAATTTTGGAATTAAATTTGGGCTGGCCGTGGCCTCCTCCAGGCAAGCGGAAGAGCTGCTGGTGCTCAGGCTCCTGACCCGTGATTTTCACGGCATCCATCCCAACTCTCCAGTTCTCTCACGAACCCTTTCCATGACATGTTAGTGGATTCCTCACTTTGGACCATCTCTTTTATCCTGGGGCTCAGCACAGGGCAGCAATTCCCTCTCCCGGTTTTCCTGCTAGAGAATGGCAGTGCCTGTGAGTATTCTCAAATATTAACTTGGCTTATACCTGTCCATTAATCTCGAGACTGTTGCTCAACCTTCAGCGAAATGTGGTCATTGTGACATTTAATTGTTTGTGTTTCAGGTACTGAAAGTTTTTCTTCGATCTTTATTCAAAAACATAAAAAGGTAATTAAGTACAACTTATTAAAAGAATGATTGCAACAGCTCCAGTTGGCAATAATATTAGATGGATGTAGACGAATATAAAATGTTTTGCTTATTTTTTAATTCAGGAAAATTAATGAGAAGCTGCTTAATAATGAAAGTTAATTTGATACTGCTCAGCTGTAACGTGGGGTTTTTAAGTTTGATTTGGTTTTTGTGTCTGGATCGTGTCTAATAACGGAATAAAAAATTAATTATAAATATTACTGATCATAAAACAAGTGACAATTTTGTAGTTGTCTTTAATTGCAATATCTTTTACTACACTGAGGAGAAACAAAGTTGGTCCTGAATAAAAATTATAATTATTAATAAATGTTACTCATAATGCATTCTTTCTGTGAAAAGAGAGCCACAATATCAGAGGATACAAAAATGATCAAGCAGAAAACCAAGAAATGAAGTAGAGTAGTTGAATACTAAAGGATCCCTGGAGATCTAGTCCAACATCAAGATGCACTCACCCAGAGCAGTTTGTTTAGGGTTATGTCTAGTTAGGTTCTGTAGATCTCCAAGGATGGCAACTCCACAGCTTTCCGGGCAACCTGTTTGACCACTCTCACAGAAAACAAAATACACAAAATTAGAACAAAAAACCCTTTTTCTTATATTCAATTTGCTGTGTTTAAATTTGCACCCATTTCCTCTTCTCCTGTTTCTGGGTACCGCTGGGGAGGGTCTGGTCCGTGCTGCTCTCACCGGGTGTTTTTGCTCACTCCTATGACCCACCCCAAGCCCTGACTCCCTGTGGATGAGCAGTTCCAGCTCTCTTAACTTCCTGTACGGGAAATATTCCAGCCCCTCAATCCCTTCCTGGCCCCAGTATGTCCATGTCTGTCCTTTACTGGGGATCCCACAACTGCAAGGACCTCTCCAGTAGAGACGGAGAAACTTTGGTGGTTCCATATACGTTCTCTTAAACGAGTACTTTATACTTTTAAAAGAGCTACTTGCAGATTTTAGCTGAAACGAGCCAGTAACGTAAACCCAAATTATTCTCTGCCGTAAAAATGCACTTTGCTGATATTTGGCAGTTTTATTCCTGCTCTATCAGTTTTGGAAATGGATTTCTTTTTTATGTTTAGAGCATGCAGATGTTCAGGGATACTGGTGAAACCAAATGCACTGCAAAGTTAGTGTAGGAAGAAACTTGTGATAAACAATCTTTCACACATGACTTTTTCAAGGACATGGGGAACGCTTTAAGGGCTATATTGATATTTTCAGGGTCTTAAATTAAAAGTACTTGACAAATTCTGTAGTACCCATGATCAGAGGCAAAGAACTAAGTAATTCAGGTCAGAGAAAGCGATCACTGGGAAACAACTGAAGCATCTGTTCCTGCAGTAATTGCGTATAGCGGTTCAGATTGGGAGGAACAACTTAGTCAGTATTGTTGTGAAAAACTCCTTGATATTGGGGAAAAAGAGAGCTCATTTTTTTCCACATGTAAGTCTTTCCCTACAGGAAGTTTTAAAAGCAAGATACTGCTGATGACAATAGATGGTCAAAAAACCCCACAGAAGAATTTGCAGAAAAAGGCAAGAAATTTAAGTCATTGCACTTAACTTTGCTAAGGAGTGTTTTAAATTTCTAAATTATTAAATTAAAAGCTGTTTTTTGGGTTTCGTTTTCTCTCATGACAGAGTAGAAGGTGACTGCCTATAAACTAATTAATAATTTGGAAAATTATTCTTAATTTGAATTGTTTTTACAGATGTCCAAATGTGAATCTCTTTCAACCATGAAATTCAATATTATCATGTGTATTAAATATATAAACTACCAACTGTGCAAACACACATACTATGATTGGTGCACTCTTCAAGTGGACATTTTTTAATGTTTATTTTTCAGAATTAGTTCTTTTGTTTCACATAGTGGAAAGAGACCTGGGATGTACTTTATTTTAGACAGGTACTAACTGTGTAAGATAAGAAATTTGTCAATGATATGGTCTGATATTAAGAAATGTGTTCTTGAAATCAAAGAAGCTGGTGATGTGTTTAAATGACCCACAAAAAATAGCTCTGGAGCACTTCCTATATTTTAATTACACAGAGAAAGGATTTTGTCAAGACCGTCCTCCAAAATACCTGTATACTGTAAATGGGGTTTTTAATAGATATAAAAAATGAAAGTGTTTGAGATATTCCAAGACTTCCCACAGTATATTCAGTGTGAACTCTAAATCTCACTTGAAGGAAATCAGTGTTTGGAAAAAAGAAGATTTGCAGAAGACTTAATGATATTTTAGGAGTTAAATCTACATTGCAGACGCAGACTGCCCTCCCCACCTAAATTGGGGGGCAGTTTAATCCATGGTGAGTTTTAAATTCAATGAGTTGCACAACAATGATTTACAGTGGAGACTTTTTCTATTCTGCTCTATCTCATGTTTCACTAAATAGAGAAATACTAATTCAGGAAGGAAAAAAGGGAGAAGGTGTTACCTGCCTACTCAGTGAAGCCTGAAAGCATGGGGTTTCACTCCCTCTAAAACCTAGTATACTATGAGGAGATTTCTTTGCATAAGAATATTTTCCTGTAATTTGGGGAAAGCAGGTACAGGGCGCATACAAAAGGTTTAGATTGTAGGGGTTTATCATCTGTGTTGAATGCACAAAGCTGCTCTGATTAAGTCTGATTTCAGTGGAGTTGTGTAATCATTACCGTGATTCAATTATCAGCTTGTTTAAGTCACTGCTGTGGAAATGCTGAAAGGAGAGCATGCTACAGACTATTGTAAAAACCTCAGCAACTTGCAGAAACCTTCCAAGCACTGAACTACCAGTGTAGGTATTTATTGCTTTTCAAACACTTCACAGCACATTTTCAAAAAGTTAACAGGAAGTTTGTAAAAACACCTCATAAATGTAGATTTTCAGCTCCACACAGATTTTCAAAAAGGCAGAGGGAACAAGTAGATGTCCATGACAGAGAACTACTCATGAAAGCATAGGACTCCTAGAGTGTCTGGGGGATGTGGTGATTGCTAGCTCAGTCTCCCCCCACAGATTTCCCTTCCTGGATTACAGAACCATTGTCCAGAGGTAAGAGCTGCTCCTTCTGTTCCACACAAGTCTGTGTTCCAGTTCCTTGTTCTGTACGGAGACGTGGATCCTCCCATTCATACCTGAGCATGGCCCTTTGGACACCCCTTTCTAGCACGTGCTGCCTGTGGAGGTTGAGTCATGGAGTGGCTTGGATTGGAAGGAACCCTGAAGGTCATCTACTTCCAACCATGGAAAAGTTTTCCAAATCCCCTGCCATGGAAAAGAAGACCTTCCACTAGACCAGGTTGCTCCAAGGCTTGTCCAACCTGGCCTTGAACATTTCCGGGGTTAAATTAATCTTATTTCCATGTTACTTCATTGGGGTTACACTCCAAATGGCAAAAATTAACAGTAGTAATGATCTGTGCCAGATCCCTAAATTCCCAGAGTTCGTTCTGCTCTGCAGACTGCTTTTGTTGTAGATCTGTAGAGGATCGTTTACTGTCAAATAGGATGTTTTGCAGATTATTTTAATTACAGAATGAGCTTTCATGGAGAGCAAAATGAACATTGCCTTTGAAATACACTCGTGCTTTGTTGCTGTTAATAACAACGGTGGATGGAGGTTTATCTTCCAAAGAATAAAGCATTTCCTGGTGTGCATTACACAGCTTTTTACCAAACCCTTTAGCCCAGAGGCAAAGCTGGGCTAAAGTCTTTCATATGTAGCTTGGATGGCATAGTAGGTTACAGCAGAAAAAATAAATGCAATGATAACTACTCCACCCCCCAACTCTATATGTAACTTGTGCTTACAGGTTGTTTAATTTTAAATCTTCTTTCAGCATAAAAGCACTACAAGTTTGTCACTAACTTCTGCCTCTCTTAATAATTCATCTGCTTTGCAGTTGTATGGGTTTAATTAGCTGCTTCTGCTTCGGTGTTCTCGTGTCATGTTGTCTTTTTCATTAGATCTCTCTCCTTCATCCGTGTTAGATGTTTGCACATTTCCTAGCTTTAAGCAATGTGGGCTATAATTGGAATCTAAAGTTGGAACATGTCTTCAGTTACCATTTTGTTAATTCCTTTTATTTTCCTGTCAAAACCGTATGCTATCATGTATTGCCAATGAAGTGAAAGAGAAGTCAAAGGTAATCCACATCAGCTTTCTTGCTTCTAGCAAAGGTTTGTGCCTTTAGACTTGTTTTCTGTTATAAATGTTCTGTGAGAGTATCCATACTATTTTCAGTTCAGTCTTTTCATAGAGACTATATACAAGCATATTACAGAATGCTGGAGGCTTTTAATGTAAAATCAAATGTATCAATGACAGTTTTCTCACATTCCCTGCAACTCTTTTATCACTCTTTTTCCTGTCACGTATAAATGTAATTTCAATTTTTTAAAAGAATATTAAGGTGGGATTGTATTAGTGTGAACAACTGAGTTTAAGTCCTGTTAAAACTGTTAAGTTAAAAGGAGGAAAAGAGAGAATAGAAGGCAGAAGTAGCAGTCTGGAAAATGGAGAATGTGGTCAAACACAGGAAGGGCAGTCCCAGCATACAGAGTTTATCAGGTGTGTGGAATGGGCTTTGTTTTTCCTTATGGCATTTGAAATGACTGTGGGGACTGCTTTGATTTTGAACAGCGACGTTCAGGGGTGACAAGATATGGAGACAGCAGTTGTCGGCAAAGCTCTGCTTTTAAGGTGCTGAAATTTTGGAAGATTTGAATAAAAGAAGAAGTGCAGATGACACTGTTGTTTCATAACTTAAGGGCAAAATTACATTCTGCTCTGAAATGATTGGTTTCACCAGCCCTTCAGGTAAGGTCTGGACTCCTGTAAGCATTCTTGAGGTTGAACTACAGGTGATTATTCTTCTCGTTCAAAAATCAAGCAACTCGCAGAAATGAACTAAAAGCATTTTAATACCTTTATTCCATTTTTTACCGTTTTTCATCTGAAAACAAATAGAAAAAAAATTTTTTTTGTTAATCATCTGGTATTTCTAGGATTTGAACACAGTTCTGTCATAGCGACAAATACTCGGCTTCCAAAAATGTTCATTTTTCTTGTGTGAATATGTGTTTTCAGGAAAATGAAGGGTGGGTTTGGACATGTACTGGCATGAATTTATCCAGGTATAGTGAACTTCATATGTGAACTTGTTTTTTACATTCAAACATATGATTCGTTGTTCTGTGTAACAGATTTTGTGTATGATAACTCTTTGGTATGTGTTGTAGACTGTAACTAAATACAAACCACAGTTCAGAATATGAAAAGATTCATGAAAATCTCTGCTGCTGTCGTGAGGATGACATGACCTTGTAGCTGAGAACTGAGAATGAAATGGCTGCAATAATGGAAGGCAAGTTTTTTGGTATTGTGAAGAGTTGCATAGATCTGATACAATAAATTAACAACCAGCTGATGCTCTGCAGAGCTTCTTGAAACGGCTGTGTTTGATTTTAAAAAGTGATTTTTTTCTGGTCTGAAATAGCCATTAAAATGAAATTAATTGCAATGACATGCTTGCCATTGGATGGGAACTCAATCGCAGCAAGTGTTTGAGAATTCATTTCGAGTTGAAAAGGAACTGAGCAATCAATGTCAAGTCCAGGTCCCCAGTGTCTTTGTTTGTGCCGTCACAATCCCACACAAGGACTTACTCATTCTGACCAGAGCTCATCACAGGATAATTCTTTTTCTATGGTTTCCAACTTTGTCTTCTTCCAAGGCTGTGACAATTCCTACACAATATTTGATTCTGAATCATCTCAATAACAAGTCCTATTTTGCTGAAAAAATCACCCTGAAGAGAAAATTCTTTATATTTTTTTGGTTCACTTCAGCTTTGTGTCCCCTTGAGTTTCTGCACACAGTCCTTCACCCTGTTTCAGAATCAATGCAGTTGTATAATAGAATTAATGAAGGCATTTTCACCGTCAGTTTCTGCTGCCAAACTGTGAACTTGCACAAAGCTTGATTTCTAATTTTTTTTTTTTAAAAAGAGCAGTTACTAGAATTAAGACTATGGGAAAGACTTATAGGTTAAAGAGGTTGTGCAGAATTGGGGGCTTTTCTAATTTTTTAAAAAGAAAATCTTAAGTTGATTCTGGTTGAATTGACTGTTTCATCCTGAGATATTTATAGATCAATAACATGAGGTAAGCTTTTGGGTCAATATTAAAATGCAAAAGGATAAGATAGGCTGAAATGTACATATTTTAAACCGTGATGTGCATGCTAAGCTCTCTCAATTAATAGTTTATTTCAGATGGACAGGAACCTATCCTGGAGCCAGCACTGAGGTCTAAGATGAAAAATATCTTGGTACAGAACTAAGGATGCCAGAAAATAATTCTTTGCAAAATGGCTTTTCATTATTTAATCAGTTGCTTTCTAGATTTAAAACCCCAACAGGAAACAAATGTAACATAAGTTATGTTAATACATATTGCCCCATTAATGTGCTTTAAATAACATCGAGACAACTTTTTTACAGGCTATCTATGAATAAAATTAATATGAGATTTTATTTAGAAGGAAGAATTAATCTGTTGGTGAATCAAGCAAAAGATTGGACAAAAAGCACGGTTGTGTTGAATACAAATACAAAGAAAATGATGTGAGAAAAAACAAAGGCTTATTCTGTCTTTGTTATATATTAAAGCAGAACACCAGACTGAATAAGGTTTTCACTTTTCAAAGCAGAAACTTGTAAAAAAAAAAATAGGTGGAGTAGAAGATGAAGTTTTGAAACATAGATAAATAATATCATAGTTAAAATGAGGCTTTAAAAAACACATTTAATGGTTGAGCTGTTTGGAGGATTCATTCTCCTTTCTGTTCATAAACCAGAAGAAATGTAAATGGATTTAAATTATACTTTTTGCAAGTTTCTCACGTATATGCACACGTGCACACATATAAGAAAGTACCTCAAAAATATCTACAGAGCATGGTGTATGCCATAAATATATCTGTGATGTACACACCTCTTCTCCTGGTTGTACCATGACAGGAGACTTGCACAAGTCCTTTGAAAGTGGTTTTAAATTTAAACTTTTTGGGGAATATTTTTACTAATATTAAAAAACACTCAAGCCACAATGCTGTGTGAATGTCGTACTCAATATTACTGATACAGCCAGAGCTCAAGTTTCGCTGAATGAGTGAATACGAGTTCATGCTCCTGTGCAGCAATATCTGAATCAAACAGTTTTGGGTTGTCATTTTTTTCCCAATGTCAAATCATTTTTGGTTTAAAAAAATCATCTGGAAAATAATAAAAGTATTGTTTAAGAGGTGTCACAACTAGAACAGAGGGATTGAAGAGTCCTTGTTTTTTAAGCAGCTGGGTTCGAAAGGAAGAAAAAGAGGCAGTGGCAGCCTGGTTTAGAAAGAAACCCAACAGAGGTAAGAATCAGAAAACCAGTGCTGGGGAAAGAATGTGAAAGAACATTCTCTGAGTCAGTGTTTTGTTCTGCTCCACTTTCCACGGACAGATTCAAATAGATTGTTAATGTTATGGAGAGTGGAATTCTACCAAGCTCTGTGTCATTACAGCCGGCATTGCATCTGCACATCCCGACTGCCAGCAACGCCAGAAACTTCGGGATGCTGGATGCATCACACTCCCTCACTCTGGGCAGCCACTGAACCAACAGGAGGGTGAACCATCAGCTGGTCAAAGAGAATAACCTTGGTGTGAATGAGTGAGAATTGATGCATTTCCAGTTCAACAGAAGGACAAAAAACCAGGTTGGTGACTCAAGGTTTCTAACTCCAAAGGAGCAGACTGAGAAATTACGGAAACTAATTAGTGAAGTCAACGTGATTGAAGTGCCAGGGGACTAAGTGTGAAGGAGCTTTGGAATCTGGAGTCAAGGCTTCAAAATCTGTTTGAAGTGCACAACAAACAAGGAAGCAGCAATTTACAGAAAATGGAAGCAGCTCTTCAACATTTGCTTAAAAGCCAAATGATCTAGAAGATAGCAGACAGCAAAAAGGTAAGATGGAGCTAATTTTCAGAGAGGTCTTTCTTAAAGGTAGAATGGTAAAGGTGTAATAGTTCTCCCCCCAAATCAGGTCAAATTATGCTATACAAAGGACGTTTTGGTTAGAGGAAATCAGCCATAAAAAGTACAATGAAAGAAATCAGTACTTAGTTTGATGAAGCAGACTTATTCATAAATTTGATTTTCCAAATGCAGTCCCAAAATTGTTATGTTTTGAACCTAATTTCAATGAGAATGATGAGGTTATCCAAGGCATGTTAGTGGCAATGATGCCTTAGGTTTTGACTTTTATATTTTTCAAATCCTGTACTGCTTAGTGTGTAACTCTGGAGTTCAGTGTGGCCTGTTAGCTGCTGTTCTCTCATGCTGGTGAGACACAACAAACCTCTCTGGGTTTGCACTTCAAGGACACCTTGATTGTCCCAGACCCCAAAATGTGTAAACTAAAAGCCTTTGAGAGGACGGGCAACCCTGGGGTAATTACATCATGAACTGAGGTTATAATTGGAGAATTAACCCTGATATGCAAATGGACCAAACTTATAGAAGTGTGAAGGACCCGTGACCCAGGGTCCATCTTGGGTGGAGCCTCCTCGTACGCTTTACACTCCCAAGGTGTACCTTTGAAGACCCTTCAAATAAATACCTACTTTTATTGTCTTATTGCTGTCCAGCCTCTGTTTTAGGTAGCCACTTCAAAGCATCAGCAGGTTTGAGTGATCTGTGCCTTTTTGGCCTCAGAACCTCTGTCTTTCTGCCTCCCCTAAATGTAGAACTGTGACGTTCGCAAAAATAAACTGCTGGGTAGTCAGAGCAAACAAAACAAATTCAGGTGTTTCTACGGATTATCTTTACAGTAAAAGAACAGCTGTTGGAGAGGCTTGTGATGTGCTTCATATAACCGTAAGTGATGATAGATGAATTTTTTTGTTTACTACTCTGTCATTTATAAAGACTTTTTTTTTTTATTTGATTACACACATTGTAACAAGTCTTTCTTTCAGAGGGTCCCCTTTCTTAAATATTTCTCTGATATCTCTGTAAGTGTAAAGCTTGATGGATTTTGAAGTTACCATGTTAGAAATAAGGCAGCTTAACCGTAAATACTGTATTGTAATGTAGGATGGGAATTCATGTCCTACTTACCTTGTCTTTACAACACGTAATGAGTAATATATATTTTGGCACGCATATCTTAATCATAAAAAGTAAGCTTTCAGCATCTCTTTTAGTATCTTTCAACAGTTTTGTGGATTCTCCCTTGTGTAACCAGCTGGTTTTTAGGGGTACATTTTCTCCAGATTTACACCCAGTGCAGTGGAGTTGTCAGGATCAGCAATTCGGAGCAGCTGCCATTGCAGCCCTAATGGAAACTGCTGAAACATCCTCGTACATCAGGTATAAGAGGAGTCATTGATAATTTGAAATTTTAATATTTTAAAGCAGTATATTAGGTCACACATTATTTAAAGCACTCAGATTTATGACACCCAGGCATTTTCTTCCGCCTCTTCCGAGTTCCCAAATACTGCAGCTGCTGCTGGCAAACTGCGTTCAACAGGGCAAACCCTTCCTGCTCCACAACGTCCTGGGCTTGGCTGCTTCACCTCGAGCTCAGAGATGACCAAAAGCCTTCATTCCTGTCAAGGAACCTTCTGTAAAAAGACAGAAAAAAAAAATCAACCCAGTGGTTAACTGGAGAAAGCATGATGCGGTTAAATCCAAGAAATTCTCCAGCAAGGTAAAAGTTGATGATGTTGCAGTTCAGACTGAGATACAACCATTCCTCTCCAATTCTGGCACAGATGCTCTTTCTGGCCTTACTTAACAAGTTTCTTAGCATATTCAGGCAGTAATTATTATCTTGTGTTGCCTCAATCTGTGATGATTTTCCTCACGACGTATATAGTCCAAATTTGTTGGAAGTCTTTATTTGTAATTTAGAAAATTAAAAAGTCTGTATTACAAGGGGCACCTATAATTCAATTTTCTGCTGTGGAAATGGTGAGTAAATTACTTTCTGACCCTGAAACTTTGTAAGGATGTATTGACTCCATAGAGATTTGGTTTACTTGAGTTGTAGTCAGTCCTCTGTGCTCCACATGAGTCTTTTAAAGCCCAAGATCTTATCTTGACGTCTTCAATGGTCCCAAATTCTCCAGGCTCCAGATAACTGCAAAGAAATCCTTCCTTGCTTGTTTCCTTTCCTACTTCTCAAGAATAAAAATAATAACTTTGTTTTTCTGCTCCCCAAATGGAATTTGGAAGAAATTTAAGTGTTTTTCATGTTTGATTTTCTTAATTAGGAATGGCTTCTTTTTAAAAAGACATTTCTACTAAACAGTTATGATAATTCTGTTACTGAATATGGACACAATTTAAGAAATGTGCTAATGAGGCTGATAAGAATTGAAAGATAATGTTTTTAATGCATTCTATGAAAAGACGATGCATTCAACTAATTGAAGGCTTTCAAGAAATTAGAAGAATTTTTTTTTTACTACCGCAGAAGGTTTTTAAGTTTTTTATACACAGGAATAAAAGGTGTTGTTAAGGTACAATTTTTAAGAGGGAAACCACTGCTTAGAACTCCACAAATTATTCAGTAAAATCAGTCCCATTTCAGTGAAGTCTTCATTGCGTGGGCAAAATTAGCAAAAAATTATTAAACAGTCCCTAGTATTCGGGGAAGAGCTTTGGGATGATGAGGTAAAGACAACCAAGAACTTCAGTTTATATTAGCAGCATCCTTTTTCACTACTGTTTCCGATTGTTCTTCAAGCTGTGTTTGGATAGGACCCTGTGGATCCCTTCGGAAACAGAGCCTTTTCCCTGCTGTGGTGGATGCAAAGCCCAGGTAAATGTTCAACTGCGGACAAATTAGGCATAGATCCTAACATTTAAGTGGGGTTTATTTTTGTCCTTTCAATTCATAAAGTAAAAATTCTTCTGAAAGAAATTAATGTTCCATCCAGAAAATTACCTTGATTCTTCACAGAAGCCCACAGCCCATGGCCTCCAAATTTAGTGCACATGTTTCCAGCCAGGTGAATATTTTTCTTAGAATATTGATTGAGCTCTTCTTCTGAAAAAAAGCTGATTTATTAAGGCTTAGTTGTCTTCTTAGGTTTCTTAACACATAAAATTTAGACTGTAGGGTTTCCTAGTTCATGTTTTCAGAATGATAATCACATATGTTTGGCTAATTTTCAGTGTCTTTGTCCTGGTCTAACAAAAAACCTTTAATTAATATTTCATTAATATTTGAAAGAATATTCGTCTATAGGGGGAAAAAAAATCAAGATTGGGCAGTGGCTTTAGCCATTATTAATCAAATTATTATCTATTGCTTTAATTAGGAGAGAATAAAAAGGCAGAGAACTGTAGTTTTTGAAAATGGGATTATTCTCATACTTCCTGCTGGGGCAGGAGTTAAACACCGCAGGACTGCGGTATTGCTGCTGTTCTGACTGTAGGTTTTGTCTTAATGGTAGTACTGAATGCTTTATGGGCTGCAGTGCAATCTCCCTCTGAATAATAAATCACTGTTCTTTCAGTGCCAGCTCTGACCTTTTCTGACTGAGATTGTAACACATCATCATAAAACAACGGCGATGTGATGGAGAATCATCTGCCCTGTGAAGAGAGGTTCTACACGTGGGTCCTTAAAGACTTGGCTGACTCTGATCAGATACAAATGGGTGACACCAACCTGACAAACTGTCCTGGAAAAACAGCAATAAATCCGTGCTTTCAACAGCGCTGCTTCTGGAAATCTCTCAAGGTACAAAGGAGGCAAGGGCATGCTGAGCATTCTCACACCTGGTGAGCATTCTCAAAGGTAAACCCACGAGGTTCTCTGCAAAGAGGTGCTGATGCCATTGATAGTAGTCACTATAAATATTGAAATGAGGTCTTTCTTTAAAGATACTGGTGGTTCTTTTCAGATCAAGCTCTTTCAAAACTCTCTACTGTTCTACTCACAGCAGATTATTTTGTGTAGTGAAATGCATTCTGGGCAGTTCCTGAGTTCATTCTTCTCTCTGAAAAATTATTAGATTTTTGTACAATTTTTATCCCCTTTGAACAGGTACTGAGTATGTGAAGAAGTTGTTTGGATTGGATTTCCTACTGTGGAATAGTTTATTCGCTTCATGAATTTTTTCGGTGTATGGATTTTCTACAACAATAGTGACTATAGTTGTTTTTTTTTATTACAAACTTCAGATAATGGTAGAAGTTCAAAGAAAGTACTTGAATTTTAAAAAAAATAGGAATTAATACAAATCTCTGTTGGACTCCCAAACTTATTCTACGGTATTTCCATTTACCCTGCCAGTCGTGTGTATGTATACATGGATTAAAAAATATTGTGTGTAGTATGAAAAAAAAAAAACTCTGCCTTTCTTCCATGTGTGTTTATTAGTAATTTCTGTCATTTAAACCACAGTCATTTAGTTCTCTGTGCACTTTCATAGCATTGCACAGCACTGATACATATGATCTATATAAATTATCTGTGACTTGGAGAACTCACATGTACGAGTTATAAAAAGAAGCACAGGGAAATTTTTCCTTTCCTTTTTTCCCTGCTCTATCATGTCGTGCTTGCACTTAACCTTTACTTATTTAATCCTGCTTTAGTCATAATTGCATACTCTCTACTCCATTCATTTGGCATCATTCAATTTTTGTGTGATCTTCCCATTTTTGCACTATTGGAAAGTAATCTAACCAGATTTTCAAATGTTTCTTCTCCTTGCATTATGACACAAGAATAAAAAATATCACCAAGGAAACGGTAGACTTCAGAGACAATTTATTCTTTTAAGTCAGACCAAAGTTTAATTTAGATGAAAATCCTGGAAGACATAATTCCTCACAAAGTCAGTAATGTTCTTCTCATTACCTGGTAATGATAGTCTAATTCTATCAAAAGGAATTTTTAATAATATAGCTGCATGTCTGAAACTTAACAATTGAGAATGAAGATGACACTATCCAAAAGCTTAAGAAAACACATTAACTGAAGCTAGAATAAATCACCAACAAAGAACATTGTCATTTTCTCAGCTAATATTTCAGCCTTCTAGCCTCACCCCAATATAGCTTTTACATTTTTAGGTAGTGGCGTTTAAGTGATGGGCACATCCAAGCCCACAGAAGGGCAATGGAGGTCACATTTGGAAGTTTTCTTTAACTTCTGATGTTCTTCCTTGTTTTCTTTGTAGCCACCAAGTGCCATTCTGCTTTTCTTTGTAGCTTTGCCATATTAAATTCTGTGTTATTAAGAATAAGATCCAATTTCTGGAAGCGGACACAGCAGCATTTGGACATTGTCCATCCTCCTGTGTCTCACGGGTCACTGCAGCTGGTTGGTGACTGATTAAATCACATAAGGAGGAGACTTCAGGGGCAACAATTTAAAAAAGCTTTACTCTGAATTTGTGTTTAGACTAGTGATCTTTATCTCTTCCTTGGAAAGTGGGAATACTTAAAAACGGAACCCAAAATTTAACCTTGCACGTTCCTTAGCAGCTAGAACGTGACTGGATTTCAACACTTTTGCTTTATATTTCAGTATTAATTTAAATTATTAACTGCATTCATAGGGTATAAAATTTCAGCCTGAGTTATAAAAAATTTGTTACTCTACGTGCTAAAGCACACATGGAAAAACGGGGAAATATATTAAATATTTCATCTTCAGACTATTAAAGTAGTATTTGTATTTTAGGACTTTCCCCCTAACTATTATTTCTCCTATCTTGCAAGCAAAATATGGCAATGAAGTTCTTATTCTTATATGCTTTTTGATTATTCTTCCATACATTGAGTTAATAGGAAAAAGGCTGAAACTTAACTTTTCATTTTACGTTCTTTTAATAAAGAAAATAAATTTTGTGATTCATTTTATGGGCCCTTAATAGTGTTATGCATAATGGCTACAGCTCAGAATCAGATGAATTTTCTGTAGAATCACAGAAATTTAACCTTAGAATTTAACCCATGATAAGCAGATTCTAGAAATATTCATTCTAAAGACTGATTTTTCAGCTTAATTTTACACAATACCATGCCAGGAAAATTAAATGTAAATTTCTGGCCAGTCATTTGACTTTTTTTTCAAACTGTTATCTTCACCATGTTAGGCTAAACATTTGTTTGCCATTAATGCAGTCTCCATCCATCCATCCATCCATCCATCCATCCATCCATCCATCCATCCATCCATCCATCCCCTGCATGATTTAAATAACTCACAGACGTCTTTTCACAAAGTGTCTGCATCCTCCTGCAGGTGGAACACTCAGCCTGTTGAGAATGTCTGTCCCTCGCTTTCAAAATGGAATAATCATAAAGAAGGAAGGGTCTATTGTAATAATGACAACACTTCTTGATAAGTGTTTTGCAGATTTGTAGGTTTCTGTGATTGTGATAGCTCTTCTCATATTCGTGTCTCAAGAAGTCTTTGCATGATCACAGAATAATTTGTGAAAGAACTCATGAGAGACGAGCTACACATCTCTGAAATGTTGCAGCCTAAACATCTGCTGAAGCCTGTAAATTTAAGTAAAACCTGCAGGACTGGTGCTGCAATCCTTCCCCTTTGTAAATTCTTATTTTTCAATGAGTTTACAGATCATGACTGAAATGCTGCATCTGTACTTACCCAGAAAACTCCATGGATGTCTGGCGGGTTTCCAAGTGGTTTACGAGACAGCACTGCTTGGAGGAAGGTGTAAAAAATGATCCAATGGAAAGAATGATGCTTGATTGCAGTTTATGTATAAACTTTCAAGAGGTGAAATGCTAAACCAAATACTGTATGGTGAAGCATGGCCCACCCGTGTTTTGATTGCAGTGTTAGTTCTCTGTATGTACTTATGAAACAGTTAGCCATGGCTGAATATTTGTAAGAACACAAGAAAACAAGAAATGTAATAAGAAAAAACCCTGAAATTTATTGGAAATCAAAACATGACATAATTTTGGGGTTTTTTTGCATGTTGTTCATCCTAATATTGGCTGGTCTATTCTAGTTCTAGGCCAGGAACAGTGCGTGAGATTTATCAATTAATGTCTTTTGTTCTCTGCAACAGGAAAATTGTATGTTGATCTTGGAGTGCAAATCCCAGAGAGCAATGTCTCACATTTGTAGCATGAGATTGATTTTATAAGACCTGGAGTTCCTCATAAGTTTGTTACTCTTTTTTAAAGCAGCTCCTAAGAGAGATGCCTTGATGAAAGAGCTTTTATAGTTCTTACACAAGAGATCTCTTTCCTCACATATAAAAGCAAAAATGTAATTTTGACACTCTTTGCTGTTACACACAGTGCAAGCTCCTTTTGTGCTATAAAATATTCATTCTGGTCAACTTCTAACAAATAATACACGGACTGAAATATCCAGCAATGGAAATAATTCAAGCAGTGACCTGGAAAGAGGCTTAGTTTTCAACCTCTCTGTCCTTTCGTTTGTTTGAACAGCAGTGATACTAACTCGAAAACTATCACTTGTTTAAGGCTCTGAAAGTAGAATAAGGAGTGTGCAAACTTTTTGTGGCAAAACTGGGCCGTATTTTTTCCTGCAACATTATGAATGTCTGAGACAGTTGAACTAAACAGGGTTATCTGAGGGGACAGCTGAGATGATGATCCCTGGGAAAGCAATCAGAGAGATTTCCAAACATCCTTGATTAGTAGAGGGCAAATACATTTTAAAGAACATAAATCTAAGAGGAAGTTGTTGTGAAAGGGAAAACTGCCTTAGTAGCAGGAGGCTTGGAAAATCAACTTTGGATTTGTTATAGTTAAAAGCCCTGAGGCTCTCTGCCTAGCACACATATGATGTGGAGAAACATAACAGATGCTTCACTAATGGACAGGAATATAAATCAGTGTAGGAGCATTAATCTGTGCAGAGCTGAGCATAGGGTTTTTATTCTGAAGAAAAACTTCTGAATTAGAGAAGTTAAACAAATGTGATTTTCCACTCATTCCACTGAGAATTGCATAAGGTTTTATAATAAAAACAGTTTCAGGAGGAAGTTATCTTTGCTAACAAATCTGTGTGTGGATGGCATTGATTCAGCACATTCCAACAGGATACAACTAGTTTTTGTAAACATCTCTTCTACTTCTCCATTATTTGCTTAATCAGTTAATCATTTCCCTTTCTGTAAGAAATAGAAATATGTGTTTTTAATGTGATGATTGACATCACATCAGGAATGGTTACCCTTCACTGCCTCCTAAGCTTTTGTGTTCACAGGGCCACAAGTGAAATTTGAGAGGTTTGTAATTGAATATTAACACCACTAATCACCATTTCTTGTAAAATTGTAGAGAAACAACAATTTTAGATAAAATTATCTCAGTTGTTAAATTCTGAAAGTCGTATACAAAAAAAGAAACAATTAGTTTCTATTTTTTCACTCTTCAGCCATGTTACAAATGCTACCTGTTGCCTTCTTTCACTCTGTTTTATATTTTAATTTCTAACAAAATAACTACAACTATCACTGTCCTCATCACTTGAAGTCCAGAAATGTTACAAAAATTTGGATTTGTATCTGATATATTTTGAGCTCTGTGAGTATTTTTGGTATCATCTCCAAGAAATTTTACTGTTCTTTTCACCCATTGCTGGGAACTCTATATTTATTCTCAGAATCATCACATCAGTGTGTCTTCCTTTTTCATTTAAGTTAGTTTCTCTTCCTCAAGCTAGTCTTATAAATTAGATTATAAAAGGCAATGTGGGTGTTTTAGTCTTGCTTTCAGAAATGTATTAATTCCAAAATGTGGGTAGGGTTTGTAGATTTAAAAAAGGTGCTCTTTTGGTGTATTCGTTTTCCTTTGTTTTGTCCCAAAATTTTTCATATAATTAGAAAAGAGTGGATTGATAAACTTGTGACGTTTCTGGAGTTTAAGCTTTTTCATTTTTTATTTGACTGCTTTGAATTGCTTGTTGAACGTGGTATTATGCTGAACAAAATATTTAAGAATTGGCCACGCTGAGTCATTTTGAGGTATGGTAACATTGGAAATGGGAGATTAATGGCTAAAATAATATGCATTATACGCTTTTGCTTAAGGGTGCAATGACATGAGGAAAGGTTAAGATGGAAGAATATAAATGAAAATGCATGAGTTGCACAGCTTCCTGGAAAAGAATGCCAACAGAATACTAAAAGAGGAGGTTTTTTTTTTTTTTTTTTTAAGAATTGTATGTATTTCTCTGCAATTTTATTTCAATACTTCAGAATTAGCAAAAGCCTTTACAAAAATACCGTTGGGTTTTTTTCTTGCTTGAGGTTAGAACTGGAATCTTTTTCTCTGACCTTTTAAAATATGTTTCTCTTTATGTTTATGTTTACATTTAATATTCTCTGGAGCAATAACTAAAATATATCCATTCAACTAAACTATATCCATCACAAATCCATACCTCATTAGCAGTTCTTGTCTTTGTCATGTCTCATCAGTAGAATTAGCTTATAAAGTGTTTGACTGAGGGCTGAAGAATTTTCATTTCTTTCAATTTGTAGAAAGGTGGTTTCTTTTAATAATCAAATTAACAACATGATACAAGATTGTGAAATGCAGTATAAATTTCAGACAAGATTTTGTGTTTTAAAAAAGGCTGGGTAGGAAGAAATGTCATAGCAGAACACCAGGCATTTTTAGAATGAGAGAAAAATCTAGGTTGGGAGGCATCTCTGGAGACCATCTGGTCCAACCTTCTGTTGAAAGGTTATCCCTGTCAGGCTGAGGCAGGAATGTTTCCAGCAAGGAAGATTCCACCACTTTTCTGTAACTTATTCCAATATTGTTGTTGTCACTTGCAATGAACTGGTTTCTTGTTCCAGACCAATAGTTCCCCTGAAGCGACTGCAGTCCATTGCCTCTTGCCCTCCATCACTTCCATAGTTACCTTTTAGCCACTGGAAGTTTGGGATTGGCTTTTCCTTGGGCCTTCTCTGCTCTTGGACAAACAAAAATTCTTTTGTCCTCCCTTCACATGCCAAGCCCTCCCAAAGTCTGATTATCTTGGTGTCTCTCTGCTGCACCTTTTCCATTTTTCGTTGTCTCTTTGAAGCTGGGGGATCAGAGCTGGACAGAGCACTGGACAAAGTATTCCAGGTGTGGCCTGACAAGTGTCAAATGGGTTGGAATGATCATGCTCCCTGATCTTTGTGGCAGTTCTCTTGCTGATGTAACCAAGATGCTGTGAGCAGCCTTGCCTGACAGGGTGTATTTCTGGTCATGTTCATTGTTCAAAAAAATCCCAAACTAAAATCAAATTCCCAACAGGAAGGACCTCTTACTCTCTCATATCCTACAAAGTGCCTCCAGGCCTGCCTTTGGAGACATAACATTTCCCTCTCTATGAAAAAAATCCAATTTATCTTTGTAAACCCCCCTGAAGGGTTTATATTGGAGCAAGCAATGCATTTCAGAATATGGTATTTATACAGTCCCTTCACTTACACTTGATAATTAATACTACATGCCATTGGATTTTTTTTTTTTTGGTGAGGATTTTAAATTTCCTTTAGTAGCTGGCCAAAGAAAATGAAGATTAATTGATATAGTCAATTTACCCCCTATTGTATGTAACCTTCATGCAATAATCAATCCTGTTAGGACTATGGATCCTGAGTCTTCCACTCAAAGGTCAAAAGTGAGAAAAATTGATCATCTGTTATATACCTGTATATCAAGATATATAGTCTTTCTTCAAGATGCCTCTCATTAACATTTCTAGAATAACATTCTTCTAATAGAGTTTTGTCAGCTGAAGTCTGACATCCAAACTTTTGCACCAGAATTATACCAGAATTTAAAAATTACAGTTAGAAATCACAGCGAGCTATTTTTACTATGAGAGGAACCTGTTAGTTACAGAAAGAGAAATCAACCATTATGTCATTTGGAAGTTTTTACAATTAAAAGTTTTATTCCTAGAGGAACTGAAAGACAATTAAATGAAATGCTAACAACAAATTAAATGCTTTATAGGTCAGTCATCCCATTAGGTCTCTTTAGGGAAGCTGTTCTCATATAAAGCATGCCATAACCTATTTGCATAATGATTCTATCTTAACTGTGCCTTCTGCTCTTTTATGGTGTGTTGTTTATCCTAGTGCAGGGCTGATATAGTGGAATTGCAAAGAAAGTAAAAGCTGCTATTTATGGCAGACGAAACACTGCACCATTCAGATAGATTATGCAGGACAGTACCCAAACTGCAAATATGATTTAACACGCAGAGACACCATTCTCCCCTCACCGCAGTGGCTCAATTGTTTGAATTATATATACTGTTGCCATCGTTGTTTTTATAAGATTATACACACAAAAGCAGTTCCAGTCAGAGTGTGGAGAAGCTTGTGAAAGAAAACACAATGTTTCTAAAGACACTGCTAATGGTCTGAGCTTCCTTGAAAAAGCAAAACCCTTTCCTAGGGGAAAAAAAAACCACTTCTGAGAAATGCTCATCTCTGAATCACACTGAGACAAACATTCTTTCAAAAGTTTGAGGGAAAGAAATGTAATGAAATGAGTCTTGATTTCTGGATTTGGATTATAGCCCAGTTGTTTGTAAGAATGGCTTTGTCTCCACGGACAGAAAGTGAATAGTTAAAAATCTTCATAGGCAGTTGGAAAGCTCTGTCTTTTATTTAATTTTTTTAACTATACTGTTTTCGAAATATAAGAAAGAAGCATAAGCAATTTTATTAGTAGCACTTGAACTCACAACAGTCTCAATTATTTGACCTGTTGTAAAGAGTTTCTAAATCTTATTTTCCTGAAACCTAATTTTGTCCCTCTGGCTTTTGTATATCCTCAGAAAACTCATACGGAGTCTGCAGGTGCAAAGTGTCTTTGTTTCACTGTCTAAACAGGACTTCTCGGATCTTAACAATATCAGCTGCGTGGGGAAGGCACTGGAGGCCTATTTTGCAGGCTGCAGGAGGAATTGCTGTGATAAAGCCATGGGATCAAAAGCCCTCAGGGACACAAACAACAGCTCCTTGCAGTTTGCCATCTTTAACCAATTAACTGTGGAGTCAGTCAATTGTCAGTCTCAGCACAGGGGCAGGGATTCGAGAGCAGGGCTGAACCTCTCCTTTCAGTGGCAGATAACCATGAGACAAGTTTATCATCAAGGCATCCATCCTTTGTAGCAAACTGTCCTAACAAGCTCTCACAGCGCTGCGGACTGCACTGTAGCATAACTTCCATTTAGGTTTTCACAGATGTTCAAGTCTTTTAAGTATCTGACTAATTCCTGAGAAAGTGCTGCCTTGCTGTTTGGGAACTCAGAGTGGTGGAGTTTTCAAAAAGACCAGGTACTCAAGCGTTCACAGCAGTTTCAAAAGTAGATATCAAGTAATAACTATTCAAGAGTGCCTTTGCCCAGGGGAAGACCCTCAGATTGCTAAGAGAGAGGATTTTAACTCCTCCTGGTGCATCATATTGTGGTTAGCCTTTCTGCTCTTGTGCTCATGCAATGGAATCTAGACTCTTCAAGAAAGACAGTTTTAAACTCCATTCTGGCATATGATGCAAAATTTTGTCTCAAGTATCTTGGCCCTTCAGTTGGTAGTACTGAGTTATGTCACTTTTTGTCAGCCTGCCCTGGATTCTGTGCCTGTGCCAGCGGTGATCACATGATTAAACCGATCCTAGTGGTTTTACTAATGAAGACTTTGGATTTTGTTCCTTAGGGAAGTCTTTCCCTGGATATGAACCTCTCTTGCTGTTGGCATGAAGGCTTGTTTCTCTCTTCCTGGCCTTCTTGAGAGCATGTTGTCCACACTACAGCCAAGTATAAGTCAGTATCAATTCCAGTTGGAAAACTTCAAGGCTGGATGCAGAAGTACCAGACACAGCCAATGTCTTTGTTGCTGTTAGCCAAAACACAGATCTATATATATTTTGCCTGAGAATCACCAGGACTTGGATTTGTCTCTGTACAAGAGCTCTGGAAGTTAAGAACTGCATTATACGCTTTGCTCTAATGAATTATTTCCTTCCAACAAAATGTGTATTTCTCAACAGGAGTATGACACTAAATGTCATGAAAATGAATTAAGCCATTTCCTCCAGAGACCTGAAATAACTTCCTTCTGCTACTAAGGAATTTCAAGGAACATCCTCTGGTGGACCTTAGCAAATTAAAAAGATCACATCTGCTGTTCTGGTGTCTCAGACCTTCTTCCTCTCGGCATATATTCGGTATTTACTGTCCCTTCTTATAGGATGCAAACATTTGCTATAATTTAACTTTGAAAGAAAATAAATGACGACTCTTTGTAGAATTAAAGACGCAATCTGTGGATGAGGTTAGCGGATATATCAAAGGTGAAGTGAGTGGGGATTCAGTCTCCTGTAGACAATGAACTTCACTTCAAGTGCATCAAAATTAGGCTTCCCTTAGTTCTTTATCTCTGGCACTCCTGAAATAGGTCTTGTGGGTTTATAGGTACCTCCCTGCTGTGGTCCAAACTGTTCAGTAATGAATGGAGCATCTAACTTGCTTTTAAATGTTTCCAGAGATGGAAAGTCCTGCAACCTGTAACCCTTCCATCTGCCAGGACTGAGGTAGGGGTCGTCTTCCCAATTTTCTCTAGAATGCTAGAACATGACCCATTATGATCTATTTTCCTGGGTGGTGCTGAGTATCCAGGTGTTTAAATAATTTTAGAATCTTTTGAGTTCTGGGGCATACTCAGTGTTACACTTGATCCACTTTCTGTCAGAGGATTTCATGTGGGGTTGTTTATTAAAGGAAATTGTGGAAAATGGGGGGGGTGGGTCTCACCAGACCAGCAGGTAAAGTTGTGTTTATTAGACTGCCGTGTTTCGTCATCACCCTGTCCCAATCAGCCTTAGGCTTCTGATGCAACACTTTCTCTCTGAGCATCATGGAAATTTGTGGAGAAAACTCCCATTTAATCTGACAAATTGCAGACAGCAAGGGAAGAGTGCTCTTTGTGGTCACCTACTTGTGCTGTTCAAGATAGACAGAAAACATCAAAGAGAAAATACTAAGAAGTAAATTAAAAGCACACTTTCAAAAAGCCTCTTTTACTTACCCAATATCTAATTGTCCATTTATTTTCATTTTAACTGTCTTCCCTGAATCCAGCATCCTTTATGCTACCGAATTTTTGCATATTTATTGAACTACTTTTGATTTTATTTTTTTCTGTGTGTGTTCTCATACACAAAACACTTGATCTTACTGTAGTAAGAAATAAAGGGCAAAAGAGGAAAACAAATTTACATATAAAACACAGTCTGGGTCGCATTCTGCTGGATTATGGGTCTTCAAAGGATTTCTCTGGAAGTACATTGCAAACAAGATTTCTTCCAGGTTAGAGTGATCCAAAGTGCTATGAACACAAATTTTCAACAGCCAATTTAAAGCAAGGGATGCTGGTTGAATCTGTATTTTGTCTACAATATGCTACATATTTTAGAGAATTGTTATTGTAAGAAACGTATCAGGACTGATAGAATTAGTCAATAGATTTAAAAAATGGATTGTATAGCAGCTAATTACTTCCAGATTCTGTAACAGTATATGGCACCAAACAGAGTTCATGCAGGAGATGCCATTCTAGAATTAGGTCTAAATGCTTGAATTTGCTTAATTTGCAGACAGAAATTTGTGTTGACACCTTAAAAGTTGGTTACATTACGGCTGGTGCTACAAAAAGAACATTCTGCCAGGTTTTGATTCATTGTTATTAACACTTAGCACTCAAAGCAGCACATAAAAGCACCAGGCCAAATGTTTCAGATTCTCCACGTTTTCCTCTGTTGATATCAGCAATGTCTTACCAGTTTTAACACACTTCATTAATGAACACCCCATGCCAGATGTGTCCCTGTTTAAACGCCTAAAAATAACTCTTAAGTTGTTCCCTGGCAAATGCTAAGCTGACATAAAAATGAGCTTATGGCAATAATTATATTGCTGCCTTTAAGGTTTATGTTGCACTTGCAATTGAACACACAATTTGGGGTTTTTACACGAGAATGGTCTTGAGGCTAGTACCTAGGAATGGGAGAGAAAAGTTACGATATAAAGAGAGAAAGGCATATAATTAATTTTGTCTAAGAGTTATACTTAAAGCAGTGAACAGACGGGCAGTTTTTAAATCTGAAAATCCTATCACTTGCCTGCTGTAGTATGTCACATTTAACATGTCTGCCTCAAACACAGAAAAATTCCACTTGCAATGTTGGCTGGTACCAGGAATATTTTGCCAGTTCTTTTACTGTTACAGAAAGAGTAATTGCTGTTTCTCACAAAAGACTATGTAGGATGAGGGAGAAGCTGATATTTAATATTTCAGTCAGAGGAGGAGAGAGAAACATGACAAGGATTAAAATAAAACCTTACAGAATCTTCCTTCTGATGATTCGTTTAACGTATAAAAATCTCACTCATTTGGATGTACATGCATATATTATATATTCATCCCTGGAGGTGTTCCAGGCCAGGTTGGACAGGGCTTGGAGAGCATGGTCTGGTGGACAGTGCCCCTGCCCTTGGCAGGAGTGTTGGAATGAAATGAGCTTTATGATCCCTTCTGACCCAAACCATTCTGGGATTCTGGGATTTAACCTGTTCTGCTCTCTTGAAATGTTTGTTGAAATGTAGGTCTGTTTTCTCTATGTGCCTTTCAGCCTGCGGATGGTGCGCACAGAGATTGTCTGAGGAATGATAGGTGTTACCCCACTCTAAAACATTATCTACTCTAGGTAGTTTCACCTATATTTATGACATCATTCTGTGATGTTTCTGATGATGCCATTCAGTGCGTAATGCACCTTGCAAAGACGGTTGCATTGCCGCTCTTTTGGATTCCTCCGTCAGCAGAGAAGACATTTATTGGTTCCCAAATATCAGTTTACAAGGCCAAGGAAAGAAGCAAAAGGAAGATTCATCAAATACTATCAGCTTGTGTCTGGTTATGCCTTCATTACTCCTCAGAGAAAATAATGTAAGACCTTGTTGACGTCGTGTTGTCAGTACAATAGTAATAGTCTCTATATTGGCTGTGAACTTTAGGCTTTTCTAGCTACACAATATTTATTTGGTGAGTAATTTTTGTGGTTCGTTAAACTAAGTGTTCCATAGTAAACACCCAAAGAGCACCATCAACTGCTTTAAAATATCTGAATGGGGGCTACAAAATGTAGAAATGATTAAAATATAACCTGAGTTTGGACTGACCTGTTTTTTGCACTTCTATCCCAAATATATTAGGATATCTTGTGTAGGTAGAGGAGTGATCCCCTGTCTGTGGCTGTACAGGGGCTGTAACCTTCACACAGGAAATTTTCTGAAAAGTGCCAGTAGCAGCATCAAAGCCTTATCTAATAGATAAGAAACAAATAATTAAATGCCTACAAAAATTGCTTTATTTTCTCAACAAAGTCCCGATGTCTAAACTTAAATAAAAAACAAAAAACAAACAAAGGGTTTAGACATAGTAATTCTTTTGAGAATTAGTTTGTAGTGGTTTTTTTCAGGTCAAAATTGGTGGTCAAGGGTGAACAGATTAATTCAAGAAGGAGACCCCAACTTAATCTGGTTTTAGGCCAAGATGAAATTTTATCATGTGCAGAGAGTCTGGCTGTCCTGATCGTTATTTCCACTCCTCATATCCCTTTCTTTGTAGCCAAGGAGGTATATTTGGAGTATATTCAATCCTTAAAAAGATTTGGGATGTAAATACAATTCTCAATGTCATCTTGTGACTCTAATACTGATGGTGGTGGTTGCAGTGAGTTACTTCTTACAGCCTATAATTCATTTCAATGTACATTTTTCAGGTTATTTTATATGGTCTGTTGCCCAAAAACTCTCCTTGCACATTCTTCCTATTAGCTTCCATAGAAGAGAAGGTCAATCCATTTGTTCATTCTCTGATGAAAATATTGCTTTAAGTGCCAGAGATCTTCATTCATTGTTGTCCAGAATAATTCTAAAGATTTATTATGGCAAGCATAGCTGTAAAGATAATCCAGGCTGTTGTCTCTTTGAAATAAGAATGAGAAAACAAGTGTTAAAAAACCCAATATTTTTCTCTATGTCTTTCATAACATGAGAAAATAGGAAGAAACATCTGGAGCTGAGTGTGAATTCAAAGGTACAACCTGAAAATTCCCCTGTTGGCTCATTACACCCATTATCTGTCTTCCTTTGCTGCCCTTTCCCAGCTGCATCATACACTGTTTCCTTCTGGACCCCTGTTATTCTCTGCTTCATTGGCTGCTAATGAGTTGAGATACAGAACAGCATGTCTCCTTTCTTTATTCTTTCTTAACATTTACTGAGGGGCTGGAGGCTTGGTTCATTTTTTTATTTATTTTTTTCTTCATTGTTTGAGAGGGAGAACCAGAGAGAGGAAGATGGATGGCATCCAGCTCAATACTCATGGATTTGATTGTGCTTGTAGTAGAATTTTTGGTGCCAATGAAAATCACCTCGACTCTTTTACATCTTGAAATCTATTTGCTTCTCTCTTCAATGAATCTTTTTTATACAGGGCTGTAATATATGTAGTCTCATGATTTAAGAATGATAACGAAGGTAAATGGAACTATTCACTTTTAATCCCTATTCTGATCTTGACTGGCATGGAGAATAATGATTCACAACTTCTCCACGTGTCCATTTCCAGACTGGCATTTTAATTATTCTTAAAAAATGTTTTTGGGAAAGGCTTCTATATAAGTGTAAATCTTAATGTTCTTGTGGTTTGGATTTTATTCTTTGCTCTTTTTTTAATTTTTTTTCTCCTTCCCAATTTGGTTCTTAAGGCAGCAAAAGAAGGAAGAAAGCAGCTTTGAAGTGTGTACTGTCTTCTAGTCTCTCCAAAATGAAAATCTCAATGAGGAAATAAACTTTTCCTAAGTTGTGGGATTCCTATGGAAAAAGTATCAGACTCTTTCCACAGTTCTGTAGCTTCCTGTAGGTTCCACAAAATGATTCCTTAACTGGAGGCCTTGGTATTTGCCACGAAGAAAAACCCATGTTTAAAGGTAATCAATTCTTTTAAAACTATATAATTATATGATTGACTCTTCAAATAATTTGTAATTAACATTGAAATTCATGGCTGGCATTCCAACTTGTTAAGTGTGTTTAAAGGTACCTCCACGCTGCAGTAAAGCCAGGTTATGAACCACGCCAACCTTTTGAAATTCCTCAGAAAAACTGACTTTTTCTGTGAATACCTTTATTCTATTCATGTAGTTTTGGAAATATTTGCAAGTTTCTTCTCAAGTAAATAATTTATGGGCATATTTTCCCTTCTATCCTTAAATTTCATAATGGGATGAAATGATATTTGAAATGCAGGTTTTCTCATGAAAGTCAATATTTATTACTTTATAGTCCCTGCTTAGGAAGTGATGATATGTAGATTCTATTGGGATTATTTATCCATGTATTCTGATTTATATTTTGCCTTCCAGTAGTTGTATATAGATGTAAATGTGAGCCCAAACTTTGAAGGTGTCAAATAATTGCATAAAATAACAATTTCTGGGTTTGAGTGTGTTCTACTCCAAGCTTTTGGCAACTCCCAGTGCTACATGCAAATATATTTATGCAAATCTCTCTGTCACCAAGCCTAGGAACCCAGCTCTGCATTGAGAGAGAATCTGTGATGTAAAATTCACCTTCAGCTAGAAAATCAGCATTTCTATTCGCACCTCAAACTGGACTTTTTTTATAGTTTTTATAGCCAATGAAGGACTGTACTGTGTTTATGTCTTTTATAAAATAATATGGGAAGGATTTGTCCAAGGTCTGACAGCCTTGACCTAAACTTTGTAACACGTGGTCACAATGAGGTTTCTGTTCTCACTTCTTTTGAGGTGAATTAAAAACAAATGGAACCACAGTGTTGCAGCAGAACCCACACGGCAAAGGAGCAGAACTTGGACTTGGAGAGGAACTTTGGGAAACTTCTTCTTCCCCAGGTAGTAGCAAAATTTCTTTTATGAAAGACAAAAGAAATGAGGCAGAGAAGTCACTAACTAGAACAGATTTGACAGAGGTGTGAAATTGAGTTAAAATAAATTGAATAAAGTCTGAACATGAATACCAAGAAATAGGAAATTGTTATCGTGGTGTCTGCTTAATTTACAGACTGGGGTGTAGATGTGCAGCAGATCAGAAAAGGAGTTGTCTGGAAAAAATATGAAAGGCCAGGCCCAATAAAATATTTCAGAGGTAAAGTTTAAAATAATCATATTAAACCAAGTAGAAATGGTTTTAAGTCTCTAAATAAAATGTATTTGCATAAAAATATGAGGAATAGTGTGCCATGATTCTGTGGGCTTATCTAAATCTAACACACGTAAGCTCAGTTTAGAACCATGTGCTTTTGACATCTGCACTTTTTATATCTCATCAGATTACTAGGAATGCAAATAAATAAATCCATATGCTTCTCAAAATAAAAGAATCAGGGAATTCAGAGATCACTGATTTGCCATTAATTGGTAATGACTCCACAGAGTGCAGTGCAGGATTTATCAGGTACGTGTCCTGCAGCGGTGGTGAGGTCTGGGTGCCTCACAGAGAGGGAAAACAATGAAAGTAATTGCCTTGGGGAAATTATTCCTATGTCCTCTGCTTCCCTTTCAGGATTATACACAAAGCTATTTACTCAATAATAGTGGTACACAGTTTGGAATGCTCTGATATTCCTATAAAAATTAAAAGGTTAAATAAGAGGAAAGGGGAAAAAATCATTATTGGCCTTCCTTTAAGCAGAATTTTTGTTTCATTTTGCTTTAATTCTGCCAATTGCAATTTGTAATCAGCCTGTGACTGTGCTCCCAGGTCATGGCTGGATGCTTTCTCCAGTGCAGAGGGAAGCAAATATGGGATATGCTACAGCTAAAAGAATAAAAATCCTTTCTAGGTCAGTCCTGAGACAAGTTTCAGAAATATCTAAAAGCAACTGTGCTCAGACAAACTTTAAAATGCTGTTACTCTTTACCCAACCACAGACAGCACTGAGCTTAAAACACTATAGTTGAATATTAAACCTTAACAGAATTTCAATCGTACAGTGGGATAATTTTCCATCCCATTTGCCATCAACTCTCCTTTATTTAATAAACACTGTTATAATTCTGGCTTGTGCTTAGGATCTACGAGCTGGCTGGTTTTTTCTAAGAGGGCATCTCCCATGTTTTGACACAGCCTTTTGATGCCTGCTGGTGAGAATGAAAATTAAAGTGGCTTTACAGGAAAGATTTAATTTGAGTTTGTGCACTACAGTACATGTATGGAAGTAGCTAGAGATGTCTTTGCCTGTCCTTATATATGAACTGAAACTGGAGCCAATTTTCATGAAATTAAAAAAACCAGAGTCCATCCAGTATCTTCTTTTTCTATAGAAAAGACTTTAAAAAAGAAGGAAGGAGCCTCATAAGCAATTTGGAAAGAGTAGAGTGCATCGAAAATTTGTGAGGATTATTAAAGCAGCTGTAGTTAATTTGGTAAGTGAGAACACGAGTGGAAGAAAGATATTTAAAGTAGGGGTGACTGCATTATTCCAGGGCTCCTCAGAAGAAAGGCACATGGGCTTTAGGGATGCTCCTTAGTTCTTCTGGGTCTCAGTATCCCACTTATGGGTGACAGGACTGGCACCAAAATCCCACCAAAATTTGTTTATAGGGTAGAAATGAAGGGAAAAGGAGCTAATGAAGGGTGTTTGGGCTGTTAGCAGCCATCAAGAGATGAAGATGAGAGGAGGCGATGTGTTTCATGTCCTTTCAAAGCAGCTCAGATCACTGTTTGGACGGGAGTCTCAGTTCTGCTTCCTACCCTTGATAAGAGACTGAACGCACGCAGCTCTTTGCTACCATGAAAATTTAATTAAAAAAAACCCCTCAGTCTGAAAGGAAAAGTTTTTACGTGAAGTTCCTTGTCCTCTCCAGCGCTGGGTTTGTGGCCATGAGAGATAAGTCATTACACAAGATCGGCTCCACCGTCGTGGTTCTGCTCATGGAGATAAAATTAAAAGTCCAATTAAACACAGCCAGGAGGCGTGAAAGAAGTGAAATAATTATCTTAGACTTCCAGTGCTTTCTAACTGAAAAAAAAAGAATGCTCTGAGATTATCAATAATCTACCTAAAGCCAGTATAATAACAAAAGGAGAGAGATATATAAGCCCTTAGAAAGCAAACTCACAGAAATACAGAATACCCAAAGGCATTCATGGTAAGTTTTTATACATGAGAAAAAGGAGCAGTTTAACTTCTCTGCACGTTATTTTATCTCTCAGTCAAAGAACAGGTAATTAAATCAGTGTCTTCCACTCTGTTCAGGTTTCCTTCAGCAATGTGTATTAGCTGTGTTAAAAACAGTACTTTGCCATGTCTCGCTTGGCGAGTGAGTAGATAGCTTCAAATAGATAGCTTCAAAGTTAAAGAATAATGGAATATGAAATTATGAAGAAAAAATATAAATACATTTCACCCTGGCTTACCAGTGTGTTTGAAAACATTCATTTCAGCAAATGGGAAAGATAGATCACACACTGAGAGAACTGCAGGTAATAACAAAAGTTAAGACATTGCAAATACAATAGTTGTCAAAAAAAGAAATATTATTTTTTCCAATCATAGAATCGCTGCAGGTAACTTCTTAAAATCTGATTGTTTATTTAAAAAAAATTAATAGTCTTTTAGATTTTTCATTCAGTCAAAAGAAATTTCATAACTTTTCTCTCTCTCTGGCTATGTAAAAAACTTCTTCAAAAACATGTCTACCTTAATCTTAAAGCTTTTATGACTTTCTTGAATGCTATTCATATCTGCTAATAAGCCTAGATAAATTAAATAAATAAGAATTGTATTTGCTTTCCAGATAACCTCGCTTTTGAATGGAAGCAGTTTTCATGTTTTGTATGTGTAAATCTTTTTAAATTCTCTCAACTAGATCTTTGCAATGATTGTTAGCACACAGCCAAGAGGGTGTTTAAAACCCATTCAAACTGTTCTGAAGTCGACTTTTATAATTTAATGTATTTTAGAAACACTGTGTTTTGTAACATGGTGGGAAAATGCAATAAGGAGGCAGATTAAAGCTCAGACATTAAAGATAAGAAATTACTGTAGCTTAATCTTGATGAAAGAAATACTAGACATTAGAGAAGTTTAATTTTTTTCAGGGTTTTTCTCTTCATATTTACTGTAAATTGATTGTCACATGGAAAACTAAATTTATTTCCTAGTCCACTACTCATTGCCTAACTTCCTTGTAAGAAACAAAACTTCTTTACATGCTATTCTTTTAAAAATTTGAATTTCTTCTGTACCAAGTTCACATTTGTATTCGTAGTAAGTTTTCTCTTGTGGAACTTTTTGGGTTGGTTTCCCAACAGCCACAAAAGGCTGAATGTTTCTTCCTTTGTTCTAAAAGGGTTGTGGTTCCTTTGTTTAAAAATATCAGCAGTCTAAACTAGGAAATAAGTTTAAGCTCCTAAAAATGCAGCATTCCTTAAAAGCAAGTGGCCTTGGAGAAAGGTTTGGATGGTCTTTTGGAAGCTCAGGCTCTTGAAGTTCGTTATTAAAAAAGTCGTTTTACATTCATTCAGGCTCAGTTAATGGAATTTGTTTATTTGTTCTTGTTTCTGCCAGGTAATTCTATGATCTGTGAGCTTTTAAATTCTTGTGGAAACACTCTTACTTTATTATCCACATCATCTCACTCTATACTTTATTATCTCTGAACGTCAGCGTCGTCACCTCCTTTTCCCTTGAAGGCTCCCATTGAGTCCCAAGTCAGGTTCTTGACCCACCTCTGGATCTTTCTGCTTTCTGTGGAGTTGTCATCATGAGGCTCATTTTAATTTTCGCTGATCTACTCACTGTTAATTAACTCTGAAATTCAGAGCACTGGCGCCTTTTATTTTCGTATGCAGAAGTGAACGCTCCCATCACTATTTATGCTGGAAAATGAACAGCTCTGAAAAAAGAGCCTAAGCAGCCAAAAATAATCTATATAAAATATGCATCGAGTCAGAAGAGGGAAGAAAATCAATAGAGTTCGTATAAATTCTGTTAGCCCAAGGGCATCAGTGACTTGCAGTGCAAGCCAACGTATTAAGTGCTTTGTTTTGACAATTTACTTACAAATGAATTTATATTTTCTCAGCCCTGGTAAGGGAGAGCTAAAAACTCCAGCTTTGGCATATGGATCTCCCCTTTAACCTCAACCTGTTGTAGATATGCAAAGCTGTAGCTGTTTCACGAATGCCTTCTTTCAGCATCTCTGATTTGCTGCAAACACAAAGAAAGCTGCGTGCAGATGACATCAAAGTTTTGGCAAATTGAAGTACAAGAAATAACAGAGAAAATAATTAAAAAAACAAATATAGTTTGTTCAAAAAATGGCTGTATCTGCCACCAACAGATTTGGCACTCAAAATCAAGACTTCAAGCCAGCAGTGAGCTGTTTTATAACCACTAAAATATGTATGCCCAGTTAGTATACTGAAACATGGTTAAAAACCACTGATTGAACTCTGTTTTTAGAGCAATTAATTCAGCATTCTATTTATGTCCACAAAAAGACGCGAATTTGATGGGTTTTCATCAAGCTCCAGGAAACATATTTTATTTTTTTCAAGAAAAGTTACAGTTAGGCCTTTCAAATCAGGAAAATATTTCTATCTTTTGGTCCCATTTATCATTTCATCAGCCATAGTGTACAAAATGCAGTTTTAGGAAGGAAGAAAACAATGTTTGCTCATAGTTGCAGACAATTTTCAAAGCAGCCCCAACTTCATCTTTTCATGTGGAGTGGATGTACTTCAGTGGAATAAAACAGCAAATAGCCATAAAAAAAAATAGCTATAAAAGCAAATAGCCCACACAATCAAATAGGAAGTGGGTCTGGCAGTGCTCTTCTGTTGATGGCTTTTTGATAGTTCTGATCAGTTTTGACAGTTTTGATCAGTCAGTCCCTGCCAGGTAAAGTAGAACCACAGAACAGTCTGGGTTGAAAGGGACCCTAAAGCCCACCCAGTGCCACCCCCTGTCATGGGCAGGGGCACCTTCCACCATCCCAGGCTGCTCCAAGCCCCATCCAGCCTGGCCTTGGACACTTCCAGGGATCCAGGAGCAGCCACAGCTTCTCTGGGCACCCTGTGCCCTCTCCCTTGACCTGCTGACCACACTCCTTCGATGCAGCCCAGGACATGGGGGGTTTCTGGGATCCAGCACACGTGGCCGGGTCATGTTGAGCTTCTCATGCACAAACAGCCCCAAGTCCTTCTCCTCAGGGCTGCTTTCAATCCCTTCTCCACCCAGTCTGTGCTGGGGACTGTCCTGGCTCAGATCCAGCATCCTGAACCTGGCCTTCTCCAGCTCCGTGAGGTTTGCCCAGTCCCACCTCTGCAGCCTGTCCAGGCCCCTCTGGACCCCTCCCTTCCCTCCAGGTGTGACCACCCCACCCAGCCTGGGGCTGCTGCTGAGGGCTCCATCCCACTGTCCCTGTCATAAAAGGAGATGTTAAATGTGTCTGTATGTGTGTATGTCTGTATGTGTGTATGTCTGTATGTGCGTCTCACTGTGCCTAAAGCTCATGGCAGACAGTCTGACTTGATGATCAGGGTATCAGAAATCCTTTAATTGTAAATTAATTTACAGTGTCAGCCTGTCAGTGTCATCTGTGTCACCAGCAACACTTCCCGAGGTTTGCCAGCAGCAGAGGGCCTGCTGTTGTGCTCATTTACCTCAGCAGCCTTCATCTTACTGAGAAAAAGTTTTTAAAAAGTGATTTATATTGCCGTGTCTTGCTTCCACTGATAAAATAATTAACAAAGTCCAGGTTAACTTAGAATTTCATGATTAAACACAGTTGGGCATTCTCAAGTTAAACTCATTTTGACTAGTTTCACAGCCATGCCCTTTGTTTTCATGAATATATAAATATATAAAATTATAAATATATCTTTTATATATATATATATAATAACTATAGAAATATTATATATGGGTCTATAAATTTGTATCTTTTCTTTCTTTACACATGTATGAAGTTCATTGATACAAGAAGCCTGCTATTGTTCACCCAGGAGTGGCCACTCTCCAGTAACTTCGGTGTGATGCCACCCTGAGTTCAGAGACTTTTCTCTGGCTGAAAACATCTATGTTGATATAACGCCTTTATGTGCAGTTTCAGTCTAGGGAAAAGAATCACTGAAGATGTAGCTGAATTTCTCATTTTAACCTTTCCTAGGAAGTGTCTTTTTTGCTTACATTCATTCTGTTTTGGGAAGAACGCTGGAGTTCTTTGGGGTGATGCACAGGTGGGATTGAATAACAAAAGGATGTGATTTATGTTTGCTGCTTGGAGCCAGAGTGACTCCAAACAACAGCAGCATGGAAATGACAAGGAAATGTACAACTCGTTCTCGTCAAGCACTGTGGGTGTGTAGGAAGTTGACGAGGCATAAACTGTGAAGTGGTATCCCTTTTAACCAATATAGCACTAATGCACATTGATATAACAAGAAGGATAACAGCCTTCCAGGAAGTGAAACTGCAAAGATTATGTAGAATTTTTGGATATTAATCTTACTTTTCTGTTACAAACTATACTGCATTACGTTACTTTAATGATGAAAGAGTTTGAACTAAACTTTTTTTGGACAAAGAGTTATCGAGACTAATAAGGAAAAAATAATTTAGAAATTGTATGCTTAAGTATTGTTACAGGCACAGTTGTCATTGTATTAGTATTCAGCCTGTGGAAGAGAAAATAAATTCATTCAAAATGCTTTTAGGTTGAGCCTGTCAGAAAAGCCACAGGAAGTCAGGAGCCAATATCCCATTAAAATACATATGCTTTCAATTTTTATACAGGCAAAAACTCTACATATAAAGACATGTGAAGACAGTCAAAGTTGAATTATTTATGAGGATTAAATTAATAAACCTTTAATTCTGAAGTAATGGATAAAACTTAAGAGATATTATTAGACTAAGAGCATTGGTTCCTGATTTTTTCCAAGTGCCATATGTTCTCCGAGTTACTGGTGTAATTAATGTAACACCTAACTTGTAAGTTTGAGCAGTGTGCTTCCATATTGCTCATTTGCTGCTGCATGTGTGTCACGCGGGGTTTTAACAGATCTTACTGGACACTGCTCACACTTAATGATAAAAATGATGAGCTAGAGAACCAAAAACTGAGAAAAGGAGGCATTTTTAAGTTCACGTTGCTGCCTGAGTCTGCAGCTCATAACTTTACAGGGCTCACCGTGGTGGGTAACTGCAGGAACTGGGGGTATTTTAGAGGTGCACTGTGAGAAATATTTTCAATATGCAACTATTTTTTTAAAAGAAATGTTCATGTGTTATTTACTATGCAAATTAAAAAAGGAGTTACACATATAAGATTCATCAAAATTTAAGCAATTTACAAATAAGTAAATATTTACCTAAGGAAATTGTCTCTTGTGTGTGCTATATGCAGTGGAATAGAACAATTAAGGTTTGCAGATTTTATAAGGTTTGAGTACTTAAAAAGAATAGTAGGAGGCAGTAAAAATAATTAGGAAAATAGTAACCAATTTTGAGTATTTGTCCCTAATTTCTTTCACTGCAGCACACATTTCAGCCTCAGCTGCCAAGCTTAATGGCCAAGCATACTGGTTTTAATCACAACTTAAATTCTGACTTATTAAAGTTCTTCCAGCTTTACACAATAACCTTTAATCATTAAAATTTAGTTCACTGTTTTCTGGTAACAGAAGTTTGTTTTCAGTACATAATCAGCATTTGCTGGATGTGAATATGTAGAAAATCTTTTCTTTTACAGGAATGTGTCTTAGCAACCATGTCCCCTTGATTCCTTTGGGCACACAAGGGAAAGAAATTAAAGTTTCTTTTCTAATTAACATAATGCAGTTAGTCCAGATTGATGAAGGGGTGGCTGTACATCTGTGACTGAGGGAATAAACCAAATATGTCAATTTGGATAAAAAAGTAAACATTCCTTGTTCAGCACAGAATTTCAGATTAATTGTCAGCACAATAATTATGGAAGTGTAATTAATGTTTAGGCTCGGAAGTCACTTGAGTAACAAGAATGCCCAAATACAAATCTGTGGTGTTGTCAACATTTGTGCAAGTGCGGGAATTTTAAGGGTGCTGTTGCATATAATTAAGTCAGCAAGCTGCCTGCTTATCAGCTAAATAAAATGATTAATGGCTATGACCCTGGTACATTTTTGACAGTCATCTCTTGTGAGTGTAACAAGGCTGCTTTGTGGGCTGGGGGATTTTGATTGCGTGTTGTCTTGTCAGTTGTGCCTTTGCTTTCACCTTGCTATGCAGGCATCTTCTCCATCTCAGGCTCACAACTTCAGCTAAAAAGGTAGTTGTTAAAATGATCATATTTAGATATGTTCTTAGTGCAATTACGTTGTGCAGACTGAAATATGGAATATTTGTTTCAGCGCAAGCTCCAATTTTTAATATTTTTGCTTCAGATTGAATTTGTACCCTGGCAAGGATTTAAGTTCCAGGTTTTATTTCCATTCATTTTTTCAAAAAATACAAAAGGTGTTATTTCATCTTGGTTGAAATAATATTTAAGCCTGGGACAAAGGACTTAAATTCATTTGTCTGCAAATCACATTTGTTAAAGGTGGCAGTGGTAGAAGTAAAAAGAAGGGATGCAGGTGGGGATTCCACTTTGTGAGAGTACAGCTGAGGAGCATTGCAGGATGCTCAGCTGAAGGGCATTTCTCAAGAGGAGTATTTCGTTCTTTAAATTGAAAGAAATTATTGAGTCTGAATCATCCAGGCACACTCACAGAGCTCAAGAGGAACATTGTAAGTCCAGAAAACAAGGAATAAAAGTTTGGAAGACTAGAAGTCTTGAGAGAAAAAAGTTGTGTCTATTCTGTTTGAAATGCAGCTTGCATTTCTCTCTAGACATTATAAGATTCTTTTTTTGTAAAAAATTAGTGTTACAGAGATGAAAGCCAAAGACTCAGAAATGTGAAAATGTGAAATAAATTACACTAATTGAATCTTATTTTTTCCTTTCAGAGACTGCCTTTAGTCCACATGCCAACCACAATTAGGTCCTCTAGAATCCAAGGACTTGCTTTTGAGGGCACTCCACTTTGATCAGCTCCCAGACAAGTGCTTCGCTGGATGTAAATGACTCCAGCTGGGTGGAGAGTCGGGCTCACTTTGCAGCTCTCAAAGGCAGCCCAGACAGCACAGAAAACCTTCCTGTGCTGAAGGTTTCTTCGCTGGCCACAGCACAAGGTGTGACTCACCAGTCCTTGTGTTTTGGGTGTAGGAGGATGCCAGGTTTTGCCTTGTGTCCAAACTGAATTTTTGCTCTGAAATTTGGCCTTACTTTAGAAAAGCTCTTTTATACTTTCAAATCCTGAGAGTTTGTCTTTAAGTATTCAACAAGTAGCATTTACAATTTTACAGTAATTTCCCAAAAATGAGAAAAACAACAGTGACTCTGGGTTATTGAACTCGGCTTAGTGTTTAAAATTTAAGAGAGAGGCAGATGCTGCATTGGTTTAACCAGTGGTGGTTTTGGTAGGGTGTTGAGTGGTTTTGGTATTGCTTAGGGCATGCTCTGCCCTTCGACACTGACCTTTTCTGACACTTGAGGTCTTGTGCTGGTCCTGTAGGAAAAGCAGCCTGAGATGTCCCTCTAAAGGACCCCAGGTAAGGAAACAAAAGTGCCCTGATGCTGCTGGGACTGGGGAAGGTCTGGTGATCCACTCTGAATTTCATTAAATGCAGTGCAGAGGGCACAGTTTCAGGGGGAAACATAAAACACAAAAATATATTTGGATTCTTTCTTTTCAGTTCTAAACTGTGTTTCTTTCTACATTATTCAAATATTTGCATGAGAGCAATAGATAACATTCAAGCAGAGCTCAGTAAGATGTTGATGTCTCTGAAAGAGCTCAGTTGCTGTCGTCCTTCTCAGCATGAACAGAGAAATTCCATCTGTGAACCGTCCCAAACAATCCCTTCATTCACGTTTAAGAACCTGAATCACTTCTTGCATTTCAGATTTGAAATGTGAACTGAAATGTGTTTCTGCAGATAATAAACAGTAACAATGAACTCTATAAATAATTTAGTCGGCGACTCTGACAGATTTGTTCCTGGAAGCAAAGGTGATGCAAGGATATGCCAGTTGAGATAAGCTATAGGAACACCCACACCTGGTTGAGTTAACTTCATCATATTGCCAAGAATAACTCAGGAAGTGTTTTGTCTCTTCCAAAAGCAAGCTGCATTCTTGACTGCACAAGCAATTGCACAAATGCATTTAATCTTTTATTCACGTGGTGGCTGGGTGTCAAACGCTGTCATTCAGATCTCTGGGAAGCTGTTTAGGACATTCCACTCTGTCATTTATGTGTCACTTTAGCCCCAAATTACTTTGAATAGGTGAGGTTTTTTTGTTTGTTTTATCCTAACAGCATTCCTTCCAAGACGTTTACGCTTCTATCTCCCTGTCTATGGCTTATCTAAAATGCCATATGTCAATGTATAAATGGTGCTAAATCCCCACCCATTAATACACACAGATACACATTCCTTCCTGGCTGTGTTCTCAGAAGGATGCCTGTTATTGTAATTGCCCCCAAAATGCAATAAAGAATAACCAGGTAAACAGCAATCAAAATGCTGGAATGTATCTCGGAGACACTTCACCAAAAATTTTCTTTTGAATAAGTTTTATATTGCATGCCAGGCATATACGGTGAAATGAGAAGCTTATAGAAAACTGTATAGACAGAAAAAATTCTTGCCAGTCCTATTTTAGCTTTTTTGCACATATTCAGCACAACTTTTTATTGTGTTTTCTACTTTTAAATGTTACCAGGCTATGCAGTTCACATTTTGCAACAGCACAGAGTGAAATTCTAAAAAAAATATTAACAACGTAGCACTACTAATTCAAGGATATCATCCACTGATTTCCCGGTAACATACATGATGATATCTAGTTTGATTTATTTTTAATGAAAATGATATTAAAACCAGCCTACGAGGAACAGAGCAGTGTTTTCTGAGATGATGCCAGTCCCCAGTGCCACAACAATGGGACGACCACATTGTCCTTCCCCTCCATCTGTGATTGTCTTCAGAAGAAAATAATCCCATTATTATCAGTTAATTCTTGCAGTGCAGACAAGCTGTTAACAGAGAGGATCAAAGCCAGGCTATATCTGAGAACTTCTTTATATTTCATAGCTGGAAAGAATCTGACTGAAACACACAAACACCCCATGTGGTTAACACAAAATTTTATTTACCAGCTAAGCCCAAGGTGATGCTTGGTGTGCCCACCCTGAGGTTACCCTGGCCATGAAGGAGCACGAACTGAAAGATAATAATAACCCAGCTGATAATAACCAAAGGACGAGAGATAAGTGATAAAGTAGTAGAGCCAAGGCCTTTGTGTTCAGCACCTTGTAGTGCTTCCAAACCGGAAAGGAAAAATGAGATTTTTTTTATTTTTTTCTAAAAAAAAGTAAGAAGTGCTTAAGAGAAAATACAAAATAAAACTTTGATTAAAAAAAAAATCTCCAGATGGTCATTAAATATGTTAAATGGCAGGCTGCTTTCAGCCCACCAGGCACCGAGTTTACTATTCTAATAACATCTTAAAATGAAAAAGATAAAGTCTTATAAAAAGAGGCTGTTAACTTTGATGGCACTTAATCCAGATAACTTTTAGAATACCCATTAATGTGCAGAGATACAAAACACATATTTAGCACCACAATAGTTCTCTCCTGAAGGGCCCTCATGCAGGCGCTGCCAGATTTTTCTGTTCTCTCTTGCATGCGGGTGCTTAAAAAGAGAAAGCATCAAAGGAAGAAACAGAACAAACACTTAAAACAGTGATCTATAGAAAAAATATTGAAATTATGAATGTTAAAAATGCAGAAGAGTAGGGAAACCAGAATTTGGAAAGGTAGTTCCATTTGCAGTCTAAGCTTTGCCATACAAAGCATATTATTGCAGGCAAATGTTATTAAGATTTGATATCTATGCCATATACACATTAATAATATTTTATCATTCAATACATTAAATCCTTCTCAAATAATGTGAATTTTACAATAATTTACTCATACATCCAATTTAAGTGGAGTGGCTTGGAATATCCATATCCATTTTGGGACAGTTAGATATGTGTACATTGGTTTGATGTTATATAAATAAGTATTATCATGTTTACTTTATGTTTCCAGAAACTGAAAACAGGAAAAAGTAAATTTCCTTTATTTGAGGGATCTGGATGTGCAGAGTTTGAGATCCTGGACTGGAAAACCTCCTCTTCTAAAAGCCCTCAGGTATTTATAGTATTGTTTCCACTCAAGCCTCATTTTCTGTAAAGCAGTTTTAGGGTACTCAGTTTATATGGAATTCTAATTCCAATGTTAAGGCAATATAACTTTCCAGATTTAGCTATTTAATAAGATTTTTATATTGTTTTAAGAGACCTGTATCACTTTTACAGTGCATCCAAAGCAGATTTGCTCATTTCTTTGAGTTCACGCGCTTGATATGATTGCAAATTTTTCATACAACCTTTACAACTAATCTATATTTTTCTGTTTTCATACAGCCACTTCGTTCTAAGAAGTTGAGAAAAGTATTGAATACTTGAATGGCATTTTTTTGGATCAGACAGTTAAGATCTGTGCTGTGTTTTGGAATGTTTTTCCCCCTCTGTGCTCTTTCTGAGGTTTCTGTGCTGGCAGCTCAGCCTTGGCAGCGATGCACAGACTGAGGTATTGACCCATCCCGGAGCATGCGCGTGTCTGTCCTTCCCCGGGCGAGCAGCGCGGCTGGAATCAATCTGGAATGTGCAGAGGAACCCAAGGAGGCACCGAGGCCCAAAACCTTCAATAACGATTAGGACGACAGCCCCCAACTGCAGAACAGCCTTTGATCCATGGTGTACGTGTGCATCAGCTTCTACTAACGCAAATCAGGAAAATTATTGAGTAATATCAAGGAAACAAACTTGATCAATGACTTCCAATGGTTATTTCAATCCAGTGCCCACGTTCTTTGTTTTCTCTCCTTGTTTCATTCATCTCACACCACCCAATTGAGCTCCTTGGTATAAGTGAGTCATCCTACAATTATTAATTATTTTTTTTTTTACTGATTTTCAAAATGATGTTAGAACTGCAAAGAAAAAATGGTGATAGAATTAACAATTTCACTTTGGTGTGGAAAGGCAATTTTTATACCCCTTATGCAAAATAGTCTTAGAAGTCTCAAGTAAAAAATCACTGGTAATCAATGAACTAGAGGAATAAAGCCCTGTTACAAGTGAGCTCTTTTTGAACAGCAATTTCTGAGTGGAAGGGATGAATTATACTGCTGATATTAAGGATAATGCAGGAGAATATTTTAAAAATGCAGGCAGGACTTTTTATGCCTACAGAATTTTCTCTAGTGGAATCCTGGGAAAAGGAAAAAGGAAAAATTTAAAAGGTAGCTCTACATGTTCTTTAGAAATAGGCTGTAATTCTTTTTTTTTCCTATTCCTTCCCACACGCCTTTGCCAAAATCGTTCCTGTTGCTCAGGCTTTACTGTGTGTCCGGAAAGAGTACCTGCATCTGCAAGAGAAGCAATTTACCGAGCAGTTAAAGCTGATAACAGAAATCTCCATCTGGAAGCAAAGTAAACCAAGGATCATGGAAATAGGAGGAAGTCCTTATTCAAGAAAATGCTCAGTACTTCACGGTGGAAAAGCAGGTAAGTAGTACACTCGAGACATTGTTCTCTTCTGAAAAAAGAGGAGTGTTGGAAACATGTTCCAGAGCTTTACACTCATCATTGTGTTTGTTTGGAGCTCTAGACCAAAGGGGGAAGAAATGGCTTGAGATATAAGCCATTGGTAAGAATAGTAATTCTTGGTAAGAAACTCTTCACTCCACTGAGAAATACATTTCTCAAAAGTTCAGCACCTTCTATGCTGAAAACATATTCTCATGAAGTATTGCTTCCTTTTCGGAGGAAAGAACTGAATACCTTGCAAAGAGTTCACGAGAGTGGATATTTGAACCTGTCCAGGTGTGGTAACTGGCTTCAGGAGCAACTTTAAAATGGCTCAGCAGATGCCTGCACTTCTGAGCTGGATTACTGCCAAGGAAAAAACCTCATTCCTCTGAATTTACTCTGTATGAAGAGATGACTGGCAATTACTCTGGCCACAGTGAAAGTAAACTGGAATTAACCTAAAATAAATCAATCCGAAACATCGAAACATAGGTAAATGCATTCACCTTCTTCCCCAAACAAGTGGCAATAACAGAGCACGCAGCCTTGTTACGAATTAAGAGATCAAACAGTCAATCTTTGGTCATTCTGTTCAATTAAAAAAAATTAAATAATTGTGGACACACAGTTCTCAGAACTGAGGTTTCTGGAGAAAAGCCAGGCTGCAGGTCCAGCACTAGAGAATCATGTGCAGAATGTCATTAAGAAACGTGTTTAGGTTTTGGTTATATCTGATAAAAGCACCAAGGAAGCTCTGCAGAGCTCTGTGCTCTATAGCAGTGCCCAGTACAGTGCCGAAGTGAACATGGGCTAGTAAATAAATTATAGACGGTGGGGATCAGTGGAGACCAATAATGGATAAATAATCCAGCAAAATATAGGTTGGAGAAAAGCCTTCTTCCTCTTTGCTTTTTAAAGTAGAGTAACTTGTGAGTATTTTTTCATTGTTCTGTCTCTGATTTTCAAGAGGTTCTGATGATTTGAAAGCAGAAACTGATGTGGTTATTGAAAAGCTTAATTCTGAAGCACAGTGCGGCAGTTCTTGAAAATCTGCTCCTCTGAAACTTCAGATTTATTAGCTGAGATGTCTTCTGTGCTTTATATTAATGCTGATATTAAAATAGATACAAAACCGCACAGTTACATGCTTAGAGAAAATTTTACATTGATTTATAGTTTCCACAGCATTCACAAGTGCAGATAGTGTTTCTGTTGTAAGGTTTTTGTCACAAATGAAAGTACAAATTATTTGACACAAAATTAAAATGCAAGAATACAAAACTGCAACTTTGGTATCATTTAGTGTTACCTAAAAACTTAACAACCGTTAAACAGATGTCATTAAAGCAAATTCTGATTTATTCCACTTTCACATTCAGCTTCATTGTGAATACAATCTTTTACAATTATTGTTTCTTACAAGAGTAATGTCAGGTCACAGCCTTGCGGTGATGGCAGATGAAGGAAGGTGTATACTCCTTCCCAGAGTTAGCATACAATTCTGAAGGTTTTCTTTCTTAATAAAAGTTCACATTTTTCAATTGTCATATACTTGGTTTTCATTTTCGAGTAGGAAACATGTCAAATACAGCTTGCTTTTTTAAAATTCACTAGGGCTTAGATGAAGCCTAATTAATTTCAGCAGCTGAAACTTTTCCTCTTAGTCAAGTTTCATCATTTTCAGATAATGAAATCTTGCAGTAGTCCCATATTAGACTGGGAAGCAAAGTGTTTTGTAGCTTAACTTCCAGGGTTGTGGTTATCACCCCAAAGAGGGAGGAAATTTTGCTTATCTGAAGCAGTCACATGTTGAGATTCCAACAGAAAAGGCACAAACCACAAGGGTATTATGGAAATAGCAAACAATACTTCCATATCCTACACTGGGACTAAGTCAGTCTACCTTAGCCCTTTGAAAGCGAGGCCTGAACTTGAAATTTATGTTTAAATAAATATATAAGGCATCTTTTAAAGTCTGCCAGTGAATCAGGAAGTGTCCAAACTCTAATCCTGCTAAGGGAGCAGCTTTTGTGGCAGTATCACCCCCCAGCCCAGAGACCACTGCCCTCTGCTCATCCCCGACTCACTGCCACACTCTCCCATTGCTGGAAAATTGAGTTAGCCCCTCATTAGGAATCAAGTATGTGCAGATAAATGTTTGATATTCTGCCTCCAGTAGTGGCTCACCAGAAATATCCCTTAACACCTTAGGTCCAGTCTGCAGAGCTGGATGTGGGATGACACCTTCCTGCTGCCCGTGGCGCCGAGTCCTGCCCTGCTGCACGAGACCAAATCAATCTTTTCCTAAGCAGTGTTATTTCAGATATTGCTGGTGGTCAATTATGCAGCCCCTCTTAAATTCCCCTCTCAGCTGTTGTACTGCATAAGTGATTATTTCCTGTTAGGTGTTATCTGACTGCTAACTATAAATCTTAGTGAATAACCACTTGTTTTCCTGTTCTGACAGATGCTCCCAGGGAACGCTTGTTAAGGGAAGAAGGACTTCTGTCTGCATCTGGTGCAGTCAGCCCCAAAGTAGATTAAACACTAAACAACGCTGGCCAGATTTTGCATCCTGATGCTTGCAGGTAACCATGCCCTTGTAATGAGAGATGCTTGGAAAAGAACTATTTCAGTCTGCTGTGCTCACAGCCCGTGAGGATTCTGCTGTCTCCATCCGACAGACCGCTGATTTAGAACTACGCTGCGTCATTCATTACCTCAGTAATTGTGAAGGAAAAAAATAATGGTTCCAGGGCTTGTTCTTCGTAAAATGATCTTGCCAGTGGCTATGGTAAAACATTTGATATGGTAATGAAACAAGGAAGATTCTGTCATTCTTTGTTCTGCCTCTTATTATGTTTATTACAATTGAGAAGAAAAGAATATAGGAAAGGATGAGAAAGACTTTTCCACTCTTATCTGAATAATTTTAATACCTTAATTTAGATGTTTTTAGAACTCCCCCTTTTCTGATAGATGTACTTCCTACTTACTGGTGGCTCAGGGTCACCCTTTGGTGAGAGCTGGGCCTGGTTAGACTGGAAAAGAATGAGAGGTGGTTTCATCAATCCCTACAAATATCTCCAAGAGGTGTCAGAGGGTGGTGCCCAGGGACAGGACAAGGAGAAATAGCCAGAAACAAAACCACAAGAAGTTCCACCTCAACACGAGGAAGAGCTTCTTTCCATGGAGCGGGCAGAGCTCTGGAACAGCTGCCCGGGGAGGGTGTGGAGTCTCCCCCTCTGGGGACATCCAAACCCACCTGGACACGTTCCTGTGTCACCTGCTCCAGGTGACCTTGCCTTGCACTGGATGATCTCCAGAGGTCCCTTCCAACCCTTCAGACCCTAACAATTCTGTGATTCTGTGAAAACAGTAATTATTTATGTGTAAGAATCTATAAAATGATGGAACCACACTGTGCTGTCTTAAAGAAATTGTTCGTCTTATCAATAATTCTGCCAGCTCTCTGCCAATTTGCTCTGTCAGTTTTCTTTTCCTTTGATCAAAGCCAGGAAAGAACTTATTAAAAGAAAGGCAGACTCGGCCTGGTGCAGAGCTTACTGAAGGGGAAAAGGATTTTTGTGTAATTACTTCTTTTACATAAAAACAACACCAAGAAACCCTTGACAGTCGTTATCCTTTCCCTGCTACTTGACAATCCTTTGTAACCCTCAGATATCACTCCCGTGCCTCAGGCCTGCCTGCTGGGTTACTGTCACTCATTTGGGTGATCAGAAAATGGCCAGAGTCTTGTTCCATGGCAGGTTGCTGAGGAGGTGTCCCAAAGGAAGGAGGGATTCCTTAAAGTCCATAACATACAGCACACATGGAGCTAAATCAGCCGCAGCCTTCTCTGCCATTTCCTGTGTCTCCACACTAGTTTTTTCCACACAATTCAGTCTGTGTTGTCTCCTCTTCTTCTCCTCTTCTTCTTCTCCTCTCCTCCTCCTCTTCTCCTCTTCTTCTCCTGTCCTTCTCCTCTCCTCTTCTCCTCCTCTCCTCCTCCTCTTCTCCTCTCCTCCTCCTCCTCTCCTCTTCTTCTCCTCTCCTCCTCTTCTTCTTTTCTCTTCTCTTCTCTTCTCTTCTCTTCTCTTCTCTTCTCTTCTCTTCTCTTCTCTTCTCTTCTCTTCTCTTCTCTTCTCTCTTCTCTTCTCTTCTCTTCTCTTCTCTTCTCTTCTCTTCTCTTCTCTTCTCTTCTCTTCTCTTCTCCTCCTTTTCTCCTCTTCTTCTCCTCTCCTCCTCTTCTCCACTTCTTCTCCTCTCCTCCTCTTCTTCTCCTCTTCTTCTTCTCCTCTCCTCCTCCTCTTCTCCTCTTCTTCTCCTCTTCTTCTCTCCTCCTCTCCTCCTCCTCTCCTCCTCCTCTCCTCCTCCTCTCCTCCTCCTTTTCTCCTCTTCTTCTCCTCTCCTCCTCTTCTTCTTCTCTTCTTCTCTTTTCCTTCCTCTCCTCTCCTCTCCTCTCCTCTCCTCTCCTCTCCTCTCCTCTCCTCTCCTCTCCTCTCCTCTCCTCCTCTCCTCTCCTCTCCTCTCCTCTCCTCTCCTCTCCTCTCCTCTCCTCTCCTCTCCTCTTCCTCTCCTCTCCTCTCCTCTCCTCCTCCTCTCCTCTCCTCTCCCTCCCTCCTCCTCTCCTCTCCTCTCCTCTCCTCTCCTCTCCTCTCCTCTCCTCTCCTCCCTCTCCTCTCCTCTCCTCTCCTCTCCTCCGCTCCTCTCCTCTCCTCTCCTCTCCTCTCCTCTCCTCTCCTCTCCTCTCCTCCTCTCCTCTCCTCTCCTCTCCTCTCCTCTCCCTCTCCTCTCCCCGCTATCTCCTCTCCTCTCCTCTCCTCTCCTCTCCTTCTTCTCTTCTTCTTCTCTTCTTCTTCTCTTTTCCCTTCCCTTCCATTAACTTTTTTCCTTTTTGGAGTCTGTGTGTTTCTCCCTGCCATTCCTTGTTGTCTCTGCCAGGCTAGTGAAGCTGGTTTCTGGACAGAAATGTCATAAACTCAGTGTCTAATGTTTGCTATTGTTTCAGAGGAACCACTTTTATTTCATTTCACCAGCCTTAGGGTCTTCAGCTGTGGATTTCTTTTAATAAGGTTGGTTTTCATTGCAAAAAGTAACAGTGAATAACAAGACAGTGTATTTTACTAGAAAGTAACACCACTTTACCTGTGAAAGGGAATGGAGCTGAGTGATCATATCACGAACTGAAGAAAAATGCTGTGACAATGAGGAAGGGATGTGATGGGTAAATGCTGTTCTGTCCTGGGTTTGAGTCACACAAGTGGGACTTTGAGAAGCTGAGTAATGCAATGCTGGCTTGGAGACGAGGAGCATCAGCCGATCTTCCTTCTGAGTTCTATGCAGATGGCAGAACGGAAAAATAAAGGCGAAGTCAGGGTATTTTGAATATATTGGAGTTTACCGCATCTTCATAAAAGTAGGACAAATATGAAAAGGAGGAAAAGCACCCCACTTGCATATTTGGTTTTTACCAAGCAGCTCTGCCCCATTTCTTTGCTGCAATTTGAAAACTGATGTTTTAATAATCAGTGTGGCTTATTATTTAATTATTAATTAATTAGTTAATGATTTTTTCAACATTTGATTCAACCCAAGTATATATCAAAATATTAGTTGTACACACATTTTCTTGATCACAAATAAAATTTGTGACACCACACTGATCAATAGCAGTGAATTAAATAATTGATAATCACAATACAGAAATCTAATAATTTTATAGAGCAGTTAGGCTTTAATGCAGCATCAAAATGCTTTATTTTTTCAAAAGTTAATGCAAACTGGAGATGAGTAGTGTAGATGCCAACCTCAGTGTTTTCACTTACATGTGTGCTTAATAATTTTTCCTCTATTAGGAGCTGTTAAAAACCCTGTCTCTCCTCCAGATCTGTTTTTCTTGATATGTTGCTCAGATTTTGCTCATTAATCTATGATGGTTAATCTGGTTTACATCTTATGATGTATTTATTTAGTAATTTCTTACACTGAGGTGCTGAGTTTATATTGTTTACTCTGGTGCAAAATACCAAAACTTCTAATGGCGGGTGGGTTATATCTCTGTTACAGAGAAAATGCACAGTCCTCAACCTTGCAAAATAATGAAGATGAAATTTGGCATTCTTTGCTTTCAGTAATCTGCAGTCTATCATTTCTGTAAATGAGAACAGACAATTCTTTCTTTATTATTTAATTAAACAGCTGAAGGTGTTAAAACTAGAATAAGTTAAGGACTTTTAATAGGCTCTGAAAACACAGTAATTTCAAGATGGCCCTGATTAATTATTCTTTAATTAAATGCAGTATGTTAAGCCTAAAGTACAGACATTTGGGTTGCAAAAAGTGGGTAGGGATCTATAGAAAACAAACCTATTAATAAAGATTAATTTGTAACATGGAGAGGGAAAGATGAGGTGACCAATTGTGGCACAGTGGATGCAGAGAGGAAAGTGAACTCTGTGAGAAAGAATAGGAACAATTTGTGGTTTTATAAAAGAGTACAGAGTGAGCTGGCGACACCAGATTTGGATTTGCAGACAAATCTAAAGAATCAAAAGCAAAAAGCCAAATCAGTCTGTAGAGACAGTGAGAACCTTGGGGTTTTTTTTTTTAGTTTTGTTCAATGTAAAATGTTGTTTCTCATAAAAACCTTAAAACAATGTGTATCCAGACTTACCCTGTGGAGACTGAACCCTTTTAGGTTGCAAGGTTTACACAGGGTGCCACAACCTTGCTCTGGCCACCTGAACATTGCATTATAATGTACAGCATCTGATCCCATAGGTGAATATGACTAATAAAACCCAGGGCTCATAAACTCCCTCAGACCATGCACCTGTGCTGCATTTTAATACCCTCTCTCCACTTTCTGTATCATTAAACCTGACACACTGAATTTTATTCCCTTTAGCAGTGTTGTTAGGCTGAATGCCTACTAAATATGAACCCTAAGTGAAGATGACTTCACCTTGGTGCTGAGCTTTCTTTGCCTCAATTACCTCTGGTACTTGCCTTGCTTCAATTAACTTTGCAGGATCTGGGAAAAGGTCTCCCTATTATTGTGAGATATTTTTCTAAGGGAGGAAAAATGTATTTGGGAGTACACAGTGATACAGAAATGAGTTAAAAGAAATGGCATTTTTGGCAGGTAGAAGCAGCTAAAGGCCATATTTAGGTAATAATAATTGTTATAATCTATTTATAGTGCCTCTTTAGAGCCTCATTCTTTTGCTTAAGCAGCTACAGGCTCTCTCAGGGCAGAAATACTTTTTCGTGTTCTACTTCCTGTGCTCTTTATTTGTTTGAATTTTACCTCAAACTTCTCAAGGTAGTAATCAAGTCATTTCAACAGCAAAATTGCTGTGTGGTTTCTGCTCCAGACATCTCGTATATGATAGTGGACAGGTATTTCAATATTGCCTTGTCTCACATCAGGCAGCAGCAAGGAATTAGGCCTGGAATAAGGACAGAGCAGCTTTCAAGCACTAACAAAGCTGAGCCTGCAAGGGGTCCAAGCAAACGGAGGCTGAAGGAAATTAGCAGTTAACTTGTTTGCTGCTGATGTGTTATAGCAATGGTTTCTGAATCCTTAAAAAAGAAGAGATTCCGTCATTTTATATTTATTTTAAACCTCTGTGGCCAGCTGATTTAAAACTATTTGATCTCCAGGCTTGGCTAACTTGCTGCTGTCCATCTCAGCAGGAATTTTGATCACAAATAATGGTTACTCCATGTGAAAGCCAGTAATGGGGGAATTTGGGAAGTGCAACTAAGAAGCCAAAATTGTTTTTAAGCTAGCATTCAAAGGCTGATTTAGCAGGATACATTCCTTGAGATCTGGACATTTGTTTTCCAATGGGAAAATATGAGATTGGGCTCATACAGAACGTGAATGAGTTAGAATGAGCAATAAGCAGAAACACCAAATGTCCATGGTCAAATCTCAGCCCCTGACTCTCCCCAGAGGAAATGTTCCTTGGAACTGGCACATCTCAGAGGAGAGTTTGATAGAAACAATGCCAAAGGCTAGGACAGATATTGGAAATACCTTACAAAATGTTAATTTAGAGTTTGAAGGAAGAGGTCTCTCATTTTACCAAATTTCTCATCCTTGCAAAGTTTAAAAGTTTAAAAACTTGTGTCAATTTATCTCTTGATCTGTGTCTTTTTAATCAACAAATTATCTAAATAAAGATGTTGCTGGTTTTCTAATAATAATGTTTTCTTCATACGTTATTAATTAGTGGGTTCCTTGCTATTATACAAACCATAAGTCACTTTAGTACTTTTTTCTTTAAAACCCTTTGTCTTTTCCTGGTATTATGTATGGGACTAAAAGGCTTAAATTAACCTGAATGTAGTAATTAGTCAGTTAGATTTTTTAGGTAATAGTTACTTTTTTTATTAAATGGCATGTCAGTGCTTTCCAATTAGATGCTAATGTATTACTTATGCTTTATTTATTATTATTTCAAAAGCTGGTCTGCACACAGAAGGCATCAAGAAAAAAGTTATTAATCATTTTTCTTTTCCTTTCTAGATGTGCAGAGTTTTGGTGATCAGTAGCTGAGTAAGGTCTAGTCCTGCCCCTATTCCAAGTTTTAACAATTTGTCTCACAGCTTCAGTTAATCAGCAATGGCTTTGACAAGAGTTTTCTCCTCACTTTTAGAGGTCTGTGTTTCTGTGGACTACCTCTGATCAAATACTCCTTCCACAGAGCGGAAAGCTCTTGCTTTCCCCACTGAACGCTGTGCATTTGTTCTCTGTGGTAAACACTCAGTTGGCCTCTGTGCTTTGGTTTGCTGCATTTCCCTTGTTAGAGCACATAAAACTTGGGAAAAGACAGATTAAGAACAGATCTGAATGCATGGCCCAGCTTCCTCTCCTGTGATATCACACACAAAATCAGGGTTTACCCTGCTGGAAATGAGCGAGGCGAGGATTCACTCTTTGGTGGCACAGGACGGCTTTCACTCTGTTGTTGGTGTGTTTTGAACCTGCCTGAAAACCAGAAATCCATCTTTAGTTTTTTTATATTTTCATGCAATTCAGAAAAAAAAGATGCTTTGGGGGTGGACATCTCTTTAGAGAGACAATAACCAAGTATGTGGCAGATGTTTGTTCATCTCTGGGATGCTGAGCTTCACGAGCAGCCTGGGGGAGCTGTGTGAGCGCATTGTCACACCAGCCATGGCCCTGGCAGGAGCAGGTCACTGCTGCTGACCCGTCTTTAATTAAACCATTCTGTCTTCTATGTCAGAAATCTCCAGAAAAATAAATTAATTGAATTTTTTAGGATCACAACTGACAAATTCTGCTGTATAAACTACTTCCACTGTTAAATTTACACTCGTGTAAACCCCTTACAGCTGATCCACTCCTACCTTAAATGATTATAACCCTTTTGATTCAAGTTTGATTTTTCTTCTTCATCAAAGTAAGCTGAAGAATGGGGTCTTGGTAAATGCAGCATTTCCCATTGGATGTTTTAAAGGGTGAAGAGTTGGTCTGTAAAGACCCCTCAGTTCTGTATATAACCCAGGCGGTCTTGATGGAAAATGTAAAAAAATAAATTAATTTTCTTTTCTTAGAATTTTTTTTTGGCTGAGAAGACCTGCTGTTGTGTCATGTTCTTTCCTTGCATCTCAGGGATTGGCTAGAACTACTTTTTTGAACAAAAGCAATCAATAGCAGAATAACTATGACTATTAGTTAAAAAAATACAAATATTTATGTGATATTTTCATACTTATGCTTCTATCATTATTCTTCTGTCCCATTTTTGTAGTGATATTCTGTGCCATTACCTTGCTTTATGAGATCTGTGTTTGCTTTTTTTCCTCAAGGTGAGCTTTATACATTTTTATATTTCTAATGCATAACCATGAAACATGAAACAACGTTCAAGCCAGTTGGCTGCACATAAACAACTGGATTCCAAGGGATGACATCTGCCAGGAGCTCCAAGATTTGTGATTGTTTTTTTTTTTTCAAAGTCAGTGTTCCCAAACTCTCTCAAGAACGTTTGGGAATGTGCTTTGTAGGTTGTTTGGCACATTGCTTGCTTCTTCTTACCGAGTCGCAGTTTTCCTCGTAAATCTAAATAGCCTGCTAATGATTTGTGTGGCTTGTAATTGGTTCTGTATTTTATAGAAGGATTTATTGTCGTTGTAGTGTAATGCAATTATTAATTGGTGTGTTTGCTAATCTTTGTCAGTCTTGCGTTTGGTTGCCTTCATATTTCCGAAATCATTTCTTGTGCTCGACTAAAGCAGAACGTGGGCTTGTGTTTGAAAATGTGACCTCTCTGGAGCAGAGCTGGCTTTGCCTCTCGGGCTAATTAGCATTCAGTGGAACATCCCTAAATGGACACTGTACAAGGTATCAACTGGTGAAGGAACAACTATTTTCCCTCCCGTGCTCGGAAAGATCAACCTTGTAATTAACGTGCTCAAGTAGCTGCGGTCTGAGATAAGAAAAGTCAATCCAAACCTGTGTTAATAGTTTCAGCTTCAATTAATTTTCATCAGAACTGTCAAATACCCCCCAGTGGCCCAAATGCTGCTGGAAGATGGCTGGCTGTGTGTGCTGTAATGAATGGATCAGATGGAGGAATGGAAGGGCGAGAGCAACGTGCAGAAACCTCTACAACAATGTAATCCCCCCATGGTCTAGCTGAGCATTTTGTACTTAGCATAGATGTCAGCCACTGATCAAAACTAGGGAAAAAAAGGTATAAAGGTGACAATATTCTGTTTGTTTGTTTGTCCCACAGATTTTTCTGGCAAATTGTTTTTCTGGCATGAACAGTCATCAGCAACGCAAGGGGAAAGGGACCCATCCTCCCTCCAACCTTGCTGTCAGGGGTCGTTAGAGAAAAGAGAAATTGCGAAAAGAAAAGTGCAATCCTTGGTTTATGTCTCTAAACTTCATTCTCTGCTGCCCCTGCTTATCCAAATGCTTAGAAGAAAGGAAATAAGCAGCAGTAAGAGAAAGCCTGCTCATATATGAGCATGATTTTTCTCCCCTAATGGCAGATGGAGTATCTTAATAATGTGAAGAACTCACAGAACTGAATTACTGCACTGAATTTTCATGACACAGAGCCAGCCTATGTAAAATCAGATGTGGGCTCAAACACAGGGAGCTTTAAAGCTAAGTGAATGAATCCTCTTCCTGCAACAAAGGAAAGCAAATTGTACTAGATCTTTAACTAAGATAAATTATACAGACTTTTGAAATTTAGGAAAATATAACATGCAAACATGTGTAAGTTGCTACATTCAGCCAGGGCATCATTCAGAAATCCTGTTATGGAAGAAACAGGTTATTTGCCTCATAACCTTTCTGTTTTTCCAGTGGTTCTAAATCAGGTCCCTGGGATCAGTCTTCAAGGTCACTGGCTTTTTCATTAAGTGCAGAGAGCCTTGGCCTCTTCTGAGTTACTTAAATTCCCTGGGCTCTGGGCCACTGGTTTTAGTCTCTCTTTAGCTCTCTCTCTCATTTTTAGATTTGGCCAAAGTTAATATAACAAGCTGGATGTGTTAGCAGCTTTTTATCTCTCTCCCCACTTTCTTATTTAATATGGGAACCCATCCTTTCAGCCTGACAGATCACCTGCATGATTGCTGGAGTATTAAGCCCTAACTCTGTCATTAGCTTTCAGTAGGTCAAGAACATGGGTTGCACAGCAGGCTGAGTGCAAAGCCTGCAAAAAATGGGTTTTTTATATTCTTTTTGATATTGCTATTTATATCTGTTAATACAAAAGGGGCAGGCCTCTAAAGTTACTCTTCAGAATACAGCTGACACTGTTAAAAATCCCTGAGCTCCAGCTTTTAGGTTGATGGGAAAAGTGTTTCAACAAAAGAATGTAGATAAAGTGTTGTGTGACTAAATTCATAGAAAACATAATTTCTATCATTCTACCAATTGTAGGCCAAGTAAGAAACTTCAGTAATTCTGAAAAATGGTATTTGCTCAACTCCTCTTAATAAATACTTGAGCTTCTTTAACATCTCTTATCTCAGCATGCTTTTCAAGTTTGAATTGTGTCCTTCGGCTCCCCTCCCCAGCAGGTCACAGCTATTATTTCCTGTAAAACAAGCGAAGAAGCTCAGGAAAACACACATTATTTTCCTCAATAACACGTGATGAACAAATGACAGAAGCAAAAATAATATCCTGCTGTTCTGGCTGCTACACCGCTACATTTCCTGGCTCGTAGTGCCATGGGAAGGCAGATCAACACTTTGTCAGAGTGACTAAGCAGTTGGAGGTGCTGTGTTAATGTGGCAATATCTCCTAGGATTTGGGTTCACTTGGCAATTACATTCAATTAGAAAACACCACTAAGTGACTTCTCAAGGTTGTGATTTAGCTTGGTGTGGTTTCCAAGTGAAGGAAAGCCCTGGAGGAGATGATATTAATTGTACTTTTCACAGCAGTGCCTAAGGAGCAGCCAAGGTCAGTGCCAGCTTCCCAGGCACTCCACAGGTGAGTGACCAGGAGCTGCTTCAGCTGAAATGGTTTAGACTCTGAGTGGACAAGTGGCAAATGTCATTTTATGGAGGAAAGGACAGAGTCAGAGAGGACGTTCTCCAAGCAGAGATATAAGGTAATGCCAAAGATGAAGTTTTAGGGCAAAACCTCTGAGCAAAGCTCTGATTGTTCTTTCTTTGCCACGTCACGATTCCGGTTCTGATGGAAGTGTAGATGCCCTGTGCAATGGTCCCTCACACTCTTTAGCTTCCTTGTACTTCTTTTTTTCAAAGGTTAAAGGTGATTCAAAGCCCCAGATATCCGCAGAAAAACCTAATTGTAAGTGCTATTGGTGCAATTTGGGTGGGTGGGTGGGTTTGTCGTGTGTTTTTTAGCTGTTAGTAAGATCAGGTTGCAGAGAGATCAGGCAACTAAAGAACAAACTACAATTTTTGAGAGAGATGTCACCTTAAGATAACATACCTCTGCCTCGTTGCTTGCCAGTATTTAGTAGCGTCTTAAATCTAACTTTTCAGAGCCTCCTAACAGGAAGGAAAGAAGACAGTGCTTAGTTCTGTAACTCTTCATTGTGATTTTATTTCTTTTCCAATACTGAGCAGCTTTCCAAGCAGCTGAGCCAAGAGAACAAGTGAGTCAAGTGTTCAGATTAGCCTGTAAACTGCAGGCTGCAGGGAGCCGTGGAAAGAACCAGAATTATTTGCTTTGTTCTTAGGCTTCCTTCCCCGAGTGCCCACTTCCCACTCTCCAAGGCAAGAGTGTCTTAAGCAGATCTTCTCTCTGATCTGGTCTTAAAGACAGAGCTTTAATTCAGCCAGGTAATTGGAAGTATATTTCAAGTGTTTGGTTTAGAGGAAAAAGTTGTAAATATCCACCCCACGGTAGTTGATCAATTTCCCCTTTATTAAAATCTGCTATGAAAAATACTTAACATTAAATATCAGACAAATAACAAAGAAAAAAAATGGTTGAAATTATTAATAAGCCTACCTATGATATATCCAATAATTGGAAAAAAATTGTGATGTCTGAAGTCATGCACGTTATCCCAGGTTTAGCTAGAATAATTCTGCACCTGAATTTTATTTAATTTGTCAGAAACAAAACTCAATCCTGTTGAGAGAAGATTTCCCAAGTGCATCAGTACACACTTAGTGAAGTAGTTCAAGGTCAAAGCTCTCCCTTAACAAAAGCAACATTTTTTATTTATTAAAAATGTTCATGTTTGAAACAAATCAACAATTTGGGGTCTCCACACAGATTAAATTTATTTTTGTAATTAAAAGTAATTTTCTTAGATAAAAACAGCCTAACAGCACCATCTTCTGACAAACTTCAATTTCTGCACTAACCTTGAAAAGCACTTTTAATCCTTTGCATGCGTATTTTGGTTGCTGCCACAAATAAAACAGGGGCTCTAGGGGAAATAAATGCAAGTGTAATCCTGTATATCCTAACAGAAGACTGGCTGAGAGTCATGAGCAGCCACTTACTGTCCAATTTCTTCTTCTCACTTAAAACAGCGAGAGAATTTCATTCAACTGCAATTTTACCTCAATTTGTTGTTGAAACGTTGGCTGCAAAAACATTTCATAGGTATATTCCTGTCAAATATTTGGAAAGAGGTAATTTATATGTAATTTGAACAGCTGACAATTCTACCAAACTCAGATATCCTGTTACATTATTATGAGAGCAGAAATATTATTATATATGTCCCATTTTCTTACCCGGTGTCGCTGCATTTATGCAACCAAAATTGCTGCCAGTTTTGCAGTGAAGAGCACAAAATAAATGAATATTGATGAGTTTAATACATTTGTGATCCATTTAGGGCAGTAGTGCTGTTAGGCAATTGTATTTTGGCCGTGGTGCTTTTGCTCGTGTTTGTGTTTTGTTGTCTGTGAGCTCCTGCACTTGTTCACTTCCCATGAAGTCACAGGGGCAGAACTGAGGTGCCTGCACATTCCCAGACACCAAAACGAGCCTCTGATCATCCATTTTGCCATGGCTCATGGTTCTTATCTCTGGCTCTCCAAGCTGATGAGTTGCTCGTACGCAACATCTCTCCCTACAAATTGGAGCTCGCTGCCTGCTCCTCCACAGCTTTGTTCCTCGCAGGGAACACCATGAAGACAAATGGACTTCTGACTGCTTCTTTATTTTACTTTGGGATTGCTACACCACCTGCTCTCCTTATTTAACCCCCAAAATGACAACTAACCTTTCTGGATAGCTCTTGTTCTTAGGTTTGGTTCACCTTGAACTCAGTTCCAGTCTTTGTTCGTGAAACTCCGCTGTAGTCTGGGCTCAATGTTTCAGTCAGATCTCATATTTCCCAGTCAAAATCCACTCACACTGTGCAATGTGAATAATCACTTATGCATATGGCTACAGATGTTTATATTTTATAAGTTAAATTTTAATTACAGTAAGCCAGAGGTATTCTGTGGAAGGTGCTTTATACATGCTAAAAGGTACGGGATTTAGATTCTGGAAAGTTTGTTTACCTGCTCTGTTAAAACAAGTTGTTTTTTGGTTTTTTTTTTTCATTTGACACAGTAAGCTCCTGGAATATAAATGTCATGTAGAAATATTAGATACACTTTTGCTGGTGTAATAGATGCAGCTATAATGAATGTTTATCAAGTTTTGATAGAGAATCATCCACTCTTCTAAAAAAAAGTGATAATAAACACAGGCCTGAAACAATTTATGGAACAGCAACTTTGCCTCTCAAGGGAACCAGCTCTATTTCATACCATTCCAAGTAATTTGTGAATGTACACATTTACATTAGAAACCTGCAAAAGATCTTTTTAGGTAATCACTGTTTTCATATGTATTCATGAGTTTTCAGCCAGATAACTAATCCCTGTACTCCTGAATTACATATTCACACGTTTAAATGTTAGTTGTATCACCACTGCCTTAATGAGGAAATATATGCTCTACACAGCTGTAGTGCCTAGGAGCTTGTAGCAAGAATAACTAAAAATATTCAAAGTCTGTCATCATGGAATGAGTGTGTTAATTAGAGACTGAAAGAGAGAAAAAGTAAAATTTTCAGTCCTAAATTGAGAATTGAGGAATGAAACACTCTACTGCGTTTTCAGACTAAAAGGTAAAGAACCTTGTTGGAGGAAAGTGGAAATGAAAATTTGTTGTTATTATTTTGGTGAATGTGCTCCAGTATTATCAGATCTCTAAGGTTTGATGTGCTGGAGTAGGGCGTATACACACAGACCAGTAGAGATCTAAAAAATATGGCAGTAAAAAATTCGTATTTTAGTTGCGATATGAAAGTTTAGGAATATTTTCAAGTCGTTGCACTGCAACCTGAAGACAGTAATGCCTTGCTGTTGCAGCTGTGTACTTTGGAAAGGTATTGATTTATTGTATTGATTTTACTTCCAGAAAAAAGTGTGCAGTTCTGGAAGAAAGCAGAGCCTGACATTCCTAAGTGCACTTCATTTTCATATATACGTATCAAGGGAGGAGAGCTCTGGTTATAGAAGTCAATTCAATTCCAGCTATCTGTCATTCAGCTTACAAATAATTCTGTTATATTTTGAGAAGTCAGAAGTTAGGTAGTATGTTACATTTGATTTTAAAAGGGTATTAAGAGAAAAATATTGATGGCCATTTAAATACATTTGTAGGTTTTTTTTTCCCTTGCATACAGTAGAAAAATCTATTATTTTGAGGAATATTTACTAAAGTTGGCCTAAGTCTCAGAATATCTGATAAATATCCTTGAATGAACTCAAACTAGAAAGTCTGAGAGTGTGGGGGCAGCCCTGAGAAGGACTTGGGGGTGTCCATTGGTGAGGAGATCTCTCAGCTCAGACAGGGCAGCCGCCAGCTCTAAGGGCTCCAACATAAGAAGGATGTGGAGCTGCTGGAGCAAGTCCAGAGCAGGATCACAAGGATTCTCCAAGGGCTGGAGCCCATCATCCATGGAGCCAGGCTGGGAGAGCTGGGGGCGTTCAGCCTCAAGAAGAGAAGGCTCCAGAGAGACCTCAGATATGAAGAAGAAATTCCTGGCCGTGAGGGTGGGGAGGCCCTGGCACAGGGTGCCCAGAGCAGCTGGGGCTGCCCCTGGATCCCTGGCAGTGTCCAAGGCCAGGCTGGACGGGCCTTGGAGCACCCTGGGATAGTGGAAGGTGTCCCTGCCCATGGCAGGGAGTGGGATGAGATGATGGGAGGGAAGGAAGGGGTTTTTTACATAGATCTAGGTTTGTCTGACAAAATGAGAGTAAAGTGTGACGTCTTGGAAACATTTAAAGAGTAACAGCTCAGGTAAAACGAGCTAGAAATAAATAAGACTAGATTAGATTACATTGCACCATAATAATGCATCTCGTTTCTTCTAGGTATTTCATTTATGCTAAACCGCTTTATTTGCTTTCTTTTTATTTCCGCTTGCTACTTTCTCATCTGTTAATACTTGTATGAAATGCAAGTAAAGCAAAACACATAAATCAATAGACCTAATTATAAGAGACAAGAGTAGGTTGTATTTATTTCCGCTGTTGGAGCCTGAGACTTTCAAGTTTGACATGTTTTCTGACGACTTATTTGTTCACATCTCCTAAAAAATGTAGAATCTCCCCTGAGACATTTAAACCTAGAAAAACCCCAAGAAACTAAGAAATTATGTGTTTCTCAGCTTCTTTGCAATGATTACAAATACAGTGTAAGTTAAACTGCGTGAGAAAAAGAAACCAAACAAAACCCAAACTTGTTTTGTTACTGGAAACAAAGTAATTCCCGTTCTTTGCATTTAGATTTAAGTAACAGAAAAAAAGGAGAAAAAATGATATGTGAAAGACAGGGGAAAAAATGCATTGTCATTTAAAGTAATTAAATGTAATAATCCCAACCTGTCACTTCTCTTTATTCGTCATAATAGGATGTCTTTACCTACTTATTTCTTCAACCAAGGCCGTACTTTAGTAGTAAATGTTTGAGCTGCATCTGTCCTGGTGAGAGCTAAGTCTCCAAGCCATGGTCGATACATGATTGTATCAGGGATTGGGATCCTGTATCAGATCTAGATGATGGGTAATTCTGGGCATGCTCGTTTGAACGACTTTCTCCTGGATTACTGAAAAATGTTGGGTCTTTCATTCTTTTACCCTTTGTTATATAAAAAAATCCCTTTTTTTTCAAAAGAAGTAACATTTCTCACTGTTCTTCTCTGAGACCACCTATGATGATGCCCAGTTGATAAACTTCATATCCTTTCTTTCAGAATACTGCAGTTATACTGACTGTGGATCCAGTAGCCTGCAGGGTTGGTGTCCTCTGGAGGCAAATTGATGTGATTTAGGAAGATGAAAAAGAAATGTACAGCAGAATTCTAGACAGGTACGCAATGCTGCACATGGTGGGATCCAAATCCGGGAGCCCCATATTCCTATCTCTTCATCTAAAAATCTCTTTTCCTCACCCATGATACGTTGTGGGAATTATGTAGTCCCTGGAACATCTGGGTTTCCTCTGGAAAACAGCAGGGAACTTTGCATAACCAGGCAGGTGACAGCAAAACTGAATCACACCTGGAAGGACTCTGGGCTCCTGGGGAGGTGGGAAATTGCTCTTTCAACTTCCATTGTCACCTTACCTTAGGAACTGAATAGCTCTCCAAGATCACGTGGCTGTAGAATTCCTAACCAAAATAAATTAAGACAAATTTTGGGCCTAAAGTTATTTTCCACAAAGAAAAACAAACCACTCAAAAGAGGTGTTCCTTTCCTTCTTTTTTTTTTTTTTTTTTGGTTCGGTTTGTCTTTCTTAATATGAATTACAATTTGATGTCTTTTTCTTCATGATGTTTCTTTCCATGTAACGGAGCAAATTTACATTTCTCCATAAATGTAATGTCTAAGCCACATCTGGTAGGCCAGGAGTTAATATACAAAATATCTATTTCCTGATTTTGTGCTAGAGAAAATTAAGTAATTGGTATCATGTTTATAGAGAAAGATTACAAGATATTGTTTTTCAAGTGAAAAAAAAAGTCATTAAATAAACTAAAAATATCCCCCTAAAAAATCATGGAAGTGCTGTTTTCATGGATATGTGCCCGTTAATCGTCATTTTTAAAGCTATGTTATCAGATCTTAATAAAGGTGAATTATATCTTTTGCACTTGGGCGTTAAAAAGAAAGATGCAAAAAACCCCTTTCCAGCTCTGAAGTTCTCCAAGGTAAACAAAACCACCTGAGCTTAACTTGGAATGCCCTTACTTTTCTAGGCTTAAGTTTAGACCCCTGATATTTTTTGACCATGCAACACCTTTTTTTTTAAGTTTTAGTATGTGAATCTGTTCTTTGTTGGTTTTTTTCCTAGATTCAGGAAACAAGACTATAAATCCCAGTGGTGGAACTTGAAAAGTTGGGTTTGTGTGGTTCAAATCTTCTGAAAATTCTATAAAGCAGCATGAGACATTGTTCTATTCAATTTCCAGCTATTGATCCAACTGAATGTTTGTTTGGAGATTGCCTTTGCAGCTTTATTTGAACAGAAGAAGTACTTTTCTCTTTAGAGATGGGATGTGTGGGGATTTCTCTTACAAGGGATACATTTCATGTGTACAGATTTCTCATGCTGAGGGCAATGAAATTGTTTTGCCCTTGAAGCTGAGCATTATCCCTCCAACTCGCAGGGCTTAGATGGGTGTTAATTGCAAAAAGGATGGGGAGCAGCCCACAATTGGGAAGATGAATGCCTTGGCCACCAGAGGAAAATAGTTCTGATTAAAGATGTGCCAACCAGACTCCCCTGTTTCCGTATCACGCTTCCTGTGATAAAGCCAGTGTTGGAAAGGATTCAAGACTCAGATTTGATCCTGGGCCCAAGGAAACCTGGGTCTGCCATAAGGACGGAGAGATCTTTCATTATGGGAGGTGAGAGGAGTTGGCCTAATTGCTTTCTGTCTGATGGAAAGGTCATGCAGATGTTCTCATCCAAAGGGTTTTATTCATGCTTGCACCTGGAATGCAAGAGCTTTTCAGAAATAATTACAAATTCTAATTACAGCTACTTATTTCTCTTTATTTTTCCTTTCAAGATAAAGCAAATAATCTCGTGTTCCTCTTTTCTCTTTTCTTCTGCTTTGCTATTATGTCTTTTTTCAAGTCATGTTTATTTATTAATGTTCATTTGTGTATATGTGTGTTTTACAAAAACACAATCAGCTTCTGTGTATTAAAAACCGTGATGCAAGAGCAAAGGAAACACTATTTTTGGTAAATCTTCTCTGTAGAACCTACTCAGGAGTTAAAGTACTTTTTGTTCATGTGAAAGTTGAGTGGGATCAGAAAGAAGCATTAAAGCATGCAGATAAAATTGTCCCACATTTAGTTGGATTTGGAAAATTTAAGTTTGCATCAACTTTGTGTTCAGGGGGCCTTTTGTTCGCTAAGGTGTCTTTGGGCTGATGAAAACATTTGGCATTCAGCAAATTTGGTGTTGGCCAGTGCTTGGCTGAATTAATATCTTTAAACAAAATTTCTAGCCTTCTCTGGTGCTCTCAGAGTTATTTGATGTACGGAACTGCATTATATCACAAGCGTGATAAAAATACAGTATTGACTTAGTGTTTCATACAGCTTTATAGTCTTATAAAATGGTATTGATCCATCTTCAGTTTCGAAGGTCAGCATAAAGTTTACAAAGAGGAGTATATGAGGAAACATTATGCAGTAGTTGCCCATTAAAGTATTAAAATGTGACCTGCTCTTGCAGGAGCTTTCAGCAAATCTTTTATTTTCCTCATTGGTCCCAAGCTGCACACACAGGATATAAGTTTTGACTAATAAAAATTAACATAATGTTGCACTGATTAAGCCGCTTTGCTCTGTAATCATTCTCTCCCTGGAACAGCTCAACATGTGTTATTGCCCCTTCCTTTCAAAGCACGGAGTTATTTTATAATTCAATAAATCCATTGCAAACTTGGAATTGGAAAACTTCTGACTGGATGTGTCTCCTGTTCTTCCGGTAGGACTTGGTTCTGTAGTGTCGACGTCCTTTGAAATGCCCAACTTGGTGTGGAGATTCTTGAGGCAGGAAATGTAAATAGACACCTTGAAAAGGAAAATAAATGCAAATTTCAATGTTGCATTGAAAATAAAACTAAAATAGAACCCACAGCTGTGAATTTGCTAAGTAGAAACTTTAGGGACTTCATTTGAAACAGGATTTGGAGACCCTTGTGGTCCTTTCACTGAGGACAGAAACAGCTGTGCTGCTGTCTATAGTCTCTGTGAGTACAGAAAGTAGAAGGAATTTAAAAGTAGTAGAAATTTAAACCAATTCTATAGTCCGTTTTTTGTTTATTTTAGCATAAAGCTCCTCTAATGTATGTAACATATTTTATAATTGAGAGCCTCCATCTGGAAAAATATTTACATAAAAATATGAGCATACAATATTTACCTTCATTACAAGTTAAGAAATATATTTTATTTATTTTGTTATCTGATCATAATTGTTTTACATATATCTACTATCTAGATCTCTAGAAATTTTACAGTTTTGAGGGAATATTTGAACTTTCTTAGTTTCTGGTGTTAATTTCTTCCATATGAATTCACTGTTATTAACATTATTTTTGTGTCACTACATATCCTGCTGTACCTGAGTAAGTTTTGTTGGGTTTTTTTTTGTTGAAAGCTTTCAGATCTACAGTAACCCAGTATTTTTATTTACGTATTTATTTATTTATTTGGGGGTCTAAATGGAATCAATGTCCATAATTTATTAGATATAAATGGGATTATCATTGAGAAATTCAATATCAATTATGAATCAGAAATAAATTTCATTAGATACCAAAATGATAAAAAACTTTACTGCAATAAATGGATGAAAATTGTCGTTATGTATGGTATGGTGCTCCAGTAGTTGTACTTAATATTTCTGTCTTTTATTCTAATTTTTTTCTGCTTTTTCAGACAGTCCAAAAGTAGTTAAAATTAAGTTCGTGACATTATTCTAAGGTATTATTTCTATTCTTTAACATGATGATTTTCAGGGAAGGTTTTTTATCTGTATGTTATATAAATGGTAGATGGAGAGTACAGTTCATTAAGCTGAAACTCATCTTTTACATTACAGAGTTCTGTCACTTTTTGGAAGTAGATCCATCATTTATAAGAATAAATTGTGGAGTATATAAAAATGTAACATTTGAAAACAGGTTTATGTCTGGTTCTGAAGATTGAAAAGAGTATTCCCCTTTCAGATAAGTCCTTTAAGACACATAAATTCAATTCCCTTTTTAGATCTATGACTATTTACCTGGATACAGGGGAAGTAGTGTTCCTACAGAAGAAAGAAAATAACTCTTTAGAAATTTCTCATATCATTGGAACAGAAGTATAAAAGGTATGAATTGAATGCTTTGATTATTGGCCCCCACGAAACCAGGGCTCTGCAGAGAACTTTTTATGAGCGCAAAAATACAGGAATATTTCTGAAAGTTGTTTACAGCAGCAACAGAATTTGGAAGAATCTTTGGCACTTTGCAGGTGAAACCTTGTATTTTGTCCAATTGATCACAAGCTGGACGTGTTTATCAACCTTTGCTGCTCAAAAGTGGCATCAGCTGAAACCAGTGGGAGATTCCGGGTTGTAACATTTAGTTCAAATTAGTATATTTAATAAAGCCCAGCTCTCTGCTTTTATAGTTTCCTAGTTGTAGTCATAACCTTTACTCAACAAGCATTTTTAAAACAGAATATCCTCAATAAATCCTTTTACTCCTAGTTCTGCTCATAACCTTTACTCGATCGAGCTTTTTAAAACAGAATATCCTCAATAAATGGAGAGGGGGAGATTCTAGCAAATCTTTTGCTATAAAGTGTTTGATTACTGACTTTTAGTTTAAAAGTACAAATAAATAAAGACATATAATTGAGCAAGAGATAAGGAGCTGGTAATTGTGTCCTACAGTTTTTTCTGCCTAAACTTCCAATATTTATCTCTAATAATAATATGAAAGAGGCTTGCTTTTTGGAATATTTATCTTAGTAAAATAGGTTGTAATTGGAGTAGGTGCTAAATTATTTGCCATTTTTGTATTATATTTAGAAGAATGTCTAAACAGAAAATCAGAGGTGTTAAATATTTATCTAAGCTATTAGCGAAATCTCTGAAATTTAAATGATTCACAGCAGAACAGGGATAAAACTTTAATAATCCTTGCTGATTTTGTTGTCCTTGTAAAATTTTACACTTAAAGTAGGTGTAATAGGTACAATATTCACATGATTTGCAGCATGCTTGAAAATTAATCTCTGCATCTGCTAAGAAAATATATTTACATTTCATATACATTAAGAAAATGAAATAATATTTTAAAGTTAAAGCTGTTATGGTAGAAAATATGCACATTCCTTGGTCTTCTCTGACAGAAGATTCATTGGATAAAATAAAAATAACATAACAGGATGAGTAATCAGTTGTGACACCCAAGTGGGAAATATTTTTGCAAGCAGTGTCTTGTTACTGGTTATTTTATCAATGAAATCTGTTGGAATAGAACTATTACTACTTCAAAAATTTGGAAATCTTCCTGACTTACCAATGTTTCCACCCTCAAGTCAGCCAGAAATTTAGACAACCGACTCCGTGTCAAGCTGATCACAGCTATCAAATCAAGGGAAATGTTTTCTTTCATTTAATTTTTTATGCTTGTCATGTTTCATCAGTTGCATCCAACTCTGCCCCCCGTCCCCTCGTCACTGGCATTATGTGAGTCAGGTATCACTGCACTGAAAGCAGAGCTGTCCCAGCAATGCCAAACCATCAGGAAAAGGAAGAGAATTCGACCCCTTGTGTTAACATTTCGTGATTGTTTAATACAAACCAGAAAGAAGTTGAACTTTCACGTTTTGGGATTTTTATTCTCTTCATTGGAAAACAGCTTTTGCTGTTGGAGTCACACATCTGGAGTCAGCAGAGGTCTACTTGCTAACTCCCAGTCAAGGCCAGGCTGAGTGATAATGAAAAGAAAAATTGCTTTTTTCAGGCATTTGAAATGGGTAGGACTGTGATGGGCGCACAGAGGATCTGCCTCCTCATTCTCCCTCAAGAATTGTACCTTCTCATTTTGTCCTGATGAGAACTCTAAAGTTCAGTACGTGTGAGGAGTGTGACCCGCTTTACTGAAAAAAACTCCAATCAATCAGACTTTTCCCTGGACTTCTGAGGAGAAAATGGACAGGTTCTGTCACATTCCCCATGTAGACCATGTGTCTTTAGTCTGATGTATCTTCCCTTCCACAGAATTCCAGGATGGCTTATGTTGGAAGGGACCTTAAAGCTTATCTCATCCGAACCCCCTGCCATGGGCAGGGACACCTTCCACTAGCCCAGGGTGCTCCAAGCCCCGTCCAACCTGGCCTTGGACACTTCCAGGGATCCAGGGGCAACCACAGCTTCTCTGGGAACTTCATCCACTCACCCACAACTTCCTCTTCTATCCTTCATTTCCTTGTTTTGCTCTTACATTCAGATTTATTTCTTTTGGTTTAATATTCATGGTCGTATGGTCGACTTCAGCCTGAATTCAGGGCTCACTGAGAGCTGTGTGCACAATCCTTTTGGTTTTCCTTCCTGAAGGTTGGGTCCTGGCCATGCTGCCCCAGATTGCATTTCTGCAAGCATGGCTGCTGTAGAAATGATGTCGTCCTTAACACAGAAAGGAATCTGTTATACTCCTTACACTTCTGCAATGATCATTCCATCATAAATATCATAAATATGCATGTTCCTAATGAGCCAGCACTCTTAGGTCAGTTACATGGTGCTGTCTATGTTTCATTTGATGACAAAAGGCTGTCTTGCCTTAGGGAAGTGTAATTTTAATTGCAGTTTTTTGCTAGCCAGGTTTTCTCTCCTTTCTGTGACAGTGGGCTCCCTCTTTGGTTCCCAGACTCGCAGACTTTGGGGACAGACATGGCCCTCTCTATCAAAAGAATAAAATTAAAAGCTTATTGTGAAATGATTAAGAATGTAATTGCTCTTGTTCCACATTAACTGCTAAAATTGATATTTTTACAGGGCTTAAAGACAGAAAAGAAAAAAAAATCCCAACATTTCAAGACCAACAATATGGCAATTTTCTGCTCATGGTAGAACAGAATACGACCTACAAAAATGTGTTCAGATAAAAAAAAATGCTGCACTGCAGCCTTTAAAAGGGCTGGAATCTGATCTGTGACTTTAAATAGACTGGCCATCAGAGGTGGCACACATGGGGCTCTCAGGGTGTGCTGGTCACTGGAATTCATGCAGGTCTGTGTGCAAGGGAACGTGTTCATTATCCCACTTGCCTGTCTCTATTTAGTTTATTTTCAAAGAGTTTAAAGGAAAGTATTACATTATTTATTTATATCAAAGTTACGAATGTTTTTTACAAGACATTGAGTGTCAGGACAAAACAACAGTGAACAATAAAAGGCAGTTTGCTGTGAAATTACATTTATGTTAAACCATATATACCCCGACTTCAAAGGCAGTATCTGTCCTTCTGAAGGTATTTGCTGTCCTATCACTTCAAATTTACAGACGTGCAGTGTCTGTAATAATGATATCAAAGACAAACCCTTAGCTCAGTACATTAAAAATTAATGATGACTGGATTTTTTTTAAGAAAAAATGCTTTCAAAATAAAATGTTAATTATCTGTGATCTTGTAAAAATGAAACAAAAAAACCTTGATGCAGATACTCTGTAATTTTAGTGGTCTGCAATAATACAGCTCCAGCTGTAAAAGAACATGTCATTTCTAGTACAAATTAAAAATATTTTCTAATGCCAGAAGAAAATTTTGATCTTCCTTGGCTTTAAAAATTTCTGTCCATAGGAAACCTCCAGTGAAGTGCATTTAATTCTAACAGAGCAGTGATTGCTGAAAATGAGGAGAGAGCCCTGCGGCAGCCCTCAGTTGTTCCCAGGATGTCACTGAGCCATTGTGCCATCCCAGGGGGCAGCCAGGCTGCCTTATTTATTTAAGAAAGACACACACACATCAAGGTGGCTTCAGAAGCTAAGCAGGGCTTTAAAGTTGCTAGAGGGGAAAATTGCCTGCAAGGGGGATAGCATAGGACAGCATGGAAGAAAATTCCATCCTTGAATTTCTAGCTGGCTGCCCTACTATAGTGTGTACAAGTAATAAAAAATAAAATGTTATTCAAATATGCACATCCATGTTCCCTCTTCAGTGGAGTGAAGAGTTCTGCAATACCAGTGAGAAGAGTGGTGCTTGGATGATCTCTTTTCCCTGTTTTCCATCAGAGGTAATGTTTAGAGTTTGTATATTCAGCACCTAAGGAAGAAAACCAAACCCCAGTGCTGTGATCCAGGAGAGCATCACGCACCAGACCAGAGGCACAGAACTCCTGTTTCATCTGGACTGCTACCCCTGGTTGGTACAGAAAGGACAGAACCTCTTCCGAAACGTGGGAAGGTCTGAATTTTTAGTGGAAGCTGTCAATTTGCGGAGTTCCAGCTGTAAGGTCTGTCACCTGTTTTTTACAGGTAATTTTTTGACTTGATTCAAGTGGAGGGATGATAAACTTGTTCTTCCCTCCTTTCCCAAGATATTGTGGCTTTTGCTTTCCTGAAAACTGAGTTTTTACACAATTTGCTTGCACAAGGTAACATTTTTCTGTAAGTTCACACATTTAATTGACACAGTCAGACTGTGGGGCTGCCGTGCTTGGCACAGGGATTTAGGGTTACGTGGGTTTGCACTGTTAATCAACCCCTAACGAGGGTTACAGGGTAAAGGTGGGGTTCTGAGAAGGTCCTGTCGGCTGATGTGCAGCTGGTGTTCGTCACAAGTACTTTTGACAATGGATGCAAAGTTGTATTTGCTGACTTCAGAATTTCTCACATTTTGTCTGTAACAACAGACCTGGGAAGAGCGGCGTGAGATGTTAGAAACCATTTCCCACTAGAAACTGGGTGAGCAAAGGTTGGGAGCTGACACCTCTGGCAGCTGAAGAGCCCTGCAGGGGTGATGTGGTGGTGGCTTTGGACCCTGGGCAGGATCTGCATGGAGCAGATTTCTCTCTTGTAGCAAACACAGTGAGATGCTGTGAGTTCAAATCTGTCTCTGGGCCACAGGTGTTGGAATAAGAAAGGTAAAATAGGAAAGGTGCTTCCCCTGTGGGTAATGTGTGTGTGTGGTTGCTTTAAAAACAAGATAAATGCTCTTTTTTACAGGTATGGCTACATAAATAGATCTTTTTATTAGAAACATAGTAAGAAAAAATGAGGAGATCTAGGAAACCATAATATAGAGGCCTCCCTGCATAGTGGCCTCTGAACTTCTGTCTGAGGGGTTTTGCTGTCTTCAAGTTTGTTTTTCCAGCTTGACTGGTTTTTTTAAATGTTTTCATCTTTTATAATTATTAAGAGAATTTTTACAGCATGTATTCTTAATCTTTTAATTATAAATTCGGGTCTTACTACGGTTGATAGCTGGGAAATTCTGGATCAGAATCACCCTGATTTTGGAGAGATAGCACACAGCATTTCTTAATGGCACTTAGTAATTATTAACAAAACCTCTCTATGTCCTTGACTTTTTTGACACTGCCAATCAAAATTTGTCTTCCCTTTGGGCATGTCTTATGAGCTGCTCAGATTCAGAATAATTTATAATGAGTAAATCAAACAATTCTCTAACATGTTAATGGCCTTAATTTCCTCCTTCTCCTCAAGGTCTGAAGATTTGATTGCTGTGTTGAGAATATAAAAAAAGAACATTATAATTTGAAACCTGTCAGAGATGGCCAGAATGAGAAACGTGCTGATATAAAAAGAAATGTTAAAGGTGCATAAAAATGGAAGACTTCTGGCTCTTGTTCATACCATGCCTAGGAAATATCTTCTCGATTTACATCATAGTAAATACTATTTATTTTCATGAAATGTACACTGCATGCCACTGAATCAAAGGCACAAAAGATATAATAGACATGCTCTATTCTGGTATATCTGGAATAATTCCTTTTGTTGTAAAGCTGTAAAGGTATTTGCTTGCATTTTGTGTGTGAGGGAAAACTGATGATCCAAAAGAAAATGATGAAAAACTAGTTTGTGTGCTGGCAGTATGCGGGGGTAAGTTACAGCCCATAATGTGAGCAGTATATAAGTGAAAATAAAACTGGGGTATAAAAGCAATCATATTATGGGGCTTCGTCCAGTCATTTTGTATTCATTACAGTTTGTAGAAGAGGCATTTATGGCGCTCATCACTTCAATTTTATTTTTTTTGTATCAGCAGAATATCACTTTAATTCCAGCTTGGAAGGCACTGGGGATGTCACTTCTTCCAACCCCTTCTGCTCCTCGCACCCCTTGCAGCAGGGCAGATTGGGGCAGGTTGCCCAGCAAGTTTGGATGTCTTGAGGGATGGCAATTCTTCAGTATCTGTGGTTCACATGCCAGCGTTGAGTACACTTCTGATGGGGAAAAAAAGTTAACACCCTAATATTTAACCAGAACTTCCTGTGCTCAGTATTTCCTGTTGCTGCACACCTTTGTCTCTGTCTTCTCCACACACTTCCAGCGGGTAGACATAAACGGAAATCAGCAGCCTAATTATTGTCGGGTGTTTTACACAGCAAGGGAAAAATAAAGAAAGGGAAAATCATCAGAGCTGTCCCTTAGAAACACCCAGAGCAGACTCCATGTGGAAATGTGACTGCACTTGATTGGAAGTGCAGCAATGGAGTGATCCAGTGAGTCAGGAATAAGCACATCCAAAGGGTGTGGTAGAATAGGAAGGAGACCTTGGACATGAAAGCAAACAAAAATTAGTTTTGGGAAATAAAAGGAAAGATTTTAAGCTGAGGCCAAGAGGTTAATGATGTAAACAGAGCAACAGGCTGCAAATTTGTCTTTCTGAAAACATTCCCAGTGGATAAGGCAGGGGATAGCTCAGTGCTCAATCTGTTGACAGACTGGACACCTTAATGTTGGAAAGGAAAGACCAAATCTTTGATGATAGGAAGGGACAATCTGCAGATTTTTGTTTATAGGGTATGTGAGAGCATTTGGGAAAAAGAAATACTTCAAAGTATATATGTCAAAGATGATGGTGGAGTTGTGTGACAGATTTGTGTAGCCTTCCTTACAATAATTAAAAGCACACAAAAAATCAGCTATAAATGTAAATGTGCCTGATACCTATGGTGACAGTATTCATAACCTATCTTATATCTCTAAGATCCCCTACATTTACTGCACATTAAATGACAATAATACTCGCTTGTCTCAAAAACTGATAGTACTTCTGTAGCTGATATTCTATACAATAATTAACACACAGCCTCATTTGTGACTCATATATCCCACATGTTTTAAAGAAAACTTACAACTTATTGGGTGAAAAAAAATCTATTTTTTATTTGTAGCTCCAAGTTAATTTATTGATTGTGCATTGTGGAAGGTGAGTGACAATTTCTTTAAGATCTGCATTGAAGTAGGGAGCTGCTTCTCTGCGCCCATCTGACTGTGATTCCATCATCACTTATGGAAGCTGTTGGTTCTTGTTTGTCTCCTTGAATTACCCTTATCAAGACTTGTGCTGATAAGGGTCAGAACATGTATCCCATCATGGAAGTCTTCAATTCTTTTTACTCTTCTTATTCTTTTTGCCATTTCAAGTAATCACAGAACAGACACACATTCAGTTCACATTTATGGTTTTCACGTGACTTATGGGACGATAATTCTGCAACCATTGGGCTTCCCTCTGATGGTAATGACACGGTAATTTTTATAGCGTCCTCTTTGTTATTGCATCATAGGAAATAGCCTGGAAATGATTTTATTCCAAAATTTCTTCTTTCTTTCCTGAGGCCATTTAAAGAAAGCTGAATATTTGCATAACTTTATTGTAAGACAAGTTTTCATCTGTTTTCCAATTAAAGTAATAAAAATGTGTTCAAGGTAAATCAGAAGGAGCTGTTAGGTATTTGTGATAATAAAATTTGCCTTTATGTTGCAGAGATTTTATTTTTCAGTTTGCAGCTGTAAAATTAATTTGTTTCCATTTTCAACCAGGTACTTCAGCATTCCATTTTGCTGACTTGAAGCCACCCTGCTTCTTGCATCTGTGCTAAAAGATTAAAACTTTCATACTAAATACTTTCTGAAGTCTGAAAAATTAAACATGAGATAATAAAACAAAGGCTCCTTCTAGCACAGATGGGATAAGAACTATCTTAATGACAATTTAAGTTTGTAATAATTTTTGATAAATCTCTTTTATTAATGTTGAAAATAATGAATCTGACTTGGGTATGAGAGGAAAAAAGTTATATGAGTGATATTCATGCGTTGTGACTGCCCTATCCCTGGAATTGTCCAGGGCCAGGTCGGATGGGGCTTGGAACAACCTGGGATAGTGAAAGGTGTCCCTGCCCATGGCAGGGGGTGGAATCAGGTGGTCTTTGAGATCCCTTTGAACCCAAAAAATTCTGTGACTCTGTGATATCCTATTTCTTCTTTACAGCTAAAACTTAGATATAAAATATTAGGAGTTGCTAGACTTGGAGAAAGCACTTGGTGTTTGTCCTACCGTTGTTGTTTTAGGGCCTAGAGGGAATTTTACAGGGTGGCCCTGTTTAGAAACAAAGGGTTCTGTGAGCAGCAAAGCTGCTGGCACCCAGCCTCTCGCAGGTGGGTTTTTTAGCAGCTGAGAGCCTTGGTTTGCTGTGCTCTGCCTTGGCGGGATGGTGCCCCTGGGTCTGGTCACGAGGACGGAGCCAGGCACCGAGCGGGCTCCGCAGGGCAGCTCCCACAGGGCTGGAGTTGCTTTAGCACAAATCCATGCAGGTCTCACACAAAGTTATTTTCTTGCCATTGCAGTGTCAAAGCAAACTCTGAGCTGGCCCGTGGAGACCACATTATTATGTCATGACAGGAGATTACGCCTTTGCACTAAATGGTTTCAGAATAAGTCTGCAGAGACCTAATTATATTGCCATTGCTGCTTGAGAGGGTCGTTTAGCAGTGAAGCACTTCTTGTGGAAGCTCACTCATGATGACAAAATAAAATGAAATTATGACAGTGTGTTTTCTGCTAAAAAACCTCCAACAAATAAAGAAAAATTGATTATCATGTCAAATTAAACCATAAATAAATAGTAAATGCTGAATTTACAGTCAATCTAACTTTTTTCTGACTTGCTGTAAGTAAAACACACAATAAATAACATTTGTCTTTAAATTCCCATAGCAAATATGTTTTTAATTGTGAAAACAGTTATTGTTTCATACAATACTACAATAACTGAGCAGTCAATTTTATGCCCCTGCAATAATGGTATGATTGGTTTCCAAAGACCAGCCCCTGTTCCAAACTGTTTAATGCATTTGATATTGCTAAACAGAACTTTTGATTCAAGTGTTAAAAGGTCAGCTGCAGTTTAAATTATAAACTTATGCAAAAATTCTAAATGCAAGTTCAAATTAATTTTAATTTATGTTTTCTTTATCTGGATAGAGAACAAACATATTGCCATGAAAATTAGATTAATACTAATAACAACCTACACAACACATTTCCCAAGACAGAGGACGAAACAAACGTGAGATCAATTCTTGCAAATGTTTGTTTGGAGTGCCTTTCTGCCTATGAAGATGTTATTCATTACCTCTTCTATAGATGCAGTGCCTCCTTTAAATTGGTATAGAAAATCGATGCTCTGAGCAGGAGAAAAGACACTCTCCTCTATAAATCACAAGTATAGGCTTTAGTGCTATAAATTTAACTCAGAAACAATGAAGACAATGCAAATATCTCTTTACCTTTCTTTAGTTAATAAAGAAAAATTGTAAAAGTTTAACGGAACTTGTACTCAACCAAAATTCAGATTTTCCTGTACAAAAAACTAAAATCTAGAATTAAATTTATTAAATAGTCACATACAGGCATTTGCCTGTACATAAACATTTCAATTAACATATAAATATGGTTAAATGAGTTTCAGTTTATAAAAAACTGCTTTTTTATTCATATAGTCAGCTTCTATCTGTAGAAGTCTTCTGTCTCTTAAGTCCTCATCAGTTGAATGGAGGAAGCTGCAACGAGGCACAATTAGTTCTACAAATTGAAGAGTTGGAGAAAATTGGTTGGAGTTAATAAAGCTGGGGTTTAGAGAACAGTAAAGGGAATATAATACTCATCAAGTAATCAATCAACCTTAGCACATACAGTGCTAATTCTGCCTGTCTAATGTATCTATTTTGGTATATCTAATGTATCTATCACTGTGGTATTCAGATAGGATGTGTCAGATTTAGCAAGCCTCGTTAAACTTAGCATAAACCTAAACTCAAAATAAGGCAAAAAATTGTTTTCCTCTTTTCTATGATACAGAATCACAGAATAGTCATGGCTGGAATGGATCTCTGGAGATCACCCAGTCCAACCCCCTGCCAAGACAGGGTCACCTGGAGCAGGTGACACAGGAACGTGTCCAGGTGGGTTTGGATGTCTTCAGAGAGGGAGACCCCACATCCCCCCGGGCAGATGTTCCAGAGCTCTGCCACCCGCATGGAAAGAAGTTCTTACTCGTGTTGAGGTGGAACTTCTCGTGTTTTAGTTTATGGCCATTTCTCCTTGTCCTGTCACTGGGCACAACTGAACAGAGCCTGGCACCATCCTCTGACAGCCCTTGGAGATGTTGGTATGGATTGGTGAGATCCCCTCTCAAACAGAAATACAGCAACTAAAGAAGCTCTTTGTAGCTATTGTATTTTAAATGCTCGTACTTTCATTGTTTGGTCAGATCCTGCAATGTTTATTTATTTATTTACTTATCTGTTCATGGTAGTCTAAAAAATGAAAAGAATGGAACAATCCATGACCTGTAAATGTAATTGCTGAGGTGTAGCCAAGTGTGGGATTTGCCACTGCAGAGCTGTGCTCGATGTAAATTGAGACTAACACAGGAATGTAATGATTTCATCGTGAGCTCCTGATTATGTTGCTGCTGCACAGACTTAGGGACGACAAGGATCAGTGTTATGTACATAAAGACCAACAGATTATGGGAGGCTGTGATAGTGGGAAGGACCCGGTAATGATGTTTATGTAAAGGGGAAGAAGGGCTGCATGTTTCAGGGTGGAATGGGATGAAAGGAAGTGTTGGGAGGGAGATAATCTTACCTCCTGTGTTAGAAATTAGCATAGTTATTGAGTAACAGAAAAATCATTATCATGTAAAGACATGTAAGATAGCACATAATGGTAATGTAAAGACTAAGCTCTTCTCAAAGGAATATGGATGGAATATTATCATTTTAATTAAAAAAAAATGAATTAGGCTTGGCTAAAGGAAAAGGAAAGTGCCTTTAGGGACAAATCTGGGAATTATCAAGGACAGACATCAGGAAAAGAGCCTCTCCTTTAGCCTGTTTGCAGCAATGAGCTCAGAATTTCAGGAACTGAAGATAACCTCCATTCCCACTTACAAGAATGTTTCAGGCAGGGAGGAAAAACACCCTGAAGAATCACTTACCACAATTTGTGGAGGGCAGCACTATCAAAACATCTGGGTTATTAAAAACATTTACATGCCCAAAATTCATTTCTGGAAGAATTTCTCCTCCATCACCTTTTTTCCCTTCCCTGCTCCCTAAAGCCAGTTAAGTATAAATTGTGTTGAGGACTACATCCTTGTGATACTTGTGTCACATCAAACACCCCCTCAGATCTAGAGGAGGTGTGACAAGCCTTAACCTTTCCCATTCCTTGGAAATGGAATATAATCACTAAAGTTTTTAAGGAATCGACAAAGAATTTAGACCATGTGATTAGAGGGAAATCTGGAAGTTGTAAAGGACAGATGTGGTAAAATATTATTTCTTTGGCAATAAATTTGGCTTGTAAAAGGTCCTTCACAAACCTTTCGGGGTATTGTGTCTGATCAGTAAATACAACCCCAGTGTAATTACCCAGTTGAACGGAATCATGGAATGTGGGAATTCTGTGCACGTTTTTCCCAGAATACGTTGACTACTGAAATACAAGGAATTAATTTTGCTTCTTTCTGGTTGTTTCAGCCATCAGAATTTGTTATTATTATTAGATCCAAGAAGTTTGCCCATATTTGCAAAGTGTGCTCATCAATGGCACCAATATTTTTCCCAGGATTCTGGGAAGAGATTCAGTTATCTACCAAATCTGCAATTATGGGCTAGAGAACTGTTGTTCTTCACTAGAGAGACAATAAAGGCTTCTCCAAGGCTCATTAAGATATGAATCTTTGAAATGAAAGAATTTCTGCCAGGAACCTAAATTTTACCGCATTTAGTGAAAGACTCCTCGTGTTTGATTTCTTGTTTCCGTTTTTCAATTGTCTTTTGCATCTAATCAAGTAAATTAAATTGTGCAATGTAGACAGTTTTTCAAGACAAAAGATTTCATAATGATCCTACAGGAAGATTCTGGTCCTTACCTCCTGCAATAAACAATCTCTCTGAAGCATTCAGAATTATTGTAGGGAAAATATAATTATAGAAGTCATTATGTATATAGTTCCCAGGTAAATTATGATGGAAGAGACAGCATGGTTGATGACTGACAACTGAGGAAATGCTAGAATTAAGCTTACCCGTACAAATAAATTCAGTCCAGTGTTTATTGGAATGCTTTGCACTTCACACAGTGCATTTAGCACTATAAAAAGTGATTAATAAGGCAGTTATTCAATAGTTTATTTATAGGCTCAAAGTTTAAGCTTTCATTTCTGTTTCCTGCCCTTTAGGACGTCCATTTTGCATCCTGAGATTGTTTCATGTTGGATGTGAATGTGCTCTAAACAACCCCTTATTTAAATGAAAATTACATAAACAAGTGTTTGGCCACTAAATAGTAACTATGGCATGGAATATTGCGGGATTGATACCTTCGAGGGAAACAGGAGAGCTCTTAGAAATCTGAGCAATAAAATACAATTTTCCTAATGCTTTTAACATGTAAGAAGAGAAAGTCTGATGTAATTGCATAGTATAATTAGACTTTTGCCCTTGTGTAGCATCTATTCACCTTTTAAAATGTAGAAAACCCTCCAAACTGCTTAAAAAGCCTTCTCTGGGGTCAGTGAAAGACACAGTGCATTTCTGCTAATGCACCTTTTCCAAAAACTGTCTTACTGGAGCTGCGTCTCTGATGTGAACTCTCTCCAACCTCTCCAGGAACTGGCAGCAATAGTTTGGCATCCCTAATGTTGCAGAAGTCAGATACAAAGTCTGTTGAAAGCCAAACAGAGCTATTTCCCTCCTTTTTATGTGTTACAGTATTTTTTATTATCTGTTATTTTAGAATGTTTCCTACTTGAATAAAAGATCTTGAGAAGGCAGGAGCTGTGCAGATGGAAAATCAGTTATTTGCCAAGGAAGTTTTAACTATATTACCCTTGAAATTTTATATATTTTAATGCTTCATTTTTAATACAAAACTCTAACTTTACCCATAAAAGTCTAATTTCTGCCTGATAAACTCAAATTAGTCTCAGATAATTGCTTTTTCAGTCTTCTCACATACATCTACTGTCAATTTTTTACAGCTCACTGAGCCATTTCAAATTATGTCTGGTTTGTCTTGCAAAATAAAAATGAGTGATTAAAGATGTTAAGTCTTTCTGTATCTAAACCTTTGTTTTTACTTTCCATGTTACAAAGATTTCTCATTTGGCCTTTTGTTTTCCATGTGTAGCATCTTCAGGAGTCGTGCTGAGGAGGAGGACTCGTGGTGAGCTGCCTGTACAGTGTGGATTCCTTACATAAATCATGGAATTGTTTGGGTTGGAAGCAAATTTAAATTAAATTTCAAATCCACTGCCAGGGACACAGAAACTTGAAAAATACCTTATATTTATATCAAACTCTTTAAATATTTTCCACTGGACTTTGGTATTTTAGGAGTCTAACAGAAGTATAAAAGAAACTGGTTTAGAGAGATTGGTACAAACCTGGGAGAACACAATGATGCTCAAAGTATTATTGCCAAATAAGTGGAGGTAGAAATGTTACTTTCTATAAAAAAAATCCCACAAAACTTTTGTGCAGGCTTTTTTTGCTTTGGAATGTGCCATGTAATTCCTTTAGTAGAAACATAAACGTTGGGCTTTTGCCTTACTAGAATATAATATTTTTGCTTTTTGCCTTATTAGAATATAATAAGCTAATTTTTGCCAATTATTTGATCTTCATTTTCTAACAATTACATTAATTGCATGGTTAAATGCATACTTGAGACATCCTATTTGTCTTCTGCAGACAGCAGATGTAGAATTAGCAGGAAAATACCTAAAATACCTTCTGATAAAAGCTCAGGTTGATTCCAAGTCAAAATGGACTGATATTTCTTCATTCAAGGAAAGCTTTATGCAGAGTTTCTTGCGAGGTTTTTGTCCGTTCTCATCCACGTTTGATTCAGGGGTGTTTTTTAAGAGGGAGACACCAACCTTGTGTGTTTTTTCCAAAGAACATCAGTTCCTGTGGCAGATCTCCCCAGTTCAGAGGAATTTCAGCGCAATGTGAAGTTGTGGTCACAGAAGAACTTCGGCTTCAAGGGTAACCTCTAAAATGTTATGATAATCACTTCTTTAATCGTTCTCCTTGTAAGAGATTTCCTTGTTGCATGTCTGCAAACATACAGCTTAATTATAATAAACAACTCAGAGGGCTCCACAGGGATACTGTTGCCCCTTTAGAATGGAACAAATAATATAAATTTTAACGATATTTTGACAAACGCTATGATGCTGCTTCATGTACATAATGGGCTACCACACTGGGAAAAGTGAGTTTAAGGAAGATAGAAGATATTCCTGCTAGAATTTCCATGGCACAGAATTGTTAGAGAATGCACTTTTTTTTTTAGCTTTTCTAATTGGGCTTCCACTTCTAGCAGATGGCAAATTTTATTCTTTAGAATTATGCAATTTGCTCATTAGAATTTTGAGATACTAGAAGTACAGAGCCTTAATCACAGCAAGTTTTTGCACAATGTAATCATAAAATTATGGCTTGTCCTTAGAAGGTGCATGGGGGTGCCATGCTCCCCCAAAATTTAAGTGCAATTTCGAGTGACACATATGGGTAATGATTTCCTCCTAAAGAGTGCTGGAATGTTTAGCCTCTTGTGAAAGTTGGAAATTCACTCTCTTGCTGATATAGTTGCCTGTAATTCAAGACAACCAGAGACTTCTACAGTACAAATTATAGAGTATTGCTCTTCAGGATTTTCATGAATAGCGATAAATTATCCATCATATAAAGAGATTAATTTGGCTGAATAAGTTTTAGGATGCTTGGAGTCATTTTCAAATAAAGTCTGAAATCAAGATATTCATCCATTCGTGTTCAGCTGTGAGGGGAAATAGTACAGATTATATAAATCATAACATAATAAACGTGAACACCTTCTGCAAGTCTTCATAGCTGGTTAAAATAGAAAATAAAGTATTATCCTTTCTTTAAGTTCTCGAATCATTAAATCAGTAGATTTCTGATGCAGAAACCTTCAGTAGGAAAAAAAATATATTTGATTCAATATTATATTAAATCCCCAGGTAATAAGATAAATAAGAGTGCATAAGTCATTCCAGCAAATCTCGAGAGACACAGGATCACTTATGTTCTTAATTAAAATAAATCAACTTCATAAAAGACGATTTTATGGCCAGCATGCAACTGGAAATTTATAAAATATCTGCAGGAGGCTTTCAAAGTATCAGAGTCAATATTTACAGGAAACAGAGCCGGTGCGTGCATTGCAAATGGGAGTGTGAGAACAGGTTGGTGTGTCCCAAGAACAAAAATTCATCCTGGGAGATTTTTCCTCTCCCAAAGGTCAGTCTGGCTGGAAAAACCTTCAGTTCTCCCTGTGCCCCCCAATGGAGGAGAAGCACAATGCTGGATTTGCCACATTTCAGAGATAAAGTATTTGTGTTAGATCCAAGATCACGATTTAGACAGATTGGAGTCTAATCTTTGCTAAAAAAGATTAAATTCTCTGTAGAAGCAAATTAACTGTGTTTGGTTGAAACATAGTCTGTTGCCAACTAAAATGTTTGTTTTTATTTAACATAAATCTGCATGTGTGCAGTCTTCATCTCAGCAAATTGTGACTGCAAAAGTAGGAAATAAGGGGTAAATACTGGCTTTGAAGGCACACCAAAAAGTTCCCTTGTCAAAACCTTGTCAAAACCTTGTCAAAATCATTAGTATGATTTAACAAAGGACCTAAGATAAATGGAATGGTTCTTGATTAAAACAGTTGGAAAAGGCTTTGAGAAAACAGAGGGAAAACAAATTTTCCCTTTTTAATTCCATTTTTTTTATTAACTTCTAAGAAAGCTAAAAATGCCAAAAAAACATCCACCTGGGCGAAACCACCTGTTGATAGGTAAAAATTTATTCCTGTTTAGACTCTTCTGTGAATGGAAACCCCATTAAGTAAATAACTATTTTCAATGGACCCTCATCTGTTTTGGCAGAATTTTGTTTTTCTTCTAACACTATTTTTAAAGTATCCATATGCACACTGAGATAATTTTCTAGAACTCTTCAAAGCCAGTATTTTTCTATTTCAGATTAATTAATCAGTTCTGATTTTGTCCCATACCATTGCTATGTTTATTGATGGGATACAAACACATGCCTTTCAAATACAATTACTGAAAATATGATTTAGGAAACTTTCCCTAGTCTTTAATTCCACCAAACCTAATCTGTCAGATGTTCTTCAAAAGCACAGACATATGGATATGGGTGATTAATTTCAGCTTGCAAATTAGTAGGAGTATTTGGGTTTTTCAGGGTTTTTTATGATTAGTTTTGTATAATCAATACCTACTGCTAATTAATTTTTTTTAGATAATGAAGCTGACAAATTTTGCTTCTCGAATTTATTTTGCCAATTATTCCTGCCAGAGGTTTTTTATTATTTTTTTTTCAATGAAATTTAAAGTTTTTAATCAGAAAACTTGGCTTTTTGCTTACTCTGAGTCAACGTCCACACAAAATAATGGATCAAGATTTCGATGAGAGTTTGACTTCTGTGTGAGTCTGGCCAATGTAAGGCCTGTCATTTGCAGTGCAGTTTTGAGCAGCTCTTAGCAGTGAAATTGCTGAAGCTGACATTGCTGGCCTGCATGAAACTCTGAAAAATCATCTTTTTTTCAATGTTCCTATGTAAGAAACTAAATTTTACCATGGCTTTATATTTCCTTTTTCCTGGCAGATAAATATCTGGCTTTTCTGGGAATCAATATTCAGACCAAGGCAGATTTCTTCCCCTGCATGTGGTTCCTTTTCACACTTACAGCTTCCTCCCTCCCCTATTTTTCCCTCATCTTGTTTCCTCACAAACACTCCCCATGTCATTGCTTTCAGGATTGCAAGATGAGCTTTCACAGGGAAGGAATTCTGACATTCTCAGGTGTTTTTTCCTGGATCAAACTTTCCATGAATCTGAGTAATTTCCTCTTTTTCCCTCCTTTCTAAGAAAACAGACGAAGAAAATTCACCTTGGCCCTGCCACAAGAAGTGGCACATCCATATACACATAAATATACAGGAAAATGTTCTTTCAGAAATCTGACTTGCTTGAAACAACACAATTGAAACCATACTTACCTGCCATAAAGATACTAATACATGTATTTATGTTTCATAAAATCTGAATTCAAACGTGATCTTTAAGCATGTGCTGGTTTAATAGACAGGATTATAAGGTTGCAGTTCCTTGGGGGAAAATATAGACAGTAAAAAGGAACTTTGGAGTTAAAAAGTTTATGCAAACATAGAATCATTGAAAGGTTTGAGTTGGAAGGAACGTTAAAGCCCATCGTATTCCACCCCCTGCCATGGGCAGGACCACCTTCCACTACCCCAGGTTGCTCCAAGCCCTGTCCAACCTGCCGTTGGACTTTAGCTGACTTTATTCCTGACTTTCTCTCTTAGGAAAGTGCACAATAATCACCACTGATGTCACCACTAAAGATTACAAGTCACCACTGAATTGTGTGATTGTTTTTCTCTGCTCTGCCTATGCCTTTGAGGACAGTACCTATAATTAGACAGCACAAGGAAAGTGTGTGTTTAAAAAAAAAAAGAGTTGTTAAGGAGCTGATGGTGAAGCAAGTTCAAATATAAAAAGTAGATTTAAAATAACACTTTACTGTAACGAGTAGAAATCATGACAGGAGAATAAAGCATAAGAAAATATCCTTGGGGCATAAGTGAGATGATTAGAAATATCATTAAAGCTAAAGCATCTGTTTGAATCCTTTGTGAGACACCCAATTCGCCCACATGCACACATAAATGAGGGCTCAGTTTACTAATGCTGCAGTTTGAACACTAAATATAACATGCTTTGCATTTAAAGAACATGCAGATTAAATATGAGCTGCGTGTAAGACAGGGGAGCTGCAGTAATGATTCGCTGTGGGTTTAAAGATCTTCTGCAAACAGGCAGATGTCCAACTCCAGCAAATATTCATTAAGGAAAATTTCACATCAGGCATCAATTTTATACCACAAATGTAAAATAAAGAGTATTTTTAAAAGGTTTGTAGGGAAAACAAAAATCTATTAGCAAAGAGCAGCAGCGGGGTGGCAGATGCACTCCTGTCAGAACAGGCCAGGTCCAGCTGGGGGTCAGGGGAGGCGGGGGCAGAGCTCTGGGATGCAGGAGATCTTCCTTCTCCTGGAGGAAATGGGGCTGCATGCACAGACCCACAAAGCAAAAAGACACAAGCTGGAAATTCGACTTATGTCTTGTGCATGTAAATATTAAACACACATCCCTTTCCTCTCCTAGGTCCAGCAGAGTCCAGTTTCACCCTTTTGGCAGGAGTGCACAGCTCCACCCGAGTCTGTTGTCATTAATATCCCAAACAGCTCTGCCTCTTGCCATCAATGCCCTCCACTCACCTGGGATGTCTGCACAGACCCCAGCCCAATACACACCCAGCTCTTGTCTGATTATCAGCTTCTTCATTATGGATTTTTAATGATTTCACTAATTTAAAATGGAACTTATAAGGTCATTTCTGAATGACATGCTTTGGTGTTTTTTTCTCAGTCTTTAGCCTCTTTACCCAGTGTTTAAAGGTAAAAGACTTCATCTTTTAAATGTATGTGTAAATGTGTCTTATCTTTAAAAATATGCGTTGATCCTTAAGAGTTCCTGCACATGAATGGCAAGTCTCAAAGCTGATGAAAGGACAGCTAAATTATTCCTCTTAGTCATGGTTAAACCTCTTTGCAGAGCAAAACCAAAATATATTAAGAATGCTTTACCCTGATTTTTAGATCTGCTGAAGTGCCTTAGTGGATACGTAATTCTAATGAGATTTGATCACAATTCTGTTATCTACTTTCAAAACGTCAGAAGAATAATGATTCATCTCCCCTAATGGTTTAACACTTTTGTAAAGTATGTTTTGGAAACACGACAAGGAAATAAACATATTCTTGCACGTGAATTCCCAGCTTCAAGGATGGAGGGTGATGCTTACACAGGCCAAGGCTTTGATTTCCTTTTTTTGATAATAAATACTTAGTTTGTAATGTTACAGGCTATGAAAGGGATCAGTCTTTCTTACCCTGTTCTGAAGTAAGGCACATTAATAGTTAATTTACCTGGAGCCTTGCATACAGTTAGGAGATGGTTCTGTCTATGCTCTCAGTCCCCAGCAGCTGTAGAACGTATTTCAGAACTCTATTCATGTTCCACTTATGCTCTGTAGCGGGTTCTACCCTGCTTTCATTATTGATCAGTGATTGATCATCAGTGATCTGTGTTTATTCAGCTGGGGTTTCTGGTATCAATCTGTGCTTACCCCCTCAAGCCTCTGCTCTCCTCATTTTTTACTGAATTCTTTGGAATTCTCTGCTACATCTTCTGAGATCCTTCAATAGTTGTTGGGATCTGGCGTGCCAAGAACATAAAGCCTTTTTAAAACAACCTAGCCATGCATACATCCTTATCCTAGGCTCGTTAAATAGTTCTCTACACAAAGTAATAGGCCATTAAAATACACATTTATGTGTATAGCCATAAATGTGTGGTAACTGTGTGTTTTTAATGTCTATTAGTTACAGCAGCGCCATCGGTGTGCCACCAAAACTGCCTGACAGCAGCACAGCAAAATATTGGTTACTACTGGGAGCAGGCCACAGAGCAGGTCAGGCGTCTTGGCTCGGTGTAATTCCTCACATCAGGTGTGTTCTGCTCACTGCCCAGCCCCAGGAGGTTTGTTGATTATATTCTTTGCTGCTTCAAAGACGTGGCTTTGTGCGCTATGGAAGTTTCCCACCTCCTTTTTTCCATTCTAGACTCAGATCCAGGTTGATGCCAGTCTTGTACCAAAAGAGAGCAAACAGCAGTTTCCCAGAAGTGTCATGATGGAAAAATCAAGAGGTCCAGGTTGTTTTTTACAGTTTTCTGAAGTGTTACAGAGCTTTGCACACCCACACACACACACACCACAGGTGGCTTTGGGCTGGCTCCTAACTGCTGACAAAAATGCAATTCTTGCCTCTTCTACAAATAAAGAATTAACTTTCCTCAACTACCACGTTTTCAGTTGTTAAAAGTGCCTTGGAAGAAATTAGATGAACAAAAGTAATCTTAGTGTTTATATAGGATGTATTATTAACAGATCTTCTGTGCTAGTGTCACTTCCAGGCACTCATGTAATAACTGTATGAAAATAAAAATAAAGAGTGCTAATAAACTTCGCCATCAGGAATGCAGGCGCTCTGATACTTTTAGGCCAGAGTCCTGAGGGCTCTAATAATTATACTTAAATGTTCCCAGAGTATTTATGTGTGTTCCTCTTAAAAGGAACAGATTTTTGCCCTTAAGGCCCACTCAAGTCGCAATGATTTTAATTAGTGACACACATAGCTTAATTCAACTTACTCTACACGCACTTTTAGGAATGTTTGAGTCAGTTAACAGCTCTCCATGTTCAAGGAGCTGAAGGTGTATGGGAAGTGCCACAGATTTAATGAACAATTCTCTCAGCTCCAAGAGGGGACTCTGATTCCCGGGGACTCTGGCTCTGGGCAGACCTGATTAAAATGCATCGACAGCTTTAGAGAAACCACAGGCTGGGCCAGCCTGGGGTGGAGGGCACTGAGCAGCTCTAATTGACCTGGGCAGGCATGATGGGATTGGGCTTTTTAGTCAAGAATCCTGACTGAACCAAGTTTCTCTCAGGGGCTTGGATCTGTGCAGCACTTTTCTCATGGCCTTCTGCTGTCTTCCCCTCTGTTTTACAAGTCCTGTGTGAAACCCAGGACCATGGTATTTTTAAAGAAGATGTAATTCCACGTTGCTGTGTTTGCAGTGTGTGACACCAAGCTATTTGTTTGGGTTCATTCTTGTGCTATTTTATCTTATTTGACATTCAGCTGTAAAAATGAACATGAGTGCTAAGACTCTGGGTGAGGAAGAACAGCTGTGATCCCAAAAACATGACAGGATGAGTATGTCTGGGTGTTCTTACACCATTTTGTAGTTTGAACTTCTCCTTCCCTACGTTCCTTATTCTTGTGGCCTCTTCAGCTCAAGATTTGACAACACTTCAGAGTCTCTGATATAATTTGTTACATTTCAAAGACACACCATAATTTCCTTAAATTTATATAGACTTGCTTCATATACTTATATTAAGCTGTAAGAGAACCTAGAAACATTGCTCTGAAGATCTATCTGCCTCTCCAAGCTGGTTTTGTTTACTGGGATGTCATAGCACTGAAATATTTTTGGTTATCAAAGTTATATTTTCATCAGCAAGGCAATTAAAATAGATCTGAGGGCAGTGTTTTGACTGTGTTCTCTAAATTCACTATTCACATTTCTGTTGGAGTCTTTCCATTGCAGGTTGGGTGTTTTGTCATATAGATGATTATAGAGGTTGTACCTCTCATAATTATCCTTTGGTGTGTGAGACATTCTGAGAGAAGAAAAAAGGCTCTTCTTTAATCTGGGTAGGTCACAAATCAGGTTTGTATTTGCAAGCTGTATTTTAAGTTGGATTAGTTATCAGAGAGGGGGAGTGGGTATAAAAAAAAAGGAGAAATGCTTTGAAGTGTTTGGTCCTCGTTGTCCTTAGACAGAGACGTGTCTTACTGTCACAGGGCTGATTAAAGCAGAGCTCAGCGCGGGTCGCTGCTGTCTCTGTGGCCGTGTCAGACAGACCCCTTCAAAACAGGCACTCGATTGTCAGTGGTATTAACACCCTCCAAAGCTCAGCTTCCCAGGGCTGGAGCTTGACAAGCCAGGTTTTCTGGGTGTCTGACACACAGATCGTGGTATTAGGCAGGTGTGAGAGGCTGAGACCCCAAACTCTCTGTGTGTGCTCCAGCACTGGGGCACAGCAAAGCAGCGCCTCCAACAACTTCACTTTGAGGTCAGGTTCAAGAGGGGCTGGAATCAATCAAATTCTTGGAGTTTTGATCTTAGGAGGGTTTAGTCTGGAGAAGAAAAGGCTCAGAGAGACCTGGTTGCTCTCTACAGCTTCCTGACAGGAGAGTGGGTCAGGCTCTCTTCCCAAGCAGGACAAGGGGAAACGGCCTCAGGTTGTGCCAGGGGAGGGTCAGGTTGGATAGCAGGGAAAATGTCATCACCGAAAGGGTAGCCAAACCTTGCCCAGGAAGTGGTGGAGTCACCCTCCTTGGAAGGGTTCAAAGGAGGAGTGGATGTGGCACTCCATGATCTGGTCCGATGGACATGGCGGTATTTGGTTGCAGGTTGGACTTGATCATCTCTGAGGTTTTTTCCAGCCGTAATGGTCCTGTGAATCTGTGGTTCTGTTTTGGCTTTGGGTCAGAACTACAACAGGGATTGTGGGTTTAGGATTTGTCCCATTCAGCTGCACATTAAACTGAGACAGAAGTCTCTGCACTGATACCTGAGGAGTTTTTTTTGTTTTTTTAGTAGCATAAATGTTCTAGTTTTGACCTACATACCACACTCATCCCAATTCTATCTCATTTTCTCTATAACTCTTATAGAATAATCTCAGGAGGATATAGGAGCAGGACATTTAAAAGAGTTTATGTACAATTATTACTTTTCTAATTAAAATAATGTACACGTGTACTGTTATTAATATGATAAAGCAAAATCCAAAAATACCCATTTAATCACTTGAATGTGACTCAAAAGACCTTTTCTGCATAATAATAACTGAATGAGATCTATAAAGGTCAGAAATTAATCACACTCCTTTAAGAAAGAGGCATCTTAGTTTTGGTAAAGAGGCAAATAATCCAAGAGAGGAATTTTATTCCTGATAGCCATCAATATGAATAACATAAGAAATCAGGATTATTTGCAGCTATCTGTTCTTTATTGTGCTGTACATGTGCTTATTACTTATATGGCCCTGTGGATTAGATATTTAGAGAAGGAAAAGCAAAATATGCCACAAAGGTGTAAAAAAAGCATTTTGCCCTGATAGGTGCTGCCTTTGAAGTCTTTATGAATTAATGGCATCAAAGCTAATCCCTGAAAGGGTCTGGAGGATGGGTTTGTGAGTCTAGGATACACTACTTTTACAAGGAAAATAGTTCCATGGGAAATTACGCCTCTTTTTTTAGTAATACAAATATTTTTGCAATCTTGGCAAGTCTTATTAAAGGAAACTGTTGATTTGAGAGATTTATTTTAGGTGGATTCTCTACCTGGTAATTGTTCCACATATCCTGTATGAGTTCCACTGCTGTGATTCTAAACTTGGGAACTTTCTCTTGGCATACTCACTTTAAAACCTTCAGAATCATTGAATTTTAAGAGAAGTTCCTCTTAGTGTTGTACTTTATACCTTAATACCCACTTAATACACACAAAACCTTAAATAATTTTTATTTTAATATATAGAATTGTATTGAAGCATAAATTAGCTGTTCATGAGATTAATGATAGGTCAGAGGAACTACTCATATTTTTGGTAGGAGTAATTGAGGAGAAATAAAAAGATTCTAGAGGAAATCTTAAAAGCCACTTCCATATTTCACACACATACATGCGAAATTATTTAAAGATAGTTTTAGCCTTAACATTTAACTCCATTAAAACAAAAGGTATGATATGGTTCAATAAAGCCCAGATTAAGTAAAAGGTTTTGTTCTATGCTCAACAAAATGCTTTGGTGTGGCTGCATCAATTGTGAAGGTCTTTTTCCTGGTCCAGTTCCCACGTTTCCATAAATGGATATAATTTAACTATTCCCTTCATGTGTAATTCAGAATTTACAGCTTAAATGGTGTCTAAAACACTGCATAAAGGAATTGCACGTTCACATATCCTTTGCATAAATATAGCTCTATCCACTGCCATAAATAATTGTAAGGTACACCATCACAATCTCTGTTATCCAATAAAGCCAAAGGCAGATATTTGATGCTATAATAATGGTCTAAAAATGACAGAAATTGAATTTTAGTGCATTGTTACAGTGGCACATAATAGCAGAGTTCACCTACATGGATTCTCATTTGCTTAACTAAATCATGATTTGTGTGGAATTAAGGCAGAAGCTGCTGTTGCTGTTGCACGTAGATATCATTGTGTCTGTGACTGTGCCACACTCTGGGTAAGGCTTCCTGCTTTGTGCTTATTCATGGGGTCTGGAACAGTATTCAAAAATGAAATGTAAATATTTGTAACTGAAATGTAATTTAATTCTTTCCCCCTGGCCTGGCTTCTCCGTCACCGCTGTAAAAGGTGAACAGTCTTTCTATGAATCTTGTAATATCTCTTTGCCGGCTGCCTGGACAAACTCTAATTCTCTTTTGATGGCCAGCACACACTCAGTGGATGTAGGAGTGTTTGGAGCAGAGTATTGCAAATTTAAAGCACCTCTGTGAACCTGGCATTGCCTTTCAACAGCCCCACAACTTTTAAACATACTGAACTTATCTGTCTTCCAACCAATAAAAATCACATCCCAGCAACGAGTGAGAAGCAGAGGGAGCGTGTCAGTGTCTGAGTTTCATGATAAAATTTACAGTATTCGCTATTGGCCTTCTCATTTGAACACGTACAGAAAATAAACCAGAAAATAAAGCTATGACCATGGTGACAGCTGCTAGAAAAAAAATTGAAGATTCACCTGGCATTCCTTTTAAAATGGCATTTCCAGACAGCAGTGCCAATTAAAATTCTTTTCTCTACAGATCTGATGCCATGTTCATTTTTATCACTTGACTAAGAAGAAATTGGATCCATGGATAAGGTCAGATCTCTGGTTCGGAGCATTTTGATGTATGGTTCCCTTTATGTGTGTGCAGCCAGAAATTTCTGTCTTGGATAAGTGCAAAGCAGAGCTGTGTTTTCCCCAGGGCACTGCCCATTCAAGTAACCATGATTGCAACAAAAAACCAAAGAAATGCAGTGCCCATGATGCCTCACTAATATAGTGTCACACAGCTGAAGGATTGAATAGAAAGTAAATATTTAGCATAAGCAAATAAGAAAACTTTATTTAATATTGCTTTTTCTCAGCCAGGTAACTCTGGAGGCAAGGATATGATCACAAGAAGTTTGTTCTTTCTTCCCTGAACGTTAACATTCCCTTTGAGCAACAGGAGGCTTTTACAGACTGATTGCTTTCAACAGTTATCATAAGGATTATTTGTTCAAGGAGCAGGCTCACGTTTGTGTTCAAGGGCAATAAGGAAAAAGGAATTAAATATATATATATTAGGGGAGAAATAAGAGTCTCTGCAGTGGTTTTACTGAAAGGAAGATTTGCAAGCGCACACAAAAGCGATAGTAAAGAAAGGAGAGATATTGACAAGAAAGGAAATGAAAATGAATTAAAAGTGTCAATATTTCCCTTGAGTAATTAAATAAGAGCATTCTTATGCCTGACCCATTTTGGGGGAGGGAGAGTGTGCTTCACTGCAGTGCTATAAACTACAGAAAGCCAAGTTTGCCTGCAGTTCCATGGATTCAGCGACAGACTGGGCTTGGGGCGAGTGCTGACCTGTTCCAGGCTGCCTTCTGCAAGCTGTCAGCCAGAGCCTCAACACGATCCAGACAAAAAAAGAAAAGAAATAAAACATCATTTTTTTTAATGTTTATCTTTTAATCTGGGTCAGGCCCAGGATCCAGTTACTACTGCTGCTCCAGAAGAATCTAACGGGGAAAATGAAGTGTCGGGGCCAGAATGAAGGACACGTGAGGAGGCAGAAGATCATTAATGCCATTAAAAGCCAAATCATTTAGCTCTCTGTATCAGATACGTAAAAAAGGCATTTTTTAGCAGGTACAGGCTTTAGTTCAAATCAGAATGTGGTGCTGAGTGTGCAGGGCACATCCTGCCCACAGTTTGCACTTCAGGTCTCAGTGGATTCCAGTCTATTTTGTTTACCCCTGGCTAGAACAGAGATGCTGGGACTAGGAGTACTCACAGATCAGTTTATTGATGTGCTCGAGTAATCCATGCAGACTGTAAGAAAACAATTTAAAAGCAAGATTGTTTGTGTTACACTGATGTAGATGAGGTTTATCTTTGTAATCCTAAAACCTGCATGCCAGCAAATGTCTTTTTTCTTGTTTCTGTAAATTATGAAAAATGTTAACATCAGTCACTTTAGTTCCTGGAAAATCTTCTCAGATTTGCAATTCTGTTGTGCAAATTAATAGCTCAGTTCACTAGAGAAAAATATTGCAAATGTATTTTGGCATCATATAGAAGTAGACAACTTGTAAGGTAATATATTTTCTTCTAGCAAATACGTGTCAAATTAGCTGAACAGGTTTTAACAAGTGTGTCCTCATTCCTTCAGCAACTGAGAATATACTTGCCACATTCTCAAAGCAAATTAGGCACTCTGCTCCCCTTAAAAACAGAAATAGATTGTAAAAGTTATTCTGTTCTTCGAGATTTGAATGAATTTGAAAATCCCGTTTAGTTCTTCAAAAAAAAACCAAACAAAACATTTTGCTTGCTGCTGTGTGTGCTTACCCACCTGCTTTGTCTTGCAAGTTTTTCAAGTTCAGACATTAATTTTCTTCCTGAGGTGTTTAAAACATCGGAACATTTGTCACAAAAGACACTTTCTTGTATAAAGAACTGTTAATTGCCTTGCTGTGTCAACACCTTAACCTCCTATGCTAAGGCTGGCATCATTTAATGGTAAATCTACAGTTCAGTGGCACTCAGTTGGCTTTCAAGTAGGTGTTTAACTCTGCATTTGCAAAATGTCATTTTCCTCCCCTTCTCCTCATGGCAGAGGTAAATTACTCACACAGAGATGAGCACTTAAAGGATAAAAGAGGCTCTGCAGCAGCGTTAGAAAGTGTGAGACTTATCCTGATACAGACCCCCCGACCAGGGCAGGAGAGGAAAAGGGGAGCATCGTGCTTTGGGCAAGGTCACTTTGTGCTCTTCCATCCATGAATCACAAAGCCAGCAGCTCTCCAGGCTGGGATTTGTAGAAGGATGTGTAGAACGATGTCCAGCCACATTCAGGATTCAGGAAATGCTTGGGAAGACCAAAGTAACACCTGTCCCTTGACAATGTGGGGAGATGCATTCACAGTGAAAGAGGCACTGCTGACCGTTCTCTGTGCTAAGAGTTAGAGAAGAAACGAAGAAGCTTTCTGATCTGTTTGTTGAAAATGTGTTAAGTCAAAGGGAAAAATGCATGCAAAAATCTTTTCATTATATTTTGGAAGTATAAACTAAGCTAAGGAAAAAAAAATGCAGTTGTGGTTTCACTGAAGTTTGGGTTGCCCCTTTGCTCAGTTCATGCGCAGCTCTGTGGGCTGAGATTTCCCACCTCACATTGACTCTAGAGATGTCAATACCAACCATGTCTCAAATGGGTGACAAAAACATTTTTAAAAAATATTCAAGACATCCTCACCCAGTCATTCCTGCACGTTTTGGACCTCCTCCATTATATGGACAAGTACTAAATTTCCTGTTGAAAACACGGATAAAGACACAAGAGTACAGTATTGTCAGTTTATGCCATATAAAGGTTAAAGTAGTAATATTTCTTCTTTTTACTTCATATTTCTTGAGAAACATCAACTCACAGGATTGCACACTTCAAAATAATTGGCCAGTGTGAGTTGACAGGTCTGATCAGAGCAGAAGGGTCGTTACCAGATGCAATGAGCCTGATCTTCTGTCTGGAAACAAAGATTACAGAGGACTTGCAAGGACAAAGAAAAAGTAGCAACTTCCTCATCTCCGTGGATGTTTTCTGAAGAAAGAGATTAAAAAAAAAGGTAGGACACTGACTTTAACACTAGCAAAGCTTCCCAGAGTCTGTCTCACTGAAGTTCATATACAATGGCTCTGTATTCAATTGTTATTGTCGGTCAGGATCACAAAAACTTGTATTTTTGCGATTTAGTTGTGCTACCTCCCACAGCTGAATTACCCTACAATTTAGTAGGGATGTTTTTCTTCTCTCATCCATGACAATCCTACAAAACAGTGAGTTGTCATTCCTGGGAAAGTCATACCTGAGCTGCACTTTATTCATGCATTCAGATTGACAGTGATTAATAATCATCCCACATGGGGTAAACTTCATCCATACAATCCATTTTGTTTTTACTCGTGAGAGTATCGTGTGTTACTGTAAAACACTGAGGTCATGATGAATTCTGTAGTCTGGTTTTCTCTTATCCCCAAGGCCTGTCACTGCACTGCAAAACAAAAAAGTTTGATGGATTTGAAATGATTCATTTTGAAAAAAACAATGCTGATTTTTGTTACATTGGTATCACCTAAGTGTCTTACAAATGGATTCAGTGCAGACTCAAGGAGCTGGGCTCAAGTGGGTCCATATTTACCTCTTTCCCCTTGTCTGTAAAACTTTTCCTCCGCTTTCATCCACCTTCTCTAAAGGGTGTAACTGCCCCAGGAAGCATTTCCCCAGCCTGTGTTTGTGTTCATCACACAGAAACCTTGTGCTGGAGCAAAACTGAATACAGAGGCAAATAACAAATTAACTTTTGGGTTCAAACTCTTTGCAAAATCTGACTTGGAATAAATGACAACATTAAATGCAACGGTTTCTCTTTTTTTACCAAAACAAAATTATCCTCCTATTAGAAACAAATCACTCTAATTGGCCAGTCAGACTGCAGAGTAAGTTGCCCATTTTTTTCCTAATAAAATACTTACAAATCTATAATGATTTTTAATGTTTCTTCTGTTCTCACTGTATGCTCATAAAGTGTACAAATCATTAACTTAAATATATTTTGTTCAGTACAGGAGTAATTTGCTTTATAGCTCATTTTAGGAATAATGCTTTAGGAAATAAAAATTACCCTAAAAGTAACCTTTATATATCAACACCCCTGAAATAAGGTATATCCACAGTTTAGATCTTGATGACAAAATTAAGACCTGATTGTTCTAATATAAGTTACCAAAACCAAAGTAATCTAATCTAATTCCATGAGCATGGGCAATAATTCCTGTCTTCAAATAACATTGGGTTTTTTAACGGAAAAATTAATGTTTCATTGGATTTATGTACACAGAAGATGAAATAAATGTGGTTTAAAATGTGCCCAATTACACTGAATGAACAATTTAGGAGCAATCGATCTGTCGCCCCCTTTAATCTTTAAAACAAGCATGCAATCTAATAGTGCTTTGTAAAATTACATTTGTCTATTAAACTGCTACATCAGAATATCTATGAGATAAACATGAGGATAAAAATGTACTGCTTCTGAATAACTAAATTACAATAATTTGTAAATAAATCAGACGATTTCTACTACACTCTAGAGTTTTTAAATACCTTAGGAAAGATGATAGAGGCAAAAGATTAGATACAAAAATAATATAGAGTGTAAATGTTGATATTGCAAGTTCAAAGGTACCTGTGACTTGTTTTACCAGTACTTGTGTATGACCCTGATGGACAGATGTAGAAGAAATATGAAACCCAAAATTAATGTATTTATTAATATCTTGTTCATAGTCCATTTTTAAAATATGCATATCTTGCCAGGTTCTACAATTCTGCCTCACAGGCCCTTTGGAAATTATAATTAAATGACAACTCTCCTAATGTTCTCTAGCCAGCATTTTATGTAAATTCTGATTTTAGCATCATTTTCCTGAGTGTATTAAAAAATAAAAATCATAAGGGGATACTCAGTTGATGATCATTTTTATTGCATAGTGTACCCCAAAATCAGAATAATTTGAATCAGATTGCACAAAGATTAAGGAAAGAAAAAATGTTTAAAACTGCAAATGTCCTGTACGCTTGTGACCCAGCTGGTTCTGTGGCCAGTATCCACCCAGAGACCCAGCTTATTTCCTGATTTCTAGCACTGGTTTTGTAGCTGTAATAGCTTGAGAAAATGAGGCAGGACAAATTTTAAGTGTGTGCGTAATTATTGTGCACTTAAACATGTGCTTAAGTACGTTCCTGGAGCTGGGCCCAGTGACCTCAGCTCTCCCATGAAAGTCAATGTAACACAAGCCATTTGTGTCTGATACTGCAGGATGTAACTTTTAACATCTCACTATTAGAAAAATTAAATTTTAACCTTGTCTTGCTAATTCCAACTATTACTGGGGCCATATTTATGCCCCAACTTAAAAGTGCAGTTTATCACTCTGATGCTTTAACCTTTGGACATCCTCTCCCTAACATTTTTTTAAACATCAAAATATCCTCCAGCTAATTATAATAGCCTTGATTTCATAAATGAAGAATTTTTCCCTTAAATTTTTCTCATTACAGGAAGCCCAAAAATATCTAGAAAAATGTGATGGGGTGGATCTAAGGATTTTTATTTTTAATTTATTTTTTTTTTAACTAAATGGATTGACTTGCAAAAACAAAAGATGTAATGGCTGCAAATTCCTGGAAATGTGAAGCATGTTGACTGCACTCTGTATTACCCTGATGGAAAATGCTAGGAGTCAAAGTTTTCATTTATATGGCTGCTTAATAGCTTTGGCAATTTTTATTGTGCAACAGTTATGTTTTTAATTGCTAGATGCATCCTGAGCAGTGCTAGGCAATAAAAAATAGGAAGATGTGCTTTTATCAAGCATGACTCACTTAATAACCTTGAATTTAATATGGATTTGTCCAGCCCTTATATTTATCTCTTATGGTAACTTTCACTAGATACCAAGAAGCTCCTAGGTAGTAATAAGTTACTAGATATTAATGAGTTATTAGATACTAATGAGTTAGGCTTTTATACACTTTGCTTCCTGATTCTTTGAAGGCTCAAGCAGAAATTTGCAGAGTTGTTGATATTTATGAGTTCAGTTTACAAAGCTTTAACATCCAGAACTCTCTTCGTTAGAAAACTCCCTGTGCCTGGCAGAGATGTTTGCAGTGGTTTTTGGTGAGAGAAACTTGAGCTGTACTCCTTGGTCAGGTTACACACGAGACATACCATGGAAATGCCAGATTTCTGCAGAAAATATTTGCATAATATGCTAAAGTTACATCACATTAAATCGCTCTTTGAAAACACAGGAAATGCATAAATTTGTGTCCAGAGCACAGGTATTTAATTCCCCTTTGATCTTACTGGAGCATCCCTCTACCTTCACTATTTTTCTCTGGAAATCCCATCTTAAAACCTCCTTTTCCTTCTGCCTGGCAGCCTTTCTGAAGGTGTTATGGGGCTCCACATGAGGACAGCTGTGAGTAGAAAAGCAGATTTCTGTCCTTGCTTTGCATTATTTTCTGCTAGAGCATAAAGAATCTTTGGATCCTCACCTTGAAACACTCCTGAGAATGGAATTTTGATCACTTCAAGAGGTTTCTTCTCACTACTCTTGGACTCACACGATGAAATCACAGGATATAAAGCCTTTACAAGAGAACATGTTAGAAACCGACACCTTTAATCAGCAGCTATGGAAATGCAGAATGTAATTTTAGTCCCTTCTGCTGATCACTGGCACTGAATGACAGAGAAGGGCTGTCCAGCAGCAGTCTGTCTGTCCAGCAAGCAGGGAAGAGGGCAGCCCTCACCTGCACAGCCATGACAAACACTCACCCTTTGGGTGCCTCGTGAGGTGCTGCAGAAGCATTTCCCTCTGGTCTACAAGAGAAAGTGGAGGAAATATGAGACTCAGGCTGTTGGAGCAAATTAGATGTCAAATCCTTTGACACCAACACCTCTCGACAGCTGGAGAAAAGCCCCTGCACGGAGGTGACACCTGAGAACTGATCTGGGGGTGCAGGGGGGCTCACAGAGACCCCATTGCTTTGTGCCTGCAGACTGCAGCCCCCCTGCTCCAGGTGTCAGCACCTGGCTCCCAGCAAGCCCTGCTGCTTTAGCAGGAGCCAGTCCTCATCAGGCAAGTCCATTAATCACATTTCAGGAGGCCAATTTCCTACAGCCACTCTCCATTTCTTCCAGGGATTCGAGACAGATTTAATTTTTCCCCCGAATGCATTAACCTGAAGGAGCAGCCTACTTAATTAAAACAGATATTGTTTCACTTCCTTTAAATATGCAAATGTCTTTATTAGACTAGGTGTCATGTGCTGTACTTTCCTGCTTAATTAATCTCAACCTCATCTTCATTTGCCTCCATGGGAGTAAAACTCCCCCCTTTATTTTTGGTGAGTTACCTCCATACATTCCCTACAACAGGTTTGCTATCACGAGTAATCTCTTTTCCCACATGGAGCAGATCACCTGTGTTTCACTAAATATTCTTTGTGTAAGCATCTGGGGCAGTACCATGAATATGTATATAGGTCATGTGGGGGTTTTAGGTTGAAATTTGGGGTTACAGAGAATTTGGGGAAATCCCTCACGTGTGGCACAGGGTTGAGCAGCACTGCTGACCTCAGGGCTGTCTGTAAGTCTGCACCTAATGAGGGATGGAGGTTTTCATCTTTGACATTAATTTAGCTCCCACCTAAGGAAAGATGGGAACTAAGTCCTAATTTTCTAGTTTTTGGAAATACCTCTGATATATAAAAATAGTAAAGTAGCAGAATAGGATTCCCAAAGGAAGAAAAGCAAATCCAAAAGATAACTATATGACTTGTTTTGTTTAAATTTTTCTGTTACGGGGGTAATATTTCTCTATGAAGATTTAAGTATTTGTAAAGCTTCTACAAGATAAATTTAATTACATATCTAACAGTGAATCAAAACTTTAGATTGAAACAAATTGCTTCAATATCTTCCTGTAGCTACATGAAATTTATATCAATAACCAGAACTAGTTTACTTTGACCTTATTTTTCAATTTAATTTCGTTGAAATTCCAATTAAACAGATCTAAACCCACATATTGTCACGTCCTGCTTTATTGGTATCCAATCTGTGCAAATACTTTCATCCACTCAGTATTGTGAATTTGTCAGAGATCAGTCACGTGGCAGACAGTAATTTGTTAGGTTTAAAATTAATTGGACAAACAAATCAATGAGTTCCTAATAGTGGTTATTGGGCTTTTTTATTTGACTTACTTAGTTGTCTCTCCCTCAGAATTACTCTGCATATTAAATTACTAATTAATACAGCAGTACTTTAGCTTAGTTTGTATTTCTGGTGCACTTCTCAGCCAGTTTCCCAAAAGGAAATTTCTCTGTCTGTTTTTTTAGGAGTAGTGTTATCTCTTCTTCGTGGCATTTTCACAGTATCTACCTATTTTCTGAGCACAGCAGGCAGTACAAACCTACAGTTCAGTGCAATAGATCAATTTCTGTATATGCATGGAATTTTCTAATAGATTAAAAATTCTTGAATCTGATTCCATTGTATTTCCTCATCATTTCAGGGAATCCTGAAGAGAACACAGAGGCCAGCTCAAGACCATTAATTTGTTTAGATTTGAAGTTAATTTGTTTAGGTTTGAAGTGGTCTCTCAGTGACCTGTCCCATGTCCAGAGTCACGCAGAGTCCTGCCCCGGTGACCAGAACTGTCCCTGTGAGCTACACCCCATCTCAGAGTCACAGCTGATCTCCCTTTCGTTGCCATTTCCCCAAACCTCTTAGGAGCACCTGTAACTGGGCAGGTTCTGCAGAGGGGAGCCGTTTATATTCTCAAACCTTTTCTGGCACAAACCCCTGCTGAGTGTCCCATCGCCCCAAGGAAATTCTACACTTGCTTGAAAGAGAAAATGTTAACCACCTTCTTTATGAGTAGCAGCTTGTAAATCAAGTTCTTGCTGCTCTTGAAATGGTAAAGTTATTCTGCATAAACTGACTGTAAATTCTTTCAACGTAGATTAATAGGGTCATTTCATTTTACAATGCACAAGTACTTTGAACTGTGGAAAATTCCAAAGCCTTGTCTCAGGAGGAGACTTCAACCTACCGGGATAAATTATTTCTAGTTCAACAAACTTTCCAAGAGCCGCAAAAATAATGTATTAATTTTTGTCACTGTTAATTGAAACCTCTGTGAAAATATTTCACGAATATTCCGTTGTCTTGCTGCAGTAACTGTGGGACGAATCCTCTCCCTCAGGAAGCCCCTGAGCAAGGCACAGCTGTAGCACGCCTCTGGCTCGTGGAGTCTGGGATGTCGAAGTGCATGGAAAACAACAGGAGATCCTTCCACTATCATTGTTGTGCTTCTGTGGGTGAGGAAAGGGTGTTTGGATCTAGTTCTCAGTGTAACCATTCTTGTGTTGCCTGCTGTGTAAATTATCCATTCTGGAAGTGTCCTTTGACAAAGGAGAGAAGGAATTAACGGCAGTGAGTTTCCCCACAAAAGCCTAAAATCTGACCATACTCTTTTCTGACAATTTTTAGATCTCCTAGTGAAGCAAAAAGCAAAATAACTTCAAATAATTGATATAAATGTTTGTAGTGATGGTGGTAAAAAGTTCTATCTTGAGGAAATGCAAAAATAGAAATGACATTTTTATATGTGCAGAAAAGTGAAAGTTATTTATTGTATTTAGGGATGGGTATGATGGAATGGGAGAGACCAAACAAAGTAGAAGATTGCTTCTTACTTTCTGTAAGTAACAAATAAACAGTGGAAGTAAATGTTAGAAGAAATAGAAGTAAATAACCACTGTTGAAAAGAGCACAGACTTCAGTAACAGCCTGGGACCTCTGACAGTCCCTAGGCTGGGCAGCATCCTCCTATTAGAGGATTGGGGCTCAAACCATACATTACAGCAGGACTGGAAGCAGAAGCCAAGGAAGTTTCGGTCCCATTTATTTTAATCTCCATTGTAAAGGGATTTATACTAATGGAACACAATTACATTAGCCCACAAGATTTCAGAAGAGAACTGATATATAATTCCATTCTATATCATTTGTAGTTGTCTAACTAATTAGTAATTATAAATAATTCCCTTTGGATTAATTGCTTAGATAGCATTCAGAACATAAATCTCCCCATATAACATTTATATTATTCAGAGTGAAAAACCTACTTTGATTTTATCCTTGGCTGACTTTGAACCCAGGTCACTGAACCAAAGCAGTATAAATCACCTATTCCTATCCAACTTTTACTCCAGGCTTATGCCATTTGTACAAAGTGTTCTGTATTCTTTTGATTTAGACTTGATCTTAATCCTAGTTACCTAGGAGTAATTTTTGTAAAAATAAAAAGTATTGCTTCCAAATAGGTAAATGACATTTGTTTCTGACACTGAAATATGAGAGATCTTAAATGCTCTATGAAAAGACAGTAAACTTCGGTTTATGAAGAGCTTTTCTAGGCATAAGACTCTTCTGAATACCCTGTGTGTCTCCCTCTTAACTCTCTGTTTGGATTGTTTAAATTAGATTTCATTAAATCCAAGTCCTAATCTTCATGACAAAATCCTTCAGGAGGACAATACATCATCTGTGCAGCCAAACAGGAACTTCAAAAGAGATCATATAGGTGATACCTTATCACTATTTGGGAAATAAAGGAAATTAATTATAGTCCATCTGCTCTTTAGTAACGAGCCTCCAACTGTGGAAAGCTGCTGCCAAGACCTTTCTTTATAAAAAGTCAAAAAAAATTCAGAAGGCAGTTTAGCAAAGGACTTGGATAGAAACTGAAATGTCCTGGTCTTTAACTTTTAAGTTCTTTTCTAATTTTAACTCCTCCACAGAGGTGCTAAAGCCTGGCCTGCCTTGGCGTGGGAAATGTTGGGAGCACTCAGCTGGAGAAACCACAACCCTTGAAAGGGAATCAAGGTCAGGTGAGGAGGGACCAGGGACACCCATGGGGTGACAGCGCTGCACCCATCCTCACCCTCACTTTTAGATCACTGCCCCTCTCTTAAGCTTCACTGGTGTGGAAGTACCACTGCAGCTGCAGGGAAGAGTAAAGGCAAACCCAACACAAAATAAAAGTCCAAGTAACCCTGTTGCAAGGGCCATATGCATAAAATGAGCAGCAAAGAAGCAGCAAGAGGCCACAGAGAAGAGTGGTTTCCAAGGTGTTTTTGCATTCCTTATTTTCTGACTTGGTTTTCGAAGCCGTCCCTGGACCCACGTGATTGCGTGAAACACATCACATACAAATAATTGCTGTGGTTTTGGACGGTCCTTTTCCCAATTCCATCAGAAATCCTGATGGAACTCCTCAGACTTTAGCAGCCATCAGCTGTCAGGAAGGGGAGTAGACATGAGGCATTCTCAAGAGCTGGCACACTTCAGTCTTCCCCCTGTTTCCTGGCTGTCTGGCTGCTTATGAGTTCTAAGGAAAAAAGAACAAGTATTGCCGAAACAAATGCAACTGCAGTGGTGTATTTCATATGTGAAATGAGGGGTTTGTGGCTCAATAATAAAATACCATGGAAGTGGTGGAGGAAAATATGCATCCTAACTGCTACAGAGATTAACAATATCTGCAAATTGCCTTGAAGAAACCTCGTGTTTGTTTTCCAAACAGTTGCATTGAGGAAAATACATAACCCAATTAAGATGAAAGGGATAACAATCTTGGTGAATTGTTATTGCAGAAAATAAAGAATGTTGCAGTAATGGAACTTAATTTTATCATTATATGTATTTAAATTGCCTTTTGTATACGACCATATATTTATTTGAAATAGATTTAAATGCAAACATAAACATGTTGTAACAGTTTCCAAAGCTTTAAAATCAGAAAGAAAAGAATGTTAATGAAATATTCAATTCCTTTTATTGTTAGGAAAATCTGAAAATTATCTATCATTTCTATGTTACAGTTCCTGTTGCCTCCTAACTCAGTCCTGTATAGCCCAAATGCATTATTGTCATAGGACAAGACCCTGGGGGGAAGGAAAATATCATTCCTGGAATGAGGAGGGCAAGGACTGTGTGTATGGAATGTGTAGACGCAGAATTTTTTTCATTTGAGGAAAATCCAAGTGTATTTCCAGGTCAGCATTAGGATGGAAACAGATGGGATCTCAAAAGGACAGTAAATATTATCCTCAGTATTTTTAATTGTTATTTGGTTTTGCTCTGTTTTAGATGATGCCCAGTCTCATTTCGTTTTCTTGTGATTGTTTCTTGTTTCCCAGTTGGTCCCAATCTCCAGGCCACTGAGACCCCCCTGGGCCTGCCAGTTAATATGAGTTCCTGAAGAGTAAAAGAGTTTAAATACGGTGACTGCAAACTCGGCAGAAAAAGCACTGGGAGCACTGGGGAGAAGTGCTGGCTACACCCAGCGTGAATCCAAAGCACCTCACCATGGGCACGTGTTTCTTTTAAATGATGTTGAAAACAGTCTGACACGTGGAGAGCAGGATCCAGAGCTGATGTCAGGTGGTTTGTCTGGAAAATGAAGCTGCCAAAACCCACAGCACCAAGGAAAGGAGCTAAACCAGCCTGCAGGCACGTGGTGAGTGAAGAATGAAGGATCTGAACCCAGCTGTCAGAAACTGCTTTCCTAAAATAATCACTGTTCAAGGAGTCTGTGTCTAAGTTCTGAGACTTCACCATAAACCAGTTTTCAATTTTCTTTTTTGTTTTTAAACGACTGCAAGACATTTTCAGTTTCCTTCAAGTATTGTTTTTTGAATAAGAGCATCTTAGGTTTTTTTAAAAGAACTCTTTAGCTGACTGAGGTTGAAGCTATGATTTATGAAGAAAGCAGTGTGAGGCTGCAATTTATACAGAAATTGTTAAATCTAATTTACCTCCCGTGATTATATGCAAAAGTAATGCAGTGCATGTATATTAAATACACATATATTTATATATGCACATATATATGAGCTATCTCTTGTTTTCCTGAAGAGCACAGGTGAACCAACATTAAACTTGCAAAATGCAATTACTCTGTGCTCCAGAAAATGACCATCTACTCAATCTTTTTCATTTTTTATATATTGCCATTCTTCAGTGTTTTGGGACAATGCAGCCAAATTATTTTGGCTGTTTACTGCATGAAAACTCTATTGTGCTAAGAATGCGACTGCCTCTGTATATGATATATTGACAGGTTGTCTTTTAATTTTCAAATGTTATTTTTCATAAAACATTAACTGTTTTTTTTCTACTCGAAAGACCTACTTTCCCCCAAGGCATATTTTCCAATAACTGCTGACAGCTATCAATATTTCCGAGTACTAGAGACATTTCTGGACAAGGTCTTTTGGAACGTGAGATATCAGTCAATGTTTTTATCTACTTATTTTCAAAGTATGCCTTTTCTTAACAAAAGCTGTGTTGACTCATTAAAGATATCTTATTTTTTCAGGTGTCTGTTAATAAATGGAAGTTTATTACAAATTCTGCCAGTTTGGGTGATAAGGAAACCGAGCTTATTTGCTGTAATTTTTCATATCTCTGCCACAGTTGTCTTTGAGGAAAATTGGTGTCATATTTGCCCCAGCACTGAAATATCTTTTTTATTGAGACAGTTTTGAGTTGAATAGCAGTGAATAATTCAACTGTTTCATGCTTGAATTCTTTTAGAACTCCTATGTAAAATACTATCCAGAGTTGGAGCTTACTCTTCAAAATTCCACTGAATTTGTTCTACAACCTTTTCTACCAGGACTTGAATTTATGATGGATCTTCATTTTGTTCCCTGTTTCCATTTACCATGCCAGAGTTTTTCTTTTCCATGTTCTTCACTTAGGGACGAATTCAGTTTTTTGAAGGATACTCTAATTTATTCATTGTCCCTTTCTGATTTCTTTAACCCTAATGGAATTTATATTTTTTAGTTGTTTTGTGTGGAGGTGAGTGTCTCACTTTATTGGAGGTACTGGAGTGATTTGGAGGTTCCTCCTTCAATTTCCTCACAGTCAATGTGAGTTTCTTTTAGAATTCACATGACTACTGCTTACTCCAGAAAACGTTCTTAAACAGCCTCAAGATAATTCAAATAAGTGATTTTAAATAACTAAAATAACCTAGCAGAGTATTTTTGTCAGCCTTGCACTCAGTTTCAACTTGCAGAAAGCTTTGGATTTGAATGCAGGTGCTGGCATTGAGACCTCTCTGTCATAAGGAACTCTCAAGCTAAAAGACATCATAAAATTAAAGTTTTCTCTTGAGCTTACATGACTTAAGTACTTAAATTTGAGAGGTGCATTTTCCATTAAAAATTGTATTTTAGTAGTGACCTAATATCCACACAATATTTCACTCTTCATAAAGTCACACAATATTTCACTCTTCATAAATATTGGTAATAAGCCATCTAGAAACATTACATAACAAAACACTAGTTAGTATTATTAGGAATGCAGACTCAGATGGATGTTCGTTATTTGCCTCTGACTGAACAGCCACGAGTCCGTTTCAGTCCTGGTCTGGAGTTCCCAAATGAGTTTTCTTCCATCTGCTTCCATCTGATTCTGACAATAATTCTCTGACCATGCCTTTCTGGGGGTGTTTTTTCTTTATTTAGGGGGCATCGTGTGAGCGTTGTGGAGAGGGATTCATGGAATTGGTGAAACAAAGACCTGATACTTTTTTGTTCTGCTTCATGTTCCTGTAGTTTTTTTAGCAATACGAATAAAATCCTCATAATTATGGAGTAACTAAAATAACACTTTGATAGGAAAGAGTAACTCTATGATTTAGCCAAATAAATAATGGGCAGGTGTTGGTGAACTGTGGTTGCTTGAGATGGAACATTTAACCAACTCTCTTCTACTTGATTAGCTGTCACTCTGAAACACAAAATAGAATTTATTTTATCTGATATAATGCAAGCTATTAGCACCATTTCTGTAATTAACTACAAGACTATTATAATTAGGGAGAAAAACAGGATACAAGAAGTAGGAGGTATATCTGGTTATTCCAGCATTAAAATATGATAAAAATAAAATATGCATCAAGCTTAGCTACCACTAAAAACAGCTCAAAGAGAGAGTTTATGCACTATATTCCTGCATCAATAGCCTTCTTCGTAGCCATATAACAGCAGCTGTTTCATAGGAATATTCTCATCAGCATTCTGACAGCAGTAATTTTAAAATAATACTTGAATTATTATTTCTTGGTTGCTCATCAGAAAAATGGCACGTTTGGCGTGTCTGTGACACAATGCCTGTATAAGCAGAATGTGAGATGTGGAGCAGCATAATTTGAAGTAGAATCTTCAAGAAGAAAATCCTGGAAGACGCTTTTCAACATCGGTTTGGGAGAATTGATCAGAGGTACAGCGTGGCAATGCACACTTTGGGGAATGCACCAGGCTCAGGCAAAAGTAGGGAACAAAGTCTTCACTTCATAATTCCTTGGTCAAATCCTCAGGACCAGATGATTCCTAATCCTCTGTACCTGTGGGATTGGATGTCAAATTTGGAAAGCTTGTGCATCAGCATCCTGCAACGAGCACTTTCCATTGGCTTTGGTGCTGTTTGCTTTGCAGATGAGGTTAATATTTGACAAGAACGTGCGTAAGAATGAACTGCCATGATAGCAGTCTCAGGATTCCCCTCTTTGCATAACGAGTGTTTCTGAAATGAAAACATCCATTTCATCCTACTTCAGAAAAGAAACTTATTTTTAGGAGGAATTATTACTGCCCAAAAGGAAAATACCAATGTGGTGAGATAACTTGAAGGGAATATTATTCCTGTATGAAGCTCTATCTTTTGGTGATGAGTCACATTGTCATTTTATCTCCAAATCCTGCATTCTGACAGGTCACAGTTCTCAGTATTTGCTGCTAAGCACTGGTTCAATATGTATATAACCTGCTCTGTCACCTCAGGTGCATACTTAACAAAAGAAAATAATAGAATTCTCATGATGAAGCATTTGCAGTTTTGTGTTTTCACTAGTTTCCATCATGATTCCTTGTTTTCAGGAGAAGTATAGTTTTCAAACCTATCAGCTCTTGGAACTTTAATTTAAAAACACTAATTCAAGTCATCTATGATGTCTGCTACTTCTACATTCATTTAATAGAGCTTTTAGCTGTATCGCTCTATTGTTGGTTTCCTTTTTTTAAGTACTTAGAATGCATTATTGCATTAATGCTCTTCACGGAACATTGCAAAACACTCAAATTATTTTGCTAATGCTAAGCAAGGGTTGCTGCATTATTAAACACCAGAGGCTTGGCAAATTACTATAAACGTGAGTTTAAAGCACATTCTTCAGGTGCCTGAATGTTTATGTATCAGGACAATAACACAGACATTTATAGTAATGCAGCATTGCCAGCGGAGTGTATTATAAGTTCAGATATTAGTGTAGTTCAAAGTCGTATTTAGTTTCAGCTTTATTCTAATTTCTGATACATAATTTCATCCCCAAATGAGCTTAATTAAATATGTGAACTGCAGAAAGTTGTACATGTTTTTGTAAAGCAAAGCATTGCTCAAGCTGACTCTGCAAATGCTTCATTTTCGGCCTAGAGTTCAGAACCACTGAAAAGCTCCACAGCTTTTTCTCAGGCATGAGGGATTCTGTCTTTCCTCTGATCCTATGTGTCTTTACACATAAGGAAAATCAACTCCATATTTTCCTCAGCTGCTTTTTCTAAAATTCTTATTCCCCATTCTTCTTCTCTCCTCCAGTTTCTTTCCAGCAGCCAATGCATTTTAAGATCTGTTTTTCAAGCCTGTGTGGGGTATTCTGGATCTGACAGGGGTGTTGTGTTTACCAGAGTAATTTACCTCTTGTGTCCTAAATCCAGCATCATTCTGGGACCGCATATCCCACAAAATTTTCCCTTTATTCTGCTGTCACAGCGTTGACTCCCATTTCTTTGTGATGAATTCATGAGTAAAAGCTCCCAGTGCTGTTCTCCCACACAGATAATGACTCCCTGTTTCATATTTTCATTACCCCTTAGAAATAATTAAACAACAGTATTTGGCAATGCTAAAAATATCATGCAGGGAAATGGAGAACACAATAAAAGATAATGGTTTTAGCTACAGCAACAAAAGGAAATGTCAATAAATAGTGTAGCCATGCTGGTTTTCACCTTTAATCAGGTCAGGGGCCTTCAGCACAACCTTTTAGACAGGTGTGCTCTTAAAAAAGATGTTTCATAGCATTTTATAGAGTCAAAAATTTGATGATTTGATGCTGTGGAAGTTAATATAAATGCTAATAAAATTCTTAATTAGATTAACACATAATACATATGTTATTTTAAAGATTTTTTTTCTCTTTAAAGGTGGTATTACATTTTTAAGTAGCAGTATTTAGACGAAACACTATTGTCTAACATTGTCTTTATAATCCTACATTACATAACTTCTGTTGTACTCAAAAGAGAGCATTAATCGTGGAATATATTCTAAAGCTGTAATTAGCTGCGCAAAGACTCCTGGTTACCATCTCTTTGGGATGTCTCTAGTCCCGAAATTTTGATGTTTCAGTGTTAGCCAGAATAGAATATCCTCTACAGAACATCTGTACTGCATAGGGAATGGGTAATAATTAGATGTTGAACAGGACTGGTAAATGGAAAAGCTGATATTAATCAGGAGTTGGATCTAGTTGAAGGGAAAGAAAACCCACATATAAATAATTATATAAAGTCAAAAAGTGATAAAATTTGGATTTTATAATGTAAGAAACCTTTAACCACCCTGCAAGAACTCTTGAACCAATCTCTCGCGATTAAGAAACGATTCATGGCCACTTTTCAAGAAAAATAGTCATAACTCTAGAGGGAACACAGCTGGAAAAGAGCCAAGAAGAAAATAAATTTGGAAATCAAGGGCACAGTTTTCCAGGTTTTCTGCATGCACAATACTCCAGGAATGGATCCCAGTGTACTGCAAAAATTCCAGAGGTTCAGCAGCAGAATGTGAATCTGCAGAGAACACCTATTCCTCTGCAGGTGGAGCCTGCAGTTAAAACAACCAGCTGATAATGAAAAATAATAAAAAATATGGTTCCTGACAGTATTAGGTCGCTAAATTAGGTTTCCAAATAATCAGCCATTACAGTTTCATGTGATAATTACAAACGACGCAGTCATTAATAATACTCTGCAGCAAGGGGGTCACTGGCTTGCATAACCCATGCTGTGCATTGTAGGAAGTTCAGTGGTGGCAAGTTTCAGTTAAAAGCTCGTCAAAATATCGTCCTGTGGCCACAAAGTGCTGTGGCTGCTCTGCATTGATCACTGGGTGTGTGGGGAGCCGTGGAAGAGGCGGAGGAGGAGTGGCAGAGGCACTTTTCCAGGGTGCAGATGGTGTTATGCATGGAGCAGGGACACAGCCAGGACAGCGCTGGAGCAGGGACACAGCCAGGACAGCGCTGGAGCCGGGCTGAAGGCACCGCAGAGCAGCGCCTGAGAGTGCCTCACATGAGCAGGTGAGGCCAAAGTCTATATGGAGACTTGGAAAAAACACTGCTGATCTGGCCAGATGAAAGTGAGATAAAAATGAGGTGCGGGAAATAAAGGACAGCTGTCACTTACAGAGGGGGTGTCACGCACATCCACCCACACAAGTGAAAACCTCTTTGGAAAATCGCTGTATTTGAGCATCACCAAGCAGGCCACAGGCAAATCAAGGATTTGTTAATGCCTTCCTTTACCACAGTATGCAGGGCAAAACAAAATCATTTGATTGGAAAAAAGGAGCAAAATATGGTTTACATGAAACCTAATGAGAAGTATCCAGCTTAGAGAAAGTGAGAGCAAAGGAAAGAAAGGAGGATTTTAACTGCAGGCACTTCCTCAGCTGATGGGCTGCAGGATCCCTCTGAAAAGTTCTCTTGGTTGCAAATTAAGTTAATTTTGCAAAAGCATTGCCCCTGACCCCATTACTTGGTATGTAATATTGAGGAGCTGGGTGGTAAAAAAAACCCAGTAGTATCAGCTTTTCTCAAACTGTGGTCTTTACCCAAATCCAGCAGTTTCTGCTGGTGCACCTAATGTTTAACTCCTTGCATTTACTCTAGTTCTATGACAGGACCCCAAAAACCATTGATTGCCTCATCAGTGTGCTTTTCTCATGGAAAAAAAAAGAATTGGGTTGCTCTCAATTGTTGTGGAGCTGAGGAAATATCTTGTTCCTTCCTCCTTGTTTTCATGATACACTGCTTTAAGCCCACTGTTGTCCATTCTGTGCACTAAAGCTGCAGGCCCAGACAATGAAAGTACAGAGCAAATTCTGCAGGGCTGGTTGGAAAGCCCCACAAGGCTAAGTCATGATAAAAAAAGGCTGGAGTGTTTCCCTCCATTCCTGATCTTTATTTGTGCAACTACTTGGCTACAGCTAGATTGGCATATTCCTTTAAAAACAGAATTTCCACTGTGTGTTTCTAAAGAAACAGTGACTCCCAAACGAGTCAGCTGTGAATACTAAAGAACAGGTTAAAATAATAAAAGTCTAGAAACAGGTTAAAAACACCTTTCATGTAAAACTCATCACATTCTTAATTAATTTCAGGATATTCAAAGATTAGATGCTACATCTCCAGTAAGAAAGCAGACCTGTACAGACTCAGGATATTAAAATGAATTTAATCTCCACAATATTTTTATATAAACAAGAACATCATGTCAGAGCTTCCTGAAAAACATCCCGTCGTGGGTGTAAATATTGAGATTTCTAATTTGAAAACAGAAGCTGTGATAAAAGGCAGAGTAACAGAGTGCCTGGGAATTGGAGTCCCCCTGATAGCCAACAACACCAAAGGAGGGGCATGGTCTGAAATTCCTGGTACAGTCCTTAAATTTGGTAATTCACTAAGTCCATATTGTGATAAACGATCTCTGAATTAATCAGAAGTCATTGAACTCTAACAGCAGTGATTTCATTTCATGAAAAAGAGCTCATTAACATGTTGACTTCTGATCTTTTGACAGCAAAGCTGTTGATGTGAAGGGTGGGGGGGTTATTTTTTATTTGGTTTATTATGTTTCTCTTTTATCAAACAGCTAATCACAATCAAGGGCTCTTGATGTTTCTTAAAGTGTCTTTCACTTTGAAATTCGAGCCAGGAATTTTCCTAACTTGCCTGTGATATAAAAGGTCCTGTGTCCAAATTACCTGGAATGTTGCATCCCTCAGGTATTAGAAACAAGAGTGGCAGAGGACAGACTTGAAGTTTATTCTTGGAATAGAAAGCTACAAAAATGCAAGTGCATAGATGCCAAATTTGCCTCCAATGAATGAAGATATTACAGTGAATCCACACTTAAAAGTCACCCAGCATAAAGTCTTAGTGGCTGAATAATGGAAATTTTCTGTCCATAATACTGTGAGATGTGCAGATGGTTGAAAAATGATATGTGATCTCATGCAGTGCCTGCTGAGTTAACAAGAGAATTTCATTCAAGAAAAATAGTACATTTTAGTTCCACCATATGTGTGATTATGTTTTCTTCATACCCATGGAGAATCCCTGATGTTAGAAAACAAACTATGATAGCCCATTAACATGTCCTCCTTTAAATAATTTATTTAAACACAAGAAGCTTACATTTTTGTAAAAATAACTTGCACAACAAAGATAAGAGCTGCAGTTGAGTATTCTTGGTTGGGTTTTTTCCATAGAATTGTGAGCAGAAAAAGAGAAAATGTATTACTCATTTCTCACCTACAAACAGCCTTTGGGTCCATACATGGCTCCTAATAAAACAAAATGCTGTCAGAATAAGAAATATAAGGCAGAAACGGTCATTTCTTGTCTTCTTTCCAGAATTCCTCACCAGACAAACCACTGCTCCTACCTTTGGTTAAGGTTCCTGTTTACCAGAACCAAATTTCAATTGGTACATTGAGAGTAGTTCCTATTATGTATTACCCCCAGTGTTCCACAGCTTGGATTTAATCACATAAAATTTTATTGATAGTTGTACGAACAATTTCATTAGTATCTATTACAATAATGGATATGGTACCCCTTAAAATTACAGAAGTCTGATTTGTTTCTCTACAAAAATATGGGCCTTGATTACAGGGCAAAAAGATCTATTGAAATATTAAATGACTTCTAAGTATCGAGAAATATGGGGGTTTTATGATCAATAATTAAAGAGAAATCCTTGGAAAATTACTACTATAATGTTTTCACCATTTCCTCTTGTTCATGCTGCTCTTCACACACTGGAGTGAGGCCTGCTGAAGTCCCTGAGGTTGGTGAGGATTTCTTTCTCTCCTCAGCAGCACCAGGAATTATCCAGAACATTGCTGCATTCCCAACTCCAGCTCAGCATCACCAGGAACAAGCAGAAAACGCTCAGAAAATGTCTGTGATTCTTTCCATCTTCAGGTCACCCTTTCAAAGGCGCACAAGCTACTCAGAAGTCACTCAGTATTTTTTTCTGTCTGGCAAATTTATCAGCCCGGGATTTTTTGACATAACAATTTAAAGGAATCCGGTCTCTCATTTGGTTCATCACGGCCGTTGCAGCATCCACGAGTCTCTTCCTGGGACTTTCAGGTTTTTTGTGAGCTCATTAGGATGTTTTCTTCTGTCACAGATCCACAGGGACAATTTGATGTTGGTGCTGTTGTATGTTCCTATGGGTTTTTATTTTTCTTTTAATCTTCAGGTGCATACAGACACCTGCTTCCAAAGAAACAGGATCCTTTAGTCTCAAAGTACAAGTAACCCTTGTCCATCCAAAAAGGATGTAAAGGGAGTCTGCACTTAATTAAAATGTCTGGTAAAAAAAGCTTTAATATTCTGAAAAAGAGTGTGATGTGATATGATGAGAGAAAGAGGCTTTACTGTCAATTTCTAGAGACCTTTCTGTTTGTTAGTTCCACTGAACAATGGAATTTTTTAAGGTATTTTGAAGAAGGTATCCTTTCTGGGGGTAGAGTTTAGAAGCTTGTTCTGGGTGTGTTACCTGTCATCTTCTGTACTTTACATTTTGGAAAAACAAAAGACTGTATTTTCACAGAACAGTCTTGTCAGAAAGATCAGAAGACCTGGTATTTTTTAGATCACTCAAAAGTTATTCTTTTGACAGTGCTTTGACTGAATTTCTCATTTTCTCTGACCTGCGTGTGCACAAGTTGTAGCAATCTTTTTCTTTCAGCTATGTGCTCTGCATCCGAGAAAAAATCTCCCATTTGCACCACTGAAAGTAGTGGGAGTTTGGACAAAGAGTTGAAACCTGGAGGCTGAGAACATCCAGGAACTTTGGGATAGATTGGCTGCGACTGAGTTGTTGAATTGTTGAATTATTTCAGCCACCATGGGAGAATGTTTGTTGCCTCACGTACGCCAAGACCAAGTTCTGGACTGTGAGGGATGCAGCCTCCTGCTACTATTGCCACTTAACAGAATATTGCTGTCTGCTGGAAAAAAAGTGTCAGGCTCACCAAGGGCAAGAATCAATCACTTTTGCTGACAAAATATGCTTAGACAAGCTTTTTTAATAATAATAATATTTTTGTGGCGTTCTTGGAGGGGGGGAGTTGCAGAAAGAAGTTGCCCAGAGTGATTTTTTCCCCTCTTTCACGCACTTACTTTTCTGAGCAGAGGAATGTTTAGAGTTCCTTTGCTTGAACTGAGAAAACCAAACTCTGCTGCTACAACAGCTGCCAGGTTAATACCCCTTAGAAGTCTCTTCAGATGTCAGTGAAGCGCCAGCAGTGTGCACAGACACCTGTGTGTGCTGCTTTGTAGTCTGTGTTGAAGGCAGATGCCATTTAATGAACTCAATCTTTCCAACATCTCCTTTGCAGCTTTTTTTTGTAGAGTTTGACTTAACATTGGTAAATGTCAGCCTCACGAGGATGCGAAGAGGGGAGGCAACCTGACAGAGCTAAGTGTGGAAACTTTTTGATTTAAGATTTGCTGGTACATCTGCATCCATTTATCAGAACCTTCTAATTTTGAGAATTACATGTTAGATTTCCAGTTTTTCCTACAATTATTTATTTGAGGTAGCAAGGCAGTGACAAACATGGGATATAGACCTCACTTTCTCATTTTGCGGCTTCAGTAGTCTTTGGATTAAGCTGTAATACCAACCCAGGCACTGTGAATGAGGAGATCCTAAAAAGAGGGAGAAAACAGCTCTGCATCCCAAAATATCATTTGCTTATAAATATAAATGAGATGGCAGGAAATGAACAAAAAAAAATATTTCTTTTGAAAGTAATTTTTTTTTCTCTGCCTGCATAATGGAAAAGTGTGGCGTTTAAAATTTTCCTGGAATGTTGAAGTTTGCTCAAAATACGAAATGCATCAGATTATACTGTAAAAAATGAGAATATATGCATGGCATAACAGTAATTTACATCTCTCTAGATTCTGAAATTCCCCAATGCCTGTAAAATGCTTTAGGTTGTCCATGTCAGTGAGCTGGAAATTATCGTGATGTACTTGTGAATAAAGCAAGACATGAAGATGTAATGCAATTACTGCAAAGTGCATGGCAAAGCAAAGAAAAGAAGTTTTATCTGCTGATTCCAGGGCTCATGCTCCAGGAACAAGGCTGGATTTATAAGCACTCTGACAGGGTATAAGGTGCTTACGTTTAGGCACAATATAATCTACATTTCTTTCTGTTATCAGGCTGCTTGTGTGATGGTGTTGGTTGAATATGATAATAGAGGTATAACTGTATGTGAAGAAGAATCCCAAACAATTGGCACAAACCATGGTTCTGAAGAGTTTTCTGAGTCTTTGCAGCACAGATCCTTACAGGAATAACTCGAGTGATGACAGCAAACTGATCACTGTTTGACAAAGGGATTCTTCTCAACATATGGAAATAATTATTTTCATAATTGTCACAAATCAACTTTTCATATTGGAGCAGATCTTCAGGTGGAAATTTCCTTTATTTGGCTCAAGAAGGACAGTATTTTAAACAGCGTAAGGAACAGTGTGATGACTTTTTCCATTAACTTATTCTAGCTTGAGTGGAATCACCAGTTCCCACTGAGAAACTTTGTCCCCAGATTTCCCAAGTAAGAACAGAAATTCTCTGCACAGGAGACAGAAGCGACACGGTGCAGCAAAAGGTCAGTGAGCACAGTGTGTTCAGACTCCTCAACCTGAAGTCTTAAGGGTTCCTGTGAAGAAACACAGAGGACAAAACACGGTTTTCTATTCCATCGTTGCTATAAACAAGCCAAAGGGGAATTCTTAAACATTTTTAGGTTTTGAAAGGATGAACTAAAAGGATTTGACATTTTCAGATATTTTGCTGTTGTTTCTTGAAGGCAGGCACAAAAAATTATCTTGAGAGGCAGGCAAGAGTTGATGCAAATGGCGAGGAAGTGTTGCTTCCTTGCCGGTAAAGGTTTTGAGGGGGTTTCTTGTTTGTTTGGGGGTTTTGGTCAGTGCTGAAGTCAAGCTCTTGGACCAGATGATCATTGTAGGTCTCTTCCAACTGCATTAATCCATTCTGAAGTTGAAAAATCATTCACTCTTGTTTAAACAGTTTTTTTTCTCTCTCTCTTTCAACCCGACTCACCAAAGTCAGTGGTTTTGCCTGTCTAATTGATGTGGTCACAGTGATTCAAACATTCTTATCCCCTGATTTTTCCTACAATACTTTATCAGTAGGGGATTCTGGTATCTCTCAGAACATTTGTTTTGCAAGTGGCCAGGTTATGACAAGTGTTTAAGTTCTGACCAGACCAGTAGGGACAGAAAATCCTGTTAAATTTCAGCTTTGGAATTTGGGAGAGATGGGGATTACTGCTTTCACCCCTGAATGTGGAGAAATTTACAGCTGAGCATGCTTTAGGCCCATGTCATATCAGAAGTCAATGAGGTAAATACTGACTTGGTCATAACCTGATCTCTCAATTTCATTGCAAGTGTCATATCAGATATTTAATGCCCTAATTTCTTTCATTTCACAGTGAAAATCTGTCCTGAATAATTCCAGAAAGAGATTTGACCTCAGATCTGGGCTGAGATGCTGTAGCTTTTGTGTTTAAAAATCCAATATTTTAAAAGCCTCATCTCTCAAGTATAGCTAAACAAAGCATTTTTTAAAAGGTTGGAGAACAAAGCAGAAAATGTTGGTCCTCGATAGTTACTCTTTACAATCTTGTAGGACCAGCACTCTGAGATTTCATATTCATTGTGCCATATTGATTTCCGGTGCCATTTCAGCCTGAAAAATATTTCTCTTTCACTGCAGGCTCCCCCATTTATGCTGTTTCTTTTCACTTTATACATAATAGGTCAATTTATGATCCCATACATACTTTTGCCATCGAACTGTCTGGAGGCTGAGCCCTCAAGAGAATTCATTTAGAGTGACTGAGCGATGCTTACATGGTGTCAATCATGAATTACTCTAAAATAACACAGAGCATGAGTCCTGTACCCCCAGCTGGAGTTCTGTATTTAATGCTGACCACTCACAATCATGATTTTCAGTTCTTTTTCTTCTCTTCAGGCAGTGGCCTTCTCTTTGCATGATTCTATGTCTGGTTCTGGCTTTAGTTCTGTGGTTGGACAAGTTCCATTAGCCCACCAGGAGGCCCGTCCATCAGCTTCCTCGTGGCAAACCCATCGGAAAGATTTCACAGAGATATACTTCAATTTATGCTTCAGAACAGGAAAAAAAATGGGGGCAGTGATGGTAATTATAAAAATGGGTGATGACTGACTGGAAGAAAAAGTTTATTTGATTACCACAGCAAAGGGATCCATTTGCTAATGAGAAGTGTATCATTAGTAGAAGTTTTCCATTCACTTCATTTGTAAGATAAAAAATAAGAATTTATTCAGAACAAACATTTTCTTTTATCTTGCTAGTCAAAAGACCTCTTGCCAGAGTCACAATGACACTTGACATCTCAAAGCAAACGCAAAGATGGAGTGGAATAAAAGCATTGCACATTTGATTTGAATAAAAGAATTCCAAATGCTCAATTAAAAACAAAAAAATCATTTGAAGTTAATTATTCTTAGGCATGACATTCACTTTTACAGATTATTGCACTGAAGTCATCATACCATATGTGTAAAAACAGTCCTTTTTCTTGACATCAGCAGTACCAATTTATGGGATGTCAGAAATGTTTTCAGTGGTGGCTTCATCGTTCTAAACCCGTGATAACATAACGGGACTTGTGTACTTTGGTAATTTAGTGCCAGACTTTCAAAGTCACAGAATCTCCCAGAGACAGTGATGGATGCTGAGAGGGATTTGGAAGAGCACCCAGCTTGCTGCAGGCACAGACACAAAGAGGTTGTTGCTCGAGTTCCATTTGCCAGGTGACAGTTACACCATCATGAAAAAATTGTTGGCCAGATTGACCCATCTGCCTTCTGGTCTTTGTTAGCTGCCAGAATAATGGGGGAATCTGGGCCAGGAACTGTAACAGATTAGTTCCTTGCACTCTATCTTCTTGGCAGGCAGATGTTCTATTAATTAATTTTTTCTGTAGTAATTCATCACCGAATATTTAAGTCTTGTGACTCGTGATTTGGAAAAGGAATACTCATTTTCCTAGTCCATGAGGCAGAAACAGAACAGGACCAGATGGTCCAATGTGGCAACACTAGAGATCAATGAATAGCTAAATCTAGATTGCCTCAATCTACTACAGATTGTTGAAAACTCTGTGTGTGTGTGTGTGTGTGTGTCTGTGTGTAGCATCTCCTGGTTCTCAGAGCTTTGTAGTTAGGCCACAATACAAACTATTGATCACAGCAGAATCAATTAGTATAAGCAATGGCAGCATCTACCTTTTGCTTAGGGTTGGCTCTCAGTCCCAAAGTCCCAGGTAGTTTCTTCTAAAATAAAATAGATGAATAATTTTATGATAAATAATGGATGAAACGATTGATGATTAAAATGCTGCTGTTTCTGATCATTTTGAGTATAATGAAAAACAGAACAGATGAACCACAACATCCACTCCTGCAGGCTGGAAACTGTTTGCCTCTCTCAATTCATAAAGATCTTAGAAAGTTCCACTGTGTAGTATCATTAACTTCGTTAAACTTTTCCTCTTCTCCTTCAACAAGCATGTGAGTGGCTCAGCTGTGCTATCTGGGACAGTGGCTTTGACAGGAAAGATTTTTGACATTCAGTCATTGGACACTACAGAGCCCATTTTTGCAGGTGATTTCATAGCTATTAAAATAGCAATGAAACTCTTGCCTTCATTGTGTTATTCCTATATTAGCCAAAGCACAATTTTTCAGTATCCAAGGTGGCTTTTCCTTCCTAGACTAAAAAAAATTAGAAGTGACATCTAATAAACTAGCAATCTAAAATATCATTTTGATAAAACCTGCCCATAAAAGGGATCTTACTTTTTACTCTTGATTAAAATTTGTAAATTAAGTTTGACATTATTTAAAAATTTTTATTATTTTTCTCATGCTTAGTCCAGGCATGTCAAGTACCCCTTTGGCTGCTGAAGTATTTCCAGTATTTTTGCCCCCTTTTCTCTGTCTCTCTTTCCCCTCAATGAAAGCTTCTGGAAGAAGCGGAAGCCACCAAAGCCCACAGAGGATTTATCAGCTGATTTCAGAGTTGGAATAGAACCAACAACATTATAAAGTACCATCATCTTAATTATGTTCAGCTTTTACACAAGTTTGTAGATTCTTTTTAAAAGAACTTATTCTCCAGCTGTGTTTTACTCTTCCAACCTGATATTAAATCTTTTCTGTTTTAATCTCCTTTTAACATTGAAATTCCTTCATAATTTTCTACAGTTTGCAAATTTTAAATTGATTCTTGCTAGCACTGAGATGTAAAAGTTAATTGCTTATCTGGGAGAAAAAACAAAAGCACAAGATGAAAATGAAGTCATATGATGGATTTAATTTGTGGAAGTTAATTCACATCCATTGCTGCTTACATTTGCATACACAGAGGTTGCTCTTACCTGTCTGCAGAGCACAGGAGCAGTTTATATCTCCAGACCATTATGCATTTTCCCGTGGGTTTTTTATGTCTTTTCTCTCTTTATCCAGATTGAGTTATTATAATACTTTTAAACATGAAAGAAGGCACCAAAGAATGATGATATTCGATTACCGTATTCTGATTTATACAACTATTTGCATCTCTAAACACAGCACCCCAGCCTTGCAATCCTTCCTGGAAAACCTTATTGGTGGTTGTGGTGAGCCCTTGGGCTGGCCTGCCTTGCTGTCTGCTAATTTGCATGGTATTTGGGGAGTTTATTCCACATTTGGGGATGCAGTTATGAGATCTTAGTTAAAGTGAGGTTATCCCTAGAGCTCCCTGGAAACCAAAGCTCCTGCTCTGCTTCCTGAAGCTTGGGTAACTTGGATGCTCCGTGCTGCTGCTCTTTGAGTGGAACCATGAAGCTTTTTCTCTGTGAGATGCTTCAAGGTGTAACAGAAGGCATCATCAAATGGATTATAAGGCTCGTTCTGTCCCCTGGGAAAATCCTGCTGGATTTTCAAAGTTTCAGTAATTTCACTGATTCGTTCTGCCTCTCCCTGATGCAGAGCAGTTGTGCTGCCACAGAGAAATGTCTGTGCTGGAAATACAGCATCCACTTTAAGGCGCAGGAGGCAAGAGAGTCTTCTCACAGGAGTGGTAAATTATTCTGAAAGGAATGTTTCCCTTTCAATTTTAGATACCTGCAACGTTCAGGGATTGCCAAAAAAGAAGGTTGGTCTGAAGAGAGCATATAACTCATTCAACTGAGGAGCAACACCATGTGTGCATAAACACAGCGTGATGTTTAAATGTGACCATTTTTCTGTGTTTTGGTGCTTTTCCCTTCTTTTTCTCCATTATTGTGCTCTTTTAAGAAGTCTGGTTAGGCAGAAATCTCTAGTGGGGGGAAAGTTTGCTCTTGTGTCTGTAGGAGTGAGGGAACAAGCTCAAGAGAGAGAGAAACTCAGAGATTCCAGGTCCGAGCAAGCAAATGGTGCCAGCAGAGAGCAGAGAGGCTGCTCCCAGCCCCTGCTGAGCCTGGGAGTGCTGCAGGAGCAGGGCAAAGGCAGCCAGGGCACAGAAATAACCAGGAGATTTTCCTGGGGACTGTGCAGAGTTTACTGAGTCTCAGAAAGTCACTGAGTTGACTGCAGTCAAACCCGAAAGCAAGAATCACCTGCAGGGACACAAGAGGAGGTGAGAACATTGTAGGTCTCCCTTCTTCTCATATGTTTTCCTTGTCTCTTTGAATTTTCTGTTTTCCAAAAAATTCTCTTCCTAGTTAATTTTTTAATAAAACATTTGAGTTAGTCTGATTAGGATTGCAAGTGGTTTGGTCTTCATTGTAGCCAAATTATAACTAGATCCACCTCAAAATGGGCAAGAATGTCACTAGTAGGATTTAAATTTGGAAATCAGAAATGTTCTCTCTTCTGTACATTGCTACATATGCACAGAGTTGAGATTTACTTTGTTAAACAGTTATAGTGGAAAAAAAATCACAGACTGCACAAGAAAACAGTTGAAACTGCTCTCTAAATCCATCCCTTCCTGTAGCAAAGCCTTTTGGTAATTCAGACTGAAACTATGTTTCTCAAAGGCCAAGTTTCATTTAAAGTGGAGTTGCTAAATAACTCCAGGGAGAAAAAAAGAAAAATAGTGTGATTTAGAAAGATTGCAGAACAACCACACAAAAAGTAAACTTGACATTGTCTTAGTTGCACAAAACTATGTTATTTTAAGAAAAGGAGAGAGACTGGTGTCATGCACTCCATTATATTTTCACAATAAAGTAATACATGCGATCGAAAATATTGCAAGGAAAGGAGAATAACTTTGCAAAAGTGATTTCAGGAACTCCCTTGGATTCACAAGTTAGGATTTTGCTGTAATAAGTGATAATGCAAAATACATTATTCTGTGGCAGCAGTACTGCCAGACCACTTCCACAAAGATGTTAATAGGATTTTCAAACTCTTTCATGTCCAAAAACAATGGCTGAAGTCGGAGATTTACTCAGTGGGCTTATAAAAATGTGTGTAAAAATACCCCCTAAACCCTCCTAGCACCATATCCCAAAGCATCACATACTTCCTTACACTGTAATTTTCATTACTTCCTTTTAAATTAGATTGTCTTTAAAAAAAAAAAAACAAAGCACTTGGAGATGCTTAAAACTTTAGGTAAGTGATGTCACTCGTCAGGCAGTGACCTTATCCAGCTACTCACACTGGATATTTTTATATTTACAGACACTTCTCTGTCTACAGAGGAGGTTTCAAAATGTGTGGGGTATTTTGAATGCAAGCAAGTCTAAAACGGCTTTTTTATTAAAATGTATTTGGCTGATTTAAATGTAATCCATCAAATTGTTCTATTTTGTCAGCTGCTCAACTACTCAATCTTCTTCTAAGGCACTGAAATATTAAAATTTATGTTAACAGGAGCTCTGCTTAAAGTACAGTATGCTAAAACTTGCTCCTGATAGAAGACCAGTCCATAGGTTCTAATCAGTACCAATAAAAAGTCACTGATATGATTTAATTGACTGAAACACATTTAAAAAGTGCTGCTGACTGATATAACCTGAGCAGTTCATGCCATTTCTTAATTTCCTTTGTAACAGTTGTTCTTATGAATTTATTGTTGATCATAAATGGGTTTAAGTGGTTATTCCTGATGGCTCACCAGAGTCTCCAGGGTGCTTCAGTGAGCCCATTTCCCAGCACTGGCACAAGGAAATCTTGGACTTCAGTTTTCCTAAGCATAAAACTTGTTTTGTGTTTGTTCTGAAATTAAGGATAATAACTTGTTCTTACAAAGTAAGGATTGAGATTTTTGTCTGTTAGAAAATTATTGCAGGAGTAACCCAACTGTTAAAGTATTGCTACATAATATCACTCTGTATTGATTAGCCCTTAAAACTCTTGTCATAGGTGCAATAATTGAGTCGAAGTATTGAACATTTATGCCTAACTGCTTGTTTCCTTCACCTTTCCCATTTGATCTTTCTTAATGTTGACAACTTCTGGCTTTAATTTTTCCTGCTATTTCTACAAAATATTCCCATGTACTCATTTTCCCAAAGCTTTTCTGGACTCAAAATCATTGTTAAATGCTGTAAGAGTGGAGGTGCTCCAACAGAATTTTGTATATAACTATCAAAGGACGCAATGCTGGAACAAATTCAGTGCTTAATTTCAATGTACTGAAAACAGAGAAAGAAATAAAAGCAGATTTGTAGCAGTTTTGTTTTGCTGTACTTGTTATTTTACACCCCCACCCAGGAGCAGCGCAGGGAGGGTGGGCAGAGCTGCTCATCCTGCTCGACCCGGGCTCCGAATCGCGGCGTAACCATTGAGCTGAACGCTCACCCAATTAGACTAATTACTTAATTTGACAGGTTATTTGTATGGTCAAGTTCTGATAACATTAACTGTGGATATGCTTTGAGTAAAGAAGGTGTCAGAGCCCTTAGAGTGTTTCAGGGCCTCGGTGGCCCAGAGCATCCTCCCCACCCATAGTCCTGAGCCCGGCTCAGCCCCACCTGAGCTGGGGTCCAGATCCAGCCTCACCAGCTCTGAGTCATGGGCTCTGCTGACATCATTCAGGATTTTTGTGTTCTTTTTAAAAAGTTATTTATCTCATGGTAACTGTTTATTCAAATATTTTTTTTATTTCTCTTTTTTTGACTGTTATATTGTGTCTGGTTTTGAGCAAAATCTGACAAAGGCAAAAGATATTTCTGTCTTACGGCTCTAGCACCGATGTCATGAGGAACAGGACTAATCATGCAGGTAATTAGCTGATTAAAGAGGCACAATTTCTTTGGACACTCAGTGTGCCTTATTTTTTTTCAGAATATCTGCTTTAAGGCCTTCTGATGCTGCAAGATTTAGGAACTAGCCATGGAAATAATTTGAGCTACATGAAACTTATTTACTGTTCTCTAAGCACAGCTGGCAGCCAGTCTGTGCAGGTGGTCACCACTGCCGTGGCATTTAGGGCAGGAAAAATGCAGTTGTTGCAAAGGGAGCCCTTCCAAATATGTTTTGTCCAGGGTAGTTTATATTCTAGCAGGATAACAGAGAAGTTGAAAATGCTTCTAATTTTAGGGCAGATGCAATAACTGTTCCTTCCACTAACCTTTGGAATTAGGGCACTGCAAATATTAAAGAAGCTGTTGCATCAAGAAAAATGATTGGATAAGAATGTTAATAAAATAATATGAATTCTTTTCATGAAGGCTTGGTCAAATCATTAAAAGATTATTTTATGTGACCAATATTGCTGCTGGAATGAAAACAAAATTGACCGAGTTACAGAACACAACATTGTGGCAGGAAATATTAAAATGGGACAGAACAGGAAATGTTCTTTATTAATGTTCTCTTCAAAACATTGGCTGTTATTAAGAAACCATGATCATGGACATAAGACTTGTCATTCCAAATTAAAAAAATAAAAGGCCACTTTTAGTCAAATATTCTCTTCATGAGAAAGGTAGGCACTTAAAAAAAAGAAGTGGCTCAAATATCATAGATTTTTTTAAAATTTCAGAGCTATTCAAAACATATATTTTTCTTATATCGAGGTATGATCACATTACATCTTCATTGATTTAGATAACTAATTATATTTGTTTAAATTATTTTTATTTTTTATTATTTTAATGAATTTTATTTTTTTAATTCTCACTACGAGATGTGTAGATGCTATTTCACTTATATATTTCTAGTCCATATTTAAAACATTAATTATTTCTGCCCGAGTCAGATCATGCAGCATTGGAATACCTTGAACTGAATTAGGAAAGTTAACTTGTCAAGGTTCATTCTAACAAAGAAAAAAAAAGGGGGAGGGAGAGGGAGGAAAATTCATCCTAGCAATACAAGTGGTTGTATTTCATGGGGTTATTGTAGCAATATAATTGTAACTTCCAGGTAACAGACAATGTACTCCAGCAGTTTATTTTCATTAATATTATTGTTGTACTATCCAGTTATAGACTCAAAGTGGCAGGCACAGCATCTCTTATTCTCAGCCTCTGTCATTTTTAATTTATGCTGATTGATTTGTTTAATGTCAATAAAAAGTATTGCACCTTTGAGTTGATTCTAATTAAGATGCGATGCATCCTTAATGTATCTCCTTATCTACAACTGGTTCCAAAATCAATATGACCTCTTAAACAAAGATTCCAGGCTATTTGGTATTCACTGTAGAAATTCATAGTACTGAAAAATGTCTGTGATCAGCTAAGATAAATCTCTAAAAATATTAGGCTTGCAGCTATAACTTTAGCCAAAATCTCTGTCTTGTGGATGATTGTGCTGAGAATCTGTTCTTTTGCCATTGCAAAAGCCTTTTTTCACTTTCAGCTACCAATGACCCAAATAGAGCAATAATAGGGATGGGATATCATTGCAGCGGACCAGCTGTTGAATAGGAAATAATTTCTTTCTTTCAGCAAAATTATCTTACCTGTGATTGTCACTGCTGACTGTATTTCAAATAGATCTGCTTTTGTTCATAGGTAACTCCTCTGACGCTGCAAAAATAAAAACGGACCTGACTGTAAGTAATTTTCTGCATTTCATCTTTAGTCACTTGCAGAAGTATTCATGGAATATTAACAGGAAGTCTTTACACCACTGTTGTCTTTACTGAGTGAATTGGTGATCTTTTTATGCTCTTTATTAAAGATAATAATTAAAAAGTCAAATAATGAGTTTACAAGTCTTTGTTTTCCCTAAAATATGAGGATCAAAGAGCGACATTTACTAAGGAAAAAGAACCCTAGATCATTGAAGATTATGCATCTAAAATTCAAAAGAGTGACATTTTAACCTATTTTCATTAGAAATAAAGCATTTTATTTCTGCTTAGATATAAAAGTAAGTAAGGAGTATTATTAAATATGAAGTAGGAATTCTTTAACTGAGGGGATAATTTTTGGTTGGAGAAGAACGTTTGCTTAAAATTGAATCTGAATACTTTGTTCACTTACTCAGAGGTGAAATGGTCAAACCCCAGTGGAAAATGCAGCTTGTACTCCAGAAGAACAGTAACCCACCACAACTCGGAACATGACAGGCGGATTTAGAGTGTTTTTAACAAAGAAAAGGGAGGAAATAACTTCAATCTTCCCATTTCCATGGTCTTTAGTTCCCTCTAACAGTTTATGCTACTTGCTTATACAACACTACAGAATAATCACTGTTACCATCATAAAAAAAATTTATTTCTTTTTCTTTCTTGGTGAAGTAAAATGTCATGGTCATTCAGATTTGTTAAAAATTGTTCAAAATATAATCCAGGAAGTTTATCAAGGTGTACAATTCTGGACTGGAAATGACAAAGATGAGCTTGTTCCTGTTCAAATGTGCGTGCACCAGCAGTGAAGCTCAAAAATTTGTATTCCCCATCCACTCAGCAAGAATTGTGGCATTGTAGAAAAATTGTTGAACCATGATCATGAGAGTAAATATTGGAAACTGATAATTTTGCTTCCCTACTACGTTGGGACTCTTGCAGCCTCTCCTGTGACCTCACCCGTTTATCAAAACGTAGATAATGGAATGTGAGTTTTAATAAGAGTTCTATCCTTTACATAAAGACTGCACTGTCTTGCATTAAAAATTTCAACTGACCATTTCTCCTATTTATTTTGTTTTCTATCTTTATGTGCATAGAGGAATTTGGATTCGCTGTTTAACTGGATTTTAATACATACATAATAAAAGGTATTGATTACAATGAGAGAGAAAATTGCCTTGCAAATAAAGTACTCCTGATTCTCTTCTCCCAAGAGATAAATGCCCATCTGTTACTACACGAAAAAAAAGGAGGTAATTACAGAGTTAATGCTCTGAAAAACTTGTTAGTTTGTTGTACCGTTAAAGGTGGTTGTAAAAAAGTATAAAAAAAGTATTGTCTGCAAATGATAATGTGGTTCTGATGATAAGCAATGATAAATGATAAGCACTTGGTGTAATTTACATTTTAAGTATACAGAGTAGCAAAACACATCCCTTAGAGTCGTACATATAACAGATCTTTTCGCATGTGGTGAATGTGCTTCCCACTAAAACCATGCAACTAAAACATCTCCTGAGGTTGTTAGGGTAGTGTTCCAAGGCATTTCCTGTAGTGACAAACTCTGAGGTTGCCTTAAGCTGTTGATCTTATATTTGCTGAATCAGGATTTCACATAATTTCAGCGCAGTTTCCCTGTTTTCTTGGGCTTTTTTCACAGGTTTCAGTTAGCCCTCGAGCCATGGTGCTGTTTGGCTGTGCTGCTGCAGAAAAGCAGTGAAGCTTCTCGCTGGTGTATTTGATGTTCATTCTCTTCTGCTGCTCAGAGCCACTCTGTGATACAACATCTCCATTTCCCACCCGAGTAGGAGAAACTCTTCCTCTGGGAGTTGAAGAGAATTAGAATGCCATATGTCAAGTCTTTATTGAAAGCTTTGCCTGTCTTGCCTTGCAGACCTGTTGAGTTTGTTTGAGCCAAAATGAGAAGTAAAGACCAGCTTATAGAAAATACAGCATGTCAGGAATGTTACTCCAGGTAAAACTGTCTAAATTCTCTCTGGCTGTAGGATAATATTCCATAATCAACTCTTTATCCATTCCCTTGAGAGAAATAATACTGGAATAGCCGTGACTCGCTCACCTAATAAGTGAGACCAAAGAAATTTGAGTTTGCTCAGCCTGTTGGTAAAAATGCACGCAAATGCTGTTTGCAATCGATATTTCTCCACAAGGGTCCGGGGACTGTAGTAGCAAAGACAGCAAAGAGCATAAGTGATCTTTCTGCATCCAGTAGAGCTGTTGATAGGCTGAAAAATGAAATGAGTATTTGAATGTTCACCTCGGAAGGAATCATTCCCGTTTGTAGCCACATGACTGTGCCACAATATGGAATTTGTATGGTTACTTGTGAGGCCACTTCCATGGAGTCCTGGCACAGGTGGACAGCCATCCTTTCTAAAGGTGTTGCTGGAAGCGGTGAGAGACAGAAAACCTCTTCTGAGAAGAATTGTTCATCATATAGTAAACACTAGGTATTAATTTTTATTTTTAGTTCCTTTTTAGCCAGTTATGTAAATGATGAAGAGCTTAACTCTCCTGAATTATCAGCTTTCGTTATGCGGAACAGTTGCATTTTGCCCTCGTTTTAAATTAAGTTCCTAATGTGTTTATGACACTGATAATGGGTTACTTCACTAAATGCATCATTACGAATCTGTGTAACACTCCTCTGTTTGGAGTTACACAAATAAAAGTCTTGACAGAAAGGTTATGAACAGGCTCAATCACTGGCAGCCTCTTTTTACAAATGAACAAGTTACGGTTTTGGAAGAGCAGAATTTGTGCCAGAAAAACAGATTTTGATAACTGAGCCTGTCAGGAACACGCTGAAGGTCAGCATATCTGTGGATGAGACCTACTGTAGAGCAAACAATTTACTGGATGATTCAGCAACATTTCTCGAGGAGTACATCATTCATCATTGTTATAACAACTGAGAGGCAAAAATGTGATTAATTTCTTTCTTCTGTTCTGAAGCTTGGGAAGCATGCATCAATTTCTTTGTTCATCAGATAACTCATTTCTGAAATAGATCTGAAGCCAAATAGCTAAAGCATTTAATAGGAGTATAATTGTAAAGTTGTCTGTCAATTTAGGGTGGGGTTTTTATTTATTATTTCATAATACAGTGTGAATGCTCTGTATTTCAAAGATTCCTGTGGCCATTGATTGTATCATGTAAACCACGTAAATCCAGTGGGTGTCTGTGCCAAGTGCAAGGCTTGCAAAGCACACAGGTAAATTTGTCCCACCCTACCATCAACCAATTTTTGACAGTGACATAAAATAAACGTGGTGTTGGCAGTTGTATGGAAGCCAGGCTGTGCCAGGGCTGAGAGGAGCACGTTGTCAATGAATGCCATTATGGATAAAATAATACTAATAATACTCCTACTCCTACTCCTACTCCTACTACTACTACATATAATAATAATAATAATAATAATAATAGTAAAGTTTGTCTGCTGCAAGCTGACATTCCTATGTCTTCTGATTCTCAAATGGTCAAATGGCAATATTTTGCTTTTCCAAAGGAATGTCCCCTTTATTATCAATGTTTTCCCCTACATTTTTGTGTCCCTTTCTTACAACCAATAGCCAAGGTAGTTTGCCAGATGCAGCCTAATTCCTGTCACAAAATGATAGGTTAGGACCAGACAGTATCCACAAAGTTCTAACACTATTCTTTGTTAGTTGTTAATTCCTTGCTTCTGTAAGATCAATTTCTAGAGGAACCCTGAAGTTTTTATTTCTTCCTTTCCTTACACGCAGTGTGTAACTTTGTGGTCTTCAGATTTTGGGCATGGGAAGGTTTTAGTTCACCCCTAAGAATTTCTTGCTATTTTTATTAGTGCTCCACAAGGTAGTTTTTATCATTTTTTATATAACAGAAAGCAAGTTTTAACATCAGTTTTCCAACTTATCATGAAAAGATAATTCTAAAATCTAGGAACTTGATCAAAAAGTAATTTTGTAATTGGGCTGCAGGGGAGATTAAAACTGAGATTTGCATTAGAGCTGACAATTTGGCAATCAGATTTGGTATAACAGAAAACATGACCTGAATCCATCACAGAGAATTAAGAAACTATAAATTATTCACTTATATCCTTCATGTTTCTAAAATAAAATTTCTGTTATTTACAGGCATGTCCTTATGATTTGATATGTTTAGAGAAGTAGAACTTACATGTACCTACCACATGCACTATTTCTTTAGTAAAAGTCTCCCAAAAGAGAAATAAAAAAACTAAATAGCTTCAGAATGAAGTATGACCAAATGTAATCTTGGTTTTGAAATGTTGCTTTTGGTTATTTGCTAAATTTAGATCCTTATCAGCAAGACCTGAGTGATCCGAAGTACTTTTAATTAGGTCCGCTTTCAATTCTTGTTTATTTAAACATGGTCCACTGATGTTCTCTATTTTTTGAAATCTAGTAAAAATTTGCGTGTTAATTCAACATATTTTCTGACCATGAGAAACCGAAAAATTATCTTGAAGCTCACCATAGCTATTTAATTTTAAAACAACCTAGGGTCTGAGCCATGCTCTTATCTTTATGCGCTTAGCAGTCACCCCCCAAAAAAAGGAGCAGAAGCTAAAATGCACAGAGTTCGGAATGTGCAAAAATCCAAATCACTTCTCTTTGACTATTTGTTTCTTAAATCAAAACTAAAGAAACTTCAGGAAGAAAATTATGTCTAAATAAAAGGTACCTTTGATTTTCTACAGAACGCATTTCAGAGTGGTGTTCGATGCCTCACGCCTAGCCAAACATCTTCCTACAAAGCAGCTAGGAAAGTGTACAAACTCTTCTAAGTACCACTAGATTGTAGGACAGCTGTTCAAGAACTTAAAATCTATTAAAAATTCCAATCTTTCCCATGTGGGTGATAAACCAGCTGACAATTGCATAAATACATCAGTATAGGCCATAAGCAATGACTCTTTGCCTCATTATTTACCTTTCATGTTGCACAAAATCTGTTACAGTTCCTATAATTCAGTTTAATTTCATCAAGTATAAAACTTTGTATTACCATATCTATCCTATTAAATATTTTACCCTGAAGGTTTACAAATCTCTCTGACTCGTGGCTGGCGTCTGCTGCTTCATGCAGCAGGTTTTAAGACAGAAAAAAAACCTCTACTACTTGTTTCAGCCTTTTTGTAATTAATATGGGCATGTGGTAAATGGTAAAAAACCCACATTCACTGGCATTTTTTTGTTCCAGTTTAAATGTGTTGATTAATAGTGAACCATTCTCCAATCCTGTATAAATTCGTCTTGGAAAATGGGTTTCAGTATTTTACGACTGTGCTTTTTAAATATCTGACTACAGCACAAATTTCTGATTCTCTGTTTATTTCATGATGTGCTTGCAAAGATTAAAGAGATTGTAAGAAAGAATATACAATACAAATATAACAATTCTCACAGAAAAAGAAATAAGCAAACCAAACCCACGAAAACCAACCCAAAGCAGAAATGTGTACTATTCAAATTGATTTGCCGGTGTGTGTTGAACTAGCAGGTGGAAATGAAACGTGCCTGTATTCTCCTCACAGGTGGAATGATTATAAATGTCAAAGGAAAACGTTTTTTACTCTGAAATTGAGGGTTTTTTCTGGCAATTGACTAAAGAGTGTCATCAGTTGTAGCACACCAAGCATGCAAACCTCTACTAGGAACTGTCCAAAGCGGGGAGGGGATTAAACAGTCAAAATACCCTGAAAAATACATTTTGAAGAAACACTTACGGAGAACTGGCAACTTGAGCTCAGGTTCAGGCAGGACATTCCAAACGCAGGAATTTTTAGGTCTCCTGATTTAGTCACACCTGCTTTTTGTTTGCTTGTTTTTCAGGCTCTGAATGTTCAGTTCCTGGCTGAAAAACCACCTTGCCCTGGCCAGGAGGTGATGGGAAGAGCAGAGCTCTTGGGCAGAAGAGCATGAAAATCTCAGGTTAACAGGGAAAATGAATCCAGTACTTTTACACATTTTCAACTTTTCACCCCTCCTGTGCCAAACCTGCTCTGTGAAGTGATGGCTGGATGCAGGTATTACACCCACAGTCTTTGTGTAGCCTGTGAGCCTTGAGTCAAACATAAATATCAGTGTCACAGCTCTTTCCAGGACCGAGGTGTTTACTAGAAATTATTCGTTGTTCAATAATTTCATTGCTCTTAAAGGATGTTTGTTATTGATTTGATACACATATCTGTTCGCACTGCACAAAAATTGGTGCATTTGGAACAGACTACAGCCTATAGAATGACTTTTAATACATTTATGTTGCTAGTTTGTTAGAAAAATCATTCTTAATTTGCTTTTGAGAATCTTGTAAATATTTGGAATGACAAACAGAAGGAAGATGACAAATCATTTTAAAATGCATATACCGAACAACAATATAAACCCGAGATATTTAGGGAAACAAAAGTGATTATTATCCAAAAATACGTATTATTTACTATTTTTGTTCGGTTGGTTTTAATAACAACATTTTAAAAGAAGGAAGAAGGAAAGTCTGCATCCCTGAGTAGCATTTGTGATAAAAATCAAGCTTGTAAATTATCCAAATAATTTTTAAAAATGCATTGCTTTCATGTGAATGTTGTCATAAATCCTCCTCTTTCTCTCCCTCTCTCTTTGTCTCCAAAGATTATTAAAGGTAAATCTGAGGCTAAAAGATATAAATGTGATGTATTTACGTATTTAGGTGCTTGGGTAAGGTCTTTGGAGTCTGGGGAAAGAAATCTGTCCCTCACGGTGCTGCCACACTCTTGGAGTGATGAGTCTGCCCCGAGACATTTCTGGGAGCATTTCATTGCAGAACCAGAATCTCAGTCCTTATTTTTGGGCTGTCATCTCCCAGTACCATCCATTTCTCTTTATGTGGAGGATATTTAGGTCATCTCATTTTCATTCACGTTCCATTTCTAAACTGAAGCCTGGAAAGCTAATGGTGCATACCTCTAAATGGTGTGTTAATGGTGAAATGAATTCACCTGGTAATTAAGGCACTGACATTTGTGAGTGCAACTAGGTTTGCAGAAGGGCTCTGAAACCTGAAGGAGAAAAAGCTCACCAGTCTTTCTCTCTAGTTCACTTTCTAGGACAAATATATATTTTACAGTTCTTAAGTGGAACCAGTTTACGGCACCACTGAAAGGATCTTCTACCAAAACTCAGCTGTTAAAGCTGAAAGCAGAAATGCCCTGGGCAGAAAGGCAGTTGAGCATTAATTGTGGTGTGTGAGATAGCTGGCAGATTTCTTCCTCTCACAGTTTTATTTGTTGTCTCTCCTACCTGTTCCATTCAGTGTTGATAGACATCACTCAGATCTGTCGGTGCGTTTGTGTTCTATTACAGCCTGCAAGAAGATACAGCAAATTCCCCTAAGAGTCCCAGGAGAGTTTTCACTGGAAATGCTTTCAGAAATATCATTCTCAGGATATTTTCATGCAATTGTCAAAGGAGGAAAAAATTCTAGGTAAGATATTTGATAAGATTTTAACTTGAATTCTTTAAGATAACTTAATATATTCCTCATGTTGCTAAGCACAATATTACAGAAAATACTTATATTTCTCTGCTCCTACTTCTCATCTGTGGTACTGATACTTCAGTACGTTTGTAAGTCCCTTTCTCACTTTCCTGAACACACACCCTGGCTTTATGAATCTATTTATCAGTTTATTGTTAGCTCAGCTCCCTTTTATAAAGGAACTGCCAGTTCTATCACACAAACTGCTTCTTCAAACCAGCTTTATTTTTCAATCTGAGAGTGTTTCAGAAAGCCGAGTGTGAACCTTCCAGGTTTTTTGTCTTTTCCCCCTCCTCCTGACAAAAGTGAAAACACGAAGGCCCTTTTGCCCGTTGTACATTTTACTATTTATCCAGGTGGCTGTGCAGTCCAGGCTGCATCCTGTGACAAATCCCCTGTCATCTATTCAAATGACAGCAGTCCCGAGGCTGGTGGTGCTTTGCCGTTTGACAAGGTGTTCATAAAAGTGTCTCTTCCATCACCACCGAGTCCATGAATATCATTCCTTTTCAGTACAGAATATATACTTGAATGCTATTTCCAAAAAGCTTTTGAACTACGGTGGTATTTGAGGAATTTGACAACAGAGAATTTGCTTTTTATTGTGGGCAAAATGATATTTTTCTCTTCAGCATCCATAAAACATGGGACACTGAGGAAAAGAGGTGTTGGTTACCTGTTCTTGAAGTCAAATAATGTCAGTCTGGGCGGTTATTCTGCTTGTTTTGCAACCCCTGGTGCCCCAAGTAGCTTCAGAAGAATTATATCCTTGAGATCAAAGGTTAACAATTTTAATTCTACAAGTATACGTCTTCATTGGAGAGGTTTTGCTTTTGGCTTTTGCCTTGGAGAAAAATTTAAATTCCTTTAAATAATGCAATACTAATTCTCTTTTATTCACAATATTATTGGTTTATTTTTACAAGCATATTTTAGGATATTCACTGATCTAAGCCAGAAAAGGATATTTTAAAGATAGAAGAGGGAACCACAATGAATTGAAGGGCATTGACTCTCACATATCTTTGATAATATTACCTTTTATCTTGTCTGCATTCATCTTTTATTCTCTGGTTCAACATGACTGGTAATGACACAATTACCAGTGTAAGATGCAATACTTGAAAATATAGGGTTACAAAAATGGGTCCATTTAATGATTAGGTTAAAACTGATATAAAAAAAAATCAGTGTTTTAATATCCTGTAAGAGCAATTAAAATCTGTATTAACATTAGCCCTGGTAGAAAGAGTTTCAGAATTATTCCTCGTCCACATTAATGAGCCTTTATTATAGAAACCCCGAGGTATTTTATATCTCACATGGAAGAATATAATTAGACACAAATTGATAGGCCTGTGCCTGGTACAAAATTAGAATTTATAGCAGATGATTCTGAACCTGTTGTCTGCCTAGTTTTACCCCTAGCAAATGCATCTGCAAGCACTGTAACTAATCCCCAGGAAAATCTGTAACCAATCGGCAGGACATTTCCCATTTCCTGATATACAAACCATTACAGAGCCAGCCAGGTGCAATCCTTTTTCAGTTTTACTAAACACTATTGAACACCTAATGACCTTGACAGAATTATCTGCATTAGGGTTGGGAGTGCTCATCTCCTTCATCTTGGTGATGACGCTGCGTAGCAAAGCAAGACTTGCAGTAATGAAGCCCCATAAGAACTATTTTAGTGTGTTTTCCTAGCTCCCCTATTGCCCTACATATTCTTTTTAATTGTGTTTAACAGCAGTTAAGTAATTTTGTGCTTATTATGGTGCAGTATTCAATTCAGCTTCCTTCCTGAGAATAAAAATAGTATGAGGCAATAATGCACTGTCTTACATCTATCTGTGGTATAGATAGAAGCAGAATTATGAATCTACCAAAATAAAGTTCTTGAAGTGTCTGGAAAATACAAATTGCCTTTAGCTAAAAGGTCTAAAAGTACTCACAAGAGTTTATTTTGGGAGCTGTATGGTATAACTAACAGGAAACACTGAATGATGGTAGATACAAATCTCAGCCTCTTCCTGAAACAATAGTTCGTGGGGAAAATTATTCATGCCTGCCTTGAAAATATAACCCAAGACTGATAGTGTTTCATACCTCATTAGCTTCTGTGATACTCTGAGAACAGAAGAACGAGTGTGGAGAAAACGTTATGTACAAAAAAATGGCCTCCACTGCTTTTTTCATTCTCTTTCTAAACTGCCAAGTCATGATCCAGATGTTAAGATTATGTTTCATATATGAATGTTTTCCCTACGCTAGAAAACAATCTCAGTGCTTGCATCTGAGTGTTCAGTTATTGGATATATTAGGTACAGGATCAGGAATTCAGCAGAAATTGCCTTCTGAAAACTCTGCCTTCGGAAAAAACCATTTTCTGATAAAATTCTATTCAGTCAAAATCACCCTAGCTTAGGTTTGAGGTGCTGTTTCTTGCTTATTGTCTCCTTGACAGCACTATTAGCAAAAAAATACCATTCTGAACCGCCTGTAACGAATTTGACATCACAGCAATGTCTCCAAAAGGGACCCAGACACAACTCCAGGCAGTGTGGAGCTGCTGCTCTGCAGGCTTGGAGAAGGTCACGGGAGAAATAACGCTGCAAACACCTCCATAAAGCATGTAAAACCCCATCTGATCAGGCACCTTTTTATCCTGTCATGTATTATCTGCAGGTGAGGGGGAGAGATGGCACATTACAGCTGTTGGACAGATGGGCAAATTAAGGGTGATATTTCAGTGTGTGCTACAGGGCTGTGCAGGCTGCCTCGGCTGAGGCTGCATGGCCTTGGTGACTGCTTAAATGTACTCCTCGTTACACATCCTGATAAAAACATTCATGCTTTTTGCCTAAAATACTTTTCTTTCCTTACCTCGCAGCGTCGCTAACCTTTAAAAGGAGATAATTCAGTGTCATATTTTAACATGCTGTGAGTGGGACGGCCTCAGAACAGCCGTGTTTATTTGGAAATAAGTATTCCTGAAACCTCCTCTGGTTTTCTGCCTGCATCTTGAGACAAGAGCACACGATAGACTGAGGTTTGAGGTCCTGCTAGGAGGAAAGTAGCATTTTAATGGCATTAAGTGCTACTCTTTCAGCAAGTCAGTGGTGAATTCCCATTAAGTTTTAAGGAAAAGAAAAAAAGTGGATTTATAGACTGACATTTTATATGTATTTCAAATGAACAGTGAAACTCCTATAACCATCCCTCAGACTTATTTTTCTTCTGTTTGACCTGGTTAAAGCAGAATTTGTATTTGACAGTAATCACAGGAGATAAGGTTGTCCAACAACTGGCATTATATTTCAGTTCATGCTTAGATAACTGAATACACATTTTTCTGTTAATTTTGATCAAACTTTATTTTTATGCCAAAAATGTGGAAAACTTTGGGAATATGAACCAGCACATTTTCAAACCAAGCTTTATAATAGTTTAAACACAGATTTTTACATATATTTCAACTTTTTCCCTGTGGAGGAGCAGCAGGATAAAATCAGTCATTTGCCACTGAGCCGTAAATATCAAACAAAAAAGGTTCTCTTTGCTCCAGAAAATGAGGGGGATTTAGCATCCTGATGCAAATTCTGGGACCTAATCCCAGCTAAAGTCTCTGAAATATTTCAGATAAAGAATGATATTAAAACCATATGTTTAAGCAATCGCTTGTTCTTGATCACATTCACTTTAAAAGCCAAAAATTGACAGTTTAGTGCCAAAGTAGCTCACAGGGAGACTATTGTGAGGTCTCCTATTGTTATTACTGTCTCCCTGGTATTTTTGGAGACAAAAAGTAAAACATACACAATAATCTTCATAAGGTTTTCCATCCTGATTAGAGCCCTCTAACCAATTATGAAGTTAGATGGAACATTCTGGTATAAGCTGCTTTTGGCTGACCACTGATAATCACAGAGTAATTCCGGTGCTGTAAGAAGTGAGGAGAAGAATTAACAGTGCTGACAATTAATCTCTTTAGCACAGCTGATGAAACAAAGTAAAATATTTATGAGAGATAAAGTAGATTTCCTGTTTCAGTGTTTACCTTCATGTTTACTTAAATAAACTCCCACTCCCTTAAGACATAGTGATATTTCTGACTAAACTGAAGCTATTGATCATGGAATTAAAGTTTATGTCATGTCCAAATATTTTAAGATAGAATGGAAATTCAATATTAAGTACAATTTAAGTCCAATAAGTAGCTTACAAATATGGTTGTTTTTAATAAATAATCTAATATTAACAGCTAGATTTAGCTAATATTTTTTTAATTTATCTGAAGATCTCTTTTGCTTAGCTGCTTTAATGACTATTAACTTCATGTATGCAAACAGAAAGACAGAAGATCCAAAATCATAAAAATACATCTGTCTTGTACTTCCAGGACTCAAAACCTCGTGACCATATCTGATGTGTCCATACCATGGAAAGAAAAATATACTTCACAAAAATTAGAAGGTCTCTTATTCATACAATGCCATTTCTTTTTCCTGGTTTAGATTCCACACAATTTAATTTGAATTCCTGTTTTAGCAATAAAAGGCACACTAGGTTTAGGAAAAAATAACTTTTTTTTTTTCTTTGAGCTGCTGAATTGTCATATTCTATTTAATATTTGAGTATTTACAAGCCCTAAATCATGAGACTTAAACAGTCTCCCTCCCCCAAGAGCTTTTCAAATTTTACAGCTTTTAGGTAAAGTTTCCATTGATAATGACAAGAGCTGTAATGCTGCAATGCAAATATTCTGTATGGTGTGCGTTGACTTTGTTCCACATGAAATTTCAAGACATTCAAATGATCTAAAATCAACATGACACGTATTGAATGCATTGGAAAGAAGTCAAGTGACAAGCCCGAAAATGAAAAGAAATTGCTGAGCAGGTGTGCTCCCCAGGTCTTGGGGGGACTCTCTCTTCTCTTGCATGTCTGTTGTACAAAAATGAAAATATCCCTTTCTAAATTTCTTGGTACTCGGCTTGGGAAATAGTAAATAAAGAAAAGGCTCGATTATGAACGTGTGGGATCTCAGTGAGCTGGACTAGGGTAGAATGCAAATGCTATAGATCCCAGAGACACTCATAGCAAGCAGCTCTGCAAAGCCTGTGTTTGATATGTCTTGTGCTCATCAAATCTCACGTTCCTTCCTTAAGGCTGTTTTATGTTCCTTCGCTCAGTTTCAGTTTTTCACCCTCTCTTCCACACCGGGTCTTTCCTCACAGCTCTCTCATACTGAGGTATGACCTTTCAGGGTCTCCTTCCAGCAGGAATCTCCGTTTCTTCCCGCCTTGAGTCACAGACCTACAGGAAAACAACTCCACACAGAGAACAAACTCGGACAAACTTTAATTCGCCACCAAAACCGATGGCCAAAACTAAAAATAGAACCCCATGACGGTGGGGTGGGGTGAGGGTGCTCCTGCCACCCTGACACAAACAAAATATCAGCTTTCAGGCAAAGCATTTTAGTCATGCAGCGTCACCAGGCTGGATTTGATGGCTGGATTTGAACAAAGATCCCACCAGGCTGGCAATTTCTTTTCCTTCCAGCAGTTCTGGGTTCCAAAAGGGCATTAAATGTTTTAGTGATCTGGTACCTAGCAAACAGACATGGTGCTTGAAAAACTACCTTTGTAACAAAATTGATGTATTTGTCAATCCCGGCTTTCAGGGCAAGCCCAGAGCCAATGCACTTTGTGCTGGATAAAGAGAAATAATTTCAGGAAATGGATAGGTACGAGGGATGATATCAGCTGCTGATAGTAGCTGAATAATTGTGTACAGAATTATCTAAGTGAGGGACTGTTGTGGTGGAAAATTTAGAGAAAAAAGAGCAGGTATTTGGGTAGGGAACAGCTCTTGTAGACACAGACAAGTGGACCAAGGCCTTCCAGAGTGTTTCACAAGGCACACTGCTGACTCTAGAAAAAACACAGGAGAGTTGCAAGGAGAACCACCATCAATTTCTTCTGTTAGAAGATGTCCCTTTCCATGATGTGCTGTTGCATTTCAAGCCCTTTCACAAGAAAATTGAAAGGCAGAGTTGTTGCAAAGGGGTTGGAATGTGCACAGGTCCATGTCTGCGATGATCAGCGGGAATAGGGCAGCCTGTTGGAGTGAAAGCTTCTCTGGACTCAGGCCTAGAGGAAAGCCAAAGTACAGGAGTTGGACTGAAGCCTTTGGACAAGCTGAGATACATGAAGTCATACCAAAGGCAAATAGAAATATAGATTTGTTAACTTCTAGTAGAAATACATGCTAAGTGCCTTAAACATTAAAAAGCTGCAGCAGAGACCTTGAGCATAGTTCTTTTTGCTGTAGCAGCGTTATTCTTTCATAGAGTTTTCTATTTTAGACAAAATATGGATAGAACTGTATTGTTCACATTTTTTTAGATATATTATTTTAGACAAAATATAGAATGAAATTGTTCACATTTTTTAGATGGAGTGTTCACATAAATAATAAGAGCAGATAGAAACTGTATACGCAAATCTGTGTATCACCTATGTAATGCTTACGATTGTTAGAATTGGACCAGGATAGGTTAAGAAAAGAAAAACTAGAATCGTGTGTTAATTTCATTGGTTAATTAACAAAAATAATCCACACTTCTGTAAGAAGAGTTAGTAGTAGTCAGTTAGAAGAAATTAGAAGAAGCTGTTTGCTGCCTGCTGTTTTGCTGCTGCTGCTGTTTGGCTTTCCCATGTAACCCCCTTTGAACTCTGCCTTCAAGAAGCTATGAGACTATGAAATAAAGAACTTAGCAGAACAGCAGCCTCCTCTGCTCTCTTTTGCTCTGGTCCATGAAGGAAGGGCTTCCCATCAAAAGCTCAACAGCAGCCAAAGGTTCTCAGAGTCCATTGAATTTTGAAATGGAGAGAAATGGAATTAGACTTTTGTAAATGTCTTGACCCTCTCCAATCTTTAATAATTGCTGGTAGGTGCTTATAATCCAGCTTCAGTGTTTGCATAAAGGTTTTTTGTCAAAATAGGACACCCAGCCCCCAGAGAGAAGCATCCTTGTACAGAGAGATTATGTTTTGCAGAGGAGTTCTGGATGCAAATCCATGCAAGAATTTTAACCCAAAGAGGAACATTAGCACTGTAATTATATGGAGTCAGTTAAAAAATACCTAATTTTGTGATAGTTCCAGAACAGCAGAAACAAGCATTGCCCCTAAAGCAACGAGGGAGTTAATTGGAGGAGTTCTCAGTAATTTGCTTATCACTCTATGAGTTCAGATACCTGGACCCAGTTCAAGTTAATTCAGTCATGGCTGTGGGAAAAATGCCTGTTTGTTACTCTCTCCCTATAGCTTTTGTGTGAAATGGGTTTTTTCTTCCTTTCCACCTTATTAAAAGCCTTTCATCTCCTAAAATCAATGAAGCTATCAGCTGGGAATTGTTTGGCTTAAGTCAGGGTTTCTTTATAAGTTTCGCACACAGTCTTTTGTGTGTTTCCTTCTTAAAATTCACTTCATTTGTTTTGCTCAGATAATATTTTACTCAGGAATAATTTTTAACCTGTTTGACGGATGGACAGCCAGATTTATCTGTGCACGTGTACAAACAGCCCTCTGCACAAAACTAGACAGCTGACCTGTGCAAAAAAGCCTTACCTTGCCCTTTCTGCCCATCAAATATCTGTTTTTCCATCTTCCCAGCAGCCCCTCTGGGAAATGATCAGGATGGAGGACGGATGCAGTGGCTGGCCAGTACATTTATGTGGACTGGAGAGGTGATGGCTTAAGATCCACTTGTCTTCTTTCACTGCAAAGACTAATTTACATCTCCTACTCCTTGTAGCCACTGATTTTCATAAAGCTCCCAGGACCCTTTGTCTTTGACATGTCTTCTTTTCCAGCTTCTAATGTGCTTGATATTGGTGAATAATTTCAGAATTATTTCAAGGATAGATCTGACAAAAGCACTTATCTTGTTTTCTTAGATGAGATAAAAATATGAGACAAATACACCAAGAGGCACTCCTTTTTTCCCAGTCTATTGTGTTGTCTGCATACTGGTACTCCAAGAACAATTTAATTAACATATTGAGTGTAAAGCCAAAGATAAACAAATGCAACAAAAAAGCTGAGACCAGAGCCTTTGTTGATGGAAGAAAAAAAGAAAGAGGTGTTTATTTTAGAAAATTTTGGAGACAGGAAAGAAGTCCGTGAAGAAGGCAGTAATTAAGTCAGTTGCTAGTGAGCATCTAATTAAATATTTAGAGAAGGGTGGAGAATATCTTGTGTTTGGACAGTCTCAAAAGGGAAACAAAACACCAAGGGATGGTCAGTGAATGAAAAAGGGAGTTAGGCCAACGAGTCAGTGGAGAAAGAGACACAATAGGTAATGAAAGGAAGTTCTACAACGGTTTAAAAAGAAGAAAAATAAAAATAGATAATAAATATAAAAAGTTAAGCAAAAGTGTTTAGAAAAGCCTGTATATTTTAGGCATTTTCCCACTTTTTTGTTTATTTTTTTAAATCTTTTTAGATGAGTATGTACTGTGCTTGAAATTCTTATGCATCAAGACATTTTGTTTTCCCAGAGCCTCGGGATGTCCTCTTTAATTCTGGTTAGTGGTTATTAACACTGACACCATTGTCATGCTAATTGAAAACTCAAATTTTAAGCCTGAGTACTTAAAGAACCTTTGGCACTTTTGTATGTAATTCTCAAAAAACATTGCTTGAGAAAATCAACAGCGTTGAAAATATTTTTGTATTAAAAATGATTAGAGTGAAATAAGTTGCTGTCTCTGCTGCACTGAGCTTTGTTTCTGGTGAGCTTTGCTGTGACTTTGTAGAAAGCTGTTCTTTAAATATAAAGTACACAAGTAAATATTAAGGAGAAACAGTAGGTTAAACATGAGGTAACTTAAACAAGGGCAGTGCTAACTCTGACTCTCTACTGAAGGAAAAAATACTGATGCCTTCCCCAGGATTTGACAGTGACATGCTGTTAGGTATTAGTGAAATCACTGGGGGAAAAACATGTTTGTGTCTCATTAGCATCAAAGACAAAGCCATGGTGTCCTCACGTACCCTCTGCTGGGCCCTACCTATAGCAGCTCTTTAGAACTCTGAATTATTGAAGGTACAGAGGAACAATTCTGTGTGAAGCCATAAAGCACAGCCAAAATGCCTTGGGGTATAGAAATAACATAACTGGATGTTTGAAGCTCAGAGCTTGAATTTATAAACCCAAGTCAACATTACCTGATGCCACACAGGCCAGGATTGTGGACCAGGAACTTTGAGGATGTTTGGAGACATCTGAGTGTCTCCTTTGCACTGCTGCAGTCAATACATGTGCCTCCGCTTTTATTATTAGATAATCCTATCCAGAGCAAGAAAAAGAAAGAAGAGGCTGCAGACCTGTGCTGCAAACCAGACCTGTGGGTGCAGCACAGCAGATTCTGTCCCTAAAGGTGGGACAAAGAGCGTGAGACAGCAATTCTTTTCAGGATGCCTGAGTGCAGGCCCCTGAATTCATTGAAACCTTTCCCACACAGCCTCACAGCCTGCTGCACTGTCAAACCAGTGTGTACCTCACACTGATGAAAACACATCTTCCCCAATTTATTACCTTTCATTGCTGCTGCTCTGCCATCGCCTTTAAAATGCCACGGATCCGACAGGCTACAGCTCTTTCATTCTTTTATGTTTGATAATGCAGAGTGCCTTTACCTTTTTATTTCTCATAAATGTTATATTTGCTTCTATTTTCATTCTGTTGTAATCTGGATTTTACAGTGAATATAAAAGCCAGCGTGGAGTTCCATGAACACTTCCAGACAGCTTGTGGCTTTTTTTGTTTGCAGAATGTGTGTTTATTACAAATGGGGATGTTCTAGGACCTCATTAATGAACAGTGAACGCAAACCAAGAAAAACTCTTTTTTTCGCATTACTAAACCCCTCAGCATGTGAGATTTGCTTTTAGAGATTCTGATGGAGTGGATATTTTGGAGTTTTTTTATATAAATCTTATTTTTGTATTCAGAAAAGAAAAGGCCCTGAAAGAAGAAATCATGTGTGAAGCAGAGAAAGGAGAGTGGTTAACGAGAGAAAGGAGCAGGCACAAGGTAGTAGTGAGCAGAATAAGTGGATTTCTGTCAGAGGTTTTATAAGCACTGAGTTTCTGTGAGCAACCAGTGATTCTTATTGCAGTGGAGCCGATATATTGTCAGTTGTCATTATTAATAAAAAGAGTTATAAATTACTTGGCTGAAATACAGATCCTGTACTACTAAAGTCAATGGGAGCACATGTCAATTCCTTTACGTTCCACAGCAAATAGCTCTGGATCCACAATGCAGAAAAGTTAATTTTTCTCCTGTTATTTTTGGAGAAAGACTGTGTGTACCCTGTATGTCATTTAAACATTTTATGTCTTTAATTTGTCATACTCTGGTGCAGAGATAGGGTCAAAGAGGACATTTAACTTACTCTTTCTGCTGGTGTTCTTCCAGACACTGAGTAGAATAGCAGAATTTCACAGTTTGTATTAATTATGGGTGCAGTTAGGCTGCTATTATCACTATGACATTCAAATAATATTTAAAATTATTACATCAATGTTATTTATAAGGTCAAGCATGTCACAGTTCTATTTTTATTAAAATTAAAGACACCACTGCTGTAGGGTAATAAGCTTTCAGATTGCTTATTGTCATTTAAGGGCACATATAATTGTGGCCTATGGTACTTTAACTGGAAATATTATCTTCATGTTAGGATTAGAAAAATGCTTTCTGATTGCTACAAATATTTCCAAATCTATAATACTTCACCATTAGCTGGAGATATTTGGTTATGTCTTGTTAGGTGTCCATGGCACAGCTCTTCTGTCTGTTGGTTCCAAGAGCTGCACTTTTAGAACATCTTTTGCTCAATTTTCGTCTGACATATAATTATGGTAAATAACTTTTAGAGGCTTATAGTCACAGACTGTGTTCATGACAAAGACAGGAATTTGGGTTTCTCTTCCTTCACTTTCAAGAGGGGCTAATTCTGCTACAGATTTATTTAGATACCAATTTTGCTCCTGAAGGAGCTTCGTGTAATTGCACTGTTTCATCCAGCTGTGGGAGATGTCTGATGGAAGAACTGATCACTACACCACATAAAAATCAGTTTTGAAGTTCTGTCAGTGCTTTTGGACTGACCAAATTGTACATATGAATGATTGATGTGCAAAAAGCATTTAAAATCTTACTGATTCTACTATTGTCAAACAGATGAATAATCTATTCCTTCAGTTTTGCCAACAAAATCGACTCAGGGTATGTTTGAAACAAAGCTTAAAATCAAATTGCATTGCTGTAAATACATGAATTTACCACTCTTTACTAGAAGACAGTCCAGCGCAATTCTATGGTTCTAGTTTAGGATTTCAAGGCTAAGAAATGCATTGCAAGCTATTTACAAAGGGTGTAAAAGCAGCTGAAAGCAAAATTCAGTGACATCTCAGAGCGGAGCTGGGTTTTAAAGGCTCCAGTTTCCTTCAAGAATAGGATCATTGATAAATGTGGGGTTGGCTCTCCTCATTGCAGCCCAAGTATGAGGCCATGATGACATTTGGGTCACTCAGGGCACAGAGAAATTTTCCTTTAATATCCAGCTGTGAAGCAGCTGCTGGGATTGAAGCTGAGACAGACAGAGCACTAAGGAAACAGGATGTGCCAGCACAAGTATTCCTGAAAACTGCAGCCTAGGATTCACCAATGCTGTCACATGGGCCATGCAATAAATTGAACCCATATTTTTGGTGTATTTGCTTTTCTCTTTAACTTTTGCTACGTATTTTGCAATTTCAATTCATTTAGTGGGCTGACATTAGAGCAGTTTATTCTTAATCACTTGGTTTTGCTCCCGTCACAGGTGTGTGTTGCTTTTCAATGTGGTTGCTGATCTACAAGCACTAAGCAAGTTTTCAAATGGAAAAAAAGAAAAGCCCCAAACCATACCAAATTACTTTTCAACAATGGGTTGCTTTTCTACATCTTCTAATTTAATGTTTGAGCAAAGTTGCAATCAGAAAATGGAATTACTATCCTGAACTGAGAAAGATAAAATCAATACTTGTAACAGTTATTGCTAACCATGTAGTGCTTATAGATTTAAATATAGAAACAGTTTATTCTGTGGTATTTACCAGTGTCAGAGCCAAGAGACTTCCACAAGCAGGAAAACAGTGGGTGACTGACAATAAAACCACAGATACCTGATGTTTTGTAATATTGTGGATGTGGTTGAACAAGGAGTTTAATTGTAAAATACAGAAATAAAAACGTAAGTACAAATAAAAATAAAAAGCTCCTTCTAATTTTTCTGTGCTTGGCCCCCTAATGGAGCTTTAACCTATAAACACACAGGAGCCAGTCACTGTAGCTCAAGGTATACAACTATTGTTCAAACTTTTATATTGCTTTATGCAATCATAACAGGGAGAGCATTTCCTGAGTAGAGCAGAGGCTCAGCCTGGAACATCTGTAAATCCAAATGCATTTTGCTAAAAATGGGCTTGCTGGATTTTTAAAAGCATATGGTTGAAAAGCAGCTATTGCATCCTGCATTGCACAAAAATGCAAATACTCTGTGCTGAATACAGTAGGTAAAATCCTGACAGAGCTTTCACTGACTTCATCAGTTTTGATGTTGAGAATTTTGTTAGTGATTCTAATCAGATGATTCACATTATTGCTCACTGTAGCAATAACACAGAGTGCAGGAGATAACTAAATCTGGCATAGATGCAAGCTATATTTACTGCTGGTATGTCTCTGCTTTTAGCACTTTGCTGTAATGGCTTGATCATTAGGTCATAATGATCTGAATTAAAAAAATCCCTGTAAACAGCTTTGTGTGCAGCTTTCAGCACAATTTAAGTGACAGTGCCAAACTCAAGGGGTTTGTCACGGACAGAAGAAAACTTACTGTAAACAATTACGAGATTCACAGATAAAAGGATGCTTAAACTCTGCTTCTCTCTCTCCAGAATTATTTTCCTGCAAATAGGACCATCTCCTCTCAGCACTAAAATTCCTAGGAAAGGTGGTGTAGGCTCTCTGTTGGATCCATCAGCAGCCAGTCAGCCAGCACTGCCCACCTCAGCTCCCTGTGGGAGCTCCCTGCTGCTCCTGTTCCATGGGAAGCAGCCAATTAGAAGTAGATAAAAAGGAAAATTTTCCACAGGCAAGTACCACAAGCCTGCCCAGCCAGGAGGTAAGTCTTCAGAGAGGAAAATTGTCCTCCTGGAGTCTGAGAACACTGTCTTTTTATCATGCTGAGGTTGATAGCCTGGAAGGCTCTCGTGGGACTGGACATGTGCTAGCACAGTGTTTGATACCACTACATCACCACAGGAACCTGGATATTGTTCTTAATCACAAAAGATTGATGTTTTTGACTACTGTCCAATCTATTCTGTGAAATATCTGCCCAGAGATCCCTTGTTTTGTAGTTCACAGATATTATTTAAGAAGGGAAAATACAGATGTAGGAAAAAGAAATTAATATTTACAACATGTGCGCTTTTGATAAGAGAAGTGGATAAATAACTAGCTCTTGGATTTTTTCAGAAAAACAAATTAACTGAATGCAAATACACCACAAATTGTATCAAGGGTGTAAATACCAGGAGACTTAAAATGAAATTCCACATGAGAAACGAAAGAAGTAAGCTTCATTTAAACAAAGATATTTTATCTACTAGAGATAAACATCTAATCTGCAGAATACTGATCATGGCCAAAACCCTCCCGACATCTCCCAGGTAGAGTGTTCTTTGAGAAGAACAGATAATCATCTCTGCTCTTTTATCTTGGTGCTGCAGTGGTGCCCCAGAGCCATCTTGAAAGTTTAGAGAACACAGCTGAACTTTCCGCTCGCATGATCAGTTTGAAGCCCAGCTCGTGTTACCTTTGATATTTCTCTCTGTAGTGTTTGTACAGAGCGATGGAGCAGGAGATGCACGTTTTGTTTTCCGGTAGTTCTTTCATTATTATTCAGCTAAGCAGTGCACAGTGCAGTATATATAAAATATATACCCTTAATGACAATAAAAACACCAAAAAATCGGTCTCAAGCAGAGAAGGTTCTGGAAATTATTTAAATAAATTGGTATGATGTGTTTTCAAGCAAAGCCATCGATGTACATAGAAAAATTCAAATTGAAAATTTAATCATATTTATGCTGGTTTTAGTGTTTGATTAGGAATTTACATAAAATTAGGATATTCACCTTAAACAGACTGATTTTGCCATTATTGATTTAAAAAAAAAAAGGAGTTAAATAAAATATTTCATTGATGTTGGGTAGAATTTTGTACACAAGACAATAAACACCAACATTAAATACAACCTGAGGCACTGACCAGTGCATAAATATATACAAATGTCTTTGTCCCTGTGGGAATCAGTAAATTGATCTCTGGTGTTCATGCTTTAGACATATGAAAAAATAATCCTAAGAATACCTAGAAATAGTAAAACCATAAAATACACAGGTTAAATGAGAAAATTAATATATTCCTGCATGAGTCTTTGAAACAGGAGTTAAGAATAGTGTAACATTTGACACTAAAATTGCATGATGAATTAGGTTAATTAACTGGAAAAGTTAATAATCTCCAGAGCCCGATAGCTTTTGGAAAGGGAGATCTCAAAGAGTGTCTCAAAAACAGTAAAATTCCTTATTCATACAGAAGTCTCAGTGCAGCCTTGGAGAGGTCTGTGGCTGGGCTGGTTTTCCAACACTGTTATTATTATTATTAATAGTTACTATTAACTTTTGTTGTTGTTATTATAGAAATCTGTCACTTACTTGTCCATTCAGATTCTAACATGCAGTTTGATTAGAGTTTTGTATTCTCTTCTTCCCAGAAATATGTAGGAATTTTCCATTGAACCTTACCAATTTCTATGAGTTTTACAGCTTAATGTGTGCTGATATTTTTAGCACTTTGTTTTGTCATTAGAAATACAATATGTTGTATATCTGTTTTTATGAACAAATTTGGTTTTGAATGCTGTAGGAACCTTAGAAATCCCATAAAATTTTGTGAAGCAAATATATTACCTTCTATCCTCCTTTCACAATAGGATGGAGAATTAGAATCACAACTTTTTCCAACCTGAAAGATTTTTTAAAAAAAAATACTGTTGAGCTCTCAGTGTGGTTATTTCAAACAGAAACATTAGTTTTATTTCTAAAAAATGAAAAAGGCAATAAAACAACCATCCCCATTCACTTCAGTTTTCAGTGCAATCATAGAAAGGATAATAATGCAAGCGTTTAACTTCAGATGAGGAAAGAATTTGGGCATGCGGGAGAACGGGACTCTTGAACAACGAATTAATATGATTTTGCAAAAGCTTGTTTATTGTTTACATTACACTATTTTTATGCATTTTTGCAGCTGTAGTTTACACAATCACACATGACTCGATCGGTCTTTTTATGTTGTTTATGCGCTCTGCATGCACTTTTTAGAGAACTTGATTGGTTCTAGTTTAGGATGGTACAGCCTTTATTTACTTTTTTGCTGTCTTGTTATTCTGTTGTTTAGGGTCTTTTTTTTTGATTTAGCATAGTTTACATTCTAGTGACTCTGATAAGGGTAGCTGAAGATAACTTGGCTGGGGCCCTCTGACAGGATTTGAGTGCTTTACAACATGGGCAGCGATGAGGATGTGGAGTAATGTACACGAACACTTAGCCTGGCAAAATAAAATCACCACTATTTGAAGGGAGTTTTGTGTTTCACCCTGCACTGGGTGTACACTCTTCCTCTCGTCCTTCACCTGCAGCAGCTGACAGGCCAAGCCACACTGGCCCAGCATTTCAGCAGGAATGACACAAATTGGAGTTGCTGGCTGTCCCTGAGCCTGCTGCAGCCGGCCCATCCCTCCGCAAGGAGATTTACAGGACGGATCCAAACGGGACGGCTGTCCTTGGCCCACAGAGGGCTTCCTGCACGTGTGGGCTCTCTCTTGGCGGCAGGGCGAGTGAGGGACATTGGGCAGGCTCCTGCACTGGTGAGCACGGTGGGAGAATGGGGAGAGGTGCTTCACCATCCCCTTTTGGGGGATGCCACACCAGCCAGCCCGCCTCAGCCGCCTCGCAGCAGAGAGGCTTTTGTGCCGTGCCGTCCATGTATTCTCTTGCCCTCCTGATCCTCCCCAATGGAAAAAGTGGATCTGTCGGTTCTCTTTTCTCATGGGTTGCCCTTGGCCAGCGACAGACCCCCACTCAGCTGTCTCACACTCCCCGTCCTCCACGGCACAGGAGGAAATACCACAAAGCAGCTTTGCAGTCAAGACAAACACAAGGAGATCACTTACCAGTAACCACCACAAAGCCCCTGCTGTGGGAGCAGGGAAGTGTCTGCTGCTTCACACTCCCTCCATGGACTGCAGGGAACTCTCTCTGCTCCAGGCATGGAGCACCACCTTCCCCTCCTTCTCCCCCGGCTCTGCTGACCCCAGGGCTGTTTCACACACACCCTTCCCCTCACACCTCCCTGTCAGGCACAGTTTAATCCTCCCTCAGAGCTGTTTTCCCAGAGTTTTCCCTGCTGCAGCTGTGCCCCGAGTGTGGAGGAGCCATTACAGAGTAGGATGGAACCGTCTGGAGCTGTGTCCAGCACTGGGCAGCCCCTGGCCTCCCCTCAGGGGAGCCTGCAGAGCCCACTCTGCCAAAACCAGACCCCCAGACCCAAAACCATCTTCCATTGGCACCAGACCTTGTCCATGTTCCTGGCAGTGCTGGCACCTCCTGCCAAAGTTCTGCTGGAGGTGCCAGAGGGTCAGGGGGGTTCCAGGGGAGGCTGTCCCTGAGGAACTGCCCTGGACCTTCAACCATCAGTGGCTTCACATCTGATGAGCCTCAAAAAAAGGGCAAAGAATCACTGAATCACAAAATATGATGAGCTGGAAGGGAACCACAAGGACCATTGAGTCCAGCTGGATGTCCATCCATGCCCAACAATCCCAGCCTGTCCCTGGCAGCGCTGTCCAAACACTCCAGGATCTCTGGCAGCCTCGGGGCTGTGCCCATTCCTTGGGGAGCCTGGGCAGTGCCCAGCACCCTCTAGGGGAAGAACTTTTTTCTAAGATCTACCCTAAATCTCTCCTAGCACAACTCCAGGCCAACGTGGCAGCACCGACTCTGGGGCTGCTGGATCCCGTTCCGAGATGTCCAGAGCGCCTTTGGCCTCTTCCATTAAATGTGAATTGACTGAAACGCTCTCTGAGCAAAGCAGCCCAGCTCTTGGCAGGCCATGGTTTGTCTCAGCTGTTATTGGATCCCTGGCCCTTGGCTAGAATAATTATCATCTCAGGATGATTTTTAACAAAAGGAAGAATATAAGTACTGTTCCAGGAAATGTAATACATCAAGGGCCCTGTCTTGCTGAAACTGCGGAAGAAATTAGGACCAGGTACTTTCCTGTGCTAATAAATACTGTAATTAAATAGAGTTTTCTAGCTGGGAATTTCAGAGTGGAAACTTTAAATTTATTTTGGGTTTCTATACGCTATGTGGAAAAAAAAGAACACTAGTATGCATTGCAGTAGTCACATATTTTTACTTGTAAGTTTTTAAAAAATCATTGAGGTTTTATTGTGACATGAGTAATACCATTATAAACTTCTTTGTGAAAACTAAGTACTTCTGAAAGAACAGAAGGGAGAACGTAAGCACGTATTAATATTGATGTTTTACTCAAATCTATTTTTGTTAGCAAGTCATAAGAAATGAATTGCTGTGAAGCATTGGAAGTTCCAAACACTAGTGAGCAAGTAGGTTATTAATTGTATTTATTGGGGTGGAGAGATATTATGGGCAATAGAGAACAAAGGTTTTCATCCATAAAGAATGCATTGAGCTGCCTCCAGAGTGATTTAGTTAATTGATCTAAAAGAAAGTTGATTCATGATTAGCAAAAGGACAAATAAATCTCAATTTAAAGCTCTCAGAATGCATTCGCTCAATAAAATGCATCAAGAAACACAACTAAAACACCTGTTAAGAAAGTTAGAGTCCTTTCCTTCTTGATGGAAGCAAGCATTGAAATGCTTTTACTTTCCTTTTTTTTTAAATTTGAAACTGATTTATTTGCATGGGCTTTTAATTCTAGCAACAGAAAATATTCGTCTGGTGTGTTTGTGTAGAGAAAATAACCTTTATTTTTACTTCACCTTGCAAGTGTGGCTTTAGCTGGTTGCCCAGTGAGTAAAGAGGGGTCGATTTGCCACTGCCCAAGCCCACAAGGACCACACAAGGATCTCTCAGCCTGGCATGCCAGACTTGGGGAAAGGTCTTTGGCAGGTTTTCTGATTGCAAAAAACATCATATCAGGTACTGTAACAAGATGTAAATGATTTAACAGCAGGTCCTTGATAGAGTGGCTGGGGCTTTGTCTCCTTCCCTGTCCCTCCAGCCACTCTCTGTGTCCTTCAACAGCGAGAGTGAAGGTTCCCAATGTCCCATCTTTGTTAATCTGCCCTCCTGGCCTCTGATGGCTGCTCCCACAACCAGGGAAACGGAACGTGGGAGATGGAACCTTCTTCACAGCAGCTCTTGGAACAGAATCACTCGCCCTGGAGCGGAACCAAGGAGGGAATGGCCCCAAAGCATTGTGAACTGTAGGATATGTTTCACTGGGGCCTCTAGAAAAACAACAGCGGGCAAGGGACAGACACTGAAAAGGCAGCAGACTGAGACATGTCCTTAAGCACATTTTTCAGTGCCTTTAATGAGGATCTGTGCAGCCAGAAGATGGCACGTCTCCTTTAATTTCCCCTGAGGCTGACACTCCTTTTCTTCTGCTGTTGCTGGCTCTAGTTATCGAATTTTGCATTTTCTGAGTGATGCTCTTGTGACATCAAGAACATAGCTTCCTTTCTGGATCCTTTGAAAACACATTTTTTTAAGTTTCCATCTGAAATTTGAAAGGCCTAATTTACACAAATCCGTAGTCAATCCCTATTTTGACAGACAGAAACCTGTTTGCTTTCATGCAAACTACCTATAAACACTTTGAGAAAGGAATTGAAAAATATCCAAGAGGAAAACTCAAAATAAAAAATAGTTATACAGAGAAATGGTTGTTTATGTTTTGAGGGTCTTGGAGAGAGTAGGATTGAAGATGGAATTTCCTAGTATATAGCTTGTCCAGTGCCTGATGGTGGAGAAATTGCCTTATCTATTTTCAAGAAGGTGATTGTGTCACTATTCCTGAGGTAAGGATGCATGCAGGCTGGAATGACATGCCAAGACAAAAGAAATTAAAAGGAATTGTAATTATAAGACGTACCCTAAATGAAGCTACCTGCAGGAACCCTTTGGAAGGGTTTAGCAAGTCCTGTTTGAAGAATTCCACACTCTCTTGTGTCTTTTAAACTAATTTTTGCCAATTAAGGTTATTAAATTCATTAATTCATTAAATTTTAATCTAAGTAAATCTGCTGAAGAGTCTTGATCTTCAAATTCTTAAATTACTCGCAGTCCAAACAGAAATGGGATGGCATATCCTGTACTATATAGAGGGGCTATATTAGAGGATTTAGAGTGTATATCTGGCATATGTTTAGTTTAATTATGTTCCTTAAGAGCTGTGCCCCTTGCATAAATTCACCAGTTGCACCAGGATGCGTTGGACTCGGTCTCACTGTGGGATTGACTTTTCTCCTGAAGGGAAACAGTGCCACCTCCAGACTCAGTTGCTCATTTTGAAAAGAGCAAGCTGTTATTTCATTCCAAGGCATTACAGAAAACTGCTGGGTTTGAAAATAGTCCGGTATTTCTATTTTTCGTAATTTGTGTATAAAATAGCCCTTGGAATAACTGATGACACCTACTGATAGCATATTTTTAGGGAACCAGATGCCATTTCGACAGTATTAGTGCTTAGTTCATTAAGCCTAATGATAGAGAAAAGCAATCGATATTTAACACTGGTTAATTTTCATTTGAAATTACACAAAAGTCAAGGATCTACAGCTGTAATTACTTCACAGGAAAACTGAAAAGAGCTATGTCATTTTCTTGACTTTATTTAAAAAGACCTTTATTGAAAGAGCTACTAAAAGGAAGGTAATAGCATTTTATACTCCTTTATCCTGTACCCGAGGGATAACTTTTCCTGTTCACCAGTAATTCTGATAATGTTAACAAGCTCTGTGGAAGACTATCATATAACTTGCTCTTCTATTACAACAATAACCTTCAGCCACTTTTGGAAATGTGCTGTGGTTTGACAAGTATTCAATCATAATGTATTAACAGAATGAAAAAAAAATATATATATTCTCGCTATCCTAATTAAATAGAGCTGGGGACTGTGTTACGTGCTGGGTTCGTGTGGCACAATCTCAGCTATCGGAGTATCTGAGGTATTAATGGACTCCAGGGGCAGGGAGGAAACTCCCAGTGAGCTCACTGGAAATGAGGACTCAGGCATTTCCATTCCCTTTGCAACTTGCGTGTTTTAATCAAGTTAACACCTCCTTAAGACAAATCCAGAGAGCACAGTGGGTTATCCAGCCCCGTGCCTCTCCCAGCACCTCTGTCCAGGGCACCTTTCAGAGCTCATCTGAGAGGCTGGTGCCTCTCTAACTCCTGACCCAACATGCTGAGTCTAAGGGAAAAGTTTCGATGTATTTAAAAACGTTGTGTAAAGGATTGCAAAATAATGAGGGGGTTTTAAAATATTTTTAATTATTAAAGAAGCAATTTTAAGAGAATGAACACATTAAAAAATAAAGTTATAACGCTTGTGACTGAGCATTTAGATGTTCATTTCATGTTGAGAGTTATTTACCTGGCAATATAAATAAGGGCTCAGAAGTATACTTGGTAAAGGTGAGACTGCTCAAGTGTGTAAAATTAAGTGTTCACAATATGTGTACTAAAGAGATGAGAATATGATTACTAAAGTAAACTTTGCCAAATGAATTCTGGAGAAGTTTGAAGATTATTTCCTGAGTTAGATGTGAATTTCATCAAAGAATGGATTTCTTACATAAAATATTGCATAGAATTTAATTTTGCCTTTTGGAAGTGATTTAAAGCCAGTAATTAACATCAAGAAACGTTGCTCTTGGTAGATTATTTTAATTATCGGAAGGACCAGAGGAAACATGGCTCAGAAGAGGACACACCAAAGCATTCCAACAGGAAATGAACCATTTCCATTATGCTGCTCTTGGCTGCTGAAGTGCCACCATACAGATGAAAACACCATCGTGGAAATGGTTCATGCCTTAAGGCACATTTGTGCTGTGGGAAGAGGAGGGAACTTTTCCCCTTCAACTGCCAAATAAATTCCTTTAAATCACCTCACTCTTGTCTTCTTCTGTGCTGTTCTAGGCCTGCTGGTGTGCAGCTGGAAACCCCCGTGTGATTCCAGCAGTGTCCCTTTGGGACGCCCAAAACTCAGAGTGCATTGGTCACTAAAGACAGCGGCACACAGTGATCCTTACAGGGACTCCCATGAAGTGTAGCAGAGTCAGAAGAGAGCACAGAGAGCAAACTTCTTGGTAGCTGAGTATTAAACTTGTTACTCCTCTGGGTGGTGAAAGAGGAGTGGAAAAATAATTACATAATGGTTCTCCTAATAGAGATGTGCATTGGAATGGATAGAGCAGCTGAAGTTTGTGTAAACCTGGAAAACCGATGACAAAAAAAGACTTTCCCTGCTCTCCAGAGCAATTCATGACCTCCTTTCATACCTATCCATGACAGACATGTACACTCCTGGAGGAACTGAGTTGCTCAAAGCCACAATTAGCTTTCTGTACAGTTCTCACAGTTGTGGGCAGGATAGTCATCACCTCAGTCTCTCCAACCACAATGAAAAACTGAATAAGAAAATCAGCCCACGCATGCTGCCTTCAGTTAAAAACCACAGTAACTTGAATTTTGTATGTTGATTATATCCACTCATTAAATCCATGTTTCAAATGCTCGTTCACTTTATTCTGCTTTTCTACTACCACCTGATCTCCATAGCAGGAAATGCATGACCTACAAGGCAGCAGGTCAGCAGGGAATGATGAAGGGCTTAATTACTTCCCCCCGTTAGCATTAAGCTACCAATTAGAAGCAGCTTCTGGGAAAGCCTAAAGCCCAAAGGGCAGAAAGGGAAGAAGTTCCTTAGGAGGATTTGAGTTTGCCATGGGAGAAATGTATGAGGAAGGACTGCTGATAGTGAGGTGAGTGCTAAAATGTGTGACTGTCAGAGAATAACTTTGTTAAATCAGGATGGGGGTGTTTAAAATTTCTGATATTAAGAAGTTGTTATGAGGTAGTTATTCCTTGCTGATTTATAGTGTTTGTAGTGAAGTGATTTCCAATATATTTTCTGATGCCGTCTCTATGATTTCAAGGTCTGTGAGATGTTTTTTGCCCTAATCTCTGCAGTTTATTTATTGCCTGTACTTTATTTGTTTTAAAGTTTCAAATATCTTAAAGCCACCTGAGCATTAAAGCAAGGGAGGTGTGTTTAATGTGATTGTTCAGCTGACAACTGTATCAAATTTATTTTTGTCTTCTGAAATTCACGTGGAAATCTGAGGTGCTCTACCCTATCAGAAATGGCTATTAATAAACATTAGCTAGTTTGATGATTATGAATAGTGTCACCAAGCAATTAAAATTTAATTGAGCATTAAATAAAGTCCATTTACTGTAAAGTATCGCCATTTGAGATTGAAAAACAACCTTAACAACAATTTTTTTCACTAAGCTTTAATTGGCTTGTGGTTTCTGGTTTAAAAACAAAGGAAGGTATTTTCTGTGGAAGCTTAGGGAGATTATTAAAAGGAGGATGAGGTTAGTTTAGGCACTTTGGGACCCATTTTCCATTCTCCACTTTAGCTGTAGTTTTAAGCTTTTCCCCCTGTTTTGCACATCTCAGCATGTGGAGTGAAAATGAAGCTGGCAGGCCTTAGCAGTGCAGTTCAAACCTTGCATGCTCGACTCCTTGTTTCAGCTGTCCTCGAAACCTCTCTGGTTCTCAAACGTTTCGCAGACATTATCTACGACACAAGCTTGGCTTCTAAATTGAAGTGGCAGCACGTGGGGGTGGACTGGTGCAAAGTGCAGGACCACAGCAAAATAAACCTTCTCTCTGTGGTGTTCGTTGTGAGGGTGCCTCGTTGGCTTCACCTGCCCGGAGCAGAGAATCAACGAGCTGAGCCCTGGTGCCACTGTGGCCTTTCCTGTCTCCACCTTCCATCTTTATAAAATGCTGGTAAAACACCCAAGGATTATGCACTTGTTTGGGGAAAAATTTAGCACATACAGAGTGAAGGTGGACAGGCTATTTCGGCCTGAAAATTTGAGGGGTTTAAATAAAAACTCTAAGGCAAATATAAACCTGAAGGCTCTGCTGTTTAGGATATCTGACAGATGGCTTTCAAGGAGCATTTCTTTTGTAAAGCATCTCCTGAAACACGCAATAGGATTGGCTTCCCAGGAAGCCACTAACTGGTCTTTTCTCCTCTGACTACCCTGTTTCCAATACATCGCCTTCCTGCACAATAAATGTTTACTGAGTTGACTAGTAGGGTACCAAAACTTAAATTGTCATAATATTGATTAAACCATCCTCATTTTCTCCACTGTTGGAGGAAATAGCATACTCTTACTGCTACTGACTTTATTCTGTGTGCAGATAAACTCCAAAGCAAGGTCTGGATTGCACATTAATTGACTTTTCTCTTATAATAGATGTTATAGCATCTACATGGAGCCTTGCAAACAGCAGTCCCTTCCTGTAGCATATCTGAGAGGAGAGACTGCTGAACACTTGCAGACACGTTTTGACTGCATTGGGTCTCACAATCAGTGAATTCTTGTTTTCCTTCTTGAAGAAACAAAATAATGCATTCTGGCACAATCCCTCAGTTACTCTTTTTAGGTGTAATATGTGAGCATTTCAAATTTTTTTCTTGGAACTTGTATTATTTCTGCCTCTTAGTTGAAAGACCTTAAGTAAATTAGACTCATTCCATTGATTACAGCTATATTCTTATCTGGTGGTGCTGGGTGGAGCATCTTGCACCAGTATGGGCTGTTTGAGATATTGGAGGGGATTACTGTGCAGCTGCCAAGCCATTCTGTTCACTTTTTAATTACTTTTCTGAGCAGAAATTACATATCTTTTCTTTTTTCCCAGAGTAAGTTTAATATTTGTTTTATGATAGCTGAATAAACTGGGTATTCTCTCTGCTTCTAAAGGTTATTAACATTGTTTGAGATGTATTACTATCCTAATTGCATTCTTTCATCTCTTAAATATTTATTTTCCTGAAACTCATTGGAGTGAAGGTCCCCATTCCATTGAGTCAGGTGTCCTTATTTTTACTGTGAGAACACCTCAGAGCAGGGCAGAGTCCTCAGGGTAAGGGACTGATGATGCACTTGGGTTGCCAGAGCCCCAAGAAACGTGCAGCTGGTGCAAAAGAGGGGGAGATGATGAGGTGTGGGTGTGATGGGGCCTTTAGGAGCACCTGGGCAGACCCTTTTTTAAAAATGAGCTCCCAAAGGAAGGTTTGTAAATTAAAGCAAGCAACCACAGAATAACAGCTTTCCTTCTGAAGCATGAACTGGCATAATTAGTTGTTAGAAGTCAATAGGCAGGACAAAAAACTCTGTAGATATTTTACTTTTCTCTGTTTTGTCCTCAGCTAGCCAGATACTACAAACATAGTTGTTCATAGGTTTTAGAAGTCAACTGATTTTGGTGTTTTTGGTTTTCATCTTTAAAGTTCATTTTTCAATTGCTTTGTACTGCTCATTCTCTCAGCTGACTCCCAGTTGAGGTAACTCATGGTACCACCGGTTTCTAAGGGTGAAACTGTGCTCCAGGTACAGATAATGGTGACTGTGGGGTTTTCTCAAGGACAGCTGAGACTTCATCTCAGTTATGAAACTGACAAATTTCTATTCTATTATTCTGTACTGGTGGGTGAGTAGAGAGAATTTAAAACAGTTTTTAACCAGCGTTGTTAGTTTGAAAAATTCCATGAAAATTAAATGAAGATTTTAAAGACAATTTAAAATAATATCAGCTTATTATCTAAAGCAGGTGCAGCTGCATTTTGAATGGCTTTGTCAGAATGGCATGAGGAATGGGTTGGGTGTTTCTGGGCCTTTTAGCAACACAAAGATAAGCTTTTGGTTAGTTATCAGAGTCACATTTGACTAATCATGTCTGAGGAATGACAGAGGACGTGAGTGGTGAGAGACTTCTCTGAGTAGTTGGTTGGTAATCTGTTGTTCAAAAATAAAGCACATTTTTTGAATATACACAATTGCACTTGATATTGATTTTTGTTTCCCTGTGAAGCCCAACCTTAAATCATCTAACCAAGCTTCTGATAAAAGAAATAATACTCAAAATGACTGGTTACTTTGGGTAGTGGATTCCAAATTTTTAAAATGGACTGTAGGTTGTAATGCCTTTCATATCATGTATTGATATAAAATTAATCAAGTTTATGTCCCCCATCAGTACTCAGCCACAGTAAATGACAGGCTCTCGTGGCACCAAACCATCCAAGAAATTATTTGCTATAGGCTTTGTCAGAAATCTGCTGACATCCAGTGAGTTCTTGACTATGGCTCAGATACGAAATTCCAGTTTTGTGTCATATATGCATGAGTTCTTCTTTCAGGCTGTTTTGGCTTTCTGCAGCTGTTAAAAGGTCAGAGGTAATCAGATGAGCCAGTAGGATGCTATCTGTCATTATGATTGACTTGAGCCATCATACAGAGGAAATCATGCTGAATAACAATACTGACATTTAAAGTGATGGTAGAGTTGTTGTATTATTACAAATGTAGCCCCTATTTAGTTACAGCAGATCCGGAAATTTTTCCCATGCAGAATCAAGTGCTGGAAGGTATTAAATTTTTATGCCTGCTTATCTGTTGAGAAGCATCTCAGCTCTCCAGAAATTATGTTCCCAGAATGATGTGATTTGGTTAATTCAGTTTGCAGATGTTGCCCTACACAATTTCTTTTATTTTCAGGTGCATAATGGAAGTATTAGTAAAATGTAACTCTTGCAGCTGGCATTTCGAATGTTTCTGCGAATGGAAAATATTAATAAAGCAGTCAAAACTGGTTTTCCACAACACTGTTAAATGTTTGTCATATGTCTAATTGAGTTAACTCCAGGTATTCATCTCTCTTGCTCTCTAGTGAACACACTGCTTAGAATTTATGAGGCAACAAGTCAGAGTTCTCAATAGTGATCCTGTGTGTTCTCCTCCAGAGCAAACTGAGTGTGTACAAAATGTCATGTGTACCTGCATTTTAGCTGCAGAGACACTATTTATTGTCATTATTATTTTATATGCTTATGTAAATTTTAGTGCAGAAAAGTACAGCTGAGAAGTATTTGCAAGAATCACTTGAGGAAAATCACTGAATTTCCTTTTAATGTTCAGGTTTCTCTGTATATTTTTATACAACTGAGCACTGTTGATGAAAGGATCAGATTCCATCCCCTTCCCACTGCCCTTGTCAATTTAATGTGAACACAATTCTATGTGAAAAGAGCTTGGAGCAGAGAAATGTTTAATAACCAAACCATCAGATATTTTGAGGATTTCAGTGACTATCGTGATGGAGAAATCTTTTTTCATATTTCCATACAAAAATGTTGATTTGTCTGTGAGTGTAACAACAGACACATGTCCTTGCAGAATGTATCAGCTTTTGTGACTTATTCTTTGTGAGTAAATTAAATATTGGATTTTCATGGTTTGCTATAGCAATCAATTCTGAAACCTGAATTATATGCAGGACATGAAAGCTATTTTAGGACTTTGGGCATAACCTTCCACTGCTCACACTTTTAGGTGCTGCTCACTCATAAAATGTCAAATCATAACATTTATTTTAAAAAATCATCAGTCCTTGTTCTGTAAGGCTGATTTTATACAAATGTTTCAGCAAAGCAGCAGAGTTCTCACGTGAAACAAGAACCCAAGCTGAAACAAATTAAACAAAATTTCAAATTATTGCCTCTGAGAGTGAAAACATATGGTATTTAAAGAGTCATTAAAGTGGCTTGTCTGGAAATCTAATCTGAGGGCTCGGGGTGGGCAGGGAAGGGAGGGTTTAGTCTGCAACAGTGACACTTTTTAGTATTGCCAATCTCCCACCTTTAAAGGATGTGCTTGATGGGCTGTGGTGCACAGGAACAGGGATCTACTAAAGCTTAAATAAGGAGCTGCTCCTTTTCTCATGGAAGTAGCTTTCCAGTTGCTCTAATTCATCATTCAAACTTCCCTGCATTGTTAGGAAGGTGTATTGACATGTTCTGCATAATTTTATGGTTTTATTTATACATCCTGCTGCACAAACTTCATCAGCAGATGCCTGGCATTTCTTTACACTGCCCTTTATCTTCTCACTAACAGTTCTGTGTGTTTTTCCTGGAAGGGCGTCCATATTGCAAGAGTTCATAAATATCAGTGTGACTCACTGAAAAGAAAAGATGGTCCTTGAAATTTAGGTTTTTAAGTGACAAGTCACATCACATTTTCACTCATGCAAGGCCTCTGCCTTTTTCCTTCAAACTGGAAAAGGCTCTCGTGTGTGAGTTAAATACCTCACTAATTAATCCCTAGGTGAAACAGGCTGATAGCATTTAGCTGGGGCTGTAAGAGCAGCTCTCAGCTGTGTGGTTTTTCACCGTATTCTGTGCAAATGAGAATGGTCTGTACTCCATGTGCGTGGATAATGATTCTGCATGGACCTTCTTCACCATGGAACCACTAAAGTTGGAAAAGATCTCCAAGAACCTTGAGTCCAACCTTTGACCAACCTCCCCAGACAGTTTCTTAGGAGTTTAGGACAAAATGTGAGCTTCTAACACTTAGGCTCAGGGCTAAACTAACTCCAGGTTTTTTTTCCTGAACATCTTCTTTTTTATCTGGGAAAGATTAATGTGAAGACTTGGAAGGAACTTTGTAGCTCTGATCAGACTTGTAACAGCTTCACTTGAGCAACTGGTGTGCCACGCTCACCTCTGAGCCTCTGCTCTCTGGTTCTCGGCAGGCTGACACAGCTCAAGTCTGTGCAAATAACAGGTTTCCTTCCAAGGTTCATTTGGGGAGCCCCTGATGGCAAAAGGTTTGACTGCATGCAGAACTGGTTTGGAAGTGTTAATTAGCATGAATTGGAGACATATGTAACAAAACATCAAGTGATCTATGACGGCCATGTATAATCTGACTGTCATTTGACACTGAAAATAGTCCAGGGGCACAGACCACTGACTGCCTGAAAAGTGGTGTAACACACAGTGATACATGGGTTAGTATCATTCTGTCTTTGCAGAAAACAAAAAGGGTAAAACCATTTTTAAATGGCTCAAAAGCAGACTTTGAGGCATACTTTTCAAAATATTTATATTTGAAAGTGCTGTCAGTAACGCTGAGACCTCCGTGACCTGAGGTCATCGCACTGGCCCAGCGTATGCTCTGGCATATGGCAGCAGCTCTGGGTGTCGTGCAGGACACTTGGGATATGAAGCTAAGGGACTTGTTATAAACAAATGAGCCTTGTTCCTGCTCTGCCTGGCTGGGGGAGGAAGATGGGAGGGGCTGCCTCAGGCCCCTTCACTTGGGTCAGCTGAAGCTGTGCAGTGACGTGGCACCACCAAGAGTGCAGGGTGGTGGTTAGGCTGAGCTTGGACAGCGATGCACTACTGAATACAATAGTTGATAAGGGCTTTCTTTTATTTATCTGTGTGTTTTTTTTAATTATTTTTGTGCTTTGTTTTCCCTCTAAATATTAGCCCTGAAAACAGCTGATAAATTAAATGGCTTACCAGTTGGTGAATCAACATGTTGATAGGCAGCAAGAGCCAGAAACAATCTGTGTGAGACATACCAATAAAATATGCTGATCAATTCGTAATGAATATTCAGCCAGAGACATAACAACAGAAATTCATGAAGACAAATATGTGCTGTGCTTTGTAGCGTCATCTTTCCATCTGGAAAACCCAGCTACCTCTAGATATACTAAAAATAAAACCCTGCATCCCAGACTCCTCACACTTTAATAGTTAAAACTCTGGGCTTTGTATTTCTGTTAACTTCTAATGGAGAAGGAGTTGAGGTTGGGAGAGGTAACAAAAATGTGATGAATGGAAGGGGCAGAGAGGAAGTGCAGGTTTGAGAGTGCAGAATTTTCCCTCAAAAATAGCGAAAGTTGCCCAGGCTGGACCAGACGCGAAGGGGTAACAGCAAGAGGGAGCTGTGTGGGTTTGGTCAGGGTGCTGATAGGATCCCCTTGAGCACCACACAGCCACAGACACTGAAATGCCTCTGTCATCCTTGTCAATAGGTATTTGAAGTCTAGCAGACCTCAGTATGAGACCTCCCTGACTTTTTTTAATGTTAAATATATTTTAGAGGAGAATGGGGAAGATTAAATGAGTATTGAGCTTTGAAGTTCCATAGTATATAATTATATTTCTGCCTTAAAATACCTGGTAATTTAATTTGTGAACTCTGTCTTGTTGGATCCATTTGCTCTCCTGTCCCATTCCTTCCCAAGGAGCTCAAGAACACAATGATTGTCTGAAGCCTTTTTATAAGGCTAAAGCCAAAGGCTGAGGAGTGGGAGCTCTGGGAGGCTGTTTAGAGTAGCTGATGGTTTCTTGAATCATCCCTTAGCATGGGAAAATTAATTTAATACATAGGTTGGAGAAGTCAGCCTTGGAATAAAAAAAAAGCTCCTGCTTGAACCACTATTTAAATATTCTTTGTCAATAAAGACTTCAAATACAGAAGTCAGCAGATATAGATTGTGAATATCAGTTATCACTGTAGTAAAGGAACTGATTTTTGATAAGGAAACAGTGTTGAACTCAGTAGAATACATCAAACTCAGTTCAGAATCTAATAAACATTATCTGAGTACCTTAAAAATCAGGCTTGGCATTTGCTTCCCTGGTCATCCATGTTTTCTGGCATTTGTATGAGGAACCACAATTAAGTTGTGACTTCATTTAATGTTCTGAGTGGAATTTTAGGTTAGAGGCAAATCGAAACCAATGTCTACTTCCCGATTTCATTATATTGAAATAATGAGGTTTTGACCTTAAACGAAAGAAATGTCGCAGGATCAGCTGACTGCAATGTGATTTACTTCCCCTACTGCCCCTTGTCATGGATTATAGAGAATTCCCAAAAATTCATCAGAGATCCAACATATAATAAAAAATGTAGCCATTCTTAATTATTTTCTGACAGGTAATTGCTAAATTTACATCTTGAGGGGCTAGCTCTTTGAAAAGTGACTTTCTCAGGTATCCCTTTCTGCCTGTAGGAGTCTGCACAAGCTGTACCCTGCAGTGTCACTGGTGGTGCTGTCCAGAGGGGCAGCTGCCCCTCTGCTCTGGGATGGTGCCTCAGCCATCGGGTCACTCCAGCCTCTCCAAGGAACGGGAACGTGCTGCTCCACATCAGCAAGAGCCGTGCTGTTTGCTGTGTGACCTTGGATTTATTTACAGCTAACAAGGCATGTTTGAGAGCTCTGCTTGGAGCCTGCTTTGAATTACTGGAACTTCCCAAGCCCAAATATCCAGAGATAACACCGAGTTGTCAGGTGAATTCCCGGCTCCTGTGGTCTCCTGAGCCACAAGTCAGGACTGGGAAACAATGAGGCTGCTGGCGCAGTTCTGCAGCACTCTCTTGAAGTATATTCCAGCCAGAATGCCCATTCACCATTTGTGTTTGACGTGGGAATGTTTGATATGCAGAAAACATTTCCAGTATTCACTAAAAGCATTTGCAGGTGTAAGGATGACGTTGTACCACGGTAATAAACTGCATGTCAAAGTTTGGTATAAAAGGCTGTAAAGTGCTTAAAACCCAAATCCTTTTTTCACTTATTACTTCACCCTGCAAGTTGATACACAATTTGCATCAGAGATTTTGCAAACCCTCCTTATTAGCAGTTTGCATTCTAAATATGGGTTTAAATGAGGATGCATTTGTCCCTTTGTTGTTCTATTACCAATTTAATAAGCAAGGCAGGAGTTCAATAGTAGCCTGCACCTTGCAGTTCAAAAATACTCTGGTATACATCTTAACTAATTTAAATTTTATTCAAATAGAATACTAAAAGTGATCCATTAAGTTTACTCCTTAACCTCACCTTCTTCTAACCTCTCTGAAAGAGCAAAACATACCCTTAGGCTTTCAATTCATGGGACTTTTCCTTTCTCTTCTCTTTCCCTCCCATAAGAAAATAGGAAGTAGCGAGGAAAAAAAAAAGGTGTTAGAATGAAATAACCCTCCATGACTAAAGCTGATATGAAGACACATTAGAACCCTGGACTGGAACACAAGCATTGAACTATTTCCTGAATGGGACAATTATTTGCTATCTCTCTTTTTTGGTGCTTGTCACAAAGGCACAATCCAGTAGTAAATAATAGGCCAAGGTCACTGTGGCAAACAAGTAGTTCCTAAAAATCTTTCTCTCTCCATTGTTTCTTCAGTGTATTATGGGGATATGAAGCCATATTAGTTAAATTATTCCTTCCAGGAACATGGAAGGATTTCTTTCATTGCACACCAAGTGCAGAGAGGACCTTGAACAGAGTTTATAACTGGTGTGCCATGCTCAATGCAGATGGATGCAAACTGGAACATACACAAACTGGAATGCACACACACAATTTTACGTAAAGAGCCTAGAAACCAGCAATTTCTTTAGCCATGTAAGATATGACTGTTTGTCCTGAATACTGCAGAAGCTCAGAATAAATGATACTGATCAAATGAGAAAAATAAGTAGATTGTCCCTGAACAAAATCTCACTAGAAGCCAAAAGATGTTTCTAATTGATTAGTAGTAAGGTTCTACAGCTTTCCACTGGAATTAGTGAGAACCAAAATCCAATTACCTTTGTGTTAGTCTGTGGCCAACTGGATGATGTTATTGAATAAGGCAATAACAGTAAGGAACTAGATTAGGTGTATTCTGTTTTCGTGAATTTTCACTACATCATTTTCCAGGGAAAGGTATCAGTGGTGTTTTGCTGGTACAAAGAATCTTTAGAAGGACAAGGTTTGTAGGCAGAGTTAATGTCTTTGATTACACCTGATATAGCAAGGAGGGGGAAGAAATGCTAAAACCAAATGCAGACATAAATTCAAAAAGAAAAAAACATTTTAGCTTGTAAAACACAATTTTAAAATTAATTAGAGTGAATATCTTGAAAGCAGCAATGATCTAAGTAAAGACTTAAACAGTAGGAAAGGTCAATAAAAGATCTGAAATGGATTCTGTTTTATGGCTGCCTGTTATATCCACAGAATGTTTTCAGTGATATGTATCTAGAATGAGCTACTTAGAGATTCACATCTGAAATTTTCATTTCTTTTAGATGATATAATGATCTCCTAATTGAGTCAGGAAATGAATAGCTTATAATAAGCTCTGATATAAGGTTTATTGCCTTGGTTTACAGCTGTTACATGTGTAGTCATTAGTAAGTCAGGGCTGGACTGAAAATTCTTGGATGTCTCCTGGAATCCTCTGTCTGGATCTCTGTGGAGTGTGCCCCAAGGAGATGTGTGTGTGTCTGGTGGTGTTTTTCTCAAGTGCTCCCCTTCCTGACAAGCACTGGGTATCTTACTGCAGTAAATGCTGCAGCTGCAGTACCAGAGTCAAACCTGCCTGGATCACACCAGATGACTTTTTCAAAGTCGAAGAGAGTTTTCAAGCCCTTTTGACAGCAAGTGGACCAGAAGGCAGGGAACTCTTTCTCAGACTGTTTGATTTCCCACCATATAAAAGTTTACCAGGGGAAAAGAGTAGCTTTGTGGAAGAAAAATGAGGCTGCTGCCATCAGTACTGGCTCTTAATCACCTTTCATCATTAAAACAATTTCTCCAGGCTCTGCAGGTTGTGTGCACTAGCGCTAGTTCTTGCCAGCTCTCAAAAGCTGAATCTTAAATACCTTCTTTCCTACCAACCAGAAACATGCCCGAAGCAAATGGGTGTTCAGTCACCTGAAATCAAACTCTTTCAATCATTCCTGTCGAGGTTACACAGCCAGTGAATCTGAAAAAAACTACAAATAAATCTTTTGCTTAATGACCTGAGCATGCAGGCTTGACTGAGGTTCTGTTTCCTGGTCCAATTAATGTTTAGAACGCACCTCAGAAGCAGGTTCTGTCACTGCAGCTTTCTCATTCTTCTTCTGTAATACATTTTCCTTCCCTTTAACCAATAAATCAGTCTTCTGCTTCATCTAATGTTTGCTGCTTCACTTGGTTCTTGCTGCAAAGACACAGGAAAAGTGTGGAGACAAACACATCTTTAATCTGAGGCTCAAGAGAATTAATTCCTTGTGATTTCTTGTTGAGGAAAGGAAAAATTCAGCGAGCTAGAAGGACTAGAAAGGTCACGATAGTAGGGATCCCGAACAACTCCACCACATATACAGGACTAATGAAGAAACTCTGCTAATTATTTTGAATATTAAGATTAAATGTGTTTGCACTTAGTCTTTGGTTTCCCTTTAGTCGTCGTGTGCGTGGAAACAGGAATTGGCAATCCCTCTCAGTGGGAACTGTAGAGGGAGGGTTGATATCATTTGGGGCGAAAAAAGTGCTGAATCTCACTCTACTCCCAAAGAAGAGGCACGTGGTTTATCAAAGAGAAAACCTAAGTGATATTCTTACTGAGAGAGTTTGTGGAAATACAAGCTACCGAAGTAAATTTTAAATTTAATTATCCCTTAATTTCTTTAATGCACTGGTACAGTTTACTTGGCTATCTTCATGCCACGTTTATTTAAACATTACTTTTACACTGGAATATAATACAATATTGCCATCTAGTGAAAGGAGGAAAAATGTCCAGCCAAAATGATCCTTTGATGCCTAAAAATGTTAATACGGTACTGACAAATCAACACCTCAGAACGCTGGGATTGTGCAACTTCAACAAACCAATGCTGATAACTTGTAGTTTGGTTTTGTTTGCTGGGGGTTTTGTATTTGTATATTCAGTGGGATTCTGTGCTGCTTTTCTCCACGATTTTTCACCCTCCTGTACTTCCACATGAGTGTTTGTGTTGTGTTGCCTGCTAAATCTCCCATGCAGTTTCACTGTAATTCCATGAAAACACATTCGTATCCACACTCATTTGAGAATAGCTCCAAAGCATAAGAAAATGAAAATGTCATGCAGTGATTTACCAGGAGTTTTTTGGTTCAAAAGGAGTTTTCCTGTTTCACAAAACTGTGGATGTGCCCCCAATAACCATGAACACCTGAATCCCACTGAAAGTTTGTCTCCCTAACACGTACAGGTTTGGGATTCCTCACGAGTTCCTGTCGGACTCTCCTGTCATGAAAGGTTGCTTAATCTTTGTGTGCTACCCAAAGCCTTCAGTGACAATCATGATGTTTGTTTCCACATTTGGGAAGAGCCTGCAAATGTCAGATGATGTTTATACAACACTTAGAAAATCTAAAGACTGTTTCAATTGAGTACAGAGACACTTCATGGAAGGGAATTCCCAAGTCACGTGGCTGAGCCTTGCAGTGTCACCCTGACTTTGTGTTTGCGTGCTGGCACCCAGCCAGACTGGGCAGGTCACTTTTTTTAACTGTTTGGGGGAACAACCATGACCTTGCATGATATATATATTTTTTTTTTTTTTAGTCTAGTAACAAAATATTTAAAAGGCAATAGATACATCTCCCAGTTACCCCAGTAATTTACTACAAAAGGGGATACAGCAAAGAGAAAGTGCATTCATGCGGATTTTTTCAGTGCAAATCACTGAAACTTTGTCATCTTTATCACCACTGTTGCCTTCAATGCAGAAAGGCCTCTTGCTGCACTCTGGAAATATGCTGGTGTGGATACAGCACTTATAATAGGAAGTTTCTGTCAAATGCAGTAAGAGAGAGTAGAAGCCAAGTGTAACTCAAATTACAGCTAAGTAATATAATTAATTGTGTAAACAGCACAAGGTGAACAATAGATGAGTTTGTAGTACAGGAGTACAGCATTGCCCTCCTGCCCTCCCAGGTCCCAGCCCCAGATAATGAATGGGTTGACTGATCTCATAGGAAGTACGGGAGTTTTGGCTCAGATCTTGGTTAACGCACAGTGGGCTTGCCGGCACGTGCATTATTTATTTGGAGCTCTGTCTCTCAGGCCCGTAGTTCTGTCTGTTTAGGCCAACTCAAGGTAAATGTAAGATCCAGCGTACCCATGACATTAAAACATGCATTAATGCAGTACAAATGATTTTCCTTTTTTCCTGAATATGTAAATCAGAGAATTACCGAATGGTTTACTTAAAGCCCATCCAGTGCCACCCCCTGCCATGGGCAGGGACACCTTCCACTGTCCCAGGTTGCTCCAAGCCCCGTCCAACCCGGCCTTGGACACTTCCAGGGATCCAGGGGCAGCCACAGCTGCTCTGGGCACCCTGTGCCAGGGCCTCCCCACCCTGCTACAGATGGAGTGAGGGTGTTTGGAATAAAACCAGGTTGAATAAAAGGAGTTTAATAAATATCAGTCATGAAGAGTTGTATACTCATGTAAAGAACTAGCTTCTTTATAAGGATTCTACTTGAAAAACTACCTTATTTTTATTTCCCAAGCAAAAAGACTGCATCATATGATCCATCTTTTGAAACATTCCTTCCTTCTTCAGATGATTTTTTTTTTTTGCAAGAGGTATTCATATTTTGAGTCTGGATTTTATAAAAGTTTTCAAAATAATCCATAGTAAAGATGATAAATCGTGTATACCTTTCATGCAATAACCATCACTTTTCCAAAACACTGATTTTTTTCTAAAATTACGGCTTTGCATTAAGAAGTGAAGATGTCATTTCTTGAATTACACTGCATATGTTGGCAATGTTTTTTAATGTGAATTTAAAAATACAACAATTTGTTTAGAGAAAATGTTTTTTTGAAAAAGCTCAAACAATTTTTGTCAGATGCTGACCTCAATTGCAAAAGACATTTTCAATTAAGGAAAACGTTTATATACTTAGCAAGCTGTCATTCAGTAAAACTCATTTTTTTAATTAAACAGATGGTGATAACAAAGAAATTAATGAACACATACTTGCTTGCCTGCTATCCTAATTTGCATTTCTAAATTATTCAGGTTATGCAGCAATTAAGCTTTAATTGCTTTTAGACAAATGAATATCTCAGAATGAATGACAAATTATGATGAAATTGTCCAAGAATGGTGTATTCTAATGCACATGCTATTTTATTTTTGTGACAATTTTAGAAGCCTGAGTGTGGGCCTAGAACTTTGCAGTGCAGATTTTCTGGGCTGGCTCTTTGTTCTTGGTGCCCCTGGCCTGGGTGGGTAGGAGGAATGGCAGATGCAACATTCCCATGACTTTCAAAACTGCAGTGGGATGGTTTGGGTGGAGGTTTAGGGTTTCCAGTCCTCTGCTCAGGAAGGGAGGGATGAAGAAATGGCACGTGATCATCACAACTCTTCCAGATGGGTTTGTGCCACTTGATTTATGAGTAATACTTGAGAAAGAATTTATGATTTACCAAGCTGGTTTAGGGGGGTGGATGCACTAAAAGCCAGAATTAAGACAGGGAACTTGCACAGTGCAAGGGTTAGTCTGGGCCCAAAGAAATCATACACAATTACAACACCCTGGTTTGCTTCTTCCTCTCATTTGTGACTTCCTGCCTTCTCCTTGGAGCAGCTACCTGAACTGTAAACACAAATCGTGTGACACCTTTGTCTTGCTTTGTTCATTCCATTCCTACTGATGAAACCAGCTAAACACCCAGCTCAGTGGCAGTGGGTGTGAGCTCACTGCCCTTGAGGGAAACAGACTATTCTATGGCTTTTATGTGCCCTAAATATAGCAGATAATGGCTTTGTGCATTAAGTTCTCAAGTTGGATGCTTTAACTGGGGGCTTGGAACTAGATGGTGTTTCAGATCCCTTCCAACCCAAACCATTCCATGTTTCTGTGGTAACTGGCACAAGACAGAGGAGTGAATTGACTTAAATGCAAAAAATAAAAGAGAAATGCTGTGATTGTTACATATCCTATTCCATACCAAACAAAGGGGACTTCACAGCATTGGACACAATAAATGTTTCAATTACTTTATTTTCTATCTTAGTCACACTTTTAAATAGTCCATATTCCAATCTTAAAGCCAAACTGGAGTGTCTCAATCTATTTAGTACGGACTGTATTCAGAATTTTGCTTGAAGTCATCTTCTTACCAACCTCTAAGCATTTAAATGGGGCAATCATCTAGGAAAACTATTCACTCCATATTTTCATTATATTTAGTGAAGAAAAGCATGAGCTGAGCTGGTCAATCCAGTTTAAAGAAAATGGAGACTCCCTGATAGCTGTTTCCTGCTGATTACAGGACCATAAAGTCAAATGAATCAACACTGGGTTTTCTGTTAGAATTAATAAATTTCATTTGAAATCACATCAACAGGACAGCTGCCTAAAGACCTAGAAATAATCAGGTATTGGTTTAGGCCTGTGATTCTGATGGAGAGTGATAACTGCCAGAGGGGTAACAGTTTAGAAAATGTGATAACCTGAATAAATTGGGTACTTTCATCTGGACAGCAAAGCAGTGCAAAAGGACTTGCAGCTTGTCACTTAAAAAGAATTGCATTGACACAGCAAATTATTAATTTATTCTCTGTACATCATTTTTAGAATAAGAATCGACCTCTTTAATCAAGGCAGATAATGAAAAATAGAGGGAAAAAAATTAAGTACTCAACATGACATGGAGGTGCCTTCCTGTTTAGCTTAGTAGTGTCTAAAGCAAAAATTAGGCTTTTGTCATAACATGTATGTCAATAACACTGAGTGTAAATTTCTGTTGTTCAAATTCACAATATTAGATGTATCAGGAAAATTTAGTCTAAGATTTAGAGGATTAATGGTGACACTTTTTGTGGCTAATTTCCATTCAGATCACAGAGAACTGAAGAAGAAAAAAGTATTTTAACTGTTGCCTTATCTTTCTTATTTAAAAAGATTTATTAAACATGAAAAAACCTGACCTTGCTATCAATACAAATGAGTCATTAATTATAGCATGCCAAAATAGATATGTTCTCTGATTTTTCGTTTTGAATATGAATTTGGAGCTTATTGGAGAAGATCTTATTGCATGCATTTCTCCTCTGAGTAGATACTCCTTGCCTATCTTTGAATATTGTGTTATTTTTGTTCCCTTTAAGATCCTGAAGTAGAACACACGAACTAATTTCATTAAGGCAAAAATATCTGATGATTGACTTCAATTAGTGCAACACTACTATTTTGTTACCATCCCTTTTCAAATAATTTTATCCCTGCCCTGTGCAGGACATCCATCCATCCCGTAGATATCCTCACCCAGAATGATGCACAATGTTATTACCTCATCAGAAAAGGAGAAGAAGATCCCCTTTTAGACAACCCCTTCTGTCTTTTAGTGGGTTTATGTGACAGATGACAGGGGGTGTGAAGGGTTGGTGAATATATACATATATTTGCCTAAAATTTGTTTCTGTTTGCACAGACGACACAAGGCACTAATGATATTCATTCCTTGGAGCTTGAAAGTTTTGCAGGTGTGTATTTATTTAGGAGCCGTCTAGGAAAACAGGAAATAGTCTTTTTATAGTATGTTAGCACTTCTTCATACCAGGACAAGCTTTAGGAGTGAGGCTGCATTTCGCATGGCGTTGGGAAGTTCGTCCGTGTGCCAGAGCCTGGCCTTCGTGACTCGAGCCCTAAGGCTCAGCTCCTCAAAACCATTGGGAAACATCAGTGATGTTACCTGTGAAAATTAGTCTCAGGGTGTGGTCTAAGCCTCTGAAGATCCCCAAGTCTGATTCATGTGTCACCTACTGAGGTACGGCTCTGTTGTAGTTTGTCATTCACTTCCTACAAAAAGCCCTGTGAAGGCCTCTCTTGCCTGTTTTCTGCATCCAGCTTTGTTAGACAAAAGCATTAAGCAGCCTTAAAAATTAATTGCTTAATTTCCCTCCAACAAGAATTCCTACATCCTCTTTATGTATAAAACTTTAATGCAAGTGTTATACTCAGATAGTAACCACTTCTCTATTTCTGGTATGACTTTCCATTGCTTCTTAATAACACATATTTATTAAATTGCCAATGCTTAAAACGGACTGGGAGCACATCTCAGACGAGCAAACATCTGCAGCTGCTTTTCAGAGTGTGACATCAAAGATGCATATGCTAAATTATGGCAATACATAGTATCTCTTTATTGCTGAGAGTTTTTACCTTTTGATATTGACAGCTAATGCAGCTTCACGTCTCCTACAGATTCCTTGAAAAATATTTATAAAGAAGTTAAGAAATTCCAGCAGGTTTCTTCCCAGACATTTTATAGTCTTTGAATGCAATTAAGGTAGTCTATATATTTAATGTGAAACACAAATTAAATATTTGTATTAAGTTGAGCACTTCAGGTGGATACATGTTCTATATTAAAATTATGGTATTAGTGATCAAGGTTGTGGCTGAATTAGCAACATATGAAACACAAAAGAAGTTATTAGGTTTTAGTTTTCCACTGGTCTGAGTAAAACAACCTCATAAATCTTATAGAAAAGATAAATGACTGACCTGGATAAATAAAGAAAAAAAGTTGTCTGAGTCATAACGAATACTTCCCCATCAGCATTCATTATGGCTCAAACACATGTTGCCTTTAACACAAGTGCATGATCTTGAATATTATTAAGGTTTAAAGAAATTTAAATGTGACAAGCTCAAGATTAAACGTGGCACAGAAATGAGTTTAAACAGCTAATTAGGTTTTGTTGGTCCATCCTGTGTTTGACAGATATGTAACAGCAGTAATACTAATTAGGGGGACCACAGCACTCAAAAGACATCAATTTTATCCTGGAACTGCAGCTTGTACCACACATTCTACAGGAGCCACTTCACCCTGTTTGAGACATTTTGAAAACTAAAATAATTCTGTGTGTTACAGTTTTACAGCAGCCATCGTTTTATATGAAATAGGTCTCATCTCCTTAAAAATCTAAAGACCAGTTCTTCAGTTTTAGGAAAGAATTCCAGCAGATGCATAATTTGTCTAACTACAAATCTAATTTTCAAGTGAAGTTTATTTTTCCACTATATATTTTTGATTTTGATTTCACAGTGCGGAATATGAGCATTAAAATTAGTTATCATTTACAGTTCTGATTTTAAAAATAATTGGGGTAGAGACTGTGTTTTTAAAAGGGGATTAGGTATCATAAAGAATCTTATGTTAATATATAATTTATCTGATAGAGTAATGAAAATTCATTAATGCTTGGTTAGTCATTTAATCAAATATCTCTCAACTGGTATTTATAGCTAAAACCAGAAATTAATTCACTGGGTGATAATGGAAAAGAATGGGAAACATATCATCATTTTTCTTTTTAAACCATATTCTGATGGTTAGGGTAACCCAAGTAAAAGCTTGTAAAATCTATCCCATTTTAAGTAAAACATTTCCAAAACTTGTATTATCCCTCTTATTATAAAAGTCTAAGTAAAGATAATGCAACATTGAAAAAAATAAATCTAAATCCAGAAGCATTGTCAGCAGGCAATGTCCTGAGTCACAGAGATGTCAAGGTGGGATCCACAAGCCCCACACTCCATCACAAAGCAACATCTGTCAGCAACCCAACGACCCAATGTCCCAGCTTGGCGCAGGGAGAAGTTATATTCAGTTTCTCTGGGTTTTGGTTGCTGAATTGTATCTTAAGCACAGAAATCTGATCTTTGGCAGAAGAGAGGGGGAGATGAATTTAAAACTTGTGCCTTATTATCCAATCAAGCTTCAGTCTTAGAAGATTGTGCAGAGTAAAGCTTGAGCCATCATCACAAGAACAAAAGGATGGTGGCTGAAACGATCACATTAACATCCATCAAATCCTTGGACAAAAATTGACTTTCTGACACAAAGCTGCCCAGGTTAGTGAATGAGCAGATGCCACGGAATGAGAGATTGATGCCTCAGCAATGGCCTGAAGTCTGACTAATAATCCAGAACCAATTTGTCACAGATGCCAACTTCAAAGTATTGGTTAAGCCCTGAGCAAATAGGCTGCATTTCAGCACCTCACTGAGGTTTTATTTTAGCTCTATTGTTGTAAGCAGTTGTTCCCAATACTCCTTTAAACCTTCTGCTCCTGGTGCTTTCTTTTAACCTGTAAGCGAATTTATTAAACTAGCAGTAAGCTTTATTTCCTCCAAAACAGAAATAGAGGTACAAATTAAGTACAAACATTTCAAAATCCTCTATTACAGTGAGCTTTGGAGAATAGTGCTTTAGAGTTTTCAGGTACCGTACTCAAATCAGGATTCCTGTCTTAACTGTCTTTCATATTTCATGACATTAAAATCTCATCACATGAGATTTTCATCTTTTAGTTCCAGACTGTGAAACAGAAAATAGTAAGGATGAGGAAAGATCCATCATCTGCTTCTATCTCCTCCTCAGAGTGACTAGATGGAGGTCAGGTGAGGGGAAATTTCTCTGCTTCGAGAGATGTAGTGATTTATTTATACCCTGTGCTATACCATACAGGCCTTACATATTTTTCATTTCTGCTCCCTGTGTTCTTCTTTATCTTCTAAAATGAATTTAGCGATTTAGAAATTGTAATCATCTTTCTTCTTCTCTAAACCGTGAACAAGAAATTCCTTAGCAAAGCACTCATTGCAGAGCAGTGCCTCGGTGCTCTGTACCACTTGTGATAAGAAATCAGGATACTAATTCTTGCACATTACTGTAGCCTTAATATATTGAGCTAATAAAAAAAAATCTTCAACACATGCACAGGAATATTCAGTGAGATTATCTTCTCCTAACGCGATTTGCTCCTAGGAGACTGATTAAATAAAGCTAGAAAATGCATGTCTTCTAATGGTATTCTATTAATCTTCATTGGCAAGCTATTTTTCTATTGATAATATAATTTTGAAATGTAATTTTATGTTAATAAATGACATTTGCAACTATTTTCAAGTTTAAAAAAAAAAAAATACATCTGGAACACCCAGCACAGGAATCCATACTTCTGTACTCTTTATCTAATCAGTAGATAATAACAACTAATAGCACTTGGAAGAGGAAAACAAAATGAAATAATCATAAACTAGTTAATCGATTTAAAAACAATGATTCAAAACCTCTGTTACATCTTTATAGCACAAAGATACATTGAAAAAAGAAAGAGGGGTTATTTGTAAATGAAAATAGCCTTAGTTCTGTTGTCTGGAGCCTTCACAGTTTATATTGCTCAGCAAATGACTCAAAAATGCTTGAGCTGAGTGGCTGGGCAGCACTCCCTGTGTCTGCCAACGGCATCATTCAACTTGACTTGGATTTGGTTCTGTACATGGAAATGCAGAATATTGGCACTGAGCCATCAAATCCAGGTTTATTGATAAAGTTGCTGTTGCCTGTCTAACCCTGGCTTACGTGGCCTGTGCTGAGCCATATTTTAGTTCTCATATGATTCCCACAAAATGCTGAACCTGAGCTCTTCCTCGTGGGATCTGCAGCCCTGGTATTCCACTGCTCCTTGTCTGAGGGAGCAGAAGGGGGCCGTGTTCTTTGAAGTTTCTGCTTGCAGTGGGTGAGACATTTACCATGAATAATTCATTTGACAGATTTTTACCCCTTTAACTGTTCAATTATTGATCATAGAATGAAAATCCTCCAACGTACTAATTATTTTAAATGATTTGTGAATTATTATGGATATATTTTGCCTACAGATTGTGAGGACTGTTATGAATATTCAAAACTTTTAGTATGAGTTGCATAAATCATGTGGGATTTAGAAGACTTATACTGCAACAGAAAGTATGGCCTGAATTACACCGTGACAACTGACGTAATTGTGTAGCTACACAACATGACATTGCAGTCAATAAACTTAACTATTTGGCCTAAATTTCACTTTTTACAAGCACGGCCACTAACAACTCTCAATTCCTATGGTGACCTTAGGAAGTGAGAAAATACAGGGGGTAAAATAAAGCATATTTTGAACTTTTCTTCAGGGAAATTACTGTAATAAATTGAATGCAAGATCCTATGAAAAGGAAGTTGATCTTATCATACAAAATCTTTGGGTGAGTTGATTTTCCCCACTCCATGCTCTACATGTACCAGGGTGATTTATGCATAGGAGGAGTTTAGCAAGGATAATTTGGTCACATCAAAGGGGACAGGGGACACCAACTGGCAAGTGCTGTCCGAGTTTCCATTCCCTCTTTGCTGGCAACAGCTGGACAGCACATTTATATCCCATTGGAATCCAGCTGGGATGGGTGGCCCCTCCCCTCTGGAGCTTGCTTACTTCACCTTTTAGCAATCCTAAAACAGGCTGCTACAGGGTCTTCTCTTCCCTGGCTCAGACAGGGCTTTCAATGGCACATCTGTCACCTGCTTTCCTGTTTTTGGCATCCTCCTTCACCTTCTATTCTGGAGGTGGTGACAGAATGCAGGCCATGTAAACACCTCCAGCGTTTTTTCTGTGTGCTGTCCTGGGAGCAGCTCCTTCATAACCATTCCTGTAACTCCCGATTCTATTTCCTTCAGACGCTTAAACCTGAATTTCCACCTGTGCTTCACTCACAGCAGAGCTGATATCTCTCCCAGATCTCTCCATGTAGACTCCATTCACAGCAATGCCTGCAATGTTTCCTTCTCTCAGCATGTTAACGTGTCGCTGACCTGTTCAGGACCTGTTGACGTGAACACACTTTTTTGCCAGGTGTCTCAGGCTGCCTGTGAGTTAACAGCTGCTTTGCTGTCAGTATTATCTTCTTGGGGAGGGAGGGGAAAAAACAAGCAGCCTTAATGAGTTCAAGTATTTGAAAGGTGTGAATGTCTGAAAAACACAACAGGAAATCAATTTATTGAAGAAGAATGAAGAGTTAATGAATCTATCTTGTCAAATGATTTTTCTTTCAGATATAGCTGACATTTTCAACAGTTATCTCCATTTACAATTTCAATATCTGAAATTCTCCTCTCCCAATCTGAATACTTATTCTGAGCTGGGAATGCGTATCAAGAATGTTTTTCAATACGTATTGAGAGTATTAAATGTCACAGCTCAGTGGGAGGCTTCAGCTGAGAATCTTCTGGAGGATAAATTGCTGTAAGTGTCCTGCAGAGAGCTCATCTCTGGTGACCAGGCTGCAAGGTCGGGATACTGGGCTCTGTCTGAAGTCCCTAAAGTTCATAGTTTAAGGTAGTCCCGGGGGTATATGTCACTGACCTCTGAAGTTAAATCTCCTTTACCCATTTTCATCCTCTTTTGTGGACCTGCTGCAGTTCATTAGTTTCAGGATAAGTGGAAATACAGCTCTGTAACCTCAACCCTCTCCTATGCTGGAACTGTTGACTGCTTTGTTCTAGACAGGGATACAGCCTTCACCACAAACTTGTCCAACGTGAGTCCTTCCCAAGGGCTGCAGTCCTTCACAAATTGTTCCACAAGGAGTCTCTGTGGGGTCTTGGAGTTGGCTGACCTGAGCCTTATTGGACACAGGGATGGCTTCTGGCAGCTTCTCTCAGAAGCCACCCCTGGAGCCCCCACCAAAGCCCCCCCCCCTCAAACCTAACCCAGGCACCCGTTTGCGTTGCTGTCAGACCTCGGTGCCGTGCTTCTTCACCCTCTGACGTTGCTGAAGGTTGCAGCTCAGTGTGAGTGTTTGCATTTCCTTTTCACTTCTTCTTTTGTTTCCCATCAAATATTTACAGCTTAGGAAAAGCAAATTTGCTATAAACAAGCACACAAAAATAAAGCTGGTTAGAAATGCAACTAATCCCAGGTAGTGTGGGCCAGAAACTGACAATCCATCTTAGGCTCCAACGTCAGCGACAGCAGATTTAAAATGTCAAAGTGCAAACGCCATTCGAAAATTTATTGGGTGTTGTAGTTCCCCAAACTACAGAGAATTTTGCACCCACTTGGCTGCTTTAGTTTCTTGATCTGTTCAGCCTTGAAAGACAGGTGTAACTCACACAACCTTTGAAGCATTTTTTTGGGATTCTAAAGGGCTGAAAATGTTTTGAGATCCCTCGAGAGGGTTGTGGTCCTAAATATTGCTGGTATACATGAGAAATGATGAAGTCAAAGAAATAATACTTTTGTTCTCCTCCCATTGCCATCTTATAACTTATCAACTTGGTGCAGTTGAGTTGTTTTGGTCGTTTTTATCTAAAATTTGTTACATAACGTTAAGGAAATCCATTTGCTGACTAGCAACTAGAGTTAAATATGTGTTTCATTTAATATCTCATTTAGCACTTACATTTTACCTGTCTGCAAATATTTATTGGAATCAACTGTAAAAATTTGGGCTTAAGAAATTGCTAAGGTGAAGCAAAATAAGCCTTGTCTGCAAATACGGATGGCTTCACCAATGGCCCACTGACAACTACTGGCAATTTTTTCTTGCCCTGCTTGAACTTTGATGTGCTGAGTAGATAAAGCACCCCAGTGCATTAACAGAGAACATTTAGATAGCTCTAAAATAAAAACAGCTCTTTCCAGTGAAACCATTGCAATTTCCCTACTGTATTTTAAAGGAAAATTCCTCTTTTTAACTTATTACCAATTTCTTGGCGTATTTCTAAAAACAATTTTATTAGGGCTGTTCTTTTTATTATTATTATTACTATTACTATTAATTGAGATATTTTCCCAAGTTTTTAACACACAGGGTCTGGAGAGGCACTGATTTGTTTTAAAAAAACAAACAAACAAAATAAACCAACCGACCCTCAATGTCTTGCTGGTGATAAGGAGCGTGCAAACTGTTAATTGTTTTTGACACAAAGTGACACGAGCACCTTTGATACACAATTGGGGAGCGATGCAGTTTAACAAGTTTTAATTTCTGGTGCAGCTGGAAGACAATAAAGAGAAAGCAGGAGAACAAATTAAGCGGTATATAGGTCAATCATTCTATTAGCAGTCTTCAGGGAGCACACATCTGATTTCCATAATTGTATTTCTGCTGCAACCAGACAGACTGCTGTGCTAATACGTGTTCTCGGTGAGTCTATAAAAACACTGAGCATGGCCTTTCCTACATTAAAGTATGGATAACCAGGATTACAGGAGCCAAATGCATTATTAATTTTATCTAATCAGTATTTCAAGGTTAGCTTGACCCAATCTACAAAGGGCCCAGCAACTCCACAGGTAGTGGCCTTTTGAATATTTTCCCTTAAAGCAAAGATTAAGTTCTTACACTTCTCACACTTCTATGCAAATAAACCAAATTTCCCACTTTTTGGGTTTAGTTTGGGAGAAGATGCCGGTTCTTTGTTGCGTCCTCTGATAAATTTTAGCATCCCTCATTTGGGAAACTTGGTTGGCATTTTTCTCTTAGTTATGCTTTTAAATTCTCATAGAAGGTGTTCCAAGACAGATTTTTACAAGTTAAAACAGTGTATTTCTGTTATTTTTGTGGTCACAGAAGCAGCAGGCTTACCGCATAAACCATATTTGTAACATAAACCCATGATTAAAGCTACAGAGAGAGGTTTTTGGCTAAAATTTGCTTTTTCATTATTACATCTCAAGATAGAAATGTAATAATGAAAAGCAATAAATGAGCCGAAGAGGAAGATTGCGTGGTACTGCTCTGTCCATGAAACAACTTTATGTTAGTTTACTCAACATACTTCAATAACACCTTATTTTCAGGGTTCTTTGTCTTACATCTAACCACAGTATGCTGGATCCAGTCTCTGTGTACAAGACAAGTATTTCCTCCTAAAGTGTGTAACTTGGGGCTGTAATCTTGAAGGAAATTTATTAAGAGAAAAACACATTATATCCCCAAATTTAAATTAAAAATTAACTGTAATCATAATATCACGAAGCATACACAAGAAACAAAGGTATGATCCAATCAGCTTTTCTAATTTCAGGGAAAATAAGTGTACCAATACAATATAAACCACTCCAGCAATTCTCAAAATCAAGAGAGAAAGTTAAATCTTTAATTCAGACACAGCAATTATCAAAAGAGCTTAACATAGATCATTTCTCTATTAAATCTCAGCAATTAATGCTTTTCCGGAGACTTCATTAAAAACATTGCCAAGATATTGAGTCCATGCACTTACATTCATAAGGAAGAAAAAAATACATTGCAAATGTATTAAAGGGAGAACTGCTGAATGAAAAATTACTGAATTTCATGTAATTGCCATGGAGGTGAACCAGTGCAAGGATTATGTTAGCTACAGCTCTCACCAGCTGGGGTGGTGCTCTTGAATTTCAAATCACATGGCTTTGATCAGTGATCAAATGTCAAATCACATGGCTCTGCTCACAGATCAAATGTCAAATCACATGGCTCTGCTCAGTGGTCAAATGTCAAATCACATGGCTCTGCTCAGTGATCTTTTATGGCGTGAACTGTGAACAATGAAGAAATTGGTTTGTAGTTGATGTTCAGCTCCAGGTGCCTTTCCATGTCAAGGCTGAGCTTCCACTCTGCAGTATTTGTCAAAATGATCATTTCATTTTTTGAAAATTAAGAGACAATTACGTGATAAGACAAATTTATGCATTGGGCAGATTGAAAGTCGTGCCTCGAACAGTGAATCTGTTTTGGGTGCTGGTTGACCCTTTGGTAAAGAACTGAAAGGGAACCTGCTGTTCCTCTCAGGGGCTGGGCAGGGCCATGAGGAATCACATTCATGGGCTAAACTGAGGACAGGCACTCATGATTAGAACTCCTTCCCCTGAAGTTAGAAGTAACCCTTCCATTTGTTCAAATAAGTTACAAAGGTGTTACTTTAAAAATAAAAACGGCACAAGATACCCAGATAGTACAACTGGTGAATTTTGTAATTGCATTTCCTCTGTAGAATTTTCCATGTGAAACAAAACTGGTGAGCTGGGATATCAAATAAAGGAAAATCTGAATTAGCAGGAAAATAGGCTGGAGCAGAAACACTGGACACTGGGTCTGTTATTGGTGTGTATGAGCCAAATTGCTTTCACCTTAAGGTGAGCAAAAATGAGTTTCTGGGTTTATTTTCTAATATATCACTCTGAAAAAACCTGCTGGTTATAGAGTAGAATCTTTGTTCCAATATTTTATGATTGCATATTTTAAACCAATTCCAGAAGCTTTTATTTTAAAGAAAAATATTAATGTACAAGTGGTGGTTGGAAAAAGAACAAAAAGCCCAAATCATCACCATGTGCTCCATAGTCTACTTAAATATTAGGATTAGTGAGAAATTTGGTGGTCCACCCCTTTTTGACTGCAACTTCTAGTAAATATAATAAATTATTTCCAATTAAGGACTAGCAGAACTCATGACAAGAGAAATCTCTATCAATTTATTAAAACGAAATCTCTCTACACTGGAATAAACAGTGTCAAATATTAAAATACTGTGCCAGGAGTGTATGCTTAATTAAACTTACATTAGCTAGGTAATTCTTTAAAAATTTAATAGTATGATTTTTCTTTTTTAAGTAGATATCAATTCTGTACTTGCAGAAAACACAGACTTTCAGCAGATTCCAGTATTTCAAATCTGGCTCATTTTAACAGCTGAATGAGTTGGAATTTTTAATGGGTTTTTCATTATTATTCACTCATTATTAGTGTTTAATGAGGAAATTGGTTAAAACAAACCTTTGTTGTTTGTTTTATTGAGTAATAAGCAACCAAATGACTACATAGAACTGGAATTCAGTGAGGTTTAAGCCTTTTTGGCTTATGAGTAACACTAAACATCTGGATTTTCAAATGCAGTCTGTCGGTGTTATTTGTTGGAAAGCAATACTAAATCTTGCATATGATCATCAGCATCTCGAGCACTTTTCAGAACGAAGCATTGCTACAAGGACCTGTCCTCTGAGAAGGAATGAGTCAGTCTAAACCCAACAGAAACAGGAAAGCTGCTGAGTTGAGTCATGATGCTTTAAAAGGCAGAATTTTCATTAGATTAAAAATAACTGACATTAAACACAGATTTCTTGCTTATTGCTCATGTTGGGAAGGTTGTTGTTGAAAAAAATAGACTACAGAGATAACAAGCACTGATTATGATTTATCTCTTCACCTAATCAAATTCTAAAGGAAGTCTGGAGTAATTTGTGTGGTATCATCTTAGGAAGATTACTTTTGGACTGCTTTTCTTGATGAAATGATGTTAAATATTGTGTCTGATTGTATGAATTGGTTTGCATACAGTCCCTTCTCTAAAAGTACACTTAATCAAAGAAGAAGTTGATAGTATGTAATTTTCTAAATGTATGCATAACTGTATTTTAAAGCAGTGTTTTCTGAAGTGACATTTCTTTTGGAAAAGGCATCACACTGACTTTTCTGAAATCTATGGCTGTTTTAGGGAATGTGGAACTTATAGTGCATCTGACAGGTTGGAGGCAGGGAATTTTATATTCTTTTCTTCAACCTCCAATTGTGGTAAAGCTGCAGATATCACTCGTGGCTCTCTACACCCAGACAAAGAGGAATTGCAACTTTCTCACTGGGAAAATGAGACACTAAAAAAAATGGCGGCATGAATTTAAATGGAGACAAGTTTGGGGGGAGTTTTTCTGAGTAGGGAGTTCTAAACATGTCAACTCAAACATAATTTTCAATTGGTTCTGGGGATGACTTAGCACTGTCAGTTCATCCCTTGCCAGTGAGAAATTCAGCACTATGGATATTGCCAATGTGCCATTGGACTTGTTGCCACTCCAGGCTTGGCAGGATTTGGAGTGACTGTGCTCAGCCTGGGGCAGTCAGCTCAGGGGTGTAGCACAGAGCAGCCAGCACAGCAGAACACAACATTTCACACACAGATGGAGGCTTGTAGTCAAGATGTGTTTACAACATCCATACATATTCATAGAGATACGTGGTACTACTACTTTTAATGAACATGGGTACCTCGGATTCCAATTAATACTTTCTTCCCTAAGATATATGAATAAAATAGGGAAAATATTGCAAATAACCACAAGGAAATAATTAATTCACATCAGTAGTGGTTAAATGATTTTATTACTGGTTTTCCTGCTCATTTGTTTAAAATCAGAGGAACTTCTTCAGTTCTAGAACTATGAAACATACTTATTTTACCGGGCAGTTGTTGTGGTGAGCAAGCACAGCATAAAATTAAATGCAACACCTTTTATAGAGTTTTTCCTTAGGCATCTAATGGAAGTTCAGTGACAAGACGAAAAGCCAGATCTGTGATATATGTCAAAGAAATGAAGTATTTGATGTGAATGAAATGTAGATATGAAAGTTATTCCATGTAACCCAGCTTCTGCAGCCCTGCATCTCTAAGATCCAAGCCGAGCCATTTGTGAGGAAACATATGAACTGAAACCTCGCTGTGAATTTATGCAAAGCAGGAAATGTCACATATGGAGCTCTTAGGATGGGATGCAGGTTATGATAATCACTGCAGTCATATCAAAGAGAGACTTTGAAATTTTGCATGCTCTGAAGAACTTCTAGGAAACAGGGGCCACACTCCTTCCTTAGTGCCATGCACAAACTTGGTATCATTTCTGGAAGTGGATTTCCTCTTGGTCCCCATTTTCTCCCCCATAGTGATAGTTCTCAACCTTTGCCTTATTTTTCCAAACGATTAAAAGTGATTGTGACAATGGCACAGCTATTTTCTTTTCCGTTTTACAACTGATTTCCACTTTTGGAAGACGTGAGAAGAGAGTTCCAGTGCAACATAGGATGCACTTGGGATTCACTGAAGGTCAGAGCTGCTGTTTTGTGCTGTTCATCCCTGGTAATAATCCTGGTCAGTACTGTGACAACATTTGCTGTGTTAGGAAAATTGGATATTGCAGAGAAATGCTTTTCCTAGCATTTTGATATTTTCCAGGAGCAGCCTGAAGCTGCCATTTCTGGTTTTGGCCACAACTCCTGTTAGTTGTGCAAGTTCTTCTTGACTCTCTAGTATTAAATCCTGGCTAGATGAAAGCAAGTTCAAATGTACTGTTGCTGACAAAGAATTACCTCCCTCAATTAATGCAAGTTCCTGTGACCAACTTCTCCAGTGCAGCATGCAGGATGTCCCCTTTTTAGATTTGTGGATATGTGTCTAAGCAATGACTGCCTTAAAATCCTGTGGAACGCTCATTAGGAATGATTTGATCATAGGAGGAGGAAAAAAAAGGCAGTGAATGACAAGGGAAGGAGAGAGATCAAACACAATGGACAGAACAGGTACTGAAGGTAAAAAAGGAAAAATAGACATTCATCAACCTAAGGGGTTAGTTTTAAATTGCCAGGGGAAAACATGGGTTGTCACAGAAATGAGAGCAACAGGCCCTTTCTGACTCAAAATCTGAGTGGAAATACAGCCTGCCTCTAACTTTAGGCCCCCTGTTAGTATGGCTTCATCCTCAGCTTTCTGATTTTGATTTTTCATGACCTTCTGTGTCACGTTCCCCACTAGAAAGCAACGTGCCTTCCAAATTTCAGCATCTTTATTATATGCCTTAGAGCCTGCAGGCCTGAACTCTGTTACAGCAAAATACAAGTGGAGTTGCAGGAAGGGCACCTGTGAGCTTGGACAGCAGTTTTACGCCTCTGCATTCTTCTGGGGAGTAAATTATCACTCCTCGTCCTTGTATCCATCACTGATCTGAACTGAGGCAGCAAGATTTTGGGGTTTGTGTCCCATAAATGTCTAATTGCACATGGGGTATATTTTTCTCCCACCACTGCAAAAGGCTTTTTCTCACCAATGTTAATGAGCCACATGCACTTATCTGGAGGAAAGACCTCCAATTAATTTCATGATCCTTCTTTTAGCACACCAAGCAGAACTTCCTCTTAGAAATGGGGGAGAACATTTTGTTTTGCAAACTGTGTAGTAGTTCCTACACTAATCAGTAATGACTTGTGCTGGTTTGGGCTGAGACAGAAGCTGGTGTAGGGCTGTGTTTTGGATTTGTGCTGGAAACAGGGGAACACGGGGGTGTTTTTGTTATTATACTTGTTTTTAGATGTGTCTATGAGTAAAAGAAGATAGAACTTGTCTCAACAGCAAGATAATTCCTAACCAGGAAATCTCCTCCTTGCTCTCACGTTTGAGTCTTCCAAGACTTAGGTTCCTCTTCCCCAACGTGTTAAGAAATACTGTGAGAATTTGCACTGGGATTCCCCTTCAGTATGATTTTTGCAGTTCAGATGGAAAGGACAAGTTCCTTCCCTCTGACATCTTCATGGAGTGCAGTATTTCATTAAGCATTACATGTGTATTTGTTCCTTTCTTGGTTTGAGCGTTTTGAACACTGTACAATGGTTTGGTTTTCCCATGGGTAAGCTTTTTCATGAATGGATTCAGAAAAGAGCTCCTTAGGAGGCCTTGTACCACCCTCATCTTGTTGTTCGGCAGGAGCTGGCTGCTTATGAAAATGCAAATAGGATTAAAGCAGAATGCTCCAAGAAAAATGTCAGCCCCCTCACTGAATTTAAATTATTTTGTCCTAATTCTCAGATGAATGTGTACAGATGTAGGAACAAGCGCTCTTCCCTGTCTCGAAATGCGCTTGGTGACAAATCACCTAAAACACAATACGAACAGCCAGACACAGGGAAGACACAGCAGACAGTGAAAAAGCTTCTGACAAAGACTCATTCCCTCTAATAGTAATCTGAAAGCAGTGAGGAGAACGAGCAGAAGTGGAGGGAAGAACTTTGTGAGGTGTAAATGTTGGGTTGAGAAGCCGTGTGGGTAAACTGGCCATGAACAGCTGCAGCTGGGCTCACAGACAGCATGGGCTTTGTGGAAACAGAGCGGGGGGGAAAAGCTTCCTTAAGTTATAGATGGACTCTAAGGAAAGGATCCTGCAGTTCTTTTAAGGATGAACTTGGTAAATAGGCAATTTTCTTACCTGTAGAATTCAATAGAGGAGTTTCCACTGGTACAGTTGTAGGAATAATGTATTTAACAAGAAACGGGTAACAATGCTTTACTATTTTAATCAAATTGTGTAATTTATTGGATAATTTTTAGTAGAGAGAAGATAAATGAAAAATTATGAAGGTTACAAATCCAGTAATAATGACCCTCTTACACTGATGTTTCTGCCTCTGATTGTTGATCAAGATACTATTATGTTTTAATTAGAAGATCGGTCGCTAATATGCCAGTGTAAGGATTGATTAAACACCAGAATTTCCATCTTAAGCTCAGTCTTTCAAATTATTTCTTTTTTTTTTTCTAGTTTGAAGATTACTTTTGTAGTGCGACAGCTTCAAAATAACTTTAAAAAAATGTTATTCCATCTGAGGTAGCACAATTCTTCTCACATTTGTATATGATTAAAGAGAGATCAAAGAAACCCTGGAAGATTATAAACTGTATTGTCAGCTTTTATTTTATTTTTTAATGTTAAGGGGTTTCTCAGTTTCTCTGGTGCCTTCATTAAGCATTATTTGATCTTCAGTGGCTTCCCTGGATTTTGGGGTTAATTATGTCTTTTGATATAAATATCTATTAGAAATAGATAAGATTCATAGGGTGGCCATGAAAATGGGAAGTAAAGCCTTCTATGGGGATAAATTAAGGAAGTACTGTAAAGAGACAAGCAAAAGAAAATTACAAAGGTTTTCTGTTGTGCTTTCTAAATATGAGGAAAAGGATTATTAAAGTAACTAAAAATCAAAAGTCAATTTTTAAGAACTTATTTAAAGGCTCTGCGCAGTTTTTAGGAATCAGAAGGGAATCATGATGGCACATGCACTTAATAGCACCAGAACACCTGTAAAGTTTATTCCTTCAGTATCTAATGGGTTTCTTTCCTCATGACTTTGACATAGAACCCTTTATTTGAAGTCACTCCGTTAATTTTAAGTGGTCTATGTCTGAAAATACTCCAGCCTTGAACATAGGACTTTTGAGAGTTAAAACCAACTGCTGTAGGAAGTCATTATCTCCCAGATAAAATAGCAGATGCTGGCTCACAAGATTTTCAGCTTGGATGTGTTCTGAAGGGGTTTGATTTTCTCCCAAGGATCTGGATATTGTAATTTTCACTGAGGAGAAAACTTTTATATCAGTGGGAAAGAATAAACTATGTCTGGTCATGTTCTTGGGCTGCTAGGTGATGCTGTAAAGAAAATAAATCAGCGTGTAGAGCTAAAGGTGGGTGGTCAGGAGGAACAGTCTGCCAGCTCATCACGGGTTTTGTGACATGGGTATCTCAGGTATTAAAAGAAGGTGATAGCAAACGCTATGGATGTACTGTCACAAACAGGATTATCTGAAGGCCACATTCTGGACATGATTCCCGCCTGTTTTTCCAAATATTAAGAAAGAAAGCAGCACAAGGCATAAATATTAAGTGTAATTTTAAAGAGAGGATGCCACAAAGCTCTCTTTACTGTCACCCCAAGCTGTGGGACTGATGAGATAATACAGGCACCATGGCAAGTGACAATTCTGCAATTACTCGTACTTAGCAGAAAAAATTAAGATCTGACCCTCGCTGTGGTGTCACCTGAACCAGCAAATATTTACTGTGGTTTGGACAGGCAGCAAGCAGAAACACATTGCAAATTTTTAATATGTTAAGGATCATTAAGTTGATTGTGTCAATTTGTTAAAGTGCCAAGTAATGATTTTACAGGTAATTAGACTTTAACAGGCAGAAACAAATTTATGTCCTTCTTGTTTTTATGATGTATGTAATGATAGATATACTATCACACAAGCTGTTGTTTTTAGGTACACACCATTCCTTAATGTCCTAAAGCAAATGAAATATTTCATGTCAGGGACTGATCAGTGACTGTATAAAACACATTAGTGGCTTTTCTTCTTTTAGCTCCTTTTAATCGAAGCTCATTCCTCATGTCAGAAAGATGGAATGTCTCAGGTTATTCCTGCTGCATGGAGAAATGGCAGTGAACCTTTGAGGTCAGGGGAGAAGACAGTAGTTCCAGGTTATCACAATTGTTTTTCTATGTCCAATCTTCACGCTGCCCTGGCAGATTTTGTTTGGTTTATTTCTCAGAGTGAATAGGGAAAAACACACCTCAGGACTGAGCTGGAAAAGGAGTCTGAGGTTTAGCTGTGTTTGCAGAGTTTGCCTGTTTGCTGTTTTCTGCTTTTGTGAACCAGGACCACAGCACACCACTGGGGTGACTTCAAAAAACATTTCTATTGGTAAGAGCAACCAGAGGTTTGCTGCTGCTGCTGTCTGTTCCACACCCCAAGTGATGACTGCAGCTTCTTGGCTCTAGAAATCAAACTAAGAGTGATTATTAACCTGTGGTAACCACGGCATAAATCTGTACGTGCAGATTCCTTTGAAGGTTCTCCTGGACTCAGAAACAGCAGCTCGTAAAAAAATGTAGCCTAGAAATTGGCCAATTCTTACTCTTGTGCAACAGTTGAGGCTTGGAGGTTAATTAAAGGTGGGCCCAAAACGTTGTTTTGGTTTTCAGCTGCATTGCTATTTTTTCCTGCAGGAAGGTAGCATGAGGAGAGTGTAGATGGTCCGTACGTTTTTTATCGTTTGGAGAAAATCAAGGTTTTTTTGTTTGGCTTTTAATAACATCCAGTTCCTGTCAATCAGCTCTATTGTTGGCTGAATTGATTACTACTGAAATGTGGGGCTGTAGCCTGCAGGATGCTGCCTGTTGTCTGACACTTCAGAAATGAGATGTTTACTTCAGTGAATTCTTAGCTGTAATTGCAGTGTTGTTATTCATGATGATACTGTTAAAATTATGTCACACTGTTGGAACAGCAATTTTAAGTGGGAAAAAGCAGAATGATGGTTTATCTGTGGCCAAAACGAAGTAAAAGTATCACCTTGGTGCCATCCCTTGACATCTACAAGACACCCACTCTTTTTCCTTTATGAAATTCAGAGCCTGAGCCTGGAAAAAATACAGACCAAGAGCTGATCTGAAAAAGGAAAAAAAAAATAAACCAGAGGGTTTGTGTCTCAGCCCTGAAAGGATCTGCATGTTTAGAACAGTTTAGCTCTTATCCTTTTACAGGGCCCTGATTTAGCTGTGCTCTGCCATTCAGCTGGGATTAAATGGTAAAGCAGAATTTGTTCTTTTTTAGTACAGTCAGTTTTGGAGAAACCTCATTATTGTCCAACACAGACATAGCACTGCTCATTTCATGATAAAATTGTTTTTCATGCATTTTAAATAAATCAGTGAAAAATAAATGCAATTTAGGTTAATGTCAGTTTTTGTGTATCCAGTTGCAAACCAGTGTGAGCTGAGCTGTGGCTGTGGTCAGGGGATGGTTTGCTTTTAATGAAAAATCTAGGAACGCAGCCTGCTCTCTATTAGACACTAAGTAAACGTGCAAAATATGGGTTTCATTACTTGCTTTGGAAAATTGGGGATTTCAGCAATTTCTCTTTGGAGCTGCCTTATCCTGCGGCTTTTTCAGGAAATAAGAACAGAATTCAGATCTTCAGTTCACTCGGACAAGGGGATACATTGAAAATTATAGCAATAACTGAGGTTTTGTTTAAACTTTTACTACAACAGATGATGGGTACATTCTCATTATTCGTAATACTGAAACAGAAGCAAGAATATGATAAGTTTTTTACAAATAGTAATTGAGGAGCTGTTTGTCTTCATTTCCCTTCATCTGGACAGTAATTTTGTCCACAAGAAAGGACTTACATTCCAAATTAGGGAAAAAAGGTGTAAATTCAACAGAAGTTTTACCAGGGTTCCATTAGGAATAATTATCTCTGGGATCACAGCCTTCAGCTAAATTCTGCTACCAAATACCACTCAAGTCCTTTTAAACATGTTATTTTGACTGTTTTGAGGCTACTCGAGTGAGTCTGTCTCCCAGTTAAACTAATTTTACTCCACTTTTGATCATGCCTCTTATGGATGTCACCTGATTATATTATGAGTAGTTACAATGAGGTTTATCCTTTTCTAGTCATCAATTGTTACACATAAATTAGTAGATTATTGGCCAATTGCTTTTATAACTTAGAATCTCCTGTGCTCAGAGCCACCAGATGCCAGCACAGTTTGTTGTGTGCCTCTGAATCAATTTATAAACTGTAATGTCTGTAAGGTAAGGTACGTGTAAATATTCAACCAGGGTCCAGTGCCAATCTGCTACTTGTAGGAGGCATAAAGCCCTCCCCACCCAGCTGGAAATCCAGGGCCACCCTTCCACTCACTAACAGCAAAACTGGGTGTCCATCAGAATGATAAAATATAATGTTCCAATAAATTTGCCAAGTCAGATGCCAAGATCTTTATCACCCCTTTGTTTTAATTATGGCAGAGACAGCAAAATCTTGTCTTCACTCTTACATTCTTATCAAGGCAATTGCTTCTGCAAATTGCAGTTTGAGGATACGACACTTAACCTTTTATAATATAGGAATAGTTTCAAAATCCTGAGAGAATATGATGAAGAAATTTCATATTCTTGGTGGTGGGAAGAGGGAAGAAGCTTCTAAAGATGAGTGCCTCGTACGAACGTCAAGATGAAGCGAGAATTGGCATTTGGGTACCAGATGCCTCCAAAAGCTACAGGCTGCTTTTCAGAGTCAATTTAGCTAAAAAAAAAGGGGTGGGGGAGGGGGAAGGGAAAGAAAAGGAAAAAGCCTGCTGCCTTGGGTCACAGTGCAGTCAGACACCAAAATGTAAGGGGGCTGTGATATCCTGCTTTAATTGATGGCTTTTGAGTGTAATGGCTTTGTGAGTGTGCGTTTAGCATTTTGCTACAATACAGTGTTCCAAGATCTTTGCTTGCATCCTTGACCTTTGGGTTAACAATGAAGCATTGCTGAATCATGAACTCACTGCCCTTATCTGACAGGTCTGACTTATTTTCTCCTTCAATATTCTTTTCTCCTAGCTGTTACAAATTGTTGCATGTCCTGGGAATGTCTGGGTTCCTGACATTTAGATTTTAATCAGGCCCTTCTCCCTTTTTCTGACAGCATCATTTAGGGAAGATATTCTTCTACCTCTGTGTACTGCTGCCCTTTGTAAGCGCTCTTTGTTTACTGATTGGGGGAAAAAAGGTGGTCTGTGTTTTTATTTGAGCTGACACTTCAGTGTGTGTTCCTGCTCATACACCTGCACCTTCAGATCCTCCCTGACAGGCTGCTGCTCCTTGCCATGAAGTTTAATCTGTAAATTGGTGCACACGAGGGCTTGCGATTTCCTCCTGGGTTGGGAAGACCATAGAATAGAGAGATACGTTTAAATTATTTTAAAAAGAATTTTTGGTGCTTTGTTTCTTGTAGCATTTTAAGAGGTTTTCCTCACTAACAATTAATCTTGTTCTTTATCATGCCCATGCAGCAAGGTCTTTCTTAAGCACAGTGCAATCAAAACACTGTGCTGAATGGTTTATGATGATACAAAACTTTGATTTACTGAGGAGATCAGCTATTTATTTTAACCCTTAAATTTAAGACATCTGTGGTTCATAGAAATCCAAATTTTGATAACGTAAATTTCAAGGAATCCTCTCTGATTTACTCATGTTTTCATATTATTATTCTCAAGTTCAGTCTTCGCTTGCTATTTTTGATAGTAAAAATATTAGGTGAAAAAGATAGTCTGGAAGTACGCAAAAGATGGTAAAAGAAACTTCCATATCCAGTAGAAATGGCTGTTACTACCTGTCGCAGAACTGTGGCTCAGAATGGGTTTTTATGTCTGCTTTAGAAAGATTTGGGGTTTTTTCCCTAAGGTTATGAGGGTCACTGATTCTGTGTGGTTACAGACAAAACACAACCAGGGGATGATCCATGATCCAGTGCTTTGCTCTCTGAGATTCCTGACTTTCCCCATTCACTTCATTTAGGGATTCCACAGCCTTGGAATCAAGGCTTAAACTTAAACTCCCAGCCAAAACTGAGGGTTTTGTTTCCTCCGAGCCCAGCATAAGAATCTGCAGCTGTTTCTCTTTGCTAAATCTCCCAGAAAGGGTTGTTTAAAGGATTATGGTGCATGTTCCTCGTGCTGTGCTTCAAGCATTCATCCCTGGTTCCCAATAAAGGGAAAAGAAGGATGAGCCAGAGAATCATCTGAAAAGGGATTGCTGTTGTGTGTTCTAATTAGTGTTGGAAGAGTGGGAAGAAGAGGTAGTGCTGGCACCAAAGAATAACATCCAGAATTCCTAGAGGTTGTTTGCTATGTTTGGACTTGAATTTGTGAATTCTTTTTGATTTTGTAGTTGCTATGCAATTAACAGAGGCACTTCCAAAGTTCAATGATTTTTAATTGTGTGCAATTCTCACTGTCTATGCAGAGAATCACTCTGTATTCACACAGAAACCATAACAGCTCAGAAAGCAGGATAAGGATTCTCCATAGTTCTTCCCGAGGCTAACTGATTTCAGACTTACAAATTAGAAATTATCTTCTGGATTGCCTACTGAATATGAAATAAACTGATCTTAAACGTTTCATGTCACTAAAATGACCGTGATTACAGCTCTTACCAACTGACTGCATGTTTGGCAAATCAGTTATTTGTGAAATTTGACTAAAATTAGCATCAAATCCTTACACATTCAATACAAAGGGAAAGCTGCTTCCCAGGAAGGTTCTCACATGCCAACTGCATCTCATCTGCGAGTTCTGCCCATAATGTTTAAGGCCTGATCCATTGTGCAGTGCAGCTTCAATAACTCGTGTTCACTGATCTGGATTTACCAGAGGTAGATCTGTAGGTTGTCTGCTCACTGAGTAAGTGATGCCTCAGTGGCCTGGTAGGTCCCACAGAGCTCCCACTGCTCCCACCACCACTGATTTTACAGCAATTGTGCAAAACAAGACTTTAGTTATTTTAAAGATTTTTTAAATCTCATAGTGCTAAAAGAGAAAGCAGGGAAATCCAGTCCATTATACAATATTGCAAGATGATGAGATAGGATAAAGGAAAACAGGAAAAAACTTGTTTGCAGGAAGATTTTCAGAGAAAACAGCTGCTGAGGTATGGAGGCACAGGAATGGGGACAGGCATTTGAGATTAAGACAATTCAAGATTATTGAAAATTATGGTGTTAATTTCCTGCTCTTAAAATGATCTGAGATTCTTGCCAAGGAGCCCTCTAGCAGAAATTGTCTGGAGTAAGCCATTCTCTGTTTATCACTTGTTAACTAAATATGCATTTAAATAATTAGAGAACACTGTCTCAAAGGAAAATGCAAACAGACATCAGATATCAGTTAAATTTGTTGAGAGAAAAGTGAGATGAAACATCCACAGACTATTGCAAGTATTTCACTTTCTAGATATTCCTGCTGCTAGAATTTCAGAGAACTTAGAGCTGTGTTGTCAGAAAAGGATGTGATGAGCTGAAGAGTTGGCAGACATGGTGAATGTTCCATCAGAGAAGTTACCACGCTGAAATAAAGCTGGATTCCCCTGTTTCATTGTCACTGAAACCACGTGTAAACCTGCACATGGGAGCAAGAGATATCCTATGCAGGAAATAAAAAGTATCCCCTTTTAAATATGGCTGTTACCTCCGAGTGAGAGTGAGTTCTGGTGTAACCAGGGGATTTCATCTAAAAGCATGAAGTCACTGTATAAGCTAAAGCACATTAAAGTTCTTCACGGTGTAAGGGCAAGCAGTAATCCCCAAAGAGTGCTCCCAAAGAGCTGCAACATCCATTACTTTACAGCAGTCTCACTACCATAAAAACAGATTCATAAAGTGAAATGTCATTTCTTTAGGTAATTCTTTTAAAATATATTTTAAAGGACTCAACTCCTAGCAAGTCGTGCTTTCAGCATAATTAACAAGTAACCTTATTTAGCACCTGACCATTGCAGACCTGCTGCATTAAATCCAGGTTGATACATGATTTTCTGGCACCTAAAGTGCAAGTGTAGGGGCTGCACAGCCATCAAATATAGGGGCTGAGGGAAATCTCAGGGATCACTTATGCCTGAACTCTTAGAGTCCATGTAGACCTCAATATTTTCCCAGCCGCCTTGCAAAGCTTCTCACGGGTTATGACACAGCCAACCTGTAGATGCTGTAGAAAAAAAGAGAGCTGGATCTGAAAAGCATCTCAGAATGATTGGGTGGATACATTTCTGGAGGGTGTCATTGTTGTAATGCTTAAAAACAATTGTTCTTTTTCATCTGGGTCATACATTAACCAAAGCACGGTAAAACTATTAAATCAGGCATTTACTAAAAGGCCCTCAGAATTAGTTTAAAAATTGAGTAATTAGACCCATGCTGCGCTGGCATTACTTTTCTGATATTGCTTCCAACTGAAGCCCAGTTTCACTGCAGCACTTTCATTAGCTGCTCTATGGAAATTAGCTGGGAAAGAATGCCCTATGTTTTCAATTATATTTTAATAGAAAGGAACAAGTTATTTTCTTCCAGACTCTGAGAGTTAGCAGTAGAATGCGTAGCATGCATAAAACCAGCTTTGCAATCATTTTCATCTGGAGAAGATTGGTTTGCAATAATTTGTCTTTGTGAAGGGCTTATAATCAACCGGAATTGAGATTTCCATAAGATTAGAGTTATTTTTTAAAAATACCTGTAATACAAAGTACAGCCTAGCACCTTTTGATGAGCACTATTAGCTGGATTCTGTGACTTGAATGGGAGTTGCAAAAAGAGTTTAATGAGGAAGGTACTATAAAACCAAATTAACTGATGTTAATGACTGACAGCAGCTAAAAGGGCTTCCATCTTAAATCCATTTACTTTGGTACCACGTGAAGTACTGAAAGATGTAACAGTTAAATTGTGTTAATGTTCAAATTTAAAAGAAATAAAGATAATAAAAAAGCCTAAGGAAAAATAATTAAATACTTGTGGGTGTACAGCTGTCTAAGAGGGGTTAAATAAAGAAAATGAAATTATACTGCAGATCAGAAAAGGTGATTAGTTTCTCTGAATTTTCTTTATTTATATGCATTAAGCACCTGTTTTGCGGATTTTCTTGAATAGGTTGTGGATTTTTCCATTTCTAATGTGATTTATTCTCGGTGAATGCATAGAACTTTGAATCATTGCTCCATTCCTTTTCTATATCCACAGTCTGTTTGCAATACAGGAGCTGGATGGGATTCGGAGTTAAGCAACAACTGAAAAACAGTTCACATCCAGCCTGTATCTGCATTAATTTTGATAGATCTCTAACATTTCACAATGAGTTCACCAAATTTGCTGTCAGCATGAGATTCCTACAAGCAGGGGGTGCCAGGTGAGCCTGTGAAATTTGGCAGCGTTGCATGCAGAGGTTCCCATCCTGCAGCTGCAGGCTGCGTCAGTTTTCACACGGTCACATATCTTTACTTTCTGATGCCAGAAACACAAGGATCAGTGAAGCTTCAGTGGTTTCAAATGTACATGTTGCTTTTAACACAGCACTCTCCCTATAAAGTCACTGGATTATTTTCTATTTCTATACATAGCACAAATTCAATTGTGTACCAAGAAGAGTTCACTGCATACCTTGAGGGGAACCGCCTTCATGCTACCTCATTTCCCGGAGTTATCACCTCTTCTTTCTCTATTCCTCTGCATTAGCAACTTCTGTAATCCTTTCCAGCAGGCAGCTTCGAAAGATTAGAAATATTCTTTCACTCTGAAGTAGTCAGATGGAAATATTGCCATTTAGAAGGACCTGTGCGTTCTCTGTCCAGGAACGGTGTCGTACCACTTGAATTAACGGTGGAGAGTGGTTGCTGTGATTATCCCTTGGGTAACAAAAGGAAAAAGAGAGAAGGAAAATCGCAGCACTCACTCGGGAGGAATCACTGGGATATTTAGGGAGATGCAGCCACCTTTTAGTTCACTGTAGCCCTTGTGCCAAAACATAGGGGGATAATAAACTATCAGCATTTAAGTGAAGTTAGCAGATTACACGTTTGTGGTGGCACTGACACAGAGCACACACTGACCTGGGATAAAGGGCATCACCCAGGGCGTGTGGGGAAACAGCATCCCTGGCAAAATCTCGTGGGAATGGCAGAGTTTAACAGCTGCAGCATCAGAAAAGACAAGGATGGTATTTTTTGCAACTTGAACAAGTATTAAATGTCAAAAAAGAAGTATTAGATTGGTCATTCACTGGAGATAGGAATCTGGTTAAGAGGAAAGCAGCAAGGTTCACTTGCTCAAAATATAACTGGGCAAAATATTCTGATTTCAGGACAATAAGAAATAAATCCAAGTAATACAGAGCTTTAAAACTGAAGAAGAGACTGACAGATAACATTTCACTTTTGAATTATTTTTGATAACTTCTGTGGTTTGAGACTTACCTAAAAAGGTCTTACAGCTACCAAATATTCTCACTGTTTCAGTTTGAGAGACATGTTTATGTAACCCCCAACTATCCTAGATAAAGAAAATTTTTTAAAAAGTTGTTTTTGCTAATAACAAAACCAAAATATAACCATTCATTTGCAGGTGTGCATGCATTAACAAACAGACACTTGTATCATAATTAAAAATAATGTCTTATCATTTCTCCTCTGCAGTAGCTGTTGCTACTGGAAGAATTATTTCTTTACTGTGGATTTGTATTTTGAAAAATTACATGTGATTATTAGGAATGTGCTGGCTGTAAATTTGCCTCTCTTGCACGGCTTTATCAGAGAAACAAAGCCGTATTTGGGTTTTCCTGCTGCCCCACGAGCTTCTGCCCCTGTATTTGTGGGCTTCTGAGAGTCCACCACCCCACACTGGCACAAAACTCAAAGAGCATTGAACTGTCATAAGAACAGCTTTTGCTAACCTGTTCCACCTCTACTTTTAAAATAATTTGAAAATAAACAGATATTAAATCATGTAATTATTCCCTCATGCAGTAACTTCCTTTGAGGAAATGTCATTCCCTAAAGTTATACAAAGTGAATGTCTGCAAAAAAGTAGGTGCTAAAGTTTTAGGGATGGAAAAAGATGATTGCTGGTAATACCCTTGTCTGGTTCCCCGTCAGCACACAAGTATTTCATCAGAGCCTCGCAGGGTTTTCTTAGGTCTCACTGTAAATAACTCAATGAATCGTTTTCCCTCATGGATTGCTGAGGAGGAATTCCACACCACAGGGAGCTGAACACACTCTTTTGTTTAATGTAATCGAACACATGAACTACAGGCTGTAAATATTTCCCAGCTTGGAAAAACTTTAAAACACTTTCACTCTTGTCAATCCACTCTTTATTCATTATCATCTGAGCATTTTGAAGGGGTTCAGTGTTTTCTTTCACAATGATCTTTCCTGCTCTCACTGCATTTTTTTTTTCAGTTCTTCCCAGTGTAGGATTTGGGGTTTTTCTTTAATTTGTATAATTCTTAGTTGTTTAAATACATCATACACATTTAAAAACTACTTTAAAAGTATTGAAAAAAATTCCACCATAATCATTCTCTGTAAGCTTTGACATGATAATTAATTCTCTCAAGGCTGTTAATCAGAATGGAAGTGCAGACTTTTATTCATTTTCATGTACGTGTTGGTAAATGGGGGTGCTTGGAAGAAATTTGAAGAATGAATGAAATATCACTGATTTGGTCCTTTTTAAGTGGACATACCTTTCCTTTCATGTTTTTATGACATAATTATGTAGTAACAATGCTTAGAGCTCAGCCTTGATAATAGAAGTAATTTGGGGAAAGTCTTAATGAAACTGAATTTCTTAACGTGGACCACAACATTTAAAGTCTGTTTCTCTAATCTGAAGAATCTGCAGATGATGGAAATGGGACTGCAGCACAAGGGCAAACCTGGAACTTTTGTGTGTGCATCAGCTTTGGTGCTTGAACCATCCGAGAGCAATAACAGTGATGGGTCGGCTTTGGATTTTATGTCCTGAAAAACATCATAATGCTCCTTTAAGTTTATTTTGTGGAACTGTAAAGGTGTCTTGCCTTTAGGGATTTTTGTTTATGCTTGTGAGCATGTGTCATATATCTTAATTTGTGCATAGAGCCATAATTGCGCAAAGGCTTTTATTTCAAATTTAAAAAGTTCTGCAGTCATCGCTTCCTGTGGAAGTGAATTATGAACTGCAAGTCTGACAGCAAAACTTCTTTCTTTCATGATTGCAACTAATTGTTGCAGGTAATTCTGTGTAAGGGAAACCTGGGGCAGTTTGAAACTTTGGAGATATTGCTTTTAAGAAATCCTGAACTGAATACTGTTAGGGAGAGCACTTCTTGTGTGGCTGCCCAGTGCCCTGCCTGGCTGAGCAAAAGGCACAGGTATTTTAGTGCCTGTTCATAGCAGGTTTTCTCTGCAGTGTTCTTTGCAGTGAAGCATTAGCACAGTTTTTGCTGTGAGTGACAGAGACAATGGATGGGCTTCGTTGCCATCCCCACTGGCCTCCAGGAAATGGGAGAGCACAGAGGTGCCCTCCAGTTATTAGATCCCTCTGTAGCTTTCTGATAGATGCCCTGACAGACGGTGGTGAGCTCTGAAACCTCATTTTATCTCTACTTACATCTCGCCTTGATCCACCTAGGCAGCACTTATTTAATCCAAGAGCCAATTTTTCCCTTAATATGGGGAAAACCTGTGTGCACTTTGCCTAATTCTGGGACGGATGGGGACGGAGCGTTGCTCTTGCTCCGGTCCCACCAAATCTTATCAGTTCCTTCTCGATTGCTGCGAGTCCGAAATGAAGAACAGTAAATTGCTTTTGTTTCTCTCACTGTTCCTTGGTATTGGAGCAGGAATGATTTATGAACTGCAGTGTGCAACACTGTGGAGCAAATACCTGTAGAAAAGTCCTTTGGGTGCTGCTGTTGTTCCTCTGGCCTGTGCCAAGGCAAAGCTGATGCTGCCCTGTCCTGCTAATGCTTAACTCTGAGTGAATCAAGCTAATTTGCTCTTTTTTAATTATTATTCCTGCATTAAATGATATAAATAAATAACAAACTGATTAATCAGGAGTCTTGAAAGTGAAGGCTTTTTGATTCAATAGAATTACAGTGTAAATATTAGACCAAAGAACATGAAAATTAATATTTGATGGAAGACGATAAAATACACCTTTCTCTCCAACTTTAAACGAATTGAACAAAGACAGCAATTGCAATAAGAGGAACAAAGCAGAAAGAATCCTGGTATCAGATAAAAGATCTGAAGTCTCAGTAAAAACAAAAGCTGTCATTTTATCACAGTTGCCATCTTTTTACCAAATATTTCAGTATTTTAGCTTATGCCACCATCTACTGGTCACCAGCTCAAAGTGTTCAGCTCACTCTCCAGCAGATTCCATAAGGTTTTCACACAGATGTCTGCTCTTGACCTGAGCTTTAGGAATGAATTTTTTAAATGCATTTTCACATTGGCATAAAAATGAAAGTTGGATAGAGTGGTAAAAATTGCTCCTTAATTAGACAAAAGCTTTTGAAAACTTCAGCAACTCATATTTCTGTGTGCAGTTTGGGAGCTGGTGAGAGTCACCTGTTGCTAGAAACTTTGGTGGAAATGTTAACTTTTAATTAATGTCTTGAGTGTGCATTGAAGGGTCCCATGCCACTTGCTTTGTTTATAATTCACAGGATTGTTATTCTTTGGCATGAATTAATATATTTCATGTGTCACATCTAAAGAACGGGGTTCTGATGTTAACAATCCATTTTACTCTCACCACCTGCCTTTTCAATACAACGAAACAGAGAAATGCCAAAACATAGACCTTAAAATGTCAAGCCTTTAGATAAATTTCTGCGGAATTTACAATCCCTTATTATGAATTTGGGGTCTTGGCAAGCCTTTTCACCCACTGCATGTGAGAAACGGATGATACAGCACTGAGTTCTGCATGACTGGGGAGGGAATTAGGTAATTCTGGTGATGTATGGATGCATGTCTTGTAAGCCCTGAAGTTTACATTCACACGCCAAACAAATCTAAGAGCCTGTGATGTGGTGTCGCTTCATCTTTTTAACTGGGGACCTAGAGAGCCTTCCTCAGCTCTGGCTGTTACTGCCTTTCCTTTTCCGCCCTCTTCCAGAGACAAAAACCCCTTCTTTTCCAGCAGGAGAAGCGTAAGCAGGAAATCAGCCTTCTGGAAAATCTGTACCAGTGAAGCAGTCTGTCGCTGTAAAATGTTAGCCAGAGCGAGGCAGGATCTGTGGCAGAAATCTCCCTCCTGCCCTACCTTTTGGTGGCTTTAGCACGATCAGAGGATGTTCTTTTCCCCAGCACAAGTCCTGGGTGCTGTTTCTGTGCACAGCCTGGGACGTTTGTCTTGAAGGCTCCGAGTTTGAGCCCTGGGCTTGAGTTTGAGTTCCTTTCACCTGGGAGTGTGTGAAACACTTCACAGCCCTACTGAGATCAAGAGTGGGTTAAATCGCCACCACAGACACAACCACTCTCACTTCAGAAGACCCCTGTGAACTGAAGTCAGTGATTCATTAATGGAAATGGAAGCCTTTATTACAGACTTTAATTTCCATGCAGCTATAAGCACAAATGAGAGCGTGAGAGTCCATCCCCGACTACGCCTGAGTGGCTCATCCACCTCCCGTCCCCTGGCCTGTGCCCTGGCAATTTCTGAGGTGACAGCAGCACACGTGGCACACTCCCCATCACAGCTTCTATAGTGATAATTCAGGCCTTCATGGTAATGGACACAGCCAATTAATTTCCTGTCTATCCTTTTCTCCTTGCTTAGCTTTACTAATGCCAAAATTAAATGTCAAGTAGGAAAATCTGTTTTGTCCCTCTAGCTTAGAAACAGTAGATGAGGATAAAATCTAAGACAAACATTGCGTCTCTGGAGATTTCACGTATGACTAATTGCAATTTGGAAGCATACATGCTTTTAATTATGCTCTGGTTTTTTACAGACAGAACATACTCAGGACTGCAGTGGTGAGCACCCTTAGGGTTGTCAGGCTGTGAATTCAGCTCTAAAAGTTGATCTGATAAGAGAGGAGGGCGTGTTTCTTCTGTGCTGTCTTTGCCAGCTTTACCTGAGGGAGAAAACAATCTGGTGTCAGGTCTTTAAAAAGCTGGAGGATATCCCTGCAGTCACACACCTCGCTGACAATCTGTCCTGCGGTGAATCACGAAGATTTGGCACCATAATGTCCTGTCCAGTAGCAGCTCTGAGATTCTGCAGCGGGAAATCAAGCCAGTGCGATGCTGAGCCAGATTTGCAGCTAAATTGTTATTCCTTGTGATAAGTGCTATTGCCTCCTATCTGTCACTGCTCCGGGCCGGGCCATGCATCACTCTGACGAGTGCTCTTTACCACAGCGTCTCTGGAACTGGGTCAGGGAGGTTGATGGGTAATTTGTGCTTGGAAGGCCAGAAAGCAGGGTAATGGGAAGGGAGGTGACTTTGAGTGGTTCTGTCCAACAGCTCATTGATCTACTGGTGTGGATTATGATACAACACTTTCACGGGCACAGAGCTGCCAGCCTCACTTACGGAGGGTTTTGTGAAAAAAAAAAAAGAAAAACAAACCCTGATTCATGACTGAAAATAATGTCCTGTTTTTTAACTTCCTTTCCAAGAAAATTCAATACTCATTATAGAAGGCTGTGGAGTTTTTTTGCATCACTAGGTGAAGTGCAAGGATTTTTTTTCTGAAAAAGTCATCAGGATATATTGAAAAAAAAAATTTTTGCTTCATTACTATGAATTTAAGATTTCATTATGGCTGCAGCACTAGCAGAGTGATGACAGAGTACATGGAAATGGCATTAATGACCCTTAGCAGGAAACTGCTGTAAAGTTGATCAGGATCAGTGAGTCATTTGCATATAAGCGACAGTCAATAAGATGATAATAGTTCACTAGCAATTTTTGAATGAAATTAGTAGTATTCACACAATTAAAGCTTTAAGTATGCAGTTGATTAAGGCGGATCAGTTTGCAAAGCCCTCCTGTTTAAAGCAATCAGGTTTGAAGAATGAAGTCTTTCATCAAATGATTGGTTGGATCATTTGGAATGGCAGCAGAGGTGACTGGAATTTGCAGTTGGAAGCACTGAAATGCACGAGAGGTTTAAAAGCTGATGGATACTCCCAAACCTTGCCAGGGCTGCCCAGGGAGCAGCCATGCTGGCTGGGTGTCCATAACACCTTCCTTTGTGTCACCTTGGCTCCAGTCCGAGGAAGCCTTGGGTGAATACACCTGCCTCTCCTAAAGCTTCAATAATTGATCTTCAGCCCTCAGGGAAGACAGTCAGGGCACCCTGCAGTTAAATGTGGGCCTACAAGGAGCCATCACTCACATCCTATGCAGGAGCATCAGCTGATCCTGCTTGTTCCTGGGACAGTCAATGAAGCAGAAATTCACTGGCCTGTCACTTCTTGCGGGGCTGGACATCAGCACTGGCAGGGTTTAACTGCTCACTAAAAGATCCTCTTGTAGACACTGAAAAGCTTTAGCAGAGAAATTTTCCAGCTTTCTGTAGCATTTTGTGAGAGCTTTGTTTCTCACAGAATCTATGAGAAACATTGTTACGGGTTCTGTAAACTAACTTTGTCTTGCACCTGCTGTTATTCAGCAGCAGGGTTGTTGTGGTATACCGAAGAAGATGTTTTCAAATGAATGTTTTGTAGCCTCCACCAATCATTCTAAGAGGTGGATGATCCATGACCAATGACCTTATGTCATGCTGGCAACCCAAGTTATATAAACCAATTTATAATTAATTAAATAAGTGTTATTGCTCCTGGACTTGGACTCTGCGTTGTAATTCTTCGCACTGTTCGTGGTGCAGACAGCGGCATCCTCTCATTTCTATTTCCTTTTCCCTTCTCAGACCCCAGTATAGGCTGTGAATTAAAAATGTTAGAGGTCAGAAGATGACCTTACACATCATCTTACACGTGGACCAATATCTTTTACAGAGAGTGATTAAAATTCAGAATGATTCTTGAAGATAAAAGTAGCAAATACTTTCTGGGGTTTTTTCTACAGCTGTTTTGTTTCTTCTTTTGTTTTCATTCACCGGCTGCCACTGACATGGAGTGATTTACCAAGTTAGGCAAGCAACCTTGAAACACTGCTAGTGAATTTCTAAGTACACAAAGAGCGTGATCAAAAGTGTGCTATAAATATAAAGAAACATTCCATGAAGGTTTCGTTTTGTCTTTCAAACAGCATTTTGGCTCCTGGGGAAACTCTAGACAGAAGAAAAGCACAAAACCCTCAGAACCCTCAGAGAGGCTCCCAGCATGTGGGAGGAGATTGCTCAGCAGAGCAGAGCCAGGATTTGTTGGGTGGTTGTTGTGTGTCACCGCTGTGTTGGGAGCCTGGGAGCTCAGGTGCGCTGCAGCTCCGCTGCCCGGAGTGGCAGGGCGTTGATGGAGGTGTTTATCCCTCTTCGGAGCCCCTTGATTCGCGTCTGTCTTTGCAAATCTTCTGCAGGGATGTCTTGATTCACCCTGGGTGTGGGTTTTAAGTACGTGAGAAACACCAGAAAGTTGTTAGGCAATCCTAGAGCTTTAAGGATGCCCCCTCTGTAAGAAATGAGTGCTGGAATAATTCGTTCTTATCTCTGTCACCTGACAAGTTTTAAGGTTGAAGGTAAAGATTTATTTAAAATGGGGGTGTGCACTGATGAAGCAACATGAGAGCAGATAAAATGCTTTAACACGCTGGGCTTTGAAGCTCTCTGGGGCTGCTTTCACGTCTGGGCTTATTTGCACTCACGTATCTGCAGCTTAAACTTAAATCTCCTCTCAGATTTCTGGTTTCCATAAGGGGTTTTTTTCGTGTTTACTTAGTGAAGTCTTGAACATTTTTATGAAAAAGAAACAGAAAACTTTTAAATGCTGAGAAGATCCCTGTCTTCCAATTTAGATAGCTTAAAGATTCAGAACTAAACTTTTAACAATAATAAAAAGTACTATAATAAGCTGTCATATCATTTTAAATGCAAAGGAAAACCAAAAAAGATTACCCAGCATATTTCACCTGGTAAAACCTTGATTTTGTTGTGTCTGAAAGTATAGGAAGTATTGAGCACATGTAAATGACTTGGAGGTGCTGAGCACACGTTATACACTTACCTGTCTTGAAAAGATAACACAAAATAGCTCTTGTGTTTAGGTAATGTGCTACTTTAGTCATTATTAATTTCCAGAACTTGTCCTTAACAGCAAAATGTAAGCAAGAAGCTTTATGTCATCATAAATCTGTCAAAAGAACTCCCCTATGGGATGAAGTGGGTTATCAAACTAGCTAATTTTATTACTTTTAAAGCATTAAATTAGAATCTGAATGAAAAAATATTCTGGTATTCAACATATTTAAAGTTGCAGCATTCTACTGGTGGCGTAGCCTACAATGTGTTTTACACTTCGTCATATGAACTGCACCAATAAATAGGCTGTTAAATAAATCAAACTTTGTAAAAGCAGTGTGGTCTGGCAGAAGATGATGCAGAGCAGGTGCAAAACTGGTTGACAATGTCACCTGGTCTGTGGTTCATTGTCAAAACAGGAGAAGCGCTGAGAACGTGTGGCTTGAGTCCTCCTCCGTTCATTATTTCCCATTACCAATGTGCACAACAGAATAAAACAAAAGGCTAAATTCACAAAACTACTTCAGCAGGATTAATCAGTGAAAGAGCTGGGGAGTAATTGGCCGAATAATATTGTCCGTCTGCCCAGGAAATGATCTAGAGATTCCCAAAAACAAATAGATACCCTGGATTTTTATTGCATCTTCTTCGGGTGAATTTTATTAGAAATTACATATTTCTATAGGTTTGGAATAACTCATTGAAAGTTAAAAAGGCAAATTGTGTTACACAGCACTTTTTCAATTGTCTTTTAGGTACATTTATGCATGTATGTGTCTCTGTACATTTCTACAAAGTGTCAGTTCACCAAACCACATCCTTTGTATATATTTTCACTTGAGATATTGTATCTAATAAATCTTTCAGAACTGTTGGAATTAGAAGCAATCAAAGGTTTAATTTTCAATATCAATGTAAACTTTTTCATTTAATTACCAGGAGTCCAGGATTCATAGTTATCCTACGAGCAGAATCACCATTCCCCAAAAGAAAAGCTTCAGACATTATTATGGAGAAATCACAAAGCATATTCTGGATAACGTAAGTGGAATGAATTAATCTCTCTCCAATTCTGGTGATCAGAACCTACTTTATGATGTCTAAGACATATAGTATAATGCATGTCAGAACAGAACATAAATTCCTTTGACATAAAATTACAGTGTTTAATGAAAATAAGCTACAGATGGATGGAAACTTCTCCTGAACCCTCTGTCAACCCCATGCAATTCTGAGAATAGTTGGCAACAATAAATATGGAGAAAAAGTGAAGATCTTTTACTCAATTTTACACATCATTTACTGTTCCTGTACTGGCTTCCTTTTAAAAATGGACATTTTCCAATGTCACACGCGGTGGTTTGGAGGAAAAGTTAAGTTTGTGAGTTGTTGAGGCTGTTCAAAGAGAGCAGCTTGGGCAATACGGGGCCCACAAAATCCACAAGCTCCCCTCTCAAAAAAAGCTGCACTCTTTTCTTCATGAGAATTGATATAATTTAGTTTCACCCATATTATTTGTGACAGGACGCACATGGGAACCTCCTGTTTCGTAAAGCGACCAAATAAAAGAACTTAATTTTATTTGTTACAGAAAGAGAGATTTACCAGTGAGGGAGAGCTTGTGCTGTAACAGAAAACCAGCAAGGCAAAATGAGTTCATGGAACTTCCAGGCTGGTTTTGAGTACATGAAGTAGATTTTTGTGTCTGTTAAATCTTGTTTTAACAGGAAAAAATCTTAAGGCACTCTCACTCCTGTTACAGCTGTAGTGTGGTAGCCACCTACCAGTTCTGAGTGTGCTGGAGGTGTGTTCTTAAATAGAATTCCTTATTTATAGTAGAGCTGATAGAATATCATTAGGTGGGAAGGAAAGCCAGAATTCTGACTTTCATGTGCATTTCCTCAGAGCCAGAGAACGGAGGGCACATGAGAATGCTCTCACATCTAATGAACATACTCTGCTTTCACACAGCCTCCACAGGCTGAGGCCTCAAAGGCAGCCTTGGACAAAGCACCTAAATACATTTCCTTGCCTCTAATACCACACATTGGGAGTATTTTAATACTGAAATCATCTCCATTTTTAACTGTTTGATTTCTTAATGTCAAAAGGTCAGGACAAAGTAAAAGGAAGGTGTGTGGGGGAAGTTCTGTTTTGGTCTGGGTGCATACTGATCCCATTTCTTATGTGCTACTTTTCATAGAAATGCTTGAAGCTTTTCTGAAATTACGTTTGTACTTCAACTCAGCACATTTTTATTCTTTTAAAAGTTGCAGTTATGCCACCTTTATATCTGTATCAGTACATACTTCATGAAATTATTGAGCAGTCTTGTTATTATGAGCTTGAGATAAATCCGCTGCTGTGTCTGTCCCTGTGTAGAGGCATGTGGGTCAATAATTAATGAAAACAAAACTGCTACTGACAGGTGGGCTTTGAAAAGCAATCTTGGCAATAAATATAAACTTCAATAGATATTTCACCATTGATTCAAAAAGTCTTTGTGAGCAGCAAAAGACATTTGCATGAGCCCAAGAGGATTTTTACACCTTGGCATTGCCAGGTTGGAAAATATATTTACATATGACATTTATTTGAAGATTTAGAAAGCTGAGAGAGAGAAAATATTCTGTTGAATTTAGTTTGCTTTTTGTTGGTTGATTAGATTTTCAGTTCTGTAGTACAATGTTGGGGAGCAGAGGGAGGAAGGTTAAAGGGGTTTTTCGCATTAATTTTTTCACCATGTTCTCCTTCTTAAAATGGTGATTCAAGTGTCATTTAGGGTTATATTTTTCTATTGAATTACATTACTGTTTAATGACCTCAGCCATTTTTTTTTTCTCTTCTTCGTCCTGCATGATTTTGCAAGTCAATTACTTTGAAAGCTGAAAATCATATTAGCTTTCTTGCTTCAAGAAGTTTAATTTATGGTTGTTGGGGTTCTTTTAAAAAAATGAATAATCATATGACTAGTTGGTCATCTGAATATTTCCAGAGTACTTAATGAGTTAATGACAGATTTTCATTCCCAGATTACATTTACACATTGTATTTACAGCACAGGGCTCTTGGGCAGAAGATACCACATGATGTTCTTCTGATTTTGTTCATCAGTGTTGTTCAGAATGCCTCTCAATAGCCAGACTTTTGGTTCATTTATGTCTTCAGAGAGGAACAGTGTGACTGGGTCATGGTTTTGTCTTTCATAGCAATTTCTATGCTGAAAGTCAAAGCAGTTGACTGAGTTTTGCTCAAGCAGAATTCTCAGGGTGCAGCTCAGCTGAGAACTCAAACTGGAATTTCAAAGCGTGGCCATTCCCGTGACTTTACAAAAACCCACCCTGAGCTGGGAAAGCATTAGCTGAGCCCTGAGATTGTGGCTGCGTTGTAATTTATGCCCATAGAAGGTCTGCATTAGCATCAGTGAGCTACTGCTGAGTGCTAAGGTCAGCTGTGCATTTCATACTTCAGCTGCAGAGGCAGAATTTTATTGCTTTTCATAGTCATGGTGCAGTGAAAAAGGTGCTTTATGATGCCACAGACAATTAATTGAGGTACATTACCTAGAAACTAAAAAGGTCACACATGGAACATAACTGACACCTCATAACCCCTATTAATGATTACAGAAATGCAAATTAGTACTTTTCAGTTTCCAACAAGTAGCATAATTCTTCTCCAGCTTTGAATTATGTTTCCATTTGCTTACAATCTTTACTCTTTAAAATGTTTAATTTACCTTTCCTTTTAAAGTAACCTCGGTCTACATTAAAAGTTATACTCTATATAAATTATACTATTCATAAGAAGTCTATTAAACTGCAATTATTTTTCTGTGCAATAGGCATAAAGAACTGATACAAATCACATGTGTAATGCCTCAGCAACCTCCCTTCAAGGCTACACCTTGAAGGTGCTAAAACCTTTATAGTATTGCAGAAAAAAGTTTTTCCTTCCTTATGAAGACAAACTTGAAAATCTAAGAGAATGTAATGTACTGAAGAATAAATTGTAGGTTTATTTAAAGGTGTTTTATTGTTATTGTTGTGTACAAAAGGAGAAATCCTAGCACAGAGGATGGGGAGATGATAACCAAGAGTTAGCTACTGGACTTGCTCCAATCTTAATGTCCAGTTATGTGTGGCCACTTACAGGCTCAGATCCTACTGATTTTACTGTAAATGATGTTGCAGATTATTGGCACTTTCTGGAGATTGTGTTAGAACATCACAGATGACATCTTGATATGACATCACTGAACTGTGAGATTTTCTGTCCTTGCAGGCTGTAACATTTTCAGTGCTGACCAAGACCAAAGGAATGTTCAGTGGGGTATAAAAATTCTTTAAAAGAGAATTTTGTTTTATTTTTTATTATATTTCGGTGCAGCTCCACCTGAAATTTGGTTCCTCTGCTGCGTCTCAGAAGTAAAGGAGTGAGAGCTCAGTGCTTTGCTCACGCTTGATAAGAGCTCATTGCACCAGGTCTGCAGCTGCTGAGAGAGCCACACTCAGCCTGAATAACCAACAGTGCTGAGCAATTCCCCACTGGTGGCTGTAAAGATAAGCTCCAGCAGTTTCTGACCTTTCCAGACTTTACCTTGCAGAAGAATTTTAGAACAAGACCATTGATTTATCTGCATTTCCCAGATGACTGCTGCGTTGATTGATAAAGTCATTTGATGGCAGAATTTCTTCTAAGGAGGTGGAAACCACAGGGTCATGCTGGAAACAATTTATTGGTTTGAGTTTTTAAAACTGCACATTTATTAAACGGTGCAAAAGCTTCACCCCAGTTGTTGGTAAATAGTGCAGAACCCCAGCATGTCTCATTCCCCACTTGATTCATTGTGTTGCTTCCCCTCCTTATTTAGAAGTCACGAAAACATCTCCTTTTGTCCTTTCTTTTTCTTTAAGACCCCAAAAAAGTGCATGCTTGCACTGCACAATGCAGGAGCGTGGTGGCGATGAAGTCAGTTAAAGAATTTCCCTATAATTTGAGGCTTTAGCTGTCCTGCAGTTCCTACAGTCTTGTGGCACCAATATTTATTCTTTCCCCTTTCCAAAATGAAAGGCCACCGAAGTCCAGTGGCCATTCCAGCCCTGAACATGGATTTAAATAAATAAATATTATGTTTACAACGTAGCAGTACTTTTCCTATTAACAGACACCTGAAAATTAATTTCATTTAGTAAACCTGACAGAGAGGATGACAGTTTGAATTGAATCAGTTATATCATCATCAAGATACTGTCAGTCCAAATAAATTAACATGCACTAGACAGAACAACCTTTTCTTAAAAATGTTATGCATTTCAGCATCCTAATTAGCACATTGAGGTTTAATGTCAGTGTTAGATTTTGGAGTAAGTGGTCACCTCTTCCGTCCCCGAAAGGAACAGGATTCCCCTGCAAAATTACCACACACAGACAGTACTTCCCTTTTCTAAGAGCTGCATGCATCTATTTTTTTTTTCAGTAATACAATTTTCTCTTTAATCTGTTACTATTGAGACACATAACAAGCTTTTAAACTTTAAAAATACCATAAAAGTAATGGATATGTAGTCAGAGATATACCATATCTTTGTTTTTTTTTTTTTTATTTAAAATGCTGCTTCAGGCCTATTTTGAATTTTCTATTCAATCCAAACATCGGTTTCTCTGGTGTTGAAATCCAGTTTTCCTCTCTCTTCCTTTGACCAATCAGTTTGTGGTGGTTTTTTTCAAGTCAACATTAAATTAGTGATATTGTAACTCAGAACCATATATAAAAATCGATTTGCTTTGTAAAAATAGCTTGGAGTGCCTTTACAGCTGCACTGGCCAGACTGGGTGACTTTCTGAGATGTCACCTGTGGCAGACTAAGAATAAAATATGCCTGTACTGAAATTTGAGAGTGCTGTGCATGCCACCGGGCAGGGAGGGCATGCAGGAGGCTCAGGGTGTAGGGAGTTTTACAGATATAATGTGGAATATCGTCCTTTGGTCTTTGATCCTCCTCAAACTATTTGTGTGCTTGTTTGTTCTTGTTCGATCCTGCTTGGTTCTCCACAGTGGGAGGCTGAGTTTCACTCTTCTGTTCCTCTTATCCTCTCACTTGTCACCTGGCAGAAGAGATTGATCCCCACCTGCCCACAAAGCTCCTTTAGCTCTCTCTCCTTAGTGGGTTGTGTTCTGAAAAACTGAGGAATAAAGTATCTCAATATTCCTTATTTAACGCTGCAGCCTTGTGACCACACTAGAATAAGTGTCTGCTTCATTTTAAAATAAAGTTATTGTTTTATGAAGTGCATCTGGACTTCTCATAGGTCATGAAAGGCAGAAAATAAAATCTGTTTATCATAAGGGTAAGGCATGGTCTGATGTACATTACAGAGATTTATTCCTCCGTGAATTGTACTGCTTGAACTCAGTTTATTTAAGAGTTTATAACAGCAAGAGCCAATGAGCTTTTAACAGTGGAGAAAAGAAACTTTTAATTCACTGCACAGAAGTTATATTTTAATTTGCAGATCACTTATAGGTTCTTGCAGTGACTCTTTAAGTCCTGGCTCTATCAATACAAATGTATAAAAAAGTGCTTTTATCTGAAAAAGAAGTTATTTGCATGCTCAAATCAAGAGCTTGTTGCTTGCAGTCATCAATCAATATCCAAGCACGATTCTACAAAATTCTGTGTTTAAACTCCTGCAAATATCTGTTCTCAAATGAGAATTTGAGAATAAAAATGTAATTCTGCAGTACTTTTAGAAAAGCACAGACAGCAACTCGATGCCTGGTTAAATTAGGATCATTCTTTAGAACTTGCTCCATTGGCCAAGGCTGGATGTGAGATATTGCAGGGGTCATAACAGATTCTTCTCTTCTGTGTCTGTTCACTTTAATGGCATTTGCCAACCATTTTGGGATGGTATGAACACGCACCATGTGTAAAAAAGATAGGCTGCTTCAGTAGTTACCATGAGGGAAAACAAATGATCAGACTATGAAAAGATATTTCGTGGTTGTTTCCCTGGAAAGGTTTCATTTTAAATAATGACAGAAATGAGCTATGTAAATAAATTAGGGGACTCTAAACCTTTCGAGGTAATGAGAATTATCAAATCAGTTTCCAAACAATATTCTTGAAATAACTGTAGGAAAAGTTTACTTTCCTCTGTAGCTACAGAGGCCAACATTGCACTGGGCCTTGCATTATATCTCTCTCTGGAGGGCTGAACAAACTCAACAGTCCTGGGAGAATTATAAGGGATTTATGATGACAGCCTAGTGGAGAAAATAAAATTAAATAAAAGGGCTTGACTGTGGAAAAAAAATAAATACAAGGAGATACAAAGCAAACAAAAGATATGTAAAAGTGAAGTTCACAGATGCTGATGTTTAAATTTGAGAAAATTGCATCACATTTTGGATTTTGTTGGCTTTTAACCTAGTTAAGGCCCTTCAATTCTCCATTGCTAAATTAAAAAAAGCCTCTTGGCATTTAATCACTATGGATTTTAATTCCATTGCTATATTTGCATGCTAGATTATTGAAATGTGGATATATATGCAATTTTCATCTCTAAGTTACTAAGTATAGAGTGAAACAGATTCCAAATACAATGTTGCTTTCTGATCTGAGAAAATTATTTTGTTGGAAGGAAGGAAACAGGGAAGAAGTCTGTAACAAAAAATCCTGTATACACTTAGAGCTTCATTGCTTCTGCTTTGCTTCCTGGTCCTTTTTACTTCTTATAATAAAGTATCCAGTGAGATTTCTATATTGTATTTCATTGTATTTTAAGGATGAATTAAGTTTGACGGGTTCCTCAGAGGAATTGCTTTCTGGTTTTCTTTTTTATCCTACTCTATAGTGTCTCTTTTAGCTCCTGACCTCTTCTCTCCAATCTTTCTCAGTTTTGCAGGATATTGTTAATGAAGTGTGTACAATGCTGCTTGGGAAGAACATGCCATAGTGATTTTTCTTTATTCTTGCAGCGTGTTTGATTCCATCTAGCAGCTGCAGGCCCCTTTTCCCACAAAAGAATCTGATTACTGAGTGTGATTAAAATGAATTTTTCTTTATATGGCACACTGTTTTTCCCAACTGAATCAGACAAGCACATGTTTTTCTGAGCATCGTGCAATACTTAAGGTTGTAAAGACACAATCATCACAAGACTTTTTATTTACTATTGTTCAGCACAAACAGTGGAGAGTGAAAGAAACTAATGAGGTCTTTGATAATCAATTCTTATCAGAGATGCCTTGGGCAGAATGGGGTTTTTCAATTATCATCAGTTGTTCGGTAGCTGTACATAGGCGCTTTTTTCATCTAGAAGTGCTGATTTTATCTTTATTTTAAGAAAGATTAGCTTGCGTTTGAATGCTTGAAACTAAAACTGTTCCCACTTGGACTGGTTTCTTGACAATTGGCATTATTTTCTCGCGCATGATCCCACGTGTGAGCACTGCCATATAAACACTGAGCTCCAGCAGGAGAAACCCAAAGGCAGGAAAGCCTTTGGCACGTGGAGGTTTGGAGGATTTGAGGGCAGGATGTTTGTTTTTAAGGAGGCTGTGAGAATAGAAGGTAGGCAACGCGCAGAGGAGCCTCCAGGGAAATGATGTTTCCAAGCTTTTTGGAAGAAAGCTCCTGTTTAGTGAGGAGAGGGAGGCAGGGAAAGAGCCACTGAGACTTGTTATGCGAACAGTTGCATCTGAATATTAGCTCTGGCTTTTTAAAGGGACCAGCTGGACACTGAGGAGGTTGGGAAGCTGAGGCAATGAATTCACTTGGGGTTTCATCTCTCTTTCCATCTCTGCTGCTTGTATCACAGAAATAAAGAGGGTTTCTTTTGGGGCTTCTTTTTGCCCCACTGTTGTAATTATTGAGGAAATGTCTTTGGTGGGGGTAGGTGTCCTGAAAAAACAAAAGCAAACTTTGCCATGTAACAATGGTGGTTCATAGCAGGTTATTAATATACTTGTGGCGTTTTAACTTCTCTACAGGGCACAGTCAAAAGTCTCTGAGCTCAGACTTTCCTTGAGCTGACAGAAGTCAGTGAAGAAAAATCCCTTTGATTAAACTGTAGCAGAGGAAAGGGTCAGTGTCAAGTGCTCTAACACTTCACTGTCCCCAGCATTTTTTAAATTATTGTTTTTATTTAGAGCTGTCTTGTAAATAGTATAAAGCTGATTGTAAATTGGTCTCTATCTTCCGTACGAAATAATTCATCATCTGTATTTTTTTTTTCTTTAATGTTGTGCTTAAGAACATCTTTCTGAATCCTGGAAGTAGTGTCATTGAATTGTTTATTAATTTGAGGTGACAGGGAGAAATACATGTAAAAGCCAGTTGCAGCTCAGTGTTTACAGAGAGGAGAGACTTCTGAATCCTGGAAAAGCTTCACCCAGCATCTGGGAGCCGTCCCTGTTCCCTGCTGCAGAGGAAGGATGATGCCCTGCTTTATCCCCTATAGAGAGAAATATTAGGACTGCTTAGAAGGAAAGAAGTTTCCTTATGTTTCATGTAAAGCACATTGTATTCACCTCTGGTTCTGTTTCATGACTATCCCAGTATGGAAAATGGGGAAGCAGAGGAAAAACCATTTTACATTTATTTATTTATTCAACACCTTAGGACATGCTGTGTACATTTTGTAAAAGGCAGAGCTGTACGGTTTTACCCCACATCAGGAACTGCAGCTTAAATATCTCTGAGTGAAGTCAGGAGAGGGTGCTGTGGGCTACCTGGCTGCTTGGTGGCCACAGGCTCCTTTTCACCCATCTGCCCACATCATGGGCTTTTCACCACAAGCCTTTGCAGCCAAAAATGGGTTCCATGGTTCATGCTCAGAGAAATTAAACACGACCAACTTCTGATTTCCACGTGCCAAAACCCAGGATAGGCACAGGGGTAGCGATACCAGCTGTTGCTTTGGGAATATTTACAAACGGGGCTTTGCTGTAACTCAGTAACTTTGATCCCAAAATTGCCTCGGGAGCTCAGCAGTGTCTGTGTTTGTGTGTGTGGGGAGCGTCTCCCTAAGGCAGTTCCACCAACAAACGGAGGAGGCTCTTGAGAGTATTAAAGAGTGCATTTATACTTCAAGGATAAATATTACCGCGTGTTCTCCTCGAGCCAGGATTCTCCATAAATTGTCTCATAGCACCATCTTCTGAGCAGAGCCTGAATGGCAAACCAAGCCTGAGCTGGGCTCGAGTCTCGCTCAAATCCCCAGTGCTCAGTGGCTGGCTTTGCAAGGACTAGAGGTTGAGAAAACTTTTATCCAGTTTGCTGAGGAAGAGGACTCATTATTAAGAAATGTAGCTGTGTTTGAGTCTCGTGTCTGCCCTGAGTGAAAAATTCATGGGCAAACATCAAGCAGCTCTAAGGAAATTCACATTGAAATATCCTACATGGAAAATGTAGGATGTGTGACCCTGTCAGGGAAAAAATCTCGTGTTACAGCCTGGATTGAATAAATCCTTGCCAAGTTCCTATAAGCTTTGAATGTAGGCTGTTCACCCCTTGGTTTGTACAATTTGAAGACACCCAACACTGATCAGTTGAGGTTGGGGTTTGGTGTTTAACCGAATTATGCAAGAAATTAAAAATTATACTCCATAAGGAAAATAATTTCTTTTTATTGTGACAGCTGTAAATAGCTCCAGTACTGCTTTCCTACAAGTGTCACTGCTAAAGTTATGGGAGAGACTTTTCTGGGCTTGTGCTCTTGGCCTAAACATCTCCTACAACATAAGAGACGTGATAGTGGTTAACCTGCACCTTCAGCCTTTCCCAGAACTGATGTCATGGGTAAGTGGTGTCTCTGCTTCCCATACACTATATTTACATAAAGTATCGTTGCTGGTGCAGTTCATGTAGACATGATCACCCAAATCTTCAAATTCTCCCCAGTTTTCCTTCCTTCCACCTTCCTGTTAAGAGCCCGATTTCCTTTTGTGGAGTGCTGGTTTCCTTTCACATGGTCTTTTGCTGCTGTACAAATAATGTGGAAAAAATGAAAGAAAACCCTTAAAGTTCAGCACCAAAACCACCACACCCTTCCCATCCTTTCCCTTTCCCCCATACCTGTATTTATCTTGGTGTTGTTTCTATAACAAGATGCAGCCTTCAACTTAAAGTTTAAAAAGTGCACTTGTCACTGCAGCCTTGCCACAGAAATTGGACCATCTCCTCTCATAACACACACGTAAATATTCACGTACTCTGCCTTAGAGGTTGTGGCTCATTCTGGGAAGAACTACTGAATTTATTAAACTGATAAATGGAGCTGCTTTCTGCAAGCTAAAAGTACGATATATTTTTTCTGCCTTGTGTTATTTTTTACATCAGCAAACCTCATGACGTGGTTTCTTTAGAGAGCTATAAAGAAATACAGGAAGTCTTCTAATACTCCTTCTGAGCCTTTATTAAATTACAGAAATGGCAGTGTGTATTTCGAGAGATATTTAAGGGGATTCTTTATATCTAAGTGTTTTCCCTAAGTGTTTGATGTCTCGTTTACTGATAGAGCATTTAACAAAATTTGCAAGCAGAGGAGGGGACAAAGGCAGGGGAATTCTGTGTCGTCTCTGCAGTGAGAAGATTTGGAAGCCGTGTGGCTCTCAAAGGCTGGTCCTGTGGGTTTGGATTAAGGTACTATAGAATAGGTTTTTAGAGATGGGTTTATATTTATAAACCTCTCTGTTGGCTCAGGAGCCGTGGCTGCTTTCTCTCACTCGAGGCTGTCTGCCTTCTTTTTCCCAAGAAAACTTCAAATTCCCTGCAAAAGCTCAGTGGCTCAGGCCCATTAGCACTGTCGGTCTGTCCTGATGTGCCTCTTGTACGTGATGGCATCAGCTGTACATTGTTTGTGTCATTTTTCTTTTGGAATTTTAAAAATGGGCATTCAAAATCAGTGCTTTCCAAAGAGGAGTAAAGCACAAGAGCTGGTGCTGGTCACTGGAAGCAGCAGTGTGCTGTTTTAGGAGAAAAGCAGGATTTAGAGCCTGAGTGAAAAGCAGCAGTGACCCTCTCCCTGCATCCACACGAATCCCTATTTGTACAAGAGTGCCCACGGCTGTCGCAGGACCAAAGCAGGATGGCGAAGAACAGGGGGGAAATGTTAGAATTTTTATTATTAATGTTTAAAAGTTAGCATTTCCTGCAAAAATATGTTCTGGGTAGGTGGTCAGAACCAACCTCCACCAGTGCCACTGGGCAGATTCTGTGGCTGGCCCCTTGTGTTTGCTTCCGGTTCTTGATGTGCTGGCAAATTAAAATATTTCCTTCTTCTGATGTGAATTCTGGAACCCACGAGCTGGTTTAGAGTTCGTTCCCCATTCGCTTGGCTCTTTGTGTTGGCTCAGATTTTAGGGAGGTTTTTGTGTATCTTTTGTTCTTTTCGAGTACAAAAATGAGATTGATGCTTCTGTGTCTTCTAGTTTTGAAAGGATGCAAAATAAAAACCACAAAGTTGTTAAAATGTAGTCTAAATTTTCTTAGCAGCGAAAGTAAAGTTTATTTGAATGTAGCATGCTATATATAAACATAATTGATTTTTAAAGTTAAAAATGTTCTTCTTTTTATAAATATGCTTATGAGATTTTTTTTTCTTTAGAGGCATTCAATAGGCTTAATACTATAAATTTTTTTAAAATAGCATATTGCTAAAATCTGAAACCACAGTATTCTATCAGGAAAGTTAGCCTACACATTCAGAGATTTTGGCTCTGTCCTGAATTTTCTGATACTGACAAAACAACAACATAACAAACACTGAGGTGGATACTGACCAAATCTTGTGCTTTACAGCATAGAACATCTTACATACATTCTTTTTTTCTAGAATACACTTTCAGCATTTAAAATGATAAAAAATGAAATTAAAGCAAAACGGTAGAAGTTGGCACACAAAAAGAAAATATCATGCATGTGGAACACTATGTGCTGTTTTCAGGTGATTCTTTTCCTGTTTGTTCTTGATTCTTAGCATTCCCCTAATTCCAGCTAGAACATAAACCTGTTTACACAAATGGTATCTAGTGTTACACAGTGGAGGTGGTTTATTCCTTACCATATTTCTACTGTACATGAGAGAAAGCTGGTAATCTTCAGCTGAGGTCAAAGATTGTCATATCAATATGATATAAAAATTTCATTTTGTAAGTTATATTCGAGGAATGTAATTACGTGATTGTTTTAAAATTTAATGCGTGGTTATTATCCCAAGAATAGTCAGATTAGTTTAACTCATACTGACAGATGGTTAGTGGGCAAAGAGAAATCCATGAATAACCTGACACACAGAGCAGCGTTAAAATATCACATATCTATGCACTGAAAATGATTGCAAATGATATTTGCATTATGTTTTGACAAAAGAGATTTCTTTCTGCTGGCACACAATAGCACAAAGGTACCTTAACCCTACTGTGACTTAACTTGCATTATTCAATTCAATATACTGCTAAAAATGGGTATTCTGGCACAGTTCTAGCAGTGCTGGATGATGAATAACAACCAAATCATCTGCTTCTCTGAGTTGATTTTAAAGTTAATCTAGGAGTTTAATTTCTGAATATAGAAATTAACTTGCTTCTGCAGAGGATGTTCTGTTGTCAGTAATATCTAAGAGCAAATATTTCTTTTTGTGCAGTTGTCTGTTGGAGGTGCTTCATAGTCATTTTCATTTACTTAAAATATAAAAACTTTTGTTATAAACTTTAACATTCCTGACAGCATAGAAAGAAAAAAAAGTTTTTGATACCTTATACCATCTCTCACTGCTGCATTTTATAAATAATAGATACACTTCTGTAACAAACCTGAACCATTCAAACATTTAAACCATTTTACTGGATTTTACAAATTAGGCATAACAGAGTAATTCACTTCTGCAAAGTTTTCTGATTTTTGTGATGCAGGAAGACGTTTTTGTGCTCTTACAGTGAGAGGGCTCAGTGATAAATATTGTCTGTGAGGGAGGGCTGCTGAGGTGTGTGCAGTCTGTCCTGCTCCTGGAAATGTTTCTTGTCTGCTGAGACTCCACTCAGTTCTGTTTCACAATAATTTACAGTCCTCAAGGCAACTTCACAACAACAACACATGCTCCAGCCCTTCCAATGTTGACAGGGACTTCCTAGAAAGTAAAAGAAAAAAGGAAAATAAAAATGAGGAAACGTATTTAGTAGCCTCCTGTGATAGGACTAGAAGAAATTACTTTCAGATGAATAGGAAAGCAATTTGTATATTCAAACTGGTGTAATGCTAAAAAAATTAGGTTTAACTAAGGTATGAAGACAGAGTTTGGGCTTTTTGGCAAAATTCAGTAGCCCCTGAGCTCCAAGGGTACAGCCTGGGGTTGTTCCCTTAACGCATTCTGAAGGCCTTCCCATCCTGTGTTCCAAAACCAGAGACTGTGTGGCTGCAAAGGACCTTGGCAGTTCAGGTGTTTCCCCTTGGTCTCAGCAGTGAGGGCCATAAATACGAAAGTCTGAAGGTGCCTCCAGAGGAGGGTATTGCTGACAAACACACCAGATCCACAATGGTGAATTTAAACACTTAAGGCCCAAAATTACATGTGCAACCCGGTTTGCTTGCCCATGCACTGCCTCCACCCCTCAGTCTGAGAAGCTTTACGTGGTTATTTTACGGGAGACACAACCGATATTTTATTCAAGCCCACCTACACTATTGCTGCACCCTGATGTGTCATTTTTCACCAAGGCAGCCATGATGTTACAGCTATTTGGACAGAATTATTCCTAGCTGCAGGAAGGGCCCCTGTCGTTTACGAGGCAGCTGTTGCCATCACCTCTGTCCACTCGTTGTTCTGGGCATCGTAGGACTCCACGGTGTCCAGGTAGGTATGGCCATCGTAGCCCCCCACGGCGTACAGCCTGTCCCCCAGGGGACAGATCCCCACCGCGTCCCGAGGCACGCTCAGAGGGGCCACCGTTGTCCAAGCATCTGTTTTGGGGTCATACCTAGGAAGTGTGATGATCAAATTCAGAAAAATGCCTTGTGGAGACACATTTCAAATTTAAATTGCTGACATTCGCTTGTTTTCTCCTGCGTTGCTGTTCCGTTTACACCAGGAACGAGCAGAATTGTGATGGGATTCAGTTTTTGATTTAGCCACTAGAGGGGCCTTCAAGCACACAGAAAAGGTCCCTGTTTTCACTTTTTGATTACAGTCTCTCCATTTCAATTACATTAAGCCATCAATACATTTTAAACACAAATGGAATCTGAATGAATGATAACATGGCCACCAGTTGACTCAGCAAAGCTAATTTCGATACATTCTTATTTTCTTTCTTCATAAAGCTTTTGGTTTTATCTTGCTTGTCAGAACCAAAGTTTTCAGAAAATTTCACTGTAAAAGAAATTAAATATCTTGTGTAGTAACTCTAAGTTTATGTCATGAAAGGCCTGGCGGCATCTTACATTAATATTGATTTTACTTCTGATCTACTCCAATATAAATTGCAGTGAATTCCAGGGTAGTTCTTGCTTTACCCCATCTAACTGAGAACAGAATCTGGCCATTGTTGTTCACAGCAGGAGTTGAACACCTCCTCAGTTTTCCATTCTTGTCCCCAAATGACAAGACTGTGATATTTCTTAGATTTTCACAACTTTTATCAGTATCAGTCAAATTATTGGATGAACAACTGAAAAGTATTTAATTCCTACAATACATGGCACAGGCAGCCTGAACCTGAGTTTTGGCAGTTAAGAAATAGAAAGGTCACATGTTGAATTTGTCTCGCTCCTTCAGTTGCTTTTACCTGGCCCTTGGGTGGCTCAGGCAGAAGGGAGGAATTTGCTGATGAGGTTTAATTCCTTTGCTATCACAAAAGTATTGGGAATCCGTTATGCTGCTCAAAATACTATTTTAAAACGCTGGAATATGTTTTGCAAACATAATGTTCCAATTCTGAAGAGAATTTATTCTATAATTCCTTCCTGGAATGTAAACAGAAAAAAAAAAGGAAAATAATTCCTTACCTCTCTACGCAGTCAGAAAGGCGGGAGCAGTGGTTGGAAGCAGGAGCGTCGTGGCCTCCCACGGCGTAGAGAAACCCGTTGTAGGTGGCCACACCGACGCCACCTCTCCTCTTGGACATGGAAGCACATAAACTCCACTTGTTCGTGTGTGGGTCAAAACACTCCATGGACTTCAGGCAGGAGCTCCCGTCTCGCCCACCAACTGCGTACAGCCTGGGATAACAACCCATAAGCAGGCAAACAATTTCAGTCTTTATTCTCCCACTAATAAGAACTTTATTTGGCTAACTTCATCCAGACCGCTTTAAAATTGTCATTATGCCCATTATTTGCTGCGCTCTGGAACTTTCTTTGCTCAAAGGCTTTCCCATGTTTTATGAAGTTATATTCTTCACTTGCAGTGTAAATGTCCAAGCAGCCACATACGAAAATTAAGCTTAAAAATTTATTTCAAGTTCTCTGAATATGAGCAATAGAAAGAATTTAATTGAAAGGTGCTGCATACATTTGAAATATATGGTAGCATTTCCTGGGTCAGGGTTACAGAATATTTGACATCGCACTAAAAGATTTTCTGTGCTGTTAAAGGACTCTTAACATGAATAGACATCAAAAACATATATAAAACATGCATTAAATATATTTCCCTCCAAGCCTGTATTTAAGAAAATCTGCTGGACAGAAGGTACCGCCTTGTGTCACCTTGTCTGTTTATCTCAAAGCACTTAGCGAAGAACTAAAGATTTAAACAGCTGATGTTGGGACATCTTGTAGGAATAAATTGTGGTAATCCATGTTAAAAAACATTGGGGCAACTTTTAGGAGTAAATTGTGGTAATCCATGTTAAAAAACATTGTGGGTTGTGGCTTTTTGTCAATGAATTTTACAAAGCCTGAATTTCTTTCTGGTCTCGAGCTAACTTGTATGCTGCTGGAGTATGATAGGATGTAACAGAAGACGGGTTCAGATGTTGAGTGTGCCATTTTTTCCACTCCCTTTCAAACCCTGGTTGTTGTTTTCTACCACGAAATTGAATTTACTTACTGCACCTAATTAGATACCTAGGGAACACGCAGACTTGCCCAGATTAAATCACCTGAACCAGATCAGCTGAATTTTCCTTCAGAAGTGTCTGTTTTATTCCAGTGACTTAAAAAGCTTTCAGAGGGCTCTGATACATATTTTAACTGGAAGATTCTTAACCACTGTTAGAATAACAAAAAATCTCCAGCTTTCTCTCTCCTAATGTTTGTTCCCTCGATAAAATTGAGTTTGGTTGTACAGTTTGTTGTCTGATCCGTACAAAACTTGAGGCTTTGGTTTGTTTTCTTTTCACATCATGCCATTGGACACAGACTGCTTGTTTACCCAGCTTTCACAGGGAAAGGAAATCTCTGTATATACAAAGTGATTGGTTGGGGTCCTTTGTTTTCCATAACATATCTACAACCATGGTGGTGTTCCTATTCTCTAAGGAAAAGACCAAAAATAGCATTATTGACTGATGTTTTCAATGGACCATTTATTGCTCTGAAAGTGTTGCTCCACAGATATGTAAAGTCTTTTCTCGTGGGGTTGAACAGGAAAAAATACAGTGTGATTTAGGGAAACAGGAAAAGGAGAAGCATTCTGCTTGGTTGGACCGCAGCAGTAGCACTGAGTGATGGACATTTGATCTCCTGGTATGCCAGAAGTTACATCACCAGACATGATTTAAGCCCTGCTGGAGACAGCTTGTATCAGCAATGATTGAGAACAGAGTCAGGATCGGGCTGATTTCCTCTTTGACAAAGTGGTTTCCTGCACGTTGTTGCTGTGGAAGGCACCAACAGGAGTTTCTGGTGGAGTATCTGCTGAGAACATTTCCTCTGAGGTACAGCAGGGACCTGGAGAGGCACTTCTGCCTCTCTTGAACTTCTGAGCTATGATTTGAATCCTGCCCTTGTATGAATGCAAAACCCCAACTTGCTCTTACAAATATTCCTTTGCCGACATCTCTGTTTCTGCTTTTTTATCCTTCTCTTTCTCTGGGTTTACAGATTGATCAGGGAAGGCAGTGGCAAAGGTTCCAGGTAAATGCAAATGTCTGCCTGTAACTGAGTGTTCCCAGCTCCTACAAACTGGCACTGCTAAGAGCTTCCCACAGGTTTAAATAAGAAGGAAGTTTGGTTCAAGCCATGTTTTCCGTAAGCTGAGACCTTTTGCAAGGCTTTTGTAAGATCCACATGGGTGTCTGCTGCCTTGTAGAAGGGCTTGAGTGGCTTTAACATCTGAGCAGAATGTTTAAATACATTGACACTCAATTTCAGTGTATTCAAGCAATAGATGGAGGGCAGAACAAAACTTGAAAGGATAAGACTTACAGGAGGCTGTTTGTTCCATACCTAATTAATAAACTTTTCTTCTTTCCATTAAACACACCATACACCTTCAACATTTTAAAAATTGGCTGTGAATTTGCATGACAGAGGAAAGACTTTGTTTTCACACATGTTCTTTTAAGTCTGTTTAGGCACACGATTTTAAAGTGTAAACATAAACTTGGAATATTTTTCTAAGTAGCTGATTTTATATTCCCATATGTTATATTCTAGGTAAAATTCTGATGTGCATGTAGTAACATTTTCACATTGCTATAGCTTAAAAGGGCTGAAACGTGCTTAAAAGGGCTGAAACATGTTTAAAACTTGAGTGCAAGTTTGAAATCAATTTACCACACAGCACAAGAAAAGCTTTCCTTTCTGATGTCTGCGCTTTATATTTTCTCTTTGTCTCCTTGGGGTCATTAATTACCATAAGCCTGAAAAGAAAATCTAAGAAGCTGTATTTCCAAGGAAGGAAGCAAAGTAAAACCCAAAGAGAGGTTTTCCTGCTGCCATACTTGCTGTTGAGTGCCGCGACCCCGACGGTGCTGCGGGGGGTGGACATGCTGGCCACGTAATTCCACTGCCGTGCCTGCGGGTCCCAGCGCTCCACGGTGTTGAGGTAACTCCACCCATCGTGGCCACCAACTGCGTACATTGGTCCTTCAAGCATTGCTACTCCTTGAGAGATGGAATTAGGGACAAATTATCTCTCGGTTTCAGCGACCAGCAGCGCATTCATTTCATACGTTAATTCCCTGTATGCAGATAAGCAACTTCATATTAAACGATCTGAAAGCTGCCTTTTCATTTGGCAGAATAAATAAAGATAAACAAGCACTTGACATACAGTGTTCTTCTAAATAACCGTTATCTTTTGCCAAAAGATTAGAGGAAATCTGCTTTAGTTCTGATGTTCTGTTCTTGTACTTTTATCTCAATTCTGGTGACCTTGCTCTGAAACAAATTTGAGCCCCAAAAGGGGAATAAATGTTATTCTCCTACCAAAAGGCAAAACTTGAGTCAGGCAATGAAAAATATGCCCAAGCCAACAACCTCTCCTAATTCTGAGCCAGCTGAAGCTCTGTAGTGCTGCCAGCACAAAGCCTGGGTGGGTGGGTATCTGGCTGTCCTTACCAGCTAAAGCACCACAACATTTTAATGCCTTTTGGATAAGAGCTGGCTCCTATCTGCTGTCCTTGAGGCACAGGAGAGCCAACTTGGCTGTCACTGCAAAGCTCTGTGTGGACAAATCCTGGGCCATTGTGCTTCTCCAGAGAAGGCCTTTGGTGTCTCCCCTTTGAAAGCTGCTGCTGCTCTTTGCTCCCTTTGTTAGGTGAGGCAAAATGTTTCAATCCAGCTGCTTAAAAGTTTTCTAAATCTGTCTTTCAGGCCTAAATATACATGGCCTGTTTTCTTCAAAAGGCCAACTCTCCACAGAAACTCCCTGAAGGTAATAGGGGCTGGAAGTGTGAGGCAGCTTTGCAAACCAGGCACGGATTGAAGCCGAACTTTGGGCACTCAAAGTTATGGCTGTGACCTATTTGTTGGGGAGAATTATGCCCCTGTAGTCAGGAATTATAAAGACTTCAATGAAAACTATTTCATCTCTTTGGTCTTCATCTGTTTGCTACCTACTAGTATTTGGTTTCATGAATTTTGTGCTCTAGCTGGTAAGAACCCTCCACTACCCTTTTTCCACCAAGCAGTGGAGGACGTGACATAGGCCACAATGGTTTGCCAAATAATTCTGGATCAATCTTCCTCTATTATCCATAAAAATAAAAATATTCCATGTCGTTTGAACTTGCCAATGATTTCAAGCAATACCTGTTTCTGTAACTTGAGAGAAGCCAGCTTCTTCGTAAGACAATTTTCATAAATTGTTCAGAAATCATCATATTCCCTCTGTTACAGTCTACTCAACTGTAAACTTAGCCTTAATTTTTATAATTCCAGAAATAAATTCTAGAGTTCATATTCATATTATTCCTCCAGTGTGAATAATATTAAGGATTATTTTGCAGTAAAAAACCCATAGACACTAAGCCATGGCAGAGCTCTGTAAAACTTCTTGTAATTACATTAGAACTGGTGAAGTTGCACTTATTTCCATACACTGTTTTCTTCAGTGTGAGTAATGCCCCGATCTGAATTACAGAGGTGACTGATACCTTTGGACTTAATTCATAATTTATAAAAAAAAAAAAAAATTACAATAAGGTTGTTATTGTATTGTAAATGTATCACTTGACCATTAAATCCTGTGAAGAGTTGGTTATTTTCACTATAGCTTATATTTTGGAATTTCCTACAAGCAAAGTTAACTCTGGAAGACCGGTGCTAATTAGGTGAATACTAATAAAATCATAAAATTATGGAAACAAGCAAACCTGTCTCTGAAAAATATCTTCTACAAATATTGCTGCATGTTACTAAATGCTGTTAAAGGTTTTCTCAGCAGTGTTTGTGTGAACCAAAACCCGTCTGTGTGTGCTGTGAGGCGTTTGCAGAGGCAGACCCCCTCTTACCCAGGCCGTGCCTGTGTGTCGACATCGGGGGCATCACAGTCCAAGCCTTGGTGATGGGGTTGAAGCACTCGACAATGTTGGAAGTTTTGAGCCCATCCCTTCCACCCACAATGTAGAGCTTGTTGTCAATCACTGCCACCCCAAACTGCAGCCGCCGCCCGTTCATGGTCCCAATTTGGATCCAGCTGTTGGTCCTGAGGTCGTATTTCTCAATTGTAGTGGTGCCTGTGAAAAGCAGAGACAGCCATGGAGGGAGCAGTACCCAGCAGTCAGTAGTCAGGTCAAAACATGATTAAATTACAAAACACTGAAATTCTGTGTGTGAGATTTTGCTGCGACCTTCAGGTCTCATGTGAACCTAGTGAGAAAGCTGCACTAATTGCATACATGATTGGCAAATCTATGGGAACACACTGGGAGCAAGAAATGGAGAATTAAATTGAGGCAATATTTGTAGCACTGCAAATTTTGGAGAGAAGTTAAATCTATTACTTAAGTACCATGAGGGTAAGGGTTTTGTGGGTTTGTTTTGGGGTTTCTTTATATTCCTTTTGAATATGGTGCCTCACAACAATCTACTCTTTAACCGTGTTTGTGCCTAAAGCATTAGGCATATCAAAACCAGACTCCATGTATCTGTCTGAGGAACCGAACATGCATCTCCAGCAATCCTGGGGATATTTTCCCTTTTAGGAAGGAGTCAGGCAGAAGACAGGGCTGTGTGTGACTGTACATCTGGTTCCCACAGGTGTCTTCCCCGAGGCTCACCGGTGCAGCAGCCCTGCAGTAGCTGCTGGGCTGCTGTAGCGTATAAAGCCACATTTTCCATTTTTCTCAGGTCACTGGACCTCCAGTAACATTTTTACTGAAACTCTTCAGAAGGCACGAGCTCTCTGCCATTCAGCACTGACACTTTTCCACACGCTGGCTCCCATCATCACTCAGGAGCCATAATTGCTCCTCTGAGAGCTGCTAAGCACAGCGAGGGCATGGCTCAGTGAGATCCAAGGCGGAATTGCCAGTTCCACATCCAGTGCACCCTGGAGCTCAAATTCAGCTCAGTCGAAGGCAACCAGATGAGGAAAACAGAGCTGATTTCTTGTTCCTTGGCTGGGATTTGAGAGCAGACAAGTAGTGTTTTGAAGATAACAACAGGCAGTTTGTGGCTAAGAAATTATTTTTACAGCAGGAAAACAGCCATGCGATAAAGCAGAAAAGAAAGGTAGGATTTGGTTTAGAGAACTGTTAGAGATCACCTGATGTACTCCGGAAATTCAGTGAAATAAGAGTTTATCTCATGCTATCTTTTCTTTATCTGTTTTTCCACATGCATAGGCTGGGAAAGGAACTACCAGCTCCACCTGCCATAAAACAGAGAAATTCTGCTTTCTGCCCTTTATTCAGAGCAGCTGGGTTTCTTTGCCTGTTCTCTCCATCTTGTTAGTCTGTTTGCTCCTCTTTGCTTTCATTCTTTCTCATTTATTCTGTGCTAATACGTGAGTGCCCCAAAGCTCCCCACTTCAAAGGAAATCTCTCACACTAACTAAAACACAGGGAAAAAGCAGTCAGGTTTCAGTGTGTTCAGACGTACCCTGTGGGCTGTAATTCTGACAGAGGCTGGGAGATTGGAAAGTCGCAAAATTAACGTGGTTTAGGCGCATTCACGTTTTTCAAAGTTCTGGCCCAAAAGTACCTCTTTGATCTTCTTTTGATCATTGGAATTTGAGATTTGTCTTCCTATCCCACCTGAGATAAGCACAAAGCCAAACCTGGCGTTGCCTGAGATGCCAAACCAGGTGCCTGCCTTTGTCACAGGCAGTGTGTTACTGCCAGGGGTGGGAGTTACTCCCTTCTCAGAGCCGATCCTCCAGTGCATCCTGGTCTCTTACTGCTGTTTCCTTTATCTCACCATCCAGCCCAGGCTCCAAGTCTGAGTCAGAGCCGTGGAGGACAGCAGGGAGGAGCGGAAGTGCTGCTCTTCTTACCCATCAAAAGGCAAAAGTTCAAACAATTGGCTTCATTCCAAGGTAAGAAGCAAGAGAGGCACCGACAGGAAGTGCAGATGTTGACTGAAACAGCCCTTTCTTTGCATAACCTTTACTAGGAAAAAAATATTGGAAAACTCTGCTCTTATTTTAGGGGAAGGGAGTTTAAAAATTACCCTGGATCTGTAGTTGTCTGATACGATTCATAACTACGCTAATGAATCTACTTAATTGCAACAGTTTAGCTCCAATTTGCTAAATTGTCCTAGGAATGAGTGTTTTCATGTTGTGCTGGCGATGAATGTGTATTCTGCACTTGATTTGATTGCACAGAGATAGGGAGGCAGCTCTGCAAGGTCTCTCATATGGGGAAAAATCCGTCGTCAGCAGCTTTTTGTAAACCATGAAATGGATTATCTTCTTTGTGATTCTATTAGAAGTGAACTCACACAGCTCAAAGTAATTCTGTGCATCAGGTCACTAGACTTTAAACTAATTAGAGTTCTCTGGCTCCAAGCTGTGGGTTTGAAGTTGAGGTTCCTGGAGAAAATGATTTAATATTCTGCCTCCTAAATAGAAGAGTGCAATGTTTAAAGCTGTAACCTGATTGCAGTTGTGAAAATCAAATAATAGAATCCGGAATATGTTTATAATAATTAACTTTCGACTACAAACCTGAAAAAAAAACCTGTGTATGGAGTCCTGAAAAAAGCTGCCTTCATGAAACATAGAAATCTTTCCACCCGAAATTTTGTAATAAGGATTGATAAGCATTAGGTATGAGTTCTCTGGAGTGCAGTGATGCTTTTTGGTTTTATTTTTCTTCTTTAAAAGTTTAAACTTTTTAAAATTTCTTACTTTGTCAGAATATAGACCACAAGGTACAATATTAAACAGATCTTGAAACATTTCAAATATTTACTTTTTCTTCTGATTTGTAAATTCAGGTATTTTTTGCAAAAATTCTCACTAAGTTTAATTTTAAAATCACCATCTCCATCAGACTTCTCTAGTCTGCACCTAAATATAAGTGTATTGTTTACAGATATGATCCTTGCAAGAAGAAAGAATTTCTGACACATGTGATTCTGTTCTGTGATTTGCTTTTTCTTCCTTTTCACCCCTAAATTGATATTTTGCTGTGGGAAATATTTAAATAATTGTCACATATTCCCTGAGTGTCTGTAATGCAATGAATTAATACAGCCATATTAACTCGTGGGCTTACCTTTAGTGGCATCCATACCTCCCACAGCATAAAGGGCACCCACTGTGGATTTTCTGGGCTTAGTTCGAGGGCTCTGCATCATGGAGCGTCTCTCTGGCAGGAGGTGGTACTTCATGGCCTCCATGAGAAGTTTCTGACACTCCAGGTCGTCTGCAAACATTGGGCTGTTTTCTAGGTCAGCCAGGAGCTACGAAATGGGGAAAAAAAGAGGATCTTGACATACATCTAAATCATTAAAATTGCATGTACTTTAATAATTAAAGTATTTGTAGCTACAAACTCTCATTTTAAGCTCACCGCTCACTTGAGCTTTGCTGGGAATACTGCTTCAATGCAAGCATAACTATATAAAGGTAGGGGGGAAATTTCTATGAGTATGATGGCTTTGCTTAATTTTTTCCTAACTCTTCCTTTTAAGAAATGTTAAAAGCAGAAATGTGTACTGCACCCTCTGAATGCAAAACTCTTTCTGATGTAGGGAAATCTAATACAGAGTACTGGACTTCTCTGTGAGTGTTAGAAGATATTAAATGTATTTAAGTGTGTATAGTACTTTTATACTTTATCCAAGATAGAATATTTGCAGTATTAGATCCATAAAGTGTCCTGGCTGACAGTCTTGATATTCTGTATGCATTTCTGATGGGATATAAAGATTCTTCTATGACACATGCACAGCAGTGTCACCTTTCTATGAAACAGAATGGCCAGCTCTGGAACTTGGTGGACGAATTTTCTCTTTCAGAATTAAGGGACAAGTAATGTCAGGGCTCAGAATTATCAGCAATAATTTAGGCCCTTTTATATTTGTCTGCTTTTTATGGCAATAAAAAACTAAGCATTGTGGCTTATCTGTCCTGCAGTTTGGTAAATCTAAACAAATACCTTTGCATGGGATCTAAATTGCTGTTCTATTAGGGGAGAACTATCACAGCCCAACAAAGAAACGCTTGGCTTTTGGAACACACTGACATTTTTTAGGGGTAATTCTGAGCCTAGCAATTACACTGGCACAGGGGGATTTCTTTTTATCTGTTTAAAAACAGTGAAGATATATACTATATAGGTAAAAAAAAAAATAAGAGGGGTTAAAAAAAATACCAAAAAATCTCCAGTTCAAACCAGAACCTTTCCACAGAACTCTTCTCTCTGCCCACAGGACGCTCGAGACAAGCATTTCAGCTGGCAGAGTTCCCTGTTAGCCCCTCCCGTTGGTACCTGGGGTGGCAGCAGGGGCAGTCTGATGTAGGAGAGAAGCATTCCCAGGTCCCGCTGGCGGTTTTGCAAATCGTGCCTCACCCACATCATCAGGGCCTGGAAAATGGCTTCTTCATCTGGCACGTTGATGTCGTCGCTAGACAAGAGCTTGGCAATTTCATTAGCTGGGAGCAAAAGAAATTCCTGGTTTTTTATTACTTCTATGAAGTGTTCCTAAAAATAAAAGAAGAATTCAATGTGCTGATGATTTTCACACGTAGAAATAGCTTTTTCTTAGATAGTGTAGGCTCTGTGTATATTTCATTCCCGTTCCATTCTACAATTTAGGGAAATGCTGTGGGTATTCTAAAGATCACTGAACATCCCTCTACCATTTAAGCCAGATTTTGGTTGCTTTTTGCTGCCTCACTCTTGCAGAACTGAGGAATAATTCTCATCTTCACACCACCATGCCGCAGTTGTCTTTGCCAGGCTTCTTGTCAGCCTGTCCTGGCTTAGGGATTTGCCGCTGGCACTTTTGTTCATCAGTGTGATCTTAGCACTGTGGCTTAATAGAAATACTATTTGAGATATAATGTGCATTTTAGAAATGGCAGGTGAGCATTCAAATACTCTGTGTCACTTCTGTTGCAGATTCAAAGGCTTTGAGCCAATTACACTGAAACCTTCCAATCCTTTTGCAACAAGCTGTGCCAGCTGTTGGCTGCAGGACTCTGCTCTTAGGGCAAGAAAACACAGCAAAGGAAATTCAGCTCACTTTTCTAACACTATTTGGGCAATACAAAGTTGGAGAAGTCCCAGCAAAGGGGTCTCAGTCTTTTAGCTACTGCTGGGATAAAACTCCCCAACTCCAGAAGTGACCCCGTGTACTAAATCCCTAGAGTCTTTCATAGAATTATTCTTCATTAAAAATATATATCCTACAGATGGGTTACAACAATATTGGAGTTGATATCAATATACATGATATCAATATCCATATAGTTTGTTTCTTTATCACATTCCAAAGGACAAAAGAAATTTGGTGAAGAGAGAGAGGGGGTTATGTTACTTGCAAAGAGATGCATGCAGGAATTCATGTCTGCATTTGAAATGAAATTTCTACTTCTGTACCTAGAATTAATATGTCTTCTATAGGAACCAGATTGAAATAGAGCAGGTGAAGAAATTTTATTAACTGGTATTTTATTGTTTGTTTTCAGCAGTTTCTTCACTTTCTGTAACGCTTTTCAAAGGTAGCCAGGATGCAAATACAGAAGTATCAGTGATTAAAGGAGATGTCAGCTTTGGTCTGTTATGCATATCCTGCTTTAATATTTGTGACATTCAGAGAACAGGGACAGGAAGGCCAGTCCACTTCTAGCTACAAATATAGCACAAGTTGTTTATCAGAACGAGCTCTATCTGCACGAAAAGATACCAGGCAGGAAACTGTTAATACTCTGCCTCAGTGGCCAAAATATTGAAGGGGAAGGTTTCTATTGTGTCTGGTTTTATTGAATGGATCTGATGTTTACAGCACATCTTCTGAAAATGTAATGGTCTCTATATTTACAGGACAACTTTCTGGTCTTTCCCCTAAGTTACACATTTTCACCAACATGAAACAAACCTGAATGCTTTATTTATCCCCTCCCACAATTTTTATGTGTTTATGCATTTTTCTGATCTCCTATTCTCCAAAGGTTTTTGCAGTATCACTTCAAGGGTTTGCAACAAAATTTTCTGCAAGTTTATTTCAGCAGTGCAGGTTTCCTCTCTCTAAGCTGTCAGTAGCACACGTGGTGGGTGGGTTTATGGCACATCGGGTCCTCTTTCATGGCAGCATCCTCAGTCTGTTCCATGCAAGAACAGGAGGTGGTTCTAGAGGTGGTAGAAGTCGTTTTCAAATAAAATAGTGTAAAACTTATGCCCAGTGCTGCTGAGTCACAGACTCATCATGATCCTTCAGATTAGACAGTTCTTGTCAACTCAACTCTCAGTTCTGTGACACATGGTTTCAAAAAATAATAAAGGTTTAACTCCTGGGAAAGACTGGAGGATTCAAATGGTTAAAAAACTATGAAGAAAAAAGAGGTCTTATTGTCATCAAATCATAAAGCCAAATGTAAGATTTTATTTCAGTTTTGAAGAAAACTGAACCATAATTTTCAATGCCCATGTTCTCAGGCTGGCAGGAGGAAAGAGGCAACAGTAGAGGGGGATTTCCTGACCTTGGATGAGTATGAAAAGGTGTGGAGCAGCAAGGACAACACTATGTTATGCAGGCTGAGAGAACCTTTATCTTAAATGCCTGCTTTCAAACTTTGAAATGTAAAGGGGATGTAGATCTCTGCTAAACAAACCATTCATTACTGTGACAGGGAGGAGCAGAAGCAGTGCCCTCAATCTGCACATGCCACTCTCGCTTCTCTCAGCAGGTGGACATGCACAACCCCTTACTGGAGTGTTCTCAGCATTACAAACCCTCTAAACCAGTTCTGACATCCTCCACTAATGTTTCAAGCATAAAGCTGCCATGTGTCTCCTAACAAGTAATTCTTTTTATATCTGTTTAGCTGTAGCAGTTGCCATTCTTTTTGTGTTTTAAGCTGTGATAGCACATCTTGTTGCCCTGAATATTTATCCCTCAATTTGGCTTCACAGCAAGTTATCTCGCTTCTCTGTTTCCCACGCTCTGAATATTCATTTCTTGCTTAGAGCCAGAGGAGGATTATGCTCCAGTCAAGGATGTGCTTCTTTTTTAGCATTCCAAATCTTTCCAATACGTTCTTTATTTTGACTCTTTCTATGCGTGTCTCACCTTAAAATCAGCTTTAGAATTTTCTCTGTGTGGAATCACAGGCGCAAGGACAGCCCACTGCTGTTTGTCCCTGGACATGAGCCATGCTAAGACCCTGTTACACCTTTTGGCAGGAACAGGTACCGTTCGTACCGCGCACTTCAGCTCGCTAAGGATGCCTTTCTACAAGGCAAAACTCCGAAATGGGGAACAACACAAGCGAGTATTTCCTTCTGCAATGACGAGTGCAGAGCTGCCCGCTGTTCACCTTACCATGGTGTAGGTGTGTGCCACCTTCAGGAGCTCCGTGCAGCCCTGGGCGTCCCCGAAGGAGCGGATCCCCAGGCAGTTGGACGGGTGGAGCTGCTTCATGAGGAAGTTGCAGCACACCTCAATGACCTGGGAGAGCTGCAGGAGGCACGCAGCAGCCAGCAAACTCTCTATGGTGTCTTCCTTTAACTCGAGGATACCTGGGCAGTTTTCATTTGGGGGGAAAAAAAATGAAAGTTCTAAGTCGTTTTCCTTGTGTTTTCATTATTTAAAAGTGCGTCGCTCTTTGATTTTTCTCTGAGGTGTCCTGTGGTTCAAAAATTCATTTTCCTTTCTTTATACAGATGTTTTAATAGACTTACAGGATTTGGTGGATTTCGAATACAATGATTGGGACATTTTTATTGGAACTTTAACAGCGTTAGATCTGATTTGGATGCAAAAAAAAAAGAAAAAGAAAATTGTGATTAGGGAAAAGCCTTTCCCAGAATGGAGCTCTGAGTAACCTGGTCTTGTGGAAGGTGCCGGGGTTGGGGAAAGATGTTTTTTAAAGCTCCCTTCTAAGCCAAAGTAGGAAAATTCATATATTAATGAACAAAAATATTTCTGTAAGCAGAAGTTTAGTGTGAGAAGCTGGGAAGCAGCAGCACTGGGGGCAGTATTTAATTAATTAAGTAATTACCTGTGTAGGCGTAGCGCACCAGAGCCTTCAGCGCCTCGGGATCCACTCCCTCCATCTTGATCTCCTCCTGCTTTGCTTCCCGCACGTCGTTGGTGAACATCGCAGCAAAGTAATCAGACACCGCGCTGAGAACCAGCCTGGAGGTGAGGCAGTGGGAGCAGGACAGAAAATTACCCCATAACCTCGATATCAGGCAGAAAATCCAGAGTTATTATGTTGTAAATTGTATGTACAATGGAAACAATTAGCTTAGGATTCAAATCTTGTAGCAGTGAAGTTAAAAGAGTAATTAGTAATCTAATTTTCTCCCAGAGTGCTTATTTGGGCAGATTCTCTTTGCCGACCTTGCTATAGTTTGACAGCAGCGACAAGAGAGGATGGACAATGCCAGAGGTTTGCATTTGGATGTCATTCTGTTTACAATAATAGATATGAAAGGTTGATCACGTAATTTTATTCCACATTAGCTGAAGTCCTAATTAACTGTCCATTCATAACTAACTGCGGTATACATAAATTGAGGCAGCTTTTGGAAATTTCAGGCCTAAAGGATCCTGGGAACTGTACCTGTGAGCTGGAATCTTTTGGTCCCCAGCGATCAGGAGCACATCGCAGAGCTGCTTCTGCTGCAGGTAATTCTCCATTTTGCGGAAGGTTTGCTCCGCGTGGTTTGTGGACTGGAAATACTCGTCAGAGCCATTGGTGCTCATCCCAAGAGAGCTGCTGGTCGTGGACAGCCTGCCAGGGACAGAGGCAGTGATGAACACAGTGTTAGAAATGCATTAGAAATGCTGATTTTGTTTATTTTTGATCAAAAGTCAGCACAGAAATTTTAAAATTAAAAGGTTCCCACAATCCTGGTCTTACCATGCCTTCTTCCAGCTTTTTCTCTTTGGTATCTGGAAGTTTTCATTCATAAAGCTGCACGTAAACTGTACTTTACTAGACTTGTCTGGAGTAGGTGGTGCTACTGGCTTGTCTGCTTCCCTCAGTTTTGAGTGGATGCGCCGTTTGCACAGCACTGACGTGATAAATGCAGCCTCACAAACAGAATCCTTAAAAAACCCCTATTTTCCTGTGATACTGATAGCTAAAATACCTCTTGGTATGAAATGCAGGATATTACACATTTAGGTGAAATTTCTGATCTCATCTTACTTTGTCCATTAAATTACATGACTCAGTAGGAATGGATCTGAAGACAATTTAATGAGCACCACATAATTCTAGAGAAATTTCCAATTAAAAGCTCATGGAACCTGTACATTACATGGCCTTTAGAATCTGAATGCAAATAATGGAGACAAATTAAGTTCTCTGCCTTTCATGGAAATGTACAATATAAATATATTCCTCCCACTCCAGAATTCTGTTAGCTGTCCTACTTATACCAAACCCATATTGTTTTTTCAAAACATCATCCCTTACAGCTTTTTAATATGGATTATGTTGCAGATTGAAACACCTTTCTGACACTTCTTAGGAAAATCTTTCTTTTTCTATCCATCTGTTTTTATTGAGGTAATAATGCATTTGTTGATATAAATGTTTATCACAGAGCTTGAAAGGGCTGCAATATTTAACACTACTTTAGCTAAAGATTATTTAGAAAATCATTTTCTCAGTTTAATATCACATTTCGTTAGAATGTAAAGCACCTGTTTTTTTTTTAAATTACCAAGCCCAACTAGGTAATAATGACAGCTGGTTGACTAAATTTCCTGGTTGTCTTTGATACTGTTAATGCAAATTCATAAATAATTAGGAGAGATAAGATCTCTTCATGAAATTAGCATATTAAATTTAGCAGAATATTGGATTACATCCAGAATTTAACATCTAGTTCAGAAAACAGAGAAATGAACATGAGTAAGTCAGGTTCAATTGGTACTATCAGAAAATAGAGATGTTAGATCCTACATTTTCAAAGATCATACCTCATTCTATAGCTAATAAAATTTAAGGGAAATAATTAAAATCAAATTATAATGTAATATTGAATTGAGACACAGCAGTTTTCTGTCCCCTCTGCAAAACATTTCTGTCTTTATTACGATTTCAAACCCATTTTAGCTTAGCTCAGTTTATTTTTAAAGAAAAAGGGGAAAACCGAGTTCACCTCTAATGTGTTTCCTTTGTCATTTAAGACTTACAAAAATGAATTTGTCTCAGTGTGTTTAATGACTCCACTTTCTTATTTGTTTTCTTTCAATGTTTCATAGAAAATGACGAAGCTGCAAAATTGGATTATATGCTCATTAGTTTTGTATCGGCTACTGGATGCCAAATTCATATTCTGTAATGTTTTGCTATTTGCCTCTTGAGTGTCCTTTAATGTTTTTCAGAAAATTGTTTTTTGAAAAAATCTTTTTTTCAGATTCATTATATCCCCTCTAAGTGTTGTATCTCAGCACATTGCACTTAGCCTTGGTGTTTGCAGAAAAAACTCAAATAATACTCAACCATCCCTATTGTGAATAGACAGTACCAGTTGTGGGAAATACGTAATTCCCCACAGTGTGTATTTATTTGTGGTTAAAGAATCATTGCCAAGGGAGTGAAAGTCTAATTATTTCATTTAGTCCTGGGTGCTTTTTTCACAAGTTTAGTGGAGTCACATTTAACTACAGCAGAAATACCACTAATATAATTAATTATTTCAAAGGCAAAGGTCTTCAGAGACTGAAAAATACTGGAAGCAAAAGCAAGTTCTCCATTAATATTAATATTATAATTTCTGGTTTATCTCCAGCAGCTGATTCAAAATGGTACATATATCATGGAGGGGAAACATTAAATTCAAAGATAAATATTTGTATATTTTCCTTAGTGTATGACTGTCAGACTCAAATATTGACCTTCAGAGTGTAGTGCTGGGTAATGGTGAACTGAAGAAGTCAGAGATCAAAATATCCTAAAGGAAGCAGTCAGGAAAAGCCCCCTGGAGTCTGTGTGGGATTCTGGCACAGGATGCAGCACAGATAAAGATTCCTTCCCATAAAATGTGCACAAGTCTGGACAAACAAAAGCTGAGTATTCAGGAATACAAGTTTCCAAAAGTGCATTAGTCAGGAAGAAAAATATCAGTGAATTGTTCTGAAGGAGCCCAAATTGTTTAATGTCATCTTTGAGTTGGTGTTCACTGGGACAAGGAGCTGTAACTCCAATAGCATTCGTAATAATGGCTTAAAACGTGGCTTAGCCTGGAGAGAGAAATCTGTGTTTAAATTATTCCAAAGTCAATGGGTTGTGTGAATTTCATTTCAGGTAGAGAGCCAAGTGAAATGATTCCAGAGTTTTCCTGTAAGGATTTGTGAAGGATAGTCAAAATATGGTCCCATTTTTTAAAGGAAACATGGAATTTTGAAACAGACAGTACAAACTGAAAACTTGAAGAAATAATCAAAAAGCATTAAGTGTGTCGATGATAAGAAGGGCATAAATACCAGCCAGCGTGGCTGGTCAGAATTAATCATGTCAGAGCATTGTATTTTATTCTTTTTTTCCGAGATATCAAAGCTTACTGGGAGAAAAACATGAGTTGTCAGAAGCCATCTCTCCTTTAGGATGGCTTCTGACACTATTTCACATGACATTTTCAAAATCGAGCTGGGATGGCAGGTCTTAAGTGTAATGAATATAAGAGATATGAATAACTTGTTTAGCGATGCTTGAAACTTATCTGGGATTCAGTTCCCAAGGCAGACAAGGTGCTGAGAGCATTCCGGGCAAATCCTGCTTCTGATGCTGCTCCATGGTTTTATTACAGCAAATCATGTGATGGAAACGGGGTTTAATTGTTACATGGACTTATCACAGCAAGGCACAAAGTTTTTGGGAACAGAATTTAAATTCAGAGAGACCTTTGCCCTTGTCCTCATTGATCTTTAGGGAAATTTGTACTTTTCAAAGAGCTGCTTACACCTGTGTGCAAGTAATTACCTGAATGAAACAGAGGGGAGGAAATGACAGGTAACAGTGAGATTGTACTGGATGCCGAGCAAGCTGGAACTCAAAAGTGGTGTTTGAAGGTAAAATTTCATCTTTTCTGTGATCAGAATAGATGTCATGAGTTTTGTGATTCATTCCAGGCCTTCAATTGTTTAAATTTGTGAATTATGTTAAATTTATTTTCTGTCAAAATGAAGTACTCTTCACATTAATCAGCAGAGCACTCTTCATTAATCAGTCTATAAAGGATTAATTCAGATTTCCTCATTATTTAATTGGAATGCGATAACACATAAATGCCATTTATCTGCCATATCCTTTTTTAAAATTCAGTGTTTTATTAAACCTCATTCAGTGTGCCGGTGGCCAAAACCAGGAAGCAAACCTGATGATAAGGAAGCTTAGAAGCTTAATTTTCCGTGAAAACAAGGTGATCTATTGGAGTCTTTTAATTTTGTTGATGTTATTATTTACATTTTTATGGTGACCTCTCCTCTTCCTGGGTGTTTGTTGAACGTGCCTATTTAAGCTGCTATGATAGCTGTGAAATTCAGTTTAATCAGGTTTGGTCAGGGTCAGTTATCGGTGTCACTGTCACAGCTGGGAGTTCAGAGGGGCTTCAGCTCTGTGGGGCGCTGGAGGTGCTGGAGCTGCGGCAAGGCAGAAACGCTGCGCCATCCGTTCAGTTTGTGTGTGCAGCAATATCTACAGTGCAGCTCATCATTCTTCTTCTCTCTCGTTTCTTGTTGCTTATTTAAGAGAAGTGCAGCTCAGCCCCTTTCCTGCAGGCAGCTCTGTCCTGTGCAGCTCTGTGAGCTCTGCCCCTCAGCTCTGGTGTGGGGCTGGACTGGGAGAAACCCTTTTCCCACAAAAATCACAGCACCTGTCACAGCTAAAGCCCAGCAGCTGGCTGAGAATTAAAAATATCCCGGTTAGGAAGCCAGTTCTGAACACAGATAAAATAACGCTAAAGTTGATGCACTTGTATTAATTGATGCTGATAAAATTACAGCACATCAGTAGCTGTCCCAGCCTCTGCCTTGAAATTTCTACTGCACTTATCTCCTTTATTTTTTACTCTTTGCAACGTAAAATTTTTAGGGTATGGGTGAAAACATTTGACCTAAAAGAGTATGGAAAATTGCTGATGATTGCTGAGGTTGTAACATTAACCTGAGGTTGTAATAATGATAGAAAATGGTGTAGCAAATGAAGAAATAAGTAATTAAAATTTATAATTTATTTCAGTTAATGGAGAAACTCCTGACTTCCCAACTAAACTGAAAGCTCTGACGATTCCTTTAGAACCTGGAGCTCTTGAAACTGCCTGGTTTTAGCAAATTTTTATTGCTAGAGTTAACATAAACCTGCCACTTCTCTCAGTCGGTGTCAGTTAAAATAGCTTTTCCCTTTTGGGATTACAAGTGTAAATGTGCATTTCGTTAACTGCAGGAGCGTCAGCAAAAACACTGAAACCACTGGAGCTGGTTTGAGTTTTGTTCCTCCCTCAGACATGACAATGTACAGACAGATGTCATCATGATTCACACCAGGATGAATTTGGGTTATGATATTTTGAATGCTCCTAGGAATAGAAATCACATATTCGTTGGGGTAATTCCACTGGAAAATGGAAACTGCACCCAAACTGCAGAGTCCCTGAGCACTTTGTGCTTTCACCTGTGGCCACATCGGGATTCGTGGTACAAAGATGAGTCAATCCAAACACTATCCTCAGTAAGATATTTTCCTTTGGAAATCATTTTTATTCTTCTTTTTTCAACAGAGGACACTAATTACAAAATTCTTTTCCAGTCTCTGCAGATTTGTGTGTGAACTCCCTTGGTTGTTGATCTTTTTCTGTTTTTTCTACTGTTGAGAGCTTAATGCATTCCTTTATTGGCATCTTGTGTCCACAGAAGGGTTTTATGCCCACTGTTTGTTTTATGCGGATAATTAAGAAATTCAATAATCCTCTGTACATAGAAAGGAGTTTCTAATGATTCTCTTCCTGGTACAGACTCATCTGAACATGAAACTTTGCTATAGACACTCTAATGCATGACTTAAGAACACTTATTTCTGTAGCAATATCTAATCAGCCTGGAGAGAACACTGCCAGTATGCCCTGAGTGTTTTATTTAACAGATACATGTCCATATTCAGGGGTGAAGTGAGTGTCTCAGACAAATCATTTCAATTAATGCCAGTCTGAATCACCATTCAGAAACATTATCCTCCAGGAGAATTAACACGATATTCATTTACATTATGTAATAACAACTGAGTGAAACCTTTTAGGTAAAATGATAGGAGTATCTATAGTATCATCTTAAAATTATCCTTTGTTCTGATAATGCCACGTGGTCGCTGCAATGCCTGATTTCCAAACTCACATTTGTATTACATGGTTGTGTTGGAGGGAGATTAAAAGTCATGAAGGAGAAACTCGGGGAGGCTGAGTACTTGCTCAGCTTCCTGGTAGCAAGTGTAAATCTTTCCAAAGAGCAGAAAATGATGTGTCCAGAAGGCATGATATAGCATGATTTCAAGCTGTCAGAATGTACAAAATGAAAAATAATGGCTTAATGCTGGATCTGGGCCTGTGGCATTTTTCTTTAGAGGACACAGAAAACAAAATACAGGCCAATGGCAAAAAAAACTGGTTTTCACTCCAAGCAAAGCAATTGACAGATGAAACTAATTAACTCCATGTTTCTTCCTTCATTAAGCACTTTTCAGAAAGACTCCTGATGGGAGAGGATGAGAGGAAGAAGACCTGCTTTATGCTATCCCTTTTGACTATTGTTGGGAAAAGTGGAGCAAAGAGGAGCAAAGGGAGATACAAGTATAAGAAAATTCCAAATGTGAAGTGGTTGTGCCTCCAGTGAGCAGAGCTTTGAAAAGGCAGGGAGTGACAGTCTCAATGGCAATTAGCCCTGCCCCTACCAGCCTGAGCCTTGCAGCTAATCAGATATGGATCCTGCTGGGAGATTTTTCATCTTGATTTGTTAAACCTCAAATGACTACCATAGTACCTGGATACATGCTCCTCACTTCCTTTTTGGTTTTCATCAAAGGCAAAGGGGCACTGTTCTTGGGCTTCTCACAACCATTCCATTTTTTACATCTTTTTCTTTTCTACATTTATCTGTTTAGATCCTAAATGACAAATAACAAGATTTACCATATTTTCCCATTCAAGTGAGACATGATCCCCTAGTTGCAGGCACTGCTTCAAATTTCATTTTGCTATGTGAGACACCCCCAGTCACGCATAAATCTCTAGGCTGGTTCCAAAATATCTCCTGACCTGATTCAGCTGATCTGCTGGATACCTCATTCAAGGCTAAACTCTACTGTAATGGGGGGGAAAAAGTGTGATTTTTAACCTATTTAGCCAGAGTGCCCTGTCAGAATTACAGATTTATTAGAAATGAGAGAGAGAGAGAGAGGATGGTCTGGGCAGCCTCACAGGTAAAAAGCACAGATGACAAATGGACTGAAGTTTTCTATTCAGTTTGAAGGTTTTGTGAGCCACATAAATTTGTCTATGATCAGTTCTCTCCTTCTCTTAATTGTGCAATTACACCCTGAGAGAGTTTCCCTGTTTCCCTGTAAGCCAAATATTTCCATGTGTTCATAGGTACAGATATCCTGATACCAAAGTACTCTCCAGCCAGTTGTTATCTTCTGAGCTTCTGTGTCAGAAAACATAACTCAAACCTAAGTCTGGAAAGGAATTCGAATAACTTACCCTGCTGTATTCATTTCTGGCTCAATTGAGGGCATTTTCTTTCAAGTCAGTACAATCAAACCAGCATACAGTGAATGCCCTTCCATATTTACTGGAAGGAATTTTTATTGCTATAAATCATGTGGACTTTTGTGCTTTAGCTCCTGTTCTTACCTTTGGTCACTGACTTTCACTTTTTAATACCTGAGAAATATTTTAGCCTTTATCATGATGTACATCATTGCTAATGTCAGAAATTAACACTCAATGAACATCTCCTGTGCTTGCTCAGAGAAGCAGGGGTTTGAGGCAGCACCTTACAGGAACTGCTTAGGGAGGAAACCTCTATTCATGAGTCCACAGCACCTTTGTGAGACACAGAGAGAATTGTCCTTACAACCTTTACAGACAGAACATTAGGTCTGCTTTTGTTTGACCGTACCAAGCGTATTTAACACCATTTCAGACAACATGGCTTAATAAACCTGTTCTCTTGATGCCGGTAGTGACTTGGCATTTATCTGGACAGAGAATAGTGATAACTTGCTCCAACAAGCCAAGGTCTGTGTCAGCCTCACTCACTGGAATTGAATCGGAATGAAAACATGAAATCTAAGCAAATGTAGCACATTAAATCAAAAGAAAAACAAAGAGAGGCTAAAAGTGTGTAACTGATATGAATTGTGGAAAATATTGCTTGTATTATGATTATGACAGGTTTTTTTCCTGGAGTGCCAGTAGTAGTCACTAGGCTGGAGAGAGGCAAATTTGCATTGTAATGTGATTAAGCAAAAAAGAACTTGGCAATTTTATTGCATTTATTCAATAAAATATATATTACAACTACACTGAGGTTGTTATATAACCATAACTAAATGAAGCATGTGATAATATACTATCATATCTAATCTTGAGAGAAGGAACCAATCTTTCCTTGGATGGGTTTTCTGCCTTGTGGAGAAGGGATTGATTATTTGGCTCCTTGCAATCTGTGTTGTTTCAGTGAAAATGCACTACAAGATCAGCCTTAGACTCTTCACCAGGTTGTGAAAACTCCATCCTGAGAGGTTTTCAGGACCTGATTGGGTAAAGCCCAGAGCAGCCTGGGCTGATCTCACAGCCGACCCTGCTTTGAGCAGAAACTGGGCTGGACACCTGAGATCCTTTCCAACCCAAATTTTCCTGTGATCTTACAATCCTGTGACTCCGAGTAATTCAAACACTAGAAAGAGGTAATAATATATTTAATGAGGGTTTCAAATATAAGGTGAAAAGTCTTTAAGGAGATTAACATAAACACTTATCTGTACCCTTCTCAATGTTTTAAGGGTGGCCTTAAAGCATTGATGGTCTTCTTTCTGGAAATTGTTATGTTTTAACTTCTCTTTTGGGAATTTTCTGGCAGTTTTCCCCTGTGGCTGTAGAAAGCTGCTAATAGTTGTTTAATCTTTGTGCAATATCATAACATTTCTTTTAGTGTGTTCCCACTGACCGTGTTTCCCCCAGCAAAATCAAATCAGAGCAAACCAAATGTTTTGGGGGCAGTTCAGCCTTTCCTGCCACCTTTTGCTAGACTCTGTCTGCTGAGCACCTTTTCATTGAATAAAATTGATGTTCTCTCCAAATTCAATGTGAAATTCAAATTTAGCAGGCAGAGCTGTGACTATATTTATGTTACTTTGGGTGAGGACCCTTTTCTGCTGGGGTTTTACCTTTCTATCTTGACAGGAGTGTGCAGACCAGCTTTATGTATTTTAAGTCTTCCCAAATAATCTACAATAGAGATTGGACTTCCATTTGAGAGAGTATTTGTAGTATAGAAAAACTGGAATGATCTCACCAGCAGCTTATAGAATTAAAAAAGCAGCAGATAAGAAAGTTACAAGCCTAGAAATTAGAAATTTCACATTTCAGCTATGTTATTCTCCAAAATTATTTTAAAATAAGCTGAAGATTGAAAGCTATCTATTGGAAAAGGTAATAGATTTACAAACTGCTATAGCAGTAGCCAGTAAAAGTGAAATAAAAGCCTTTTAATTAATGGCTTGACACATGGGGAAGAACAAAGGATGTTTTAGGAATGGTAGAGACTCAAAACAACTTGTAAAAATTGAAAGATAGTATATTAATCTGATGCATTGTTTAAATGTATAAGGAAACTATTTCAGATTTCAGATGCAGAATGTAAGCTTAGCATTGTGCAGGTAAACCCAGCACAGCTCTCCTGCTCCTCTGAACAGACCAAATTGTCCTTCCAGCCCTGACTTTGTTAATTCATTAATTGTGTTGAGGTCAGGTTTGGATTCACTGTAACACCAAGTGAAAAAGCATAAGGAAACTTTAAACAGCCGAGGAGCAATTGAGCTGCATTTGAATGAGGAGGTGAGAGGCACATTTGAGCTCTCCTGCTTTGTGTCATCCCATGGGAGCTTCCTCCCGAGCAACTTTATCGGCGTTTTGTACCACCAAGCCACCCTACTTCTCTTTTGTAGGAGAAATTGGGATCCTTTAAGTGAATGAAACAAATTAAGACAAAAGAAATTAGTCCTGACTTACAGGCTTGTCCTTTCTGTGCTTATCTCACCAGTTCATTTGTGCTCTGGTTGAACAGCCTGGCTCCTGCAGCATCACCGGGCTGGAACTTCCCAGGAAGTTGTCTTGCTCCTCTCCTAAATCCAGTGTGACAGGCTGCACAAGGAGACTGCACTGGCTGCACTGCTGGGGGATTTTACTAGGTCAGGCATCTCAGACAGAAAGATCAAGAGTCATCCTAAGCCTCTGCACCAGCACAGAGAACAGGGTGAGGGTAAGGAACAGCACAGGAGGGAATTTCTGCATTTAGGGGAGGGAATTTCTGCATTTAGGTCTAATTTTCCATAAACCGAATGATGAGTTGGAGAGAATCTTCTATGAGTGACCTTTGTGAGACAGTAATGAGAGTCATGACCCAGAAACAGCATTTTCATCTTTAAATGATCAATATATATGAGTCAGAAACATAACAGAGCCCCCCAGTTTTCGTTCAGGGTGTATATTTTTTCTCTGCCCTGCTCAAAAGGGTGGCCAGAAACAATGGTATCAGAGCTGGCCTCCCTCCTTTGCCTTTTCACTGAGTACATGACAAAGGCAAAGCTCCTGCTCTACAAAGATGAATGTACAAAACATGAACCCAAATGGATCAAAATTGAAGGCACTGTTTGAGCAAATATTCTGAGTCTGGAATCAGAGCTTTTCATCAGGTGGTCACGGCAGAGAGGAAAGAACAAGCTCCCACAGAGGACATGGAGCATGACTAAGATAAAATCACTGAGGTATTTTTGTCTGCGTGTGTGTGTGTGTGTGTGCACCTCTATTCCTTCACATTCTGCAGCATTCTGAAATGGTCTGACATGGAGACAGAGCTTTCCTGAGCATCTGTGCTAAATGAACACTGTAAAAGAGGTTTCCCTAGCAACGCAAACCATATGTAATAGCTTAAAATAGCTTTACTCCGACTCCTAGGATTTCTTAGTGGTTTGCTCACAATTTCCATTTAAATCAAGGTATATTTGCCCAGTTCAAAAAGGTTCTTCTTTTTCTCAACTTCTATTAAAATGAACAGGGTTTGAAAATGCTCCTTTCTTGCCAGAATTCCCCCCTTCCTCTTGACATGTAACTTATCAGGTACCCTGAAGCACAACAAAGGGTGACAGGGGCTGTCCACTTTCTCAAAAGTATTGCCTTTGTTTGCTGCTCAGAACATTTTATTGGAGGTATATTGGTCTCTACTTATTGTAACGGGATAGTTCTAGCAGACTTTGATTTCTGTGATGTCAGGGTAACAAGGAGATAAACTGTGCAACTATGAAATATAACGAATCAATCATAGTGTTCATGAATTCCACCCTGCATTGGAGTGGCTGTTTGCAGGCAAATCTGGATGTTTGAAAACCCTGCTCAGTTCTTGTTGTGTCCCCAGGAAAATGCTCTTTTGCATGAGTGAACAGTGATACTAAGAGTCTGAGGGATTGCTCTGAGGTCATTATTAGAAGCAGGCAACAAATCTGAGCCATAACCCATATATTGGTTTCAGATCCCAGTCATATAGGTAAAAATTTGATTAAATCAAACATTAATATCCAGGTAAGAAATCTAGATTCTTTTCCCAAGGTTTTCAAGATATATACAGCAAAACTGAAGGAAGGACCACATATCAGCCATTGCTTTCTTTTCTACAAATTAAGTTTGTTTGGGTTGTAGTTGAGAATGTGGTGAGGCAAACTTTTTATCCTCTAAAACAGAGTGAGAACACAGTGCCTATTTCCAGACAAAACACTTTTAAACTGTATTAATTTAGATGCTACATCATATATTTAAACCTCAAATGAAGGCAGGATGTTCCTGTAAATACTTTTAGTTATCCTCTTGTTCCCTGTGAGCAGCAGGCAGGTTTTAGTGACATATCCTCACTTGTCACGTAGGATGGAAACAATTACTACAATTAAATCAAAGATGTTTTAAGCTAAGAATTACTGGATGGGCAGAATTTTTGTAAAGAGCCAGGCTCTCTGGTCTTGTTCTATCTATTTTAATTTGCTTTGAATTGAGTTTTGACTATTAAGCACTTGCTTGAAAAAGGGGGGAAGGAGGTGGCCTGGGAGCAGATTTGCTGTCACAGCAGGCAGGGAAGTTCCAGTGCTGGTGGATCTGCTGGCAGAGTCACTGAGGTGGAGTTTGATGTCACAGAGGAAGAAATTTGGTCATAACTTTGTTTTAGGGATTATTTTCTTTAAGTTTATATCCTATACTTATCTTCCGCTCTTTCTGTGAATCCCAACAGTATTTCAGCTTCATTTTTTAATTCTTTTACCCTGCACACCACCAGGTGCACCACAAGTAAGCCACAGTCTTGCCTAATTGACTGATATAGTCATTCTCTAAGTACATTAGAGAATTATTCTATTCCATCAGAATGAAAGGAGCTAAACCAAACTGGTCAAGTTTAGTTGGGCTAATTTAGCCGTTTGATTACAACAAAAAAATCCCTTTATTTTTTAAATGTGAAGGATTTTAGTAATGTTCCTCATTACAGTATTCCAAATTAGCAATTCAGCCACAAACCAAGGGTGAAAAGAAATAATTTCTTTGTTTTAGGATGCTGTCTGGCTATAACTTTCAAGCCAAGCAAAACCTTCTCCCTCTTTTCCCAGAAGGTTTCCCCAACATCCGATTCCTTGTTGATCTTCCAGTTGCATGTGCTCAGTGTGTCCGTAAAAACTGCTCGGAATTGGACACATGTGTTTAATCATCTCCTTAACTTTTTCTGGAGACATTAAGGAGTGATTTTAAGAACTGTAATAACTCTTTAAAAAGTCATTTAACAGCTGTCTTTGCTGAGAGCGAGCTCCATGGAGTGAAAATGAGAAGATAATTGAATCATAAAAAAATTGTTTTGAAATGACTGAAATTGTCCTAGATTCTTAAATTACTATTAAATGGTATTTTTTTCCCTTGCCTGTAATAATTCATTTTTGAAAGCTAGGCATGTTAAATGTAGGCCTGTAAAATATTGTGTGTTTTCTAGTAAGTCAGATTATTTCTCATGATAGACTTCTTGGTGGGTAGACAGGGTTAGACTTGATGACATCCAGAGGCCCTTTTCAGCTTCAATTTTCCTATTATTCTATTTATCTAGCTATGAAAAAAAAAATTAAATAAATACCAAGTCCTTCCACAGGGTGACTATAAAATTAATTTCAAAATACAATTCTACTCATTCCTTTCATCTTTAATAACTTTTTCAACCCACTTTAATAACCCGTTTTTTTGCTTTTTCAAGTTCCTCAGAAGATGTCATAATACAAGGTGAAAGTAGGATGCCTTTGAGACATTTTGATTCTAATTTCTGTACCAAGAGCTCTTGTGTGAGGTCACAGCATTTGTTTAGTCAGAATTAATTCATTGGTCACCGTTCAGTGCATTTGCACTTGGCCTCGAAAGGCCTGTTCCTCTTGGTGAATTACCAACTGCTGGGAAAAAGGTGATTTTCCTCTTAGATTTTAATCCTGCATCAGATACCACTCACTATAAATTTATAGATTTTCCACACTTAGCAAACATTAGATATCAAATTTTCTTGGTTGCCCCCACCTACCATATTTCAACCAGTTGCGAGTGAACTCCCGTAAAATGCTGTCAAAACTCAGCTTTGTGTGACCAAGTATCTCACGTGCCACACGTGCCTTTGTTCAGTCCTGAGCACAACCAGAGGAATCCCTGGCACTCACAGGGGCAGCACCCAGTGATGTTCACCCACCCCCCAGTGCCTGGGGTGCTGACACTTGTCCGTGCGTTAATTACGCCTCCCTGTGATGCCTTAGGTTTTAATTTTTATATTTTTTAAGCTCTGTACTGCTTAGTGTGCAATTTTGAAGCTTCTTGTAGCCTGTTACTTTCTGCTCTCTCATGCTAGTTAGACACAACAAAGCCTCTCTGGACTGCTCTTCAAGGACACCTGGACCACCCTGAGCCCAAGGGGTGTAAACCAAGGAGTCTCTGAAGTGGGGGGTGGCTAAGGGGAATTACATCATTTAACTGGGGTTTTAATTGGAGAATTGACCCTGATATGCAAATGAACCAAACTTATAAAAGTGTGAAGAACTCGTGACCTGTCGTCCATCTTGGGGTCCATCTTGGCAATAGCCTCTGGCTCCCCAGGGTGTACCTTGAAGGCCCTTCAAATAAATACCTACTTTTGTTCCTTTACTCTGTCTAGTCTCTGTGTCTAGGAGGCCTGATAAGGCATCACCTGGATGGAGGAGATTTTTAGAGTCCTTTTTAGAATCCAGAAGACGAACGGGACTTTTCCACGCCTCTTGCTTTCAGATAGTTGTTTATTAAAGCTTATCAGAGGAGCTGGGTCACTTACATGACCAGGAGCAGAGAATGTGAGAAAAAAGGCGAATTATCAAGATTACACAGCCTTTTAAAGGTAAATCACCCAATGAAAACCCAAAATGAAAGATATTTTTACTTTTCTTCGAATGTTCAATAAATGTCCCTGTCTAGTAGAAGGAACTGCGGAATTTTTCACCCGATCCTCTCAACCCACTTTTGCCACAGAACATGGAGCAGTAGAAGAAGAAGAAGAAGGTCTGGAGAACAACAACAATCCTCCATTTTGAAGTTTTTGCTTTTTTATCTATTTACTATATTAACAAACCCAACACCTCTAAATTTTCACCCTGTGACAATCTTACATAATGTTCTATCACCCAGTTCACACCAGTGTAGATTCTGTTCCTCCCAGAGGGTAGGTAATTTTCTCCATGGACGAAGGTCAATGACAGGGTTGTCCAGGGGAATAGAACCCTTCAAAACAGGCAGAGAAATATTCCCTGCACTTTGGATTCCCACAGGGTGCCACCCTCACCCTCACGCCTCCAAATGGCGTTTCCCCCTCACCAAAGTTCTGAGAGGCTGCTCCAGCTGCACTTCTGAGTCCTCTCGGATCAGCTGCAACATCTTAAACAATCCAGCTTCAAACTGATATTTTCACCTTTTGCTAAAGATCATTGTTAGAAGAAAATTAGGTTTTGCTTGTCCCTGAAGTGACAATGAAGCATTTTGGTTGTTCATTGCAGGTTTGCAGATAATCATCTTTTTAAAATGTTCTGCTGACATTGATATGAAATTGTTATGAATACTAAAGAAACTGCAAAATTCTCCGTGAGACACAAACATAATTTCTTTTCCTTGTTGTTCCTTCTTGCCAAATTATGCAGTTTAAAATTCATATAATTATTATTTCTAAGCACTTAGAAATAAAACTTAACAGTCAGCAAGAATTTGCAAGAATAACATGTCAAAGTCAGCTGAAGTGCCTCATTAATAGGTTTTACCAGACATTCTGGAGAACAGAAAAGAAGTAGTTGTCATTTATATCTTGAGCATGAGAATATTATTTTTCAGTGTCTCAAATCAGATAGTGCTAAGTTCAACCTCAAGGTCTGTCTGGAGTAACCCATTTTGGAACAAGTGTGAAGCTGGTTTGAAATCGTGCATTAAAGTGATTATCAATGGCTCACTGACAAATAGGAAGGCAAATCAAACTGGGTTCCTAAGGAACTTAACACTGTTCCTCTATAACTTCTCATAAATTTTCTAAATCACTTGAAAGGAGGAAGAAATAAAGAGAAATCTTTGGTATTATATATTACATTTGGAGGTCGTGCCAAGCTGAGAAGAGCTACAAGTATGGTGGGATATTGGATAAGAAATGAATATTAAATCAGTAAATCAGGGCTATTAAATAACATCAGAACTGAATATTAACTCAGACGATTGGAGACAGTATCTGATAAACACAAGATGGAATTTATTTGTGCAAACTAGTGATTTTAGGAACAAATAACTGCAAAAATGTACAGATGGTCTGGGAACAGGTCTCTGGTACAGAGGCAGGAGTTTCACATGAATCACAAGCCAGGCATGAGCAACAGCACCATGCTGTTGATAAAAGAAAAACAACCACTGAGGATATTCAAAGAGATTTGAGCCAGGATGACACAGAAGTAACGCAGCTCTCCACTAGCGCTGCCAGAGTCCAACAGGAGCACATCCAGGTCTGGCCACAGAGCTGCAAGTCCAGACAGAGCTGCTGGAGACAGGCAGGACAGCAATGAAATATCAAAGCTGTGAGAAACGGGAATTCTGAGACAAGACTGCAAGAATTGCAGCTCTTTAGACTTACAGCAATTTTCAAATATAAGCGAAGGGTGTAAAGAAAAAAAGCGGGGCAATAAGAAGAATAAGGGGAACAATATCCTGCCTATACCCAAAGGGGAAAGATCAAGGCATTAATGAGCCTAAATTGTACTGTAGACAAGCAAGGAAGCACCGAAATGTAGCTGGTCCAACTTTGTCACAGAAGGATTGAAATGCTGTCTGACTACATATCCAGCATTCTTTATCATGCTTCTAAAATACTTAACTTTAAGATTTTTTTGAAACTTTTTTTCAAGATGCTGGAGGTTCAACAAAAATAAAATTGGGGTAGTTTTGTTTTAAAAATAAAGGCTGCTGTGATGTGAGATTAGGAATCATCATTTCTAAGTTTTTACCTTGGGCATCAGAGATGGGTCATGGAACTGAATTCTACCCACAACAGGGAAAGAGTATCGTGATGCACCCCTGTGAATGCAGCCCTTTATCACCTTCTCTACACAGGGCACATCACAGTCCTCCCATTTACTGCTGCCTTGGGGTCCATTATCAGTCATTCCTGTGCTTCACTGTTTATTCGGACACCCACAACTTCGCTCTCAGTGCCAAAAGCCCTCTCAGTCTGGTTTGACCAGTGGTTTCACGGAATAAGTTTTAATGTTCCATTTTCACCAGGAAAATTATCACCTATTTTCTTCTTCTTTATTTCACACTGGAATGTGAGCCAAGACTGTCATCTGCTACTGGAGTGAAAAGCAGAACTCGAGGGAAAACCCTCCCATAGGAGACAACATCTGAAATAGTCATGTACACGTGTGTGTGTTTATATGCATGTCAGAGACAGTGAAGAAAATAGTCTGATAGTTATTTCCATACGTCTGACAAAACCAAAAAAATGTCAGTTTTCAAGTCTTAAGATGAACTATCAAAATAGCTGCACATCAAAAATAGCCACCCCAGAAAAGGATTGCCTTTGGGAGGATACTCCTCCCAAGTATCTGTTTCCATATGCATCAGTACTGACTGCTTGGATTACGACATCAAAAGATTCTATTAAAGTTAATTAGAAATATATTTTGTCTCATATGGGAAATTAGGAAACATTTGTCATTAGCAAGACTAGAGTTTGTCCCAAACTAGAGTTTGTCAGCAATTTTTCAACCATATAATTAGAAAAAAAAAATGCTTAAGGGAAAAATGATGAATGGACGCTACATTTACTACTGAAAACTAAGTGCCTTTGGGCAACTAGGAAATACTTCAGCAGCACACATGGTCTGCAACAGCACACTTGTGGAATCAGAAACCTGGCAGGCATGCAGGAATGGCTGTGGTAACGTGGCATAAGGTTAATAAATGCTGGGCACAGTGCTCTCGTGGAGAAGTCAGTATCTGTGAGTCCAGAACTTATTAAGGGAAGTAATTGAAGTAATTGAACATCACAATTCTCCTTTTTAGGAGGCTTCAGTGCTTTGTCAGTCTGTGTGCACACATGTGCTCATGCACACAGGAGCAAAGTTTCTGTTAAAATCTAACAATCAAATCCTGCCAGTGTGTGCTGATGTCTCTGCACCACTGCCAGATCACTTTCTTTGAAAGAAATGGAAATGCTTCCTGGTCCCCCTGGCAGAGGAGCTGGAACCTCACAAGACTCCAGACAGGGTAGATGAGAGATGTCCTGAACAGCTCAAGTGCTCAGCTCCCCCAGCCCTGCCTGCTGCACCAGCAGCAATCCACAGGTCACTTCTCATGGGTTCTTTCAGAGCTCACTTCAGCTCCCTCTTTAAGCCAAACCTGAAATCTCTGAAGGTGTTTGCTCTGCCTTGGCATGGCCAAATTCCACAGGTTTAGCTCCCTGATCACCCCAGAAATACCAGAAAAATGTGATATTGGGAAATACACTGTACAAACAAAAGAACTTGGTGGCTATGCAGACTTTATCTGGTTTCTCTGTTTTTCACCTGTGAAGAGGTCCCAGTCCTCATTCAAGGAGCAGATTGGTGAGAGCCAGATAGGGTCACTAAATATACATTGTCCACTGTTCGTCTTTTTTCCAAACTATGGATGTAACTTCCATAAGGATCTTATAGCAGCAGGTCAAACAGGTGAAGCATCCATCATTTTAGATGCTTCTAGAAAGCTGTTTGACAACAGCTGGGCAGGTTCCCTGAGCAGCACTGGACCAGACAGTCCCCAGCATGCTGAGAGGCTTTCCTTACCCTTGTGCCAATAAACCACTTAGTTATGGCCCAGAATGTATTTGTTGACCGCACATTAACTGGAAATGATTAGGACAAAACTAATGAGTTCTAGTCGCTTGAGCCTAATTTACTTCGTCACTTGTCATGGGATATAATTCAGGAGCAAGCTCATGGACCAGAAGGGTTTCTTTAAATCTTGCAGTATTTAATTTGGGGACAGGAATACCAAAATGGATTAAAAAAAGCAGAAATAAGAGTATTGGTGATTGTGTATTACAAATGGAACTGTTGTTTGGAACTTTATTATTTACATTTCCTCCTCAATAACCCCAGGGTGCTCTCTGTCCATCACTGACAGCATTAAGTCCTGAGCTTTCTAGAAAAAGACAGCTCAAGTTTTTCTGAAGAAATTCAGAGTATTGGTTTTGTTTCTGAAGTTTTTCATGGGAAGCATGAAACTCTAAGTAGAAACTGCTTTCATGTTCTGCTCAGGGCTGAGGTATTGGGCAGATTCTCTCTCCTTTTCTACTATTTTGGATGTCTACGTGACACTCAGCGGAATCCTGCTTTAGATCCACCTAAAAATGGGACTGCTCCAGGCAGATAATATCCACTGGTTTAGAGACAGCTGCTTGGAAGTCACAGAGCTTTTATGGTGTAAAAAGCAAATTTGTCTCTGGTGTCCTCAGGTGTGGATGTGAAATTTGGCTGCAGTACCTGTACAGCTCCTTCTGTGGTGGCTTTAGCAGAGTGAGGACATGGGCTCAGGGGATCCTGGAAACACCTGATTTTTTATGTGTTAATTACCCACTGCTTGCAATTGATTGGGACTATCTGGAACTTCTAAAGGAAAAGGAGGTCTGGAATGATTTAAAGGGATGGTTTCAAAGGTACAAGATGAGACATTGTTTTGAAGAAATGAAAATATACCCAGATATGGATATCTACATCCTAGATATAGGTAGATGTAGATATAAGGCTGCTTCTCCTTATTTCTTCTCAGTATTTCATTTCTACCCAGCCAATTAATGTATTAATTCATGTGTGGCCTGTGCTGGATGCTGAAGGGAAAGTGTTTTACTTAATGATTTCTGTTGGTACATGTTTAAGAAATTGGAGCTACCTTGTCTTTAATGGTCAGTTTTATTTTCTTGAAGTAAATTTCAATTATAGAGAAACTCATAGTCATGAATCACTTTCTAAACAATTTCTTACCAGTTCAGCTTTTTAAGATGATTGTTAAGATAGATTTTAACCTACAACGTGCAACAAAGGCTTTTACTGAAATCCTAAAAACCCCACTTATTTGACTATAACAACCCATGATATACCCATTCCCAAAACTATCCTAAAAGCTCTGACTTTGAACAGCTCAAGAGCAGAACTTAAATTTGAACGGATATGAGGGTACAAAACTTCAGGAGGTCTCAGCAGAAACTTTATATATAGCTGGAGAAAATGTCACATCTTATTTTACAAGGCAGTGGTTTATTACCTCCCAAACTGAACTGATCAGGCTTTTTTTTACCTCCTTCTTCCCATGGTGTAGAATCTTCTTTTGTCGAATAGCTGTTCTCATTTCTCTTCAAACTAAATCGATTTTCCTTCTCAGGTGTGTCTAAAATCACTTTTTTTTTTTACAGGAAATTTGTACTACCATTTGAAATGTTGTACTAAGAGTATGCTGCTTCCCCATTCCAAACCAGCGCCCTTGGAAACACACAGAACTCCCACAGTCCTTCCTCAGTGCTTTTATTCTGTAAAGATTTTATCTGGTACCTACTGACTGCTGGGACTGTTTTCCAAGTGACATTTTGGAATGCAGTTTTTGCTGCTCAGTCTGCAGATGTTCCCCACAGCAGATGCACAACTTGAAAAATAATAACTGCTAAAAATATGCAAGCTGTCAGCTTGGTTTTTACTGAGAGAGCTACAACTTCTAGTAAGATAAATTTGTATTTAAATGCAATGTAATACATTTAATTTGTTCCCAAAGACTGATGGCAATCTCATCAAATAGTGCAAATAATCATATAATAAATGTTTGATTTGAGTGCAAGGTGGGGTAAAAATGCTGTATAAGCTAAAAATACTGGCATGAGTTTTGAAAAAGAAAACATAAAAAGGCTTTATCAAATAAGGGGTATTAATGTTGTATTCTCTGTTATTCACAACTTAAAAATAGCTCTTCCTTTGTTGCTTACACCTTTAAGAGCTCATAGCTGTAATGTTTTTTCACCTGACCTTGCAGAAAATATTTGTCTTAGCATCCTAAATAAGCTGTGAAAGTATTGGGATTTCAAAGAAACCTTTTAAAAAGCAAAGAATGATGCTTCCTTTCCACTTAGTTCAAGGTTAATTTTACTTGCCAGGAAGACAGTAAAAGAAAATCAGTGAGAAATTTGAGAAATCAATGGCAACCACAGAGCCCATGCACCTCCAGCAGCTCCCATTTGTCAAAGTTGCACCCATTGATAAAGTCAGAATGAGGACAGGATTTCAGGAGGCTCCTTTTCTCATTGCACTCACACATAATAAATCAAGAGAAAAAATAGATATGCTGTGAACGTTGATAGAGAAAATTTGACAAACTGGCAGATTGTATGCATATGGAAGAGTTATGGGATGATGTACCTTGAGCAAAGATCAAAATTTCATGACAATGTTTCTGTTCATTTTTCTGATGTGAGAGCGTTCCTTCTCGTTTGAGTGTGGGTGTGCACATACATAAAGTGAGATTAATGCAGTGAGGAACTCTGGCTAAAAACAAAGACAGATTTAGGGAATAACTTGGAAACAAGTCTGGCTTTCCAAGTGCAGACTTTAAAACTCCTACCTCTCTGCAGATTCATCTGCATTTTCTTCTGTGATCATCTGCAGCTCCTGTGTGGTTTTACTTGAATCTTCTTTGACAGAGTTTTCCTCTGTGCTTGTTTTGGGAATATCCTCATTTGATCGCAGCTGCTCTATGAGGTTCTGCTGGTGCCAGGTTTGGATGGATCGGTGGTGCACCGGCGTTGGCCCTGGCACAGGGGCCAGGATGTTGTGATGGACAGGGCTGCTGTTTTTCTTCAGCCCATTTCTGTCCCGAGAGTGGCTCTTTAACCTGTTCTGCACCGGAGTCCCTCTGTGCTCATATCCTTCCTGCTGATGGCAGCCCCCGGAGCCGGCGGAGCCCTGCGAGGGGTGACTGAACCACCTCCAGCGGAGCCTCAGGATCTGCTTCACATCAAACTCTTTCTTTCCAGAGACTGACATTTTTTTCAGAGGAAAAAAAAAAAAAATACAAAAGCCTATTCTTTTAGGAAGGAAATGGATTCTTTGTAATCTCTTCTGTTTCAACTCCTCTTCTTAAGAAAAGCCAACAAAAGAACCAATAGCGGTAGCTCTCTCCCTCTCTCTTCTGATTAACACGCCACGAGCTCTCGCAGCCGATGCTAAGCTGCTGTTAACTGTATAGGTGGGAATCCATACTGACAGGATGATGAGGTCAGACCTTAAACAAGTAAATCAGCTTAGCACAGGAAAGCAGCAACCATAACACTCCCCAGCTGCCGGGCTTACACACTCGCAGCACTATAGCGCGGCTCCCAATATATAACCCAGCCTCACATGATCCCCGGGGAGCCGGAGCTGCGACTTAAGATGCAGGGAAGCACGCACAAATAAAGTGACAAGACTTTCTATCTATCTCACGGCGTTTTCCATCAAGCCTGCTAATTAGCAGTGCTGCATTTCACAGGAGATTGAGAGAGGATTCTTTCAGGCGGATTTTTGGTGGTGGTTCTCTGCGAAACTCTCCCGCAGCTCACGCGTTGCCTTAAGGGTCTGCATTTGTTTATCTTGCTGTGTAAAATTCCTACAAATGGCCTCGGTGTGGTAGCACTTACCTAAAGGAGAGGCAGCGTTTGAATGCATGGTGCAGGACTGGCTGTCTTTTCTCACCTACAGATAGATTTCTCAATATAATTGCAGGGCTGGAGAAGGGAGGGAGGGAGCTCAGGAAAATCGGAGATGGGCTCCCTGAATGACTGGAGCTGTGGAAAACACAGTTTCCTGGCTAAGTGCCTGTGTAAACACCCCTTCCCATCCTGCTCTTAATTTCTCACGGACAGTGAAACGCTCGTGGGGTTTTTCGAAAACACCTTTCTCTTCTTTCTTTTGATAGCGTGCACTGTAACGTGTTTTCAGCAAATTTAAGAGAGGAGATGTATTCATTCCCATCCCTTGGTTACCAGGCAGGGCTGTGAGAACTGTTCCCTGTGTGATTTCAAATAATGTACACAGAATGTTTTCACGTGCAAATTGAAAAGAAATGAATGGACTGGATTTTTTTTTCATGTTATGTTCTCCCAGGTTGGCTACTGATGGTCTATCCAGCTGTAAGCAGTGTGCAGAAATAGAAGAAGCTGTAACAGAGTCAGTAGAACAGGAATCAGAGCTAAAGGAGGGTACCCCTCTCCAACACACCTTCTTACCTCTCCTCTCAGACCTTCTGACATTAATTCCCTTTTTCTCTGTCTTTGCTGTGAATTTTTCTTCTTTTTTTACCTAAATTCTATGATGGGGCGTTGAGCCTTCAAATAAAATCTGCTTTTTATACTTTTTGGACTGCATATAATACAAGCAAGGAGGTGTGAAGTAGAGTTAAAGAAAAAAGAAGAAGGAAAATGAGAGAATAGGACTAAGAAATCACCAGGTTTTTTGCTGGGCTCTCCTGCTCCTGTCCTATTCATGGTATTTAAGCAAAGGATATGCAGCATCATGGACTGGATGCATGTGAGAGAAATTACAGGATGAGTGAAGAAGAGTAAAATAATTGAAAGGCATTTACTATCTAGATACACAGAGGGAAAGACTTTGTACGAAAGACAATCTGTGTGAAAGGCTTGGCCATAAAAGGCAGCAAGGAAGAAGCTGAGGGAAGGTTTGACAGACGTAGCCAATCCGTATTTGTTGCTATAGAGAACATTGAGGCTGAGCTGTTGCAATTAAATGTACTTTAACAAGACTTCTTTTAGGTGTTCTAGGAATGGAGAGAAGCTGGAAAACTTAGCTTCTAGCAAGTCACGTTAAGAAGAAGGTCTATAAAGACCTGTTGGTGCATTTAATAGAGGAGTTCAATTCAAGCTTGTTGAGAATCTGAGCTAATAAAGGACCTGCCACCAAACTTCAGGAATATTAAAGGATTTATAAGGAGTGAGTGGATCAGTGAAAAGGCTGGGCATTGAGCAAGAGAGATTATTGTGTATCCAAAAGTCAGTGTGAAACATTTTCACACTTTAATGATGATCTTTTACAACAACCTAAATCTTTCTGGAGACCCAAGTGTTTCAGGGGTTTTTTCTTGCACTACAAGTATACAATATTCAATATAATGTTTCTTGACTTCTCAGTTTCAGCCTGCACATCTAAGGATGTTTTTCTTTTCAATTTCACACAAGCAATGAGACCTAATGCTATCTATATATATTCCTCAGGATTGCCTACGTGGCGATCTGACATCTGTTTTAGGGAGGGAGTCTCTGTATACCAAGCTAATGAAATAATTTATGATGAAGTCTTGTCGAGGTGGACAGAGAACACGGTTTCTCGCTACTCTTTAATCAGGTCATTGAGCTATCTCAGCAGCTCTGTCAGCTCCTCTTAGCAACAGCTCTGATACATTTAATCCATATTTTTTCACTGTGTCACAAAGCTTCTGTCGGTTTTCTTCCCCTAAATCCCTTTTGCAGAAGTCATCCTTTGCTCTGAGATATCATCAGAAGCAAATTCCTTGCATTGTACTGGGGGATGTACAAAGAGCACTTCTGCTCGTGAATTACTCCTGTTCCTGCTAACTCAGTGCATGTTTCAGCAGATGCAGTGAATCTTGCTAAAATTAAAATAGTCAAACTGGACTTTTGCTGAAGAGACCATCTTGCTCAGAAAGTCAGCTTGAGTCAGCACAGAATATGTTTCAGGTAGGGCATAAGGAGATTATTTTTTTACAGAGCTTGTTAGTGTTCTGGCTAAAATTTCAGTGTGCTGTACTAGGTCACCATAAGTGATTTGATAACCCAAAACTTTAGGCCTGAAATTATTGGAAGTGGGTATGTGGCATAAATATGTATAACCCTGGAGCAGCTTTGTGCCATGTACCTGCTTTTCATCATTTAAATCTATCTTCTGGTGAGAAAATCAGTTCCCTTGAACCTGAATGCAATGAGTTTTTGCTTCTGGGTGATTTCTTTCTGGATCTCTCACATACTTTCAGGTGTATCTCTGATTGGTCTCAGACTTCTAAATGAGAAAATAGATAGGATATAAGATTTTTATGCTATTACTATCCCTAATTTAAGGCCTTTGGTCTTGTTTAGATGAATAACCACATAACAGAACTATCTTTTCCGCTCATGGCTGGAAATCTCCAAAGAATGGGATTTTCTAGGACCGCAGCAAGTCCAGCCAGGGCCACCAAGAGGGTCAGGCAGCTGGAGCATATGATGGATGAGGGGAGGCAGCTGCAGCAGGACTTGTTCAACCTTATGAACAAAAGGCTCTGGGGCATTTTCTTGCTGCCTGCAGGTACCTGATGGGAGAGGAGAGACACGACGGAATCAGGCTGTTCCAGAGGAGCCTCTGGCAGGACTGGGGAAAGCAGGCACGTGTTGGCCCAGGGGAAAAACCTGAGCAGGTGTACGAAAAACTTTCTACCTGTGAGGGTGATCAGGGAGGTGGGAGGAGGCTGCCAAGAGAGGCTGTGGCATCTCCTTCCTCAGGGAAAGTGAGATCCACTGAGGGTGGGGAGGCCCTGGGATGGATTTCCCAGAGAGGCTGTGGCTGCCCCTGCATCCCTGCAAGTGTCCAAGGCCAGTTTGGACGGGGCTTGGAGCAAACTGGGACAGTGGAAGGTGTCCCTGCCCACAGAAGGGGTGGCACTGGGTGGGCTTTGAGGTCCCTTCCAACCCAAACCAGTCTGGGACTCTGTGATCCCAAGTGGACTCGGTCCTGTGTCACTGCTCTAACTGGGCTTGCTTGGAGTAGGAGCTCAGACGGGATGAGCTCCAGAGGTCCCTCCCAACCTGTTCTTCTGTGACTGTGTGGCATGCCAGGGACTCTTTGATTTCTTTATTTCATGGCTATGGTAGAGCCAAGTAAAATTCATGTGGTTGTCAGCTGTGAAGAACAAATCCATCTCCAGAAATCTCCCCTCCAGTCGAGCAGCAAAGCAGCACTGCCTGCAGGGGTGGAGGGTGGCCAGCTGCTCATCCCAAGCAGGCTTGCCAGGACTTTGAGGAAAAAGAAGTCTTTATCCACAAGAAACCCTCCATTCATTCAATGGATACAAGATTTTGGGAAAGGTCTTTGCTCCCATTAGGAAAACACATTATATTTGAAGGTAGACTGGCACCCAGCAGGAAACTGGGAATGATTTTAAAAGCTTTGCATAAACATGTTGAACTTGCAGATAATTTGAATGATCTGTATTAAGAGTCTAAATAGGTTTTTGTAATAATTTTAAGATTATGTGTGTGAATACCTAATTCACCATTTGATTTAGTAAATTATAAAAGTACTTTCATGTGGAACTACCCATAAAAGGAAATTGAGAATTTTGTCACAAATCATGTTTTAAATAGGCTTCAAAAATGACTTTTAGCTACAGCTGCCTCCCAAGCTCGTCTGCCACCAAAACACCCAACAGAAAAGAGTTTTGTAATGCATTTCAAAATGTCAGGATTTTCTAATTAATAACTCACTAATTTCTTTCTTTGAGAATTCAAGCAAGTGGAATATAACCATGCAGTTAGGTAATGTTTATTCTCTTTTCAATAGAGACACAGTAAATTATTATTTTTTCCTTTTCTCTTTGCCCTGAGCCTGGTAGAACAGTGTACCAATGGAAAACCTGTTAGAAAAATATCTGTTTCTACAGGACTAGCAAAGAATAATAAAGGAATCATCCACCTTTCTTGTAGAATAATTCCAGAAAGATATCGCTTGTGGAGCCTGAAGCCAGGACTATTGCAAGGTCTAGGTTAGTAGCAAGAGCTGATAAAACAGTCCTTTACTGGATATGAGGCAGGCCATAAAAAAAAAATTGAATTTTTATTAAAGTCAAGGATAGTTTTGGACCAGGGTTCTTCAATGCCAGGTGACTGACTCAGCTAGGAAAGATCTGCATAGGCAAGAAAGCACAGAAAGTGAAAAATGTTTTCTCGTATTTTTGAGGAATTTTGGTGTCTGTTATGATATTACATTTTTTAGAAAGTCAAGTTAATTACTCGTACCAATACTGTTTACAGTGTTTGCACTGGGGGGAAACAGCGTGATAAGATCTACATGTGCACAGGCTGTTGATAACTAATCAAGCCCTGTGTCAAAAGCTGTTCCCTTTCTGCCCACACCGTGTTCCACAGGGTCTGCACACTCTGTGTACTCAGCCATTTCCACTGCAGACCGGGCCAGACACAGGCAACAAGAAGCTGAATATTTTTATTACCCTGTTTTGAAAATAATGCTGAAAAGAACTCCCATTAGTCCATCCTTTGTGAAAGAGACAGGCCAGGAAACATCTGCATAGCACAGCAGCAGCATTGCAGGAGTCAGAGTTAAGTGGAAAGGAACAGGACAAAACCCAGAACAAACAACTATATTTAAAATCTGCAGGAAAGCTCCACTTTCTTTTCAAAGAAGACTTTGAATGCCACAGACACAAATCAGTTTAAGACAATCAGTGACTTCCCATATCCCCACTAAAGGAGGGAGGAGAGATGATCCACTTAAAGGAAGGTGTTGACACATTTAGACGCAAGAGCTTCCTCAAATAACTGGGAGCCATCCTACAGATTGCAACCCACCTACAAAGCTCCGTGCCAAAATTGGAAAAAAAATCACAGCATTCCCATGAGATCCAAGGAAAAAGAATGTGAGACACGAGCCTGGTATAAGTCAGTCTGATTAGGATCTTGATAAACAGTGACAAAGTTGCCACCCTCGAAATGGAACCAGAATATTGGAGTGAAATTAGAAATAGCAAATATCCACTGGGAAGGGTCTCCCGTGGACAAGGGCTTGAAAGTGATGCCACTAATGCAGCAAAAATATACTCAAACTCATGACTTGAAACACCTGTCACAAGTCAAGGACAAGATATAAAAGAATGGAAAAAATGTGGATTGATGCAATGATGTATAAAAATTATTTGTACTGGTTTTTACTATATTCAGTAAAATTTGGGTTTGTTTTTTTTTTTTCAAGCAGCTGTGCTCAAGAAAAGCCAACTGCTACATTAATTATTTCATTGCCTTCTGGACTAGTTGACCCTTCCAACCTCCTCCCTCCTGTGATTCCAGCCCTGTCCAGCAGGAACAAGGAAAAGGAGCTGTGACCCTGCTGGCATTTCGCAGCGTCCACCCTCCCCACCCGCAGGGATGGGGACAGCTGTGCCAGCCCTCGCCCTAAAGCAGGGACTGTTCTCCATCTCTGCCAGCTGGAAGGAGGGCTTGGAACCAGCTCTGCTGGGCTCCTTTTCCTCAGAGCCTTCTCTGGCTACTTAGGAAGGTTTTCTTGGTATATCACATGGATAAATGCACGGAATTTTTGTCACAATAAATGGTGGGGAACTACTGTTCTTATAGCAAATCTGCCCCCTGTGAACAGAAACACTCCCAACTCTCAAGAAGGATAAGCAGAGCTAGAAAAAGGCAATCTGTAATTTTGCAGGTATTATATGGAGAGTAGAAAACTGATAGGTGCATCCTGACTTTCTGAAAGCCCATTTCTAAGGAAGCATTTTTCCAAGTGGGCTCCTTAAGATAACTTTAAATATACCCAATTGTAAGAAAAAATTCTTACAAACTTTCCAATGCAGGAGTTCAAACTTAATATTGATTATCTTTTGAGGCATGAAATGACATCCCTTTTCCCATATCAACTCTGAGTAGCACAAAACTGTCACACCCCCTCGTGCAAAGTTCATTCCTAATGTATCTACTGGTGAGTCAGAAAGGGTCTGCTGGGTTTTGGTTCATTGAGATTGTTTGGAGGATTTTTTGTTTGCTTATTCTTGGAGTATCCTACTAGTTCAAGTACTCCAGAACAAGCTATTTTCATTCTTCTCTCTCTGGCCCTTTTTTGTCTACTGGGAGAGCATTTTCCATACAGTTTGAAGCAAAGTAAGCCTTTCTACTTAAAGAAAACTCATCTGAGCAGGTCACTGATGGGCAGCAGGCATGAACACACTTGTTAGTCCCTCACTGCAGTAGCCTACAACCCCAGGTAGGCAGCTGTGATATAAATAGAGTTTGTCTTCATTACTACTCATGTAAAATGCCATTTCTCAGTAAAAAACCCCAAAACATACTAACCAAGCAGCCAGAAAGGGAGCTATATACGGTGAAATACCAGCTGTTGTATGAATTAATTGTTCTGCCATCCTCCTTTCTGGGAGCAGCTGTGAGGTCAGAGCAGGCCACTCAAGGTTTCATTCAATTTTGTCTTGTAAATCTCTAGGACAGAGACATCAGAACACCTCTGGGAAACTTGATCCAATGCTTCACTGTCCCAATAGCAAAATCATTTTTCTTAGAAGCTGTCTGGACCTCCCTTGTTTTGATTCCTGCCCACAGTCTGATATCTTTCCTCCTCCTCCCATGCTCCATGAAGAGCGTAGCTCCATCTTCATGATATCCTTCCTGTAGGCACTGGGAATTCTCCTTTCTCCCAGCTGAACAAGCCCTGTGCCCTCAGACTTTACCCTTTGGGCAAATATTTCAGCCCTTATCAACCACAGGGACCCTCTGTGAACTCTCTTCAGTTTATCAACATCTTTCCCGTGCTGTTGGGGCAGGGCTGAGCAAACCTGGCAGTATTTGTGTGTGTTGAGTTAAAGGTGACTGCTGCTCACCTAGTAACTACTAGTAAATTACCAGTGACTACTAGTAAGTAGTAGAATGGTAGCTGCAGCTTGCATTTATCACATGAAACAGCTGTATCAAAGGAGCATCTGATGGCTTATACTCCACAAATGTAAAAGGATTGTGGTAGACAGGTTCTTGCAGAAAATACTTGAATTTTCTGCACGCTCAGTGACAATAACAACCCCTATTTAACCCCCAGTTATTCTTGTTGGTTATGAAAGAGTATGGAAAGGATCTGGCATACCCTCAACAAAGCCCAGTATTTAGATTTGACACTTGTCAGTACAGCTCTGTATCATCTGCCATCTGAAAGCCTTGACAGAACAAGGACTTATGCCCAAGGTCAGCCTTCTCTGGGAAGTTTTTTTTAATGTGACTCTTGTTTGTTGTCTCTTAAAAAGTAAAAAATGACACCTTTAATTGCAGGGGACGGGAATCCTGGAGGCAGCTGGATTTCTGTGCACTGTAGAATGTGATGATTCCTAGAAGTGTACATGTTTTAATCCCACAAATATGTTCTGAGGCACATGAAAGGCTCTGTATGTCAATAAAGCCCCTTAAAATATGTAGTTCTGCATCTTGCCTGAATCCCTGACTTCAGGGGTTGGAGAGCTCTTCGATTATTCCTGGGAAAATGAGCAGCCTGGGGCAGGTGTTGGAGAGGTTTGAGACAATTGTTTCGTGTCTTTCCCCTTAATGACTTCTCTGACTTGCAGCACACACGGATGGGAACGCAGGCACGCCCCCAAGTTCCCACAAGCTGCTCTGTGGTCTCTGCAAGGGTGCAAAGAACAATTCTGGAGCAGCAGCTGCTTTCCACAAGGGAGCAGGGCCATTTTTTACAAATTGAGGCTTTCACTGTTGGGATTTGGTAGCATAATAATCCATCAACTTTTTCTCTAGCTTCAGTTTCCCTCCCAATTGTCATCATTCCTACCAATTTTCCCAGAGGTTTTTCTCTCCTTTGTGATTCCCTAAGAATGCAGGAGACAGAATACTTTTTAAAATCACATGTTCAAAAGCATCATAGTCAAAGCTCATCTGAAAAAGTGCTGTGAACCAATATCTTTGTCAGCAGCCTGTCTGCCAGCACCCTAACACCACCTCTTTGCTCATGTCACCTGTAAAAGCACACAATAACTCAATTTTCACCTTGACAAAAAGCCATACAAATCCACAGCACAATATTATTGTTGTTCAGCCTGGCTCTTGCTGCTGTCAGCTGCCAAAACACCTTGAGGCTGCACTTTCACTCTGTGATACTGGCCCAGAATATAAAAACACAAAACCACATTTAAAACACTCAAGTCCCATCCTTCTCATGCAAAAAAAACTTTGGTTCTTTCATGTCTGCAATTTTTAGAGTCGAGAGACTCAGCATTTCTATTTTGGTGTGTAAGGAATTTTTGGTAAGTGTTTTCATATTTTCTGGGGGGAAAAAATAGATGTACGTGTAAGTACTGCACCATAAGATGAAAACAGGGAATTGATAGGAAAATATAATGTGTTTTATCTTCATATCTATTTCCTAATAATAGAAAAGGTACTGAACAACATAGTGATCATATTTGCAAGTGATGGCAAATTTCAGGCAGAGAGAGATGACATGAAACCTTCAGAAAACACAGATTACTGAAAATAACGTATTCTGAGGCAAAGCCTATTAATGACAGACTCCTAAAGGCCCAGAGATACAGAGCCTGCTAAAGAAAAGAGAAGAACAGAACCCAACACATTACCTCTGACTATTTAACATTAAATGGCTGAAAAATCCAGTTATGGCCTAGGACAGGGGTGTGATCAATAAGATCACCTCTTTTTTACCCCAGATTATGCTGTTTTGTTTCTCAGAGCTTCACCAGCAGTCTTATTTGATACAGCTCTTTACCTCTTAATCTTGAACCTGAGTTTTGCTGTGATTTGTGCCGCCCCAAACACTAATGACGTGAGAGGAATTCCTGTAGGTGTGACGGAGTTTCTGTGTTAAAAGCTGTACACAAAAGCTTTAAATCCCTTTTCAGTTTCCCAGCTCAGTTTGGGGTGTTTGAGTGGGATGCAGGAGGTGGATCCTGCGTGGAAGGCAGGAACTCCACAGCCCTGAGCTGGTCAGCAGGAATTTCTGGTGCTCGGGTGGTGATGTCAAGTGGCACCACTTCCTGAAAGATCCTCTGGGGAGCTGCAGAAATCGATGCAGGACAGAAATACCCATCACTGCTGGGTGCTTGCTCTCTGATGAGATCTGGCACGGGAAATTGGCCCTTTTCTCTTTGATTAGGGAAAATACTTGCAGCTGCATACATTAACTATAGAAATTCTATAGCGAAGACAGCTCTGCTGTAATAAATTAAATCACATTGCAAATACACAACCAGGAAGCTGTTTCAGGAGAAATTAAGGCTAGCAAGCCTCCAGAAATTAAGCTTCTGCTGAAATAAATTGGTAATATCTAACAAATATGGTTCAGCATATGTCACAAACAAGAGGGATGCTCTTGGCTGATTGTGCCAATTTAAAAGGCTTTTTGCATAAAGTCATTTTGAGGTCTCAATTTGCACATCAGGGGTTATAAAGAACTTTAACTTTACTTTAGAACACATATTAAGGTGTTTGGCACAGTTGGAGTGACAGTGTGTGGCATTAATTTCCTAAATTAAGTTACTGCTGATACTCTTGTTAGTGAGTGCCTGGTGGCTTTACACTTTCTCGAACATTTAGGAATATTGGATGCTATCAACATTTTCATGTAAAATGCAATTGATTTTAAAGAGCTGAGTCTGTAAATGTGGTGGTGCTAATGTGGAATTAGTGATTACAGGGAAAATATAACTCCCAAATTCCACCACTCTAAAATACGCGATTCAGCTAACCTCAGAAACATGCAGAAAAGCCTTGGACATGTGATTGCTTTTTAACCACTGCTAGCAGCTGATTATTTTACTGCTTTATTTCATAATTTTATATGTCACATTAACAAAAATGTTGTGGGAGAAAGCAGTGGGAAAAGAAAAGCTATTTGCCTCTCCTTACTTAATAACAGCTTCTTGCTGCACCACTGAGGTGGTTTTCCCTCTGAAATTGCTTTCTCTGTGCTGGAACACAGCTCATTGTTCTTCTGGCTGACAACCTGATCATTCTGCCTTGCAGAGCTCTCACTTACATACAGCAAGTGCACACCACAGCAAAGGCACTGCTGGGTTACCAGGACGTACAGGCCCCTGGAAAACAACACACATTTTACTTTCAAAAGGAAACAATACTGAAACACTGAAAATCTGTGGTGTGATTCACATCATTTATGTATCAGGATCTTTAATAACCTTCTTTTCAGCAACCTGGTAAAGTCCAAGAAGCTTTAATAAGAGAAGATTATTCTGTGTGGCTGTTTTAACACCAGTACAGGAATTATTTTCTTTCTGACACAACTTGCAAAATTCCAGTTGCCTTTTCACGTAGCTCAAGAGCAGAGACTTCTTTAAGTTAAACATCTTATTTTGGCCAATAGTTTGATTAACACTAAACTTTCTGTAGCGCTGCCAGCACGTAGGTGGGTCATTAATCTGCTGCACAAATCAGCTTTGCAGCACTGAGGGCTGAACCACAAAAAGCTGCATCTTTAGCTACACGTGTTAGGAGACTCCAGGAGGGTTTAATGTCAGAGCTGTCCTGAAAGCCAAAGCACAGCCCTTGCCTGGCTGTGTTTGAGGAGGACAAAGTGCATATTTAGAACAAACACAGTGTTGGAATTCTCAGCATGTAGCAGCTAATAGTTTTACTCAGTGCTGCTGTGGTTGAAAGAGAGGCTTTTCTTTGTGTCCCCCTTCTCCAAGCTGTTTGGAGACATTTTTCACCTGTGATACTGATCTACGTCAGCAGTATAGAAAAGTAAGGGGGGAACGAGGCAAAGTAAAAGGTTTTCACTAGTCTTTACAAATTTTAATTAGTGTTCCTCAACTGCTGCTGGTCCTCAGCCCAGCTCAGGTTTTGTGAATTAGCCCATGACACCCACGGGGAGTTTTGCAGTGCAGGGCACATCCCTGCTGAGCCTCTCAGAGGAGGGGTGTGGGTTTGAAAGACACAATAAAGACTTTTCAAACCACATCATGGTTTGTGTGGCACCTGAACCTGTCACCAGGCAAACAGGCTGTGCCTGGTGGGAATGAAATGCCTGAAATGCTGCCTGGGCCCTGCCGGGGGGGCTGCAAGGCACAGGTTTGGAACCCTTTCAGCCCAAGGATTAAAGAAACACGCTTTGAAAACAGAGAAATGAAAAACAAGGTTGGATTTTTTTTTTGTTGGAGCCTGTTTAAAATACTGTCAGCGGTGTAAAATGATGTAAAATGGATCAGAGCTGCCATCTCAATTTTTAATGAGATAATCTGAAATGGGAAGATCTCAGGCACCTAGTCCAGGTCAGTGCAAAATTGTCCTTATGTGATGTTCTCTTTAGTAAGCTTTAAAGTACTTGAAATAGATCATCCATTTCCCTGCAAAAGAGACAGCTTTTGTATGAACAGACCCACTTTCTTTAACTCCAAACTAAACTTTCTTTCTTTTTTTTTTTCCTGTGCTTGGTTGAGGTTTCATTCCTGTAAAGAATTCAGTGCTGTATTCCATAGCATGACTAAAGCCTTTCCTTGCTTTATTTTGTTTTAGCTTGAGGCTTTCATATTATGATTAATATTTCATTCTTTACTTTTTCTCTCTTTCTCATTTTCCTCAAAGCCAGTTCTACTATTTTTTCCTAAATTATTTACCCCTGGGCTGAAGGCGCCTTTCCCACTGCTTTAATTTAGCAGTGGGATGTGAACACAACCAGGTGGAAATTCCTGTGCTGTATTATGTAATCCATAAAGTTCCATCAATAGCCTATCTAATATAAACAGTGCCATTTTGAATTTGGAACTCCCTGAATTACTTGTTTTTAAAGCAAATAAACATAATTGAAAAACTCTAAAAAAACCAAACCCTTAGTCAGGAAATTATATGATCCACCAGTAGAGTCATTAAGTTTGTCCAATTCTTCAGTCCTGTCAAAAAGCTATTAGGTTCCAGTGGGTTTCCCCAGCACATAAATCTTGCCAGGCATCTATGTCTTAATTACATGGCACAGGCTGTCAGCTTGCAGATGTTGTGTAGTAGATTAAATTGTCACAAACACACAGTTTCGAGTGATTATTTGTGCTACTGAAGCTGTGCTGCAGAACTGCAAGGGCTTTCTTGGCTACTCTTGGGCACAGCTTTCATTACTTACAGTTGGGAAAACGTTTTTGGGTGGAGAGAAATAAGGTTGTATTCAGCAGCTACAGACTACAATGTGTTCTGTTTGATCAGCCATTAAAGTCGAGGTAATGAGATACTACCTGATATTTTTAAGTACTCGGGGTAGATTTCAATGTCTCACTTGTCTCCTTGTACCAAATCAGGTCTGTGAGTGTGTGCAGCTGCAGATAAGAAATAGTTCAATTCCTAGTAAGCAAAAGCAATCTGTTGAAAAATTGGGATTTTTCTGATGAAAATGTCACAGTATTGGTCTAGAAGTTATAATGAGAATATGTACTGGGTATTTTTTCATTATCTCTGATCCAAAGCTCTAAGAGCCTCTTCACAAATCTTTAAATGATTTTGTAGAAAAGCCATATTCCCCTGTCTTTGCTGTGCCATATATAAATTAACTTTATGCTCTCTGTGACCCTTCTCTCTTTAAAGCAGAGACCAGAGGGCTGATTACCTCGATAATTAATTTGGCCTGAGCATTGTCCATGTCCTTCAGTGAGTCACCCAGAAGGAAGTACACTGGGACAGAAAACACACTGACTATTCCAAGAAGTGTCCATGCTCCCAGCCCAGAACCACAGGCCAAAGCCAATTCTCCATTCCCTGGGTAACCAATACCCAGTGAGGATACACCCCTGGGCAGAACAATTCCTCTATAGAGATACTGCAATATTTCTGTCTCATAGGGACACTCTGGTCATGGGGAGGGTTTTAGGGCAGGACACTTGATTTACTGGAAAGTAATGCCATGGACCAGAATAGTTTAGTGCAACTGTTCAGTGACTTAAATTTTTTTTTTTAAAATAAGGTACTCAAGGAATTGTGCATCTCTTTTCTTTGCCTAATGGACTTCTGTATTTCAGTGAGTCTTGTTGCCAATTAATTCATCTGGGTAAATATCTCCCCTTATAAAAAACACACGTTCAGAATTTTTTTAGTGAGATGGCAGAATGTTGTGCAGCTTGTCAGGCTGTGGGGGTGCCTTCAGAAATGCCTGATGCCAGTGGGAAATGCAATTCTGATTTAAAGTCAGTCTGAGCTGGGAGAGAGAGGAAACTCAAAGGTTTTGTGTGTTTTCATCAACTGCTGAACTGGTTCAGGTAGATAACAGCTACTTTAAGGATAAATAAGTGGTTCTGTGATGCATTTTCGTAGTCTTAAGATCAGGATCATGAAAATAAAGTAGGCATTATTTTGTGTTTGTACTAAAAAAAAATAAAAATCTACCTTCTTGTTAAACTTCTACCATAGAATCTCCAAAGTTGGAAGACACCTGTTTCCTTTTGGAAATGTGCCACTCTGCAGCACTTACACTGTGTATAATTTATATGTATTTTAAATATATATCATATATATATGATTGCTGTACATTATCAGTGAGACATCGGCAGCTGGTTGCATCAGTCATGGGAGAATTTTCAAAACTGCCACAATTTTAGTTCTGTTATGGGATAGGAAGGAGAGTTTTTGGATCCTAAATCTGAGAATGAAACTGGAAAAATTTCTACTGATCTCTTTTCTGGAATTAATTTCTTAAATATCACAGCAGGCGCTTTCTTCTTGAACTCCAGATTATTTTCTAGGAGTTTTTCATAGAATCATGGAATATCCTAAATTGGAAGGGATCCACAAGGGTCATCCAGTCCTACTCCTGGCCCTGCACAGACACCCCAACAATCCTCCCCTCTCCCTTGTTATCCAAACACTCCTGGAGCTCTGGCAGCCTCGGGGCCGTGTCCATTCCCTGGGGAGCCTGGGCAGTGCCCAGCACCCTCCGGGGGAAGAACCTTTTCCTAATATCAGCCTAAACCTCCACAGAGACCAAAAAAAAGAGCCTGTATGTACAGTTACCCAGTTTCCTAAAACACTCAAGCCTAAATCCCACTATCTTTGGAAAATTTGGCATAACTGCACCAGTTTTGCTGAATATTTCCAGTCTGCTAAACCAGGACAGACTCCACTTGCACTTGGGATTATTTTTTTTGATGTGGTGTTTTTCAGTATAAAACTTTCCCAAGAGGATTTAAGAGATGCTATGAAAGGAGAGGCCAGAATATTTTACTTTGCCCTGTTGATCTGCTCTTAAACCTTCACTGGTTCTGAGCATCCCAGGGCAAAACCAGACACAAGCTCTTCCCCCAAGGTCCTGAAAACCCACCACAGAAGGAGGAGGCATGGAGAAGGGAAGCCACAGGTGAGAGCCAAACGTCCCAAAGACAAATTTCTTCCCTGCTCTAAATCCACAGAGCTCTTACATGCTCAAAACCTTCCAGTAACCATCGAAGCCTGAGCACCACTCTGTCACTGGGAGTTACGAGAGCCTAAAGTTTTTACAGAGGCTTTAAAGACAGGCTCATTTCTTTAAATCACTGCAGGCAATGTGTCTTTAGGAGTCCTCTGTTGTGTTGCTGGTGCGTGAGGAGCGTTTTCCCTGGGCTTTCCCCCAGGACCCCGGTGTGTCGCTGTGATCTGCTCACAACGAGCACGTTTGCAGATGTGCAGGCACAGAATTATAGGAAGTGCAAACAAGACCCCTGTGTAAAGCCGAGCACAACTGAGAGCCAGGGAGGTTTATGGTTCAAGTAGCTTAAAAGACTTTTTAATAGCCAGTGAAGGAGGTTGTTTGCTTTAGGAGAGTACATACAACAATAATGCACGCACTTACTGCAGAAAGAGACGAAACAAAGTAATTATTCTGCTCTTAGTTGATGTTATTTGCATAATGAACCACCTAGAATGAGATATTTTGCCAAGATACTTGTTCAAAATACTTTGTCAGGCAATCTGAATTGTAATTTATGCATGAATCAGCCAGACCTGATGTGCTTGATGGGGTTTTTGTCCCATGACTTCGCTTTTGCAGCAGATGGATCTCAGTGATCTAAAACTTTTGGGGAAGCTTTATATACCCCAACATGAAACTGCTAAAGGCAATCTCCTCCTAGTTCTTGGGATTTCACCATCCATGTAGTGGCTAAATTGAGTTTGTAACAACAAGGACATGGTGCTGGCCTGTGCTGGAGGATTTGCTGAGTGCTGAGCAGGGCAAAGGTGAAGTGCAGGCATTTCATTGAGGCATGGAAAAGTGAGATGTGCGGGGCAGAGTCTGTGCAGAGAAGTTCTGCTCTGCTGGTTCCTTGCCAGCTGACATAGGGATTATTGCATTTGCTTGACAGTGAACACTGTGAAAGATCCGTGGAAATGTCCATCACTGAGAGGCTTTTGAAGATGCTGAGGATATTTCTTATCTGAAGTGTCAGTGATTCTTAAGCTGCATCTCTCATTTTTAGCTGGTTGTGAGTGTGGATGCTTTTTGAAGCCTGAGTGGAAAGAGTTCGACAGTCTTTGGAAAAACCCCTTTATACACTGTATTTCCTGGAATTCTCTCTCTATGTAATAGGATGTTTGAGCTGATGCAGATTGTTGGAGTTTTTTTCATTGTAATGTAAGTTAAATATATTGAGAACTTAGAGCTGGGAATTGGAAACCCAAATTCAAAAGCTCTAAGAATTGGAATATAATGATAAAATTGTGCCATCACTGCAGTTTGTGAATGGCATCCAAGGTCCATTATAAATTTAACTCCTTTCTGAATTACCTTCTGTATGAATCACATCTGTTTGATAGGTCTAGAGCTTTTTCATACTGCCCTAAATTTCATAAAATTAGGGCAACAATTTCTCCTGCTCTTTCAGAACTTCCTGGGGAAAAAAATTAGTAATTGGGAAACTTCTGGTTTGAGTTCTGCTGAGGTTCACAGGGGCACAGGGCAGTGCCCAAAGGTGCTTTTGAAAACCCACAGCAACAGAACTCCCTTTTAAACTCTGCTGCTTGCCTCGGAAATGGCATTCTTATCTTCTACATGCTGGAGTTGCAGTATATAAATATTGCATGCTTGGTTTTAAGCCAGGCAAATTCATAGTGGAAATGTAGCATTTTAGTATGAGAGAAGCCAGTATTGAGGTCAGAAAAGCTGGAGTAACAGCTCTGGGAGTAAATGCCAGAGCAAGGACTGCCTCCTTTCATGTGGGATGGATTTTTTTTAGAGGAATATGGCGGTGTGTTTGCTTCTTTTAATAAGGGCTTAGAGATTTTTTGGAAAAGGGCCTTGGTTTGAGATCAGCTTTTAAACTTGAGCTCCAGAATTTGGCAGCAGGCAGGAATGTTGCCACGGCAACCCATTATCTAAGGCTGTGTTACTGAACCTCCTGCCAGTTCACCCACAGTTGAATGCCGAAGGCAACCTTCGAGGCTATTATATGTCCTGTCCTGGAACAGTCCAGCAGGCCCTGCCAAAAATAGCTGGGACTTGGGGACAGCAGCAGCTATCTGGGAAAAAGAGTGAGGGGACAAGTTTTCCCTTTAGAGGTGAATGAACACACTCAATCTTGATAGGGATTTTCCATCCTCCCGGTTCGACCATCGGAGGTTTTCCGGTGAGAGGAGGCGGCTCACAGACGCTTTCGGCCTGGAGGGTGGCTACTGCATTTTGTTCTGGAACAGCCTTGGAGTTTAGGGTGCTGTCATCTTCCTTTCTCCTGCACTGAGTGGTCTGGGTGGGGCTGCGAAGGGCTGTCCTTAAGGAAAAGCACCAAGGGCTGTCTCTTGGGGGGCCAGGAAGGCCTGGAAGATGTTTTTGAGTCACATATGCCATCCCTTTGCTGCTTCTGCTGAGTTCTCTGTAAAATCTGCCAGCTGGTTGCAGTGAAGCATCCTCAGTCCAGCCAATTTTTAATATCTACAGTCCTCAGTATCATCTGTTCATTCTTTTTTTTTTATTCACAAACAAGCACAGTGCTGCTCAAAAAGAAAACCCAACCCTCTAAAAACATAGACTGAATTACATTATTTGTGCTCATATCCTCACATTGCAAAACTTGAGGAGGTTTTTCTGTGTGAATGTTTGTTATTACCTGGGAAATATTTATCTCCATTTTGGTATTGTGCTCTCCAGACTTCTGAGAAGTTAACCCAAACACCTCTCTGCTCTGCATCCCTCTGACTGCTTCCTAAACTCTTTCTTTGTATTTAGAAATACTTGTGCTGTGATACACTTGTCAAAATGTTCTCAGAAACTAAGCCCCAACTAGAAGTGCCTGTCAAATAATGCAAAACTGACAGTTTTAGTCAAATTAATGGTGACTGATACCATTTGCCACAAGCATCGAAGCTTCCAATAACATTCTCTTCCTGGCAACAAGCAAAAAATTATACTTTTAGTTGAATTTTTTTTTTCCATTTGGTGGTATGAAATGAACAAGGTAAGCTCCATATTTACACAAATGCTTTGTTATTTATCTCATAATCCAGTTGATAGTGGTGACGTTTAACAAAACACCACACCCCTCATGACACGAGATTTTCTGTTCTACTCCTAACAAGCTGAAATGTGTATAATGTATATTATATAACATGTGTTAATGCATTGTACATAACATACATCATTTCATACATGTTTATATATATAAAATTCCATATTTTAAAGCAACTTGGCGGGTGATCTGTAGGTGGAGGAGTAGTGTTGGGAATTTATCTTTCAAGCCTACTATGAGCTTACAGCTTAAGGCTGAGGGAGTGCTGTGTTCGGTAGCTGAGACTGGGGCACAGGAGACACCAAACAGGAATTACTGGCAGAATTCCTGCTGGATTACAGGTGCTGTTTAACAGAAATCAAACAAAACATTGACTTCTGATGTGAAGGTATTACAGCAGTGAAAGAGAGAGGAAATTTCATTGGGTTTCACATTTTTAAACACCTTTAAACAAATGAAATGTGAATTCCACCTAAAGTTCATTCTCGATTTACTTCTGCTACATAGAGGCTATGAACCTTAGTGATGAGCACTGCCTTCAAAAATTGGAATATTTCCTCTGAGTTATTGAAGAGCAGATATGTTTAATGTAGTTAAATTAGTTTTAGGTCCTTCTGCAGGAAAAATAAAAACTGGTGGGAAAAGGTTTTGTTGTTTTTGGGGTTTTTTTCAGTTGTGTTCTGGAAGATGCCATGAAAATAGAACTTGATATAGCCCCAGGGTACAGAGCTACACCTCAGCTCTGCTCTGAGCTGAGGAGAGGAGCCAAATCCCCTATGTAGCTCAGGATTTGAGCCTGCTGAAAGCTCCAGTCCCCTGCGAGGTGCTCTGGATTTGGGCAGGCACCACCACGGGGAGCCAGAGCTGCCAGGGCCAGCACTTCCATCCTGCAGCGTTCCCAGGGGTGAGGGGCTCAGCAGCACAGCCAGAGCTGCTGCCCAACATCAAGGGCACCTCCTGCTCACCCAGGAAGGCTCCTTGCACTAAAGAAAGCAGCCAAAACAGAAGCCAAGGGCTGGCATGTTATAAATCACACTGCTCAGATCAGCCTGGTTTTGGGTATTTTTTCCTCACTTTTTAAACATAATTTTTCCAATGGGCTGTTTGCTGCATAGCGGGGGTGGCTCACCTGCCAGCTACAAGCTATTCCATAGGAATTTTTTGTTTGTGCTTGTTAGGAGACTGGATTTATGGATCCTCCCTGCTCCATTGGGCAGCTGGGGGTCTCAGGGAGAGCGACAATCCGCGGTAAGCTTGTCTTCCTTTGGCCTCTCTTAAGAGAGAGGTCTTTTGTCTTAGAGAGGATTATCAAACACAGGAATACATGGAAAAATAAACAGAGCTGCTGTCCCATGGGAGCCAATACAAGCCTGCCAAATTCAAAGTTCAATGCATGTATGGTAAAGAACAATATGAGCCCCATCTGCTGCTTTATCCTTTCAAATTCCCCATTTCAGATCCTGTGGCAGTTTCAGTGGCTCTGGATCCAAACCCAGGGCACAGCGTGGGATGTTTGGGCTGGGAGAGTCACAGCTGGACAGATGGAAAGGAAAAGACATCTCAGTGACTGCCAAGGAGAAAAGAGCTTTCCCTCTGCATTGGGGGTGAGCAAAATCCTGTCCTCCACGCAGCCACCCCCTTTCCAGGGAATCAGGAACAGGGAGATGAGTCCTGTGGTCATGGACAGTTTGACACATCCCATCGTGTCAAACCCAGGCAGCTCCTGGCTCCTCATTTTCAGAGCAACAAAATGGAGTTTTGCTCTTTCCCTGCTGAGGGTCTGACACTGGGAGGATTTTCAGGGGCAGTAACAGCTTTTAGAGGAGAGAAAGGCTGAGGAAAACTTTCCCCTTGCACACTGAGGCAGGTGGATTGTGTCTTGGTGAAATTTGCATTTCATTATTTGAATAAATTAACGTTTTAAAGCAGATGCCCGAGGATATTGCAATTATTTTGGCAATTCATACATTTATTCAATACCTATCGGAAAAGCTCCTGTTAAAGACAGGAGGTAATCTGGGGTAAATGTCAATTACTGCTGGGTTATGTTAGGTCTATAGTTGATGCATTTGGAAGCCATTTTAATATTTAACGTTTGAAAATTTAGACTGCCAGATTTTTAATGATGCTACTCCTGGTTCAGCTGTTTTCCTGTCTTCAAAAATTAAAAACAATTCAATATTTAAAATAACTGTACTGCTCATTTCAAGGCATATGTTGCTGCATATGTTTGTAGCTCTGTTTTTCTGAAAGTGTAAGATTTTTTGGCATCTATTGGTATTTCATTCTGAACCTGGGGGAATTAATGTTTAGAGTCGCTGTTTGAATTCATTTTAGGTTTGATTGTTAAGAACTCCTCTGGGAGCAAGGGAAGGAATCCCAAGGAGTTATAAATGGAAACAAAGGTAGGAGAAGAAAGAAAGGCAGATGGTGGCAACAATGGCTCATCTTTTTTTAGATCATTGGTTTAGTACAAAGGAGACTGTCTTATAAATCCTTTATATACTCCATTTCCACTGATAGAAATACCATATTTTCATATTCACAAAACACATTTTGAGCCATGAAATTTAGCTAATAAAAAGCCCTGAATTAATTAGTGCAACTAAAACCCTCTCTCATGGTCTTGTAGAGGACTGACCATCTCAAACTCCATGAATCTGCAAATTAAGCTGAAAGTTTTTCTGCACCAGCAGAAAACTGGTGGTGCCTTTGAGAGATCTTAGATTAATTTTATTTATTTATTTATTTTCCATGACTTGCTATTCAATTTATTCTGTTTCAGTGTTTGAAATATGTGGGGTTTTTCTTTCCCCAAGGAGCAACAGTTAACAGGCTCAGAAAGGAGTAAACTAAGAATGTCTAACAGTGAAGTTGTAAGCACTGAATAACCAGGTTTGTTTTTCCCCTGGCTCCAGTATATATGACCTGTTAAATTTTGGTCAGCAGTACTAAATCAAATGTTAACCATGTCACATTTGACAAAAATCAAATTATCAGTACACTTTACAATTTGTATAATAAATGTTTCCACCCTGTTTTCCAAGTAACCTGCCATGGAATCACTGCTCCGAAGAGAAAGTGCCCTGTATTTATCTCAGTGGGGATTTTTTTCTTCTCAAGTCTCTCCAGAGCAGAATTAAAATTTAGCACATGCACATTTAGCAAAAATATTTTCATGTCAATGTGTCACTCAACATTCCTTTCCTGTTAACCATGAAATATTTTTTCCAAGTCGCATCTCTAGATAAAAGGAAAAATCTGCCATAGTCTTTAGCATTCAGAAAACAGAGTTCAGCTTTATTTTTGCAAGCCACATAAAATGAATGAATTCCATTTTCGACAACTGCATCTCTATTCTGACAAGGCAGAAAAGCTGTAGGTTTGTGGGTTACTTTTTTTTCCCAGATTCTGCCTGTTCAGTCAAAGGAACTCATTCCTGAAGTTGATCTAGAGTGGGAATTGATACAAAACTTGTCCATTTCTTATTAAATGTGTTATTCTGGCAGAAGAATATTTTCATCTCTGAATCACAGCAGAAATAATTAAAATTCAAGGCATTAATTATACTTTAATTAAACCAAACCATATTTCATAGGATTGTTTTGGCAGTATGAGGAAGAGTCTGTCTCCTCAGCAGCTCGTGAGGTGGTTGTGACAAATTATAAAGTCACTGAAGCCAAGGAGAATTGTTCCAGTCAATTAAGTGTGTCTGTGAAGGGATAGCTGCAGTATGTAAAGAGGGAAAAATACAGTGGTATTTTAAAGTTTCCCAGACATATCCATTAAATTGGTTCTTTTTTCTCTCCATGCACTTTTGAGAAGTCCATTGGTTTTGGTTTGGCCAGTGATTCTGTTAACCTGTTAGACGATAATGATGCATCCATTGATCTGTTAATTTACTGGCTCAAAATGCTGCTTCTCTGTATGAGAAAATGAACTTCAAATCAGAGAATGTGCTAAAACTTATGGCACACAATGTTTTGAAACTTACTGGACTTCTATTTTATTCTTCTTTGTCTTCATTGTTTTCTTCCTAAATATTTTTGCACCCAAACGTAGATGTGATCTCTAAATGTGTGTGATTTTATGTGTGTGATTTTGTGATTAGAATTGAAATTATAAGTTTCTTTATATCCTCAAAAATATTAGTTAGTGGGGTTATTTTAGGTGGGGGAGAGGAGGGGGTTTTGGTTATTTGAGGTTTGAGGAGGATTTTTTTTTTCAGAATGCAGGCAGTTATTAACTGCAAAGCTTTCTTGTTGCTGTGGGCCACATTACACAGCAGGCAGACAATTTTCTGTGACTGGGATGTGCTGCAAGGAGGTCACAGGTACAGCAGCTCCTTCTCACCTCAGTGTCTTAAACCCTGCACTTTGGTGAGAAAAAGGCATGAATATATGAATTAACTGTTGGGATTTGTACTCTCTTGGATTGGTTTTGGTCTTTGTTTTTAAAAGCCTCCTGTACTCTTTGCTGTTCAAACAGCAGCAGGCACAGTGAGCACACCTGGATGTGGCTGGGGAGAACCTTTAGCCAGTGCAGCATTTAACATCTTTTCCACTGGTTTAATTAATTGTAGGCAAGACCTGGGATCTGGCAGCTATCCGACTTCTCTCTCTACTGAAATTAGTGAGGTGAGTAATTAATACTCATGGGACTACTCAGGGGAATGGCTTTCTCTTGCACAGCAAAGAAATTCGATGTTAGCAAGGCAAACATTAAAATGGACAGGTGATACGAAAATGTGTGAAGTGTGCAAAGTATTGGCAAGATATTGATCAGGTCATGCCTGAAAATCTGAGCTGGAAGAATGTATGTAACTTTGGAAAATAGGAAAGAGTCTCTATTTGAGCCAGCATGGAGCTGTTGGAGTATGTCCAGCATATTTCAGCTCTCCTTCTCTGCGGTGACGGGGAAGTTCCTGAGCTCAGTTTGTTGTAGGTGACTCTGTCAGTCCTGTGGATGATGCTTCCTGTAAATGAGCTTTTCACGGCAAACAGAACCGGGCACTGCCAAAGGTGTTTCTTATCAGATTGGCACGGATATTTTGTAACTCTATATAAAATGTTTTTAAGGCATGTCAGCCACATTTACAGCCTGATATAAGAGTGTGTAGCTGTTCAAGTTACAGCTGAGCTTAGCCTTCCGTGCATGAGCAGGGTCCAGACTGGATCCCCATCAGGGATCCTCCTGTAGCTGCGCCAGAATAAATCCTGGGAGTAAGTCACGCTACAGAAAGGACACGCGCCTTAGCAGAGTGTTTGTCACAGCTCACTACACCCTTCCTGTTCTTAAAACTTCCAAGAATTTCCTAATTTACATTTGCATACAAGTTCATTATAAACCTTGCGTGGCGTGTGACAATGACAGCAGGGGGATTTGAGCAGTGATGCTCAGTAATGTGAATGATCCCACATTATTTCATTGTAATCTTTCATAAGAGTCTCAGTTATTTCCCAGGTTTCTCATACCTGGCGGTACTTAATGAGTAAGTCTTGGCTCTGTTCAATGGAACTGAGCTTTTTAAGTGGAAATTGAACAAAAGATGCAAATTGAAGTAGAGCTTTGAGTTCTGGGAGGCTTTTTTTCCTGTGCCATTTGCATGAACCTGCCATGTTGTTGAACTTTGACTCAGTCCTTTTGTTAAGTTTAAACTTATTCTTAGTTTTAAAAAAATCTATTTTTATTCTTAGAAGGAATTGATTAGCTGAGAAAGGTTAACGTATGCTTTTCAAATTGATCAATGATTTAACCTGTTATAAATTTTCTGCAATTATACAGGGTGGAAATATCATTATATTACATCATGTAAACACCTTCTAAGTGTCGTTCCACCCTGCTTTGCTAAGTGGTTAGTGAACATTTAGAATCATAGCAATCATAAGGTTGGAAAAGGCCTCCAAGACTGAGTCCAACCTTTAAATACCCACTAAACCATCCTATGAAGGGCCACATCTACTCACTTTTTCACACCTCCAGAGTGGTGACTCCACCACTGTCCTGGTCAGCCTGTTCAATGTTTAACCACTATTTCAGTGAAGGAATTTTTTCCTAATACCTGGAAGATGTGGAGAAGGTCCTGCTGTAAGCCTTGCTGCCACCTTTGTCACCTGGGGCCCTGAGATTGCCCCAGTCGGCCACAGCCAGTGCTGAGCATGCCAAGGTTGTGGGGTTGATCCCTGTATGGGCCACTCACTTGCGAGCTGGACTCAATGATCCTTGTGGGTCCCTTCCAGCTCAGAATATTCTGGGATTTAACGCACTGGACTGGTCACTGCCCGAGCTACCGGAGGGTTGGTGACACCCCCGAGCAGTTTGGGTCTGGGGATGGTGACACCCAGCCCTTCCCTGGGAGGACGGCTCTGATCAGGCTAGGAACAGCACAGAGTAGCTCCTCACACCTCGGGGAATTCTCTGACCGCTCTGTTTTGTGAGAAAAGCAGGCACAAATGCTGCTTTTCCCATTCTGGTCTCATCTTTAATGAGACTGGTTTTGGGCACTGTAGCTACCGAGGTTGGTGTGTTCTGAGTACCAGATTCTTCCTTCCTGCAGGTCAGATTTAAAAACCACCCAGTTGGAAAGTCCTGGTTATGGAAAATTCTCAGACTCTGAAATATTACTAGAGAGAAAATCAAAACACGTGGCCTGATTAAATAAATGTTAAGAATTTTGAGCAAAGCTTTTGAATCATGAAGGGTGATTACAGGGATGAACATTTAAGTCTCATATTTTGTGGCTTAATATACTATTGTTTTCTGAAACTGCTTCACAGAGTTCTCAGAACTGCTTCTCTCCTGGAGATAGCTCCATATTTATCCCTGACTTTCAGTAACTTTTTCTTTAATTCTGTTTCCTGTACAGTGGAAATAGACTTTATGGATTAATTTAGTTCTAGGCTACTTTTCTCGCTCAAGTTCTGTTCTGTTTTTCCTTCAAACTCTTAAATCTCCTGTTTAAGTCATGTACTGAACACAAAACTTCCCATGGAAGAAAATGTTCAAGGTTGCTCTTTGAGGCAATGTGAAATGTTGGAGGGTTAACTGAGAATCCTCTAAAAGAAAATGCAGACAGGGTTGTGAGTGGTTTGGCCACGTGCAAATGGATAAAAGGCTGGTTTAGAGTGAAAGCCTTTCCAGCACGTGTGAGAGTGTGTTAGCAGGACTGCAGTGCCTCCTTGGATATGACTCAGAGAGCTTTTTCTGTTTAATTAGACAGGAAAATTGTGACACAGCCATGGCATGTGCCTTAGAATAACAGGAGTTTGGAGCAAATTGCAGTGAATATTAGAGCTGTTGCAGAAGGGAAAGTGAAGCATAAATTTGAAATTACTTATTTTTTTAATTAGAAAATAGCTTTTTTGCCTTTCTTCTTATAGTGTATGAATCATTACTATATCTTATTTCAGCCCTTTGGTCCCTTCTGGAACTGGCTGCCCCTGGTTGCTTTGCTCCATGGCCAAGGATAAAACTGCCTGTGAAGTCAGCAAAGCCTGTTAAATAAGCTGTCAAAACACGAACTGTTTCATACCTTGGAGCTCAGTAAGGAAGACAATTTTAAACAACTTAAAATTAAAGTCTTTCAGTGTCACCTTGGTGGGAAGCCTGGAGATAGACTGAGCTGTTCATTATGATGCACCTGTGGGCTATCCAATTTCTGTAAGGAATGGTGAAGGAAATCACAGCCAAACTGCCATGATGAAAGGCAGGGTTCTTTTTCTTCAGGAACAAGTTTTAAATTAAAATGAAAAGATTGTAAATGGGGTTCATGGTGTCAGAGAAGGGTTTGGGTAGATCTGTGTCAGACATCTTTGGATGTGGCAGAGAAGCCTGAGCTTCAGACATGTGAGAAAATCGCACTCTGAGTGAAAACTGGAGTACTTCAGAGCAAGTGTTCGACTTGCTGTCTTTGCAGTTCTAGCAAGGGCTCTCTTCTGAAGTCTGACTAAAGGCAACTTTTTATTTGATGAGGGTTTCATGTTAATTCAATTGCATGTGTAAGCTGCATTTCATTTGCACACATGACGGTGTGGGAGCTGACTGAAAGGTACAAAAATTAAAACTGGTTGAAAGTAGAAGCAGCAGGTTTTATGTTTCAGTAGGAGGAGTTTCATCCTAAAGCCAAAAGCTCTAACCATCAGTTTTTCCTACAAATTCAGCTATTGGAACCTAACCCCGTTCACATGAAAGTCAAGGGGAAAACTGAGAATATTGTTCTTATTTAGGTATTTGGTTTGAGCAAGTATGCTTGAATGCCTCCAAGCCAGAGAACATTAACACAGAAACAGAGAATATTAGCAAAGGAGACTTTTTAAATCATCAAATGCTGGCAGAAGCACCATCACTTCAAACTGTGATCATTGCACCAGTGTCTTTGCTGAAGCACTAATGAGCACTGACATCTTAGAAAAGATCTCATTATAGAGCAGGGATTCCTTGTAGAAATTTTGACATACAAATATGTTTTAAATACAAATAATATCATTTGGGGCGAAAATGCAAAGGGTAATGATTTCTTCAAAACAGATATCTGAATGGGAGCTGACATAGATGTTTAGGAAACATGTCTAAAAGGAAAGAAACTTGCTGTTGACTGCTCATGGGAATTTCAGTAGAGAGTAAGGGACAAAGCAGAGAAGAAATAGTGAATGTTATCTCCCTAGGAAGGGAACAACTCAACTTTCTAGAATACTCCAGAAAAAAAACAATTTTATTTGAGTTTGACTGTTCTAAGATGTTCCCAAAATCACTTGGTAGTGAAGTAATACAGCCTTTAGTCCCATATGTGTCATCAGAGCACTGAAAACAACTCTCTTTGTAGTCCTAAAAAGTATCTAGATGCCAGTATTAACTGTCATTAAAATATATGCTCAAATATGGCAGTTCTTTGCAGAATAGTTTTCAAGGAAAGGCCTAGGTAGGCTTTTTAAAAAAAAAAAAAAAACAGGATCTGATTCAAAATAGGATTTGCTATGGAAATACATTTTTCTGATGTCACATCTGAGGCAGGAAGAATTATGGTGTGACTGATGAGCAGCATTGGAAGTCTTACCTTTGTTCTATAACCAGAGGAGCCGAGCTACAATTCTTCATTTCCCTTTTCTTATCTGCTCTCATCTGTCATGCATCACAGTTTCTGATTGATTACTCATTTTATCCTCACATTAAGCATACACACAAGCACCAATAATTATTGAACTTCTGGGTTTACAGCTCCTGCTGCCTGTTTGCAAGTGTCTCACCAGGATATTTCCTGGTCTGCACACCCTCTTGTGATATGTGATAAGAAGGAAGGTACATAAGAGGAAAAATAATTGGCTGAAGTGCAAAATGAAGTAGGAGTGCAAACTTGTCTTTAACCTTGAGGGAATTTATTAGCAGTTACATAAGGTTTGGAGGCTGGAACTTTGCTGTCCAGCATATTTATAACATCTGGGAAAAGGACTTGAATTATAAGTTGTTAACATGTCCTGATGATGCTGAGCAGCAGATTATCACACTCAGGCCCTGGCAGTGAAGCAGGGTAGATTTGAACAAAAAGTCAGCAAAATTCAGCAACTGGGCAATCAAAAGGTCCCTGAGGTTCAATCCAGAGAAATGTCAAATCATGCTCTGGTGGAATGATGGGCTCCGAGTTGTGTGTGTCTGCCCAGCAGTGAGATCCTGAGTTATGATTATAACCTCAGGAAAAAGTCAAAAATATTAACTCTGGGGATGTTCAGCTGTGTTTGCTCTGCTGTTGCAGGATTTCCTGATACCTGACTGTGCTCACTGAGAGAGGAAAGCTCTGGTGTCCCCCCAGTGCCCACCCTGGTGCTCTCCCAGTGGCACACCCTGCTCTGCAGGCACTCACTGCTTTGTAAACTTCAATACAACAAGAACCATGAGCAGGCCAGCATAAAACAGATGAAAAAGAGTGTGAGAACACAGGGAAATGAGCAAGTCTTACATCTCTATCTAATTTCAGACTGAATTTATGGAGTGAAAAGCGGAACTCACACCAGATTTCTCTGTGCAGAGCTATTGGTTTAACAACCGAAAAAAACCAACCAAACACATGTTGAATTCTTGTATAAAACATGGACCTTGTAGTCCTGAAATCTCTGGGTGTAAGCCATGTACATCTTATAAATGCACACTCCGGCAAAAAAAAAATAATTAGATCAAGCATAAGGGTTTATGCACAACCTCAATAATATATATTAAAGCAAGAAATGAGTCATATGTAACTTAAAAAACCACAAAACACAGCAAAGGAAATATCACAGATTTCTTTGTTTTTTTTAAATCCTTCCCTCCTTGACTCCAGAAATAGCCTTTATACTTCATTTTGTGGTTATGTGGACATTGTTCCAGCTAACGAACCCAAATGATACAGAGGAAGGCAAATGGAATGGCTTGGAGTGCAGTAGAATTCCTGTTATTTTTTATGCCTTTCAGCTGAGTTCAAAGCTCAGTGCTGTAAGCACAGTTAAAATGTATCAAGTGGTAGAAAATTAATTATGAATGTACTTTAAGTAGAGACAGTTAAACTTCAGCAGTTTTTAATATAGAACAACCAGCAATGAAAATTATTATCATTATAGATGCCAACCAGAAAAAGACCTTTAAAGGACCCAAAAAGAGTCATGGCTGTGACACATTTCTGTGGGTTTGTCTGAGACAATGAGAGCCTTTTGTTGCTTTTCAGGAATAGAAACCCCACAGAGCTAAAAGCAGATAGGATTTTAGAGGCAGTGTTTTTACCCTGAGAGTTTTGAAAGTTAAATTTAGTTTTTAGTTTAGGTTCTGAGCATCGTCTGTGGTTTATATGCTAGTCAGCCTTGGCCAAACCCCTTAGGGCTGAGATTTTATTGATCTTCCTGATGGATGTCCTGTACTCCAGGGTGAATTGCTGCTGGAGCAATAAATACTTTTAAAAATATATTCCCCACAGTGAGGGAAGAGTGAATAAGACCGAAAAACTCGACAGCTATTGTCAGAATTTGTAAGCATTTATTGCTATGGCTGTAATTAAAATCCTGAATGAAAATCAAGCTTTTAGGCCAACTCATGCCATCCATAAAAGAAACAAATACCAATTTATTCCCAAAAATTGTCTTCAGCACATTTTGTTGTTTATCAAAACAAATACTCATGTAAATACTGTCTTGATTTTGTTAATTATATTCCCACCAATACACCAGAGACTATTCTTTCAGAATATTAATTTCTTTATGTAAATTAGGAAGAGGGGTTAGAAATAACGTTGCTGTTGCAAACCATTTATCTGTTCTGTGGTGTAAAGAGATCCAATTTCAGCCGATTGCAGGATGATAATTGTGGTTTCTGTTGTCATTAGATTCTTTAGAAGGGAATAGGGTTTGTAGCTCGTGGCTTGCAGGACTGGTATTTTCAAATGGAAAATTTTTGCATGGACCTTGTTCAAGAAGTACTTAAAATTTCCAGTCAGAACCAGTTCCCATTCCTGCAGCAGCGTCGTGCCCAAGATTATTCGGCTTGTCATGCCCTTTCCCATTCACCAGGCACAAAGTTTTTAGATTTTTTTTTGTACCAAAATGGAGAGGTGACAAAAACACGATCCAGGGAACAGGTTTTTTGCTCTCTGATAAACAGTTTTTATTCCAACACTGGGGCTCTCTCTGGGCATTCATCTCATGGGCATATGGGCTGGCATTTATTTAGCCCATGAAATCAGAAACAGTGTGGGAGCTATTCCAAGATCAAAGGTGAACAGTGCACAATAGGTTGCAGAGAAGTTGCTGCCAGGTTTGTACTTTGTTCCAACACAGTGGTGAGGCTGTTGTATAAGATTTTGCTGCAAAGTCTGCCCAGTGAAGCTTTTTTGTTTGAAGCGTCTCTATTACAGACCAGTGCCATCAGTTCAGAAATAACTCCATGAAGCTGCTTAGAAAAAATTGGAGGAAGTAGAGAATTCTCCCAAGCAAGCTGTCAGGAAGCTGTTGGGGAGCCTTTGGGGAGGAGGAGGTGGGGCAGCAATGGCTGTAAGAAGCACAAAGCCCCTCGAGCTGCTGAACAGGGACACGCGTGTCTGCGAGCCCTCCGAAGCATCCCCAGCCGGGGGAGGCACAGGAGCCCTGCCAGCTGCACACAGGCAGGAGCCTGTTTTGGGGAAAAAGGTCCCCAGGGGACACGATGAGGTTCAGGCTGTTGGTGTGTTGGTGCCTCCCATCCTTTGCCGAGCTGAGGCACAGCTGGGCCGTGTTTGGGCACACACAGGAGCAGCTGAAGGGCTGGGGTTGTTATCTCAGCCACGAGCTGCTCACAGAGCCTGGTGTGCAGCACGCTGTGCTGAGAGCCCAGCAGAGCCGAGGCATTAATTCTGAGTGATGGCAATGAACCCTCTGAGCAGGGCAGGGACGGGATGAGGGGAGCCATGGGACGCCCAGTAATGGTTTCACAAATGTGCTGCTGTTTCCTGGGTCTGCCTTGTGTGCCATGAAGACATTAAATTTTCTGTTTCTAAACAATCAGTTTTCCAAACCCTTTAAACATGAGCTATCCCTTTTCCTGTTACAGCATAATACTCATAGCAAACCTACTGGTACCTCTTAAAATATAGTTATAACATTAATAAATCTATTCTGACTTAATTCTTCCCTCAGCAGGAAGAGTGCTGGCAGTCAATTAAATTCTGAAGGAGAAATTAACTGAAGGAGCAGATGAACCAAACAGATGAAAGACAAGTAATTATTTCTTATCTAGGAAATACTCCTTCAAACAAAATAGATTTGAAAGAAACATCACTGAGATGTTTACATGGAGAGAAAATGGTTCCTTGAATGACTGATTTCTTATTTCTTAGATTTTCAAATAAGGTCTTCAACTGTTTGATTCTTCTTGGAAGTTAATTCTCTTTCAGCAATTCAGTAAGGGATACCAGGAAAGTCATTTTCAGTGTCTATTTAAGCAATTCAGGACTTAAATCTTCTTTATGAAGATGTTTCCAAACACTAAGTTATAGCAAGGAAGCAAATTTCATATGAAATAGATTCCTTCTACTTCTTTTGGTGAATAAGGAAACTCAGCTATATTTTTATCATTTTTCAGTTGCTGTAGCTTTTGTCTTACTTTGAATGTACAGAGCTAATGGCTTAACAAAACAATTTTAGGATGAGAATAGGTATCCAGGATCCAGGGATAACTGTTCCTAACTTGCTATTAAAGCACTTAGTGACTTCAGCAGGTTACATCATGGCAAGATTTGTGTATTCGATCCCTTGCCTAGGAGGAGATTTTATGTTACTAGAAATGGAAATGGAGAGATAGTGTTTTATTTCCCATGTTTTCCAGTTTTACCAGTTCTGTCCAGTTTCAGTTCTGTCCTTCTGTGTAAGCCTTGAAGATATTTATTACCAAAGAAATGAGCTCCTGTCCTTTGTATAGCCAGAGATCTCAACTTGTGCACAGCTTTTCTGGTGCATTAAAGTCACGTTCAAAAATTATTTGAAGTTGGTGTATTAAAAAATATCTGTCATCAAACGATATCAGCAATACTGAATTCATTTTCATGGCCTTTTTTTTCTGACCTTCTCAAATAATACTCCAAAATGCATTAGGATTTAAAGGAATTCAGCTTTAAGCTTTTTGTGGTCACGTGTTTACTATTTTTAGGCAAATACTCAAGTTAGACTTCAAGACTTAATTTCTGAAATAAGTTATTTGAAGCATGACCTGAGTTTACTTCCATGTATGAATATTATATGAAAGGATTAAGACTGGCCTTTGGAAAGCAATCCTAGTTCTCTAACAAGACACCATTCCTTTTCTCAGGCAGCTTTGATCTGCTATTCTTTAAAACCAGGCAGATTTTCCTTTCTTTAGTAGAGGTTTGCTTCAGAAACTAAGAGATATGTTCAAATTCTTAATTAACACTTAGCATAAGACTCTAATCCATGCAAGATGAATAAACATCCAAACATGGATAACTTAGAATAACTCATAATAATAATAACTAACTCAGAATAACTGAGTAAAAGATTAATAATAAATGCTGTGCTCCAAACGATAAAAATATTGCTGTTAGCAAAGAACAGAATTTACTGAAAAATTTACTGAAACCATGTTTCAAAAAAAGCCTCCAGACATATTCTAGGGTTATGTAAGAATTACCTCTTATGTCTTTTCTACCCCTGTTCAACTTTACAGCGTTTCTTCCTCCCAAGACTGTCACAGTTCACAGCTCATTGCCGGTCACTCCACATTCACTTCAGCCGCACCAAATGCATTTCTATGGCCAGAGGTTTGCAAAACTGTCAAAGGTGCAGAAAATGGGGGGTTTCTGTCCTGGCTCTACTCCTCTGAAAGCTGCTTGTCCCCACTGAGAAGCAGCTAGGAAGGAGGAAGGATTTTGCAGGGCTGATAGAGAGAATGAGGCAGGAAAACAGAGAAAGGCAGTAAATTGAAAGGTGTGACAGCGCTACAGCCGGGCGTGCTCGGGGAAGTGATGTCCTGGGGGATTTGGGCTGACAAGGTTCTGAGCCAGTGGAGTGGAAAGAGTTTGTGTAAAGTCTGAATGAAGAGCAGTTAGCGGGACTCTGAGAAAAAGGAAATAGTCTAACCAGTTAGGGCAAAAGAAATAAATAGATGCATCCTTGGGATTTTCCCTCCACAAGGCACTGGAACATGTTTAACCCAAGCCCCACTGAGGGGACATGCACAAAAACTGAAAAAGTGTTTTGGTGACCTATGGACAGATGGATCAAGCCAACATTCAAAAGTGACATGCGGAAAAACTTCTAATTTTTTTAAAAGATACTTTTTCATTGTGCCTTCCAAAACAAGAGGGGAAATCAGGATAGGATCTAATCATATTTCAAATTACTTGCAGAGTTTCTCCTCACAGGTGCAGAAGTTCTTACAGCCACCACAGAGTACTTGTCTGCTGTGGGTTATCTGCTCTGCTCCACACCATTATCTCTGCCTATCCCTGCTTCCTGACCTGCAGCACACAGTTTGCTTGTGGGATTACAGGAGCCGCTTCAATCCCCTCCTGGTATCCCTAGAGCCTTTCTGTACGTGGTATCAGCTCTCACAAGCTGATAACAGTGTCACATATTCTTTCCCATTTTGATGTAGTGTAATACAAGCTGTTGTACAAGTCTTCGTGTCTCAAGCTTTTTGATACAGTACATTTATTTTGTAATTCTAAGAGTTCTCAGACACCAAAATGAACCAGACAAGTGTTGACAGCATGAACAGTAGGCACAGGGAAAAAAAGCAAAAACTGGAACAGAAAGAGAGTATTGCAATTATAATTAAAGTTTTTAGTATTTGATTTTTTAAAAAAACATATTTCTAAAGTTACGATCCTTAAATCCCTTAAACTAAAAGCTGAAATATTATCTGCCTTGCAGTTTGCTTTTCTCTTTGGATTTTGCTGGGTTTGGGAGGCATTGGCATTCCTTTGTACCTCACCCTGCCAGACAGCAAAGCCACACCAAATCCTCGTGGGCCAGGTTGTCTGTGGGAGTCACAAACTGTTTTGCTCCCCCAAAAGCGTGGCCTGGGGTAGTTCAGAGAACAGGGAGAACATTTCCCTCTGCTAGAAACTTCTATCAGTCTTTCAGCCCACATCCACAGTGTGATATTTTAGAGCTATTTTCTCCATTAGTGCTAGACCAGACTGTGGATATGTGTCTGGATCAGTCATGAGCAGATACAATTCTCCATTCCTTGTGTGATCCCACACTGCTTTCCCCTAAAAGACTGCAAACCAGGTAGGCTATTGGTTCCCAGTTCTTATACCGGGGAAAGTATGAATAAATAGAAAAAAAAACTTCAATCTTTTTAGAGAAAACATTCTTGTCCCTAATTTTGGTAAATGTGTGCCAATGATTATTAAATGTCATTAATTGAAAATCTGATATGGAAGTATTTATTGGAGTATCATCTTTCTGCTGTTATAAATCTTTGTATGTCTTATTTTATTAAAATTTAATTTTAACTACCAACAGTTTCATAATTGACCCTGCCTCCAACAGGAAGGCTGGGCTAGATGGGCTGGGACCTCCAGAGGATGTCCCCAGCCCGAATTATTGTATGATTCTAAATTGTTACACATGTAATTGCAAAGATTCATGAAGTAGATGGTGACAATCCAGGTTTACCCCAAAATCCGAAAGGTTTACTCCAAAAGGACCCACGGATCTGCTGCAGTTAATGGGGTTTATCTCTTTCTCAGTGACTTTTGAACCCACTCATTTATGAGTATTGGTATTTTTAACAGTAAAATTTGCGAAGAGCCTTAAAAATGCTGTAACCTTTAATCAAGCTTTGTTTACTGATTTTATTTGTATCGATCCAGCCATCTTTAGATGGAGTTACAGAGTAAAACCATCCCACTGCTCAGTTCAGAGAGTAAGCCTGCTATTTGAGAATTCCTAGAGTTTCACCAGAACCAAGCAGCCGGCTGCCTCGAGATGCTGACTTTTTTCCTGGTGCATATTTTTGCAGGTTATTTATAGTGCAGTTATTTGTGGAGAGCACTCCAGAGTGTTTGGGAGAAGGTGCTAAGCTGCATTTGCATACAGGGAACAGCGGCCAGGCTCCGCTGCTCCGGCAGATGTGTGTCCATGTGCTGTGGGAGGGGAAGGGAGAGGGATGCCAGTTCTTCCATCCCATTGACCTTGCTCGGCCAGCCTCGTCTGCATCATGTTATACCAACCCCCCCACACTTGGATCTGGTTGTAAATAGAATATGACACGCAGACTTTGATGGAGCTGGTCTCCCCTTCTGGGTATTTACACTCCAGTCTCTGGGCTAAATTTGGGGACCTTTCTGTCTAAAAATTCTCTGCAAAGGATATACAGCGAGAGAGAGGAAAAAAGCCATCACCAAAACTCCTCCAGGGGATGGTGTTCCTTGATATTATTATTCCTTGGACATTTTCCATGTAATTTATAGTATCTTCAGCTAGCTAATGGAACAGAACTGATGCTGCCTTAATATTTGACAAGCTAATTATCCAACATGTAGTAAACAAGGTTTTATGTAAAGACTTCACATTTTCTTAAGTGAAACAGGAGCAGACAGTCCCGCTCCTTTTCTGAGGAAAACATTCAAGTGTTGCACACTTCAAATTATGCAGCTTTATTTTTGATGTTGTAGTCAAGCAATTAAATCCTGCCTTATCTGGTTGACTTGAAGAGTCATCACATCAAACTTCTGAGTACTGGTGCTGGACACGTAGTGGCCATAAGGATTATTTTGTCCAGGTGTGTTCTGTGGCCAAGTAGGTACCGCAAACATATTTTAATAGCTTATATATTTATAATAATTTCATATTGGCTATAAATTCTCACGTATGTATGTATTAGATAAGGATGAGTCACCTTTTCTGTGGCCCACAGTAAGGGTGGGTTTTGTTCTCTAAAAAGGACGTTTGTGGATTCAGCTGTTTCACATATCCTGGCATCGCTGCCTATTTTTATCTTCTGTATTTACAGAGAGTGTTTTTATCCTCTGTATTACAGAGTGTCCCATATAGCCTGATCCCAATTATGTCTCAACAGAAGAGACAGAGTGTTAAGGATCCTTGCTTTGCATGGCTGTAGCTGTGTTAACAAGCAGTTTCCAAATGGAAAATGGTCTGCTCCTCAAGAGTCATTAGTTCTTGTTTCCTGCCCCAGAGTATGTGCCTGTGAATTCAGAATATTTATTAGACATGGTTTGAAAAAATCATCCTTAGAATGATGCGTTATCTTGCTCTATGCAGAGTTTTCTGGGGCGTATTTTTTCTTTGGTGAGTTTGTGGCAGTGTGAGGGAAGGCAATGTGTTCTTGTTGCAGTCTGAAATTGTTCAGATTTTAACAAAAACAGTTAAACCTCTTGATTCTAGGATTAAAAAGCAATAAATGTATTGGCTGTTTTTCAGTAGACGGCACAATATGTCTACCAACACTTAACAGTAGAAATCATGAACTGCTTTAAAAAAAATTAAAATAACCAGATGGGTTGTTCTACAATTGAATCTAAATCTTCTAGATATCCATGCAATATTTACAGGAAGAGCAAGAGGATTGAAAACTTCCTCCTCCCTGTGATATTCCCAAACTTGTTCTCTAAGTGTGCTCCAGGGGGGATCAGCTATACTGCATAAGCAAATTAGGCAAGAGCAGTGCCTTTTATTGTTGCTGCCAGCAAGGTGGTGGAGGTTTCTGAAATGAGCTCTCCTAAAGAAATCTCTCTGGATCTGATCTCTCACTTCATGCAGGTGTATGTACAGTCAGCTGTCATCACTACCTACAGAGCTTTAACGTAGCCAGTGCTTAAAAATGGGTAGAACTATCTAATTATATAGAAAAGTCACGAATCTCGGAAGTAACTGGATTATTTTCTTCATGTATACAGCTTCTGCCTATTTTAACTCCTTCTTCCCTGCCAAGCCACTTGACTTAGCTAATAAAAATAAAAAGCACAGTATAAAAATTCCTTCAGCATCCTTTTCATTCAACCTTTTCATTCACAGCAGAGCTGTGACACGGGTTGGCATCACTGGCTGAATCTGAGCTTCAGAGCAGCCCTTGAGGCAGTGTCTCCCCATGCTGCTCTCCAGCCTTGTGTCTGCATCCCGCTTCCCCCCGGGAGGGGGCTGTGAGGTGCCCTGCTCCATTGTGCACTCAGCCTTCCTTCCAAAGGAAAAGAAGCTGGAAAAGCAGCCAGTGCGGTACTCTGGGCAGCCCCGGGGTGTGCAGTGGGCAGGGTCAGGGCTGGGGGCTCTCAGCTCTGCTCCTGAGCTGCCTTGGGATGTGTGTCCCGGAGCCAGGAGTGCCCAGCCCAGCGCGGAGCATCTGCTCCCGGCAGGATCTCTGCGTGCCCAGAGCTCCAGCCACACGCAACTGGAACTCCTCCCAGCCCCACCAGTGTCCCAAAGGGAAGCACAATGAACTACAGAAATAAAAACAAAGCCAAGAATATCTCTATCACTGAGACTATCTGAGAATATCTTTAACACTTTCTGATGTGGTCGCATCTCCCGACTAACCTGTGTCATTTCTTTGTTCTTTTCTCTTTCAGCCAATCCAAGTTGAAAGTCCTTCTGCACTTGTGCCCTGCCCTTCAATTCTGTTGCATTTGAACTATTTTACTGTCAAATTTCTCTGCATCAGCCACAGTCATTTTACCATTCTTGTTGTTATCAAGCTTTATGAATGAGATACCTTTAACCTGTTTTTTTCCTCACTGAGGAGACGCTTTGTAAGATCCACTTCCTCTGCTCATTTACAATAAACTAAAACCTGCTTCAGAAATGCTGTAAGCACTGAGCCATGTGAGCACACTGTCTAGCTGAATCCTTTTTGATAAAGTCATCTATTTATCTGCATTATAAATTAAGGAAGTGGTGAGGAACACATGGTACTGTAGTTTAAAACAGAAAGTGGTGTGAAGGAAAAGATACGGAGAGTGAACAATGGAGACAGGAGAGCAGACAGACAAAGACAAGCACCCAGTTGAGTGCAAGATTGCAATCATACTGATTATTTTCCTCCTGTATTTCTTCTCCTGGCTTGCATTTTTTTTATATCCTCTTGATACCATCTGTTGTAGGACATATTCACTTTGCCTGGCTTCACGAGCCTTTCGAGTACCATTCACAACAATGGGTCTAATTTGGTTGTCCTAAATCACCCTCTGGAGGGAACTCTCTTTCCTGCTGGAGCACCTAGAGGGTATTGTTTCATATTCCTGGTATCTGGAATTAAACACTCTGAATATTCCATATAATGCACTTCTCTCTCTTTCCTGCTGTGTTTTCAAATAAGCCTGGAAAACATCTGTCAAACCTAGGGAATTACTACAATTTCAGTAATATTTCATTGAGTAAGAACTCAAGGATACTGGAATTCAAAAGATAAAGCAACACTCATTGCAGCAGTTATGATTTCTAATATCAGTTTTTTCACCTTTGAGAAAGTTGTTAGGGGTTTTTTTAATCAATGTGGAGACTATAAGATGTGGCTGAAGGAAGGATTGTTAGAGTATCCCTCTGGGTAAGGACTTACCGTTCTGTTCATTTGAGCAATATTATTATCATAAAAACATCAATAATCCAACTTTGACAAGCATCTATTTTGTCGTTACTCATAAAAGCATCTTTATTACCTGCAATGAAGGCATTCTTGAGATTTAGTGCCTGTATAGTCGAGTATTTCAAGGTTAAAAACGCAGAGTTCAGAGCACTATCTGATTTTCTATCCCTGCTCAGGTTCAGCGTTGCATATGAGGAGGAGGTTTCCTCCCTGCATCAGCTCCCAAAAGCTCTGCTCCACCCCTTGTCCCAGCCCTGGCAGGCTCAGAGGTGACACCCCTCCCAGAGATGTGCTCTGTCCCTCTGAGATTCCTAAAAGATTTTGGCTGAACCCTCAGCGTTTCTGTGCAGGCTGTAAAAAGCCCCAAAGTCAATGGTTACAGCATTTCTGAGATGTATTGTTTCCGTGATAAGCTCACGACTTTCCTATGAGTTAATCCAAAGGCTCAAATAATAAACACGCAAATGATGTGTCAAGATAAGACCCAAATTAAGCTTTTTCTCCTACCTTGAAAGAGTTCGAATTGGAAGTAGCCAACTTTCAGATAATGGCACAATGCTGCAAAAGGATCCTGACTTGTGGAAGGCTTTAAAATAGTAGGATAGGCAGGACACGAGTCTGTTTTCTCACATTTCAGTGACAGATTATTTCAGAGAACTCTCTAGCCCATTTCCTATTTCCTTTGCCCTTGGCCTGCTGAGTAATATTTGCATTTTTCCCTATAACCTATCTCCTCTCTGCACGGAAGCTGCTGATAAATGTTTTCCGTTGAACTTCCCTCATCACCCACATTAAACAACGCCTTTGCCAGGGACCATTTCCTGGGGCCTCGGCTTTCTGCTGCTGAACAACACCTCTGCCGTGCCTGCCCGCTGCAGGACTCGGCATTGCAGGACATTTCCCGGCCTCTGAACACCACTAGTTCAAAAAATCCCACCGGAAAATTTCTCCAGGAATCCAAACGCTCCTTGAAATTACGGAAATATTTCCCGCAGGATAATTGCAAAGCTAAGAAGTAACGATTCTGGGGAGTTGGAGCAAGGCTTTGGGGGGTTTTGTGGGCTGAGAAGGTCCTTTGAGGAGCAAGACAAAGGCACATTGTTATGTATTTTATGCCCTGGTGTTGGTAGGTGATTAGAATTGTAGGAGACCCGAGAACACACCAAGGTGAATTATAGTGAGGCTGTTGGATAGCGGTTTTCACTTATTTTACAGAACAATATTCAGCAATATACCCCTTCCAGCCTGCTAAAACCTTTTTCTGTGTAGGCCCATTTTCCTCTGAGTCAAAGGTTTAATAACTTTTCAGTTAGAACAGTTAAGAGTCAGGTTTTTTTGTGCACGTTTCAGTGGCAGCTAATGATTCATTAGAGTTTTTCTGGGAAAATAAAGTTGATAAGTGAGCTACATTCATCTCAGAATTAACTTTAAATTTAAAAAACTCTTAAAGCAATCCTTTCAAGATGATGTAAAAAAGGTTGTCCTTTAAGCTGGCACATAAAAATTTCTTATCTTAAATTTCTCTTCAAAACATACTTTATAAATAATACTAAGATCTGGCCTGTACTATAATATTCATCAAAAAGGCTTATCTTGAAAAGCTAGTTTTTGCTAAAAATTAAATAATGCCTACAGAGTAACTTTTCTCTTGTCCTAAATTTCTCTTTTGCCAAAAACTGCAGGTAAATGTTAATCTGTTCCATGTTTCTCCATGTATTGCACAAGTATTGGAGTGTCATCAACGAATTTGATCATAAAACTTGCACCATTTTCCCCTACAGAAAAAAATATGAAACATATTCACTTTTAAATGTGCTCCTTGGGTACATTTTTCACAGAAGAGATTTACAAAGAACTACACCCAGTGCAATGTATTTTAGCTCATGTACTGTTGCCCGTATTCCCTCAAAGTCTTGGGAAAACTGATAAAAAAATATGTAGTGCTGACTTACCAAGATTAATTTTTAAATCTTAGTAATTTATCTTGAGAGACTCCATAATCAATATCATACAGCACTGTGAGCCTGCTGCTTTATTATCCTTTTTATCCAAGTGTGGAGAGATAAAGCATTGATTTTTGTTTGCTGTGTGCACTGTAAAAACAAAGGAGAAATGTCATTTCTGAATGCCAAGGTTGTATGAGTACTGTTTTATTGATTTTCAATTAAATAAAAATTATGTAAGGCAGTAGTTGACGTTGCTTTGGGGAAAAAATAAATGCCATTGAAATAAATTTTTTAAAAAGCCAAGCAATACCTTTGAAAATAATTTATGGCAAGTTCGTCTCCCCAGCTGAGCTTTCAAAAATTGTTTTGCCATTGGATTCAGAGTAGTGTAGTTTAGATAATACTGCACAAACTTTAGCATAAGTAAGGATTGACAATACAAAAAAAGAACAGCACAGTTCTTTATTCTGGTGATTTGCCACTTTTGGGGTTTTTTGTTGTGATGACACAATACCTGACAGCTGCCTTCTCTCTAAGAAACAGAGAGATTTCACATTTTCTCTATTCCTTTTTTTCCCTATTATTAATAATGTATTCAAATATTTTTTTATTTTCTCGTTAAAGTAAATTTTATTCATTCAGAAAGACCATTTGTTTAAATCTGTGGTATCTTGTAGGACTGAGCTCTTGAATTTCAGCACAGGAGGAAGGAAGCCACCTGCTGCTGGGACATAGAAAATAGTTCTAGTGTAGTTCTGGTGTAAAGGCTGTACAGCAGGGACAGCCTTTAATTAGAGATAATGCACAGGGAGAAATTCCATATTTAAATGCATTTGGAAGCGAATTTGTTACACCTGTGCCACAGGAACCACAGAGCTTTATGTGCTTTCCAAGCACAGCCTCACACCGAAGCGCAGTCAGACCTTAACCTTTAAACTGTGGGAAGGATTTTTATGGACCTCTAGTTCTGAATTTATATTTTCTTCCCTTTCTCTTTAACTGTGCACTCCAGAAATGTCAAACACATTTAAATTACTAGTGAGGAGTTTCTGTAATCCCAAAATGCCAAGAATTTAGCTGCTCTTACTATGAAAGTGCTGTAAAACTTCAAGAATTGGAAATGTGGGTGGAGATTCTTAAATATATCATTATATATAGTTTACATAGATAGTGATATATATAGATACTGTTCAGAGCTCCTCAAATTCTCCATTTCTTGCCTATTTTTATAAATGTACAAAGTAAGAAACCTTTGTAGAAATACCCCAACAGCCTCTCAAATAGGCAGATTTGAGAAGTCAGATCAAATAATCCCAAACCTGCTCATTCCTTTCCAGCTTTGCTGACCATATGCTTTCTGCCCAGCAAATTCTGGTCATCTACTGAGTTTTTCAAACTAACTTACAAGTTATTGTGTTCCTTCCCTACACAGTGATCAAAAACTCTTCGTGTGTCAGCTGGGTAGGAATTAGCATCTGCCATCTGTCTGCAGTGGGATCCTTATCAGCACTTGGGGGGAAAGAATTCCTGTGTATGCACTGGCAAACACAATTGGATTTTGGTTCTTTTTAGCAGTTCTTGGCAGCAGGAGAACCCAAAAGGTATCAGGAATGTGTAAAACAGAGCTCGAGATAATCAGTGAATAGAGAAGAGCAGCACATATTTTAATGTTTAGGTTGTCTCTTTTGTTGAAACACTAAATGAAAATTTTATCTTGGTGAATTATCAGAACTGTCCTGTCATAAAATAATTCTCTGCAAATTGTTTCCTGTTATTTCCCATGTTGCTATTCTGATACATTTATAAATATCTCCATCACCTTGGCATAGATAATCAAAAACAAATTTCCTCAAGTGATTTTTTTTCTTAACTCTAGGTAAATTTTTACATGTCCATCAAAAATGATGAACATTTGAAAAAAGTAGAATCCCTTTCTTCTGACAATCACTTTACCCTTCAAGGCCATGCCAGTGTAAGAGTGTTTGAAGGAGGACTTGAGTTATTAAGATGCCATAAAGGAATGTGAGAGAATTGGGAGGGAAGGAAGGAAGTTTCAAAACAGCCTGAAGAGGAAGGAGATGAATTTTTAGACAAAGGGCACAGTGAAAGTATTATGTTGTGTGCAGGAAATGGCTTCCTTGTGTCTTGCTATTGTTATAATATCACTCTTATATTTACAAAAACGAATCTTTTTGTATCATAATTAGTAAATAGGTTCAAAGGTACACCTGCCATCAGTTTTCTGTCTAATCACAATGAGTTACTGGATTGTAAATTTTGTCGATGGGTGAAAGAGGCACATCTGTAAAGGTGAGGGGTTAACAGGTTCCAGGCTACCTTTTCCTCTGTAAATGAGATCATTCATGAAACATTAAAAGTGATTAGAAAACAAGATACTTTTCCTCAAAGCTCTTTTGAGTCTCCAAAACTTACTGAGTTCCATATCTAAGAAACAAAACCAGGTTAAATCTATAGTGGTTGGAACCTGATTTACCTTTCAGTCTTAATGTAGAAGTAGAGCTTTTAGAGTGTGATAGGGCAGCCTTTTACATGTGATCAGTGTTTTAGAACACTGGAAACCACTGTGAAGCAGACAGCACAATAAACTCTCTTCTGAATTTGCATTTCCAAAATTTCATAGTTTACAATTTTTTTTAGAATAAAAGTTCTAGAAGCATGGGGGCTGTCACATTGCAGTGTGAACAAGTATTGGTTTTAAAGGTGCTACCACTTTTGACTAGAAATTATATTCTAGGAATTCACAGAACCGAAGAATAAAGAGCAGAAAGTTAAAAAATACCAAGTTCCTGCAATGTGAGAAATTAATTGTTTCTACACCAGCACGTCTGGCTAAGCTGCCATGGCAACAATTGCAAAGACACACTCCCTGATCAAATTTCCCCTCGAATTAAAGATGCAGTTAGGAAGTGTTTGCTGCAGAACCACACTTTCTACATATCCCAGCACCACTCATCAGCGGGCTTCAGCTCCAGCGTCATAGGACGCTTTCTGAAACCAGACATTCTCTGCAGCTTGGGATTGTTTTCATATGGTCACATTCCGATGGACATCCTGTTTAACTCCGAGCGAGGAGATGGTTTAAAGAAGGAAGGGACAGTTTGGGAGATAAGTTTCTGCTCCTGTCACGGCCCTGTTTCCTATTTACTCTCAGAGAACAACATAAAATACAACCAGATCATTTTCTTAACTCTGATTCTGACACGGTGGTATTTACCAAAGGGGTACCAGTCAGCCTCAATATTACATAATTGAATGGTAATCTTAAAATATCACAGCTTTTATTGGAAATGTGCAAACACAGAAAGAGGATTTATTCTTCTGTTTGAAACCTCACTGTCCTGTTTGGAAATATTGCTACTTCGTGTGTTTTTGCTACTTTAGACACCATCTGGGCCTGTGCCTGAATAAAACCCTGGTGGGTTTTGATTCAAGGGTTGGGTTTTGGACGATTTTTAATTCTTAACTGAAGGGGTCCCTCTGCTGGCTCCTTCCAAAATTCCTTTGCACAGGTTTGGAGGGGTTGGAGCTGTTACCTCTGAAATATAAGTGCACCATTAGTAACATAAAGCATTTTCATGATGAAAATAAGAAAATATTACATACTGAATACAGCCATCTTCACATGATTTTAGAAATTAGTTTTACAAAGACATTTGCAAGAAAAATATTGGTTTTTTCCAAATGATACTTAGATGATAAATAAAATATGCCGTAACTATGTTTGAAGAAAATTCGGAGAATAATACCCCTCAAGTTTGGGGGGTGATTGGCCTTTTTGTTTAAAAAAATAAAAAGCTGTATTGGAAGCAGAATTCTAAAGATAAAAATATTTACCTGGGTGAAGTAATGTCCCTGTCTTTGTTTAGAGCCTAATTCCATTTATGTGTTAGATTGCCTATAAACCTTTCGAAGGTATTTAGAAGAGAAACACGTTAAACTTTTGTCTTAATCCATACTGTTTAGATTTTAAATGAATATGAGAATTCTGGTTTAAATATGGGTATCAGCCCTGGGCTGGGATTTTGGAGATGTAAATTCAGTTTTTAGTGGTTTTGACCAGAATTTCTGTAAAAAGCACTGAAACATCAATAATAACATCTGTAATGCATGGATAATTAGATAATGCTTCAATAACACAAGGAATTCTGTGATTTCTGTAGATTCCCACTACGACATTAAGAATTTCAATACAACTCTTTATAGTGGAAACTGTTACCTTTTAAGAATGCCTTTTATTGAAAAATAAGACTATGGAATTTTGAATGAATCCCATTGTAATTTCATACCATGTCTGAAATATATTCAAATAAAAACCAATATTTTTTTTCTATTTAGCTAAGCAAACTGAGCCCTAGTTGCTGTCATTCATAAATGTTCGGCCAGGAATAGAAGTGCTGCTGTTCTAAAAAATATATATTTTGGCTCCATCCAGTGATTTCGTTGGGACAATCACACACTGTCCTTCTGTGAAGGCTTCTCTCCCTGCAGCCAGCTCCTCTCATCCCGTTGCCGTGGTGTTATAAACCTGCCACCCTGGATGGAGCACCCAGGTGTGCCTTTCACACCTGGCTCCTGGCTCCTCCCTGGGACCTGCAGCTGAGGCTCTGAGCATTTCCCTGGCAGCACCGCTGCCGCTCTCCCAGCTCAGGATCTCTGCCCAGCTCTCGCTCCTTCCTCCGGAGCTTTGATGTAGAGTCTCAGCAGGGTGTCAGATATCCGCAGTTACATCCTTCTGCACTGATGGGAGCTCTCCCAGGGAGCATATTCATCATCTCAGACCAGAAGTGGGATCAGCTCAGAGCATTTTGAGTCGTGGCTCCTCCACCCAGGGTGCTCAGGCTCAGTTCTGGCCATACGGGCCCTGAGGTTCTCCTGAATGAGCCCACAGAGAGCAGCACAGACATTTCCACCATCCTGTGTCACTGAACTAATAAGGGAAAGAAAGTTCATTCCAGCCTGCTGAGAATAGCTGAGAGTGTAGAATGCCACCAGCAAAGCCCACTTCTAATCACCTGCCAGACTCAGCTCTTGCAGCCCTCCTGGGAGCAGGAACCCCTCTCCACGTGAGCAGACATCTCCTGCAAACAGGGCAGCTTTGCAATGAGCTCCTTTGCTCACAGGGCCTAAAGTAGGTGCCACAGACCTTGCTAAAACACAGGGTTGGGAATTTCCCTCAGATGCCATTCTGAACAAAAAACATTGAAAGACTGCTGCACAATTTCCCTCTCTTTGCTGCAGGTATGAAATATGGAGAAAGTGAGGGTATATTTGACTACTGATAGGTTTCCTTTCTGTATGCCAGCCTAGAAATGCTTCCCAATAGCATGGCAAATCATCTGCTGGTTAGTTGAGAACATGTTTCCAGATATTGTTTTGCATGGATAATCTCCAGTCTGAAATTGCTCATCATATTCAATACCATAAATATGTAATAGCCACCCAAACACAGCATTTTTACTGCTCACTGCTTGCCTACAATTTCAATTGGGAGTGATGCTTTGAAGTCAGTTGCAAACATGATCATCAAAAATAAATCAGAATAGACATCTTGAGTAAACATGAATTACTACTACATATATTAATGACTACTATGATTTTCTTTATGATGGGAAAAGAAAACCAAACCACTGCAGCATTTAGGAAACAAAACTTCCTTTGGCTCAGAACCTCCACAAGGAAAGTGCTGGTCTCCCTTTGTTTAATCCCCATCATAAATATTCAGTTCCCACAGTTTGAAGTGTTTGTACCTGACTTTACTGGGAGGGCAGGAACAAACCAGAAGGAAGCAGCAACTCCTTGCACAGCTGCAGCTGAATGTCTTTCTGTTAATTCTGCTCTGAGTATACATTTAGAGCTGGATCACCAGAGCTGCTTAACACTATTAAAATGCTCCTTCGGGCATTCATCAAGGCAGCATCTGCATGAAGGTTCCTCAGCACTGTTCAGTTATACCAGAGAGTGCTGCCCTTTGGGGGAAAAAATGGCCTGGACTGTCGCAGAGTACTTCTCCAAACTCATTGTTTGGTGTTTCCAGCAAAACGTTGAACAAAGTCTAAGCAAAATGGGCAAATACAGAAGATACTGCCTGACATATCCTCCAGCTTACCACTGACCTGTGGGCAAACCAGACTAGACTGGGAGAACACTGATTGAATTTATTACTAATTTCAGTAGGTTTCTGTAGTGTGAAGAAAATGCAAAGTATAACAACACGTTCCTCTCCCACAGGGCAGGGACACACCGTTATTGTCAGCCTGACACTTTCATTTCCAGCCCTTCTGTCTTCCCCCACCCTCCTTGGGCAGGGGCAGTGGGCAGAAACTCTTCTTGTGAGGGGGTGGTTTGTAATCCTATAGCAGCTCTGAGGGTGTTTGTTATTTGTAATCCCACCAGGTGTGAGGACACGGCTCCCCCCAGCTCTGCCAGGTGGGAGCTCAGCTGGGGCTGGGCTGGATCTCCTCCTGCTCCAGAGCAGGGCAGACAGCTCTGGGAAGGAGAATTGTGAGTATTGGTCCTTCTTAAAATATATTCACTCATTTTTCATTTCCTCAAGTTTATTCTCTCATCCCTCTCCCTGTTGCTAAGGCCTTTTTTTTGAGTTAAAATTTGGTTAATGTTGGGTTTTAGTGGTGAGTTTTGTCTGTGGGGTTTCAGGGGAGTAATTTAGTTTTCCCAGAGTCCTGAGAAAAGGTCTGAAATCTTCCAGGGAATTGTTAGACCCACTGCTGTAGCCAAGGTCATGTAGCAGAGGCATCTGAGGGGATGGGAATACAAAACCTGTGGTTTTAGAGACTTATGATTCTCATTGGAATTTGCAAGGCAGGTAATTCCATAAGGAATGGCAAAGAGTGACTAACGAGCTCCATTGTGTGGGCTGGTCTTTGATGCAATGATTCTTGCCCAATTAACTGAGTTTAGAGGGGCCTCTCTGCAGCCTCAATACAATGAAGAACTTGTTTAGCTTCAAGCCTGTTCTTAAGTCCGTCCGCTGTTCATGTACGTCACAGTGCTGCTTTCAATCAGAGCTTCAGCGTCTAATTTCAGACTTGAGCATGATGTAAAATATAAAAATGGCCTGGTACATGCATTGAAATGCCACATGCATTGCAATCCCAGGCTTTTGTCACCTCCTAATGAAGCTGGGCACTCGAGGCAACTCTTTCCATTATCCAAACCCACCACTGTTCTCCTTGCCTTAGTAATCTGCTGCTGACGAAAGAAAAACAAACTCTGACCCAGAGAGTTAAATAGGTTTATATGCCTGAATCAATACACCTAAGTATAATATTGGCATTTAGATTTAGAAAGTAATTCATAGAAAGTTTGGACTTGAGCTTTAAGTACTCTGTAATGAGTTGACGTTTATCTGCTGCCCTTGTAATTGAAAGTAGTGACATTTTGTTTTCGTCAAGCACATTTATATTACCCAGGTGGAATTGATAGTTGTCATTTCCACAAGGACAAAATGATTGAGCAGATAAAAATGTGGCAGAAAAGTTGTTTGTACAGAACCAAAGCTGTATTTTTGTGTAAGTTATAATAGGAATGTTATTGCCTAGGATCAACTACTTCTGAGATCCAAAGTCTAATTTGGTCTCTCATTTAGTAGCTGCATTTTACAGGGAGCTGAAGTTGTGAATGAAGTACCTGAAATCATAGAGTGTTTGTGAAGGAAGTACCTGAAATCACAGAGTGTTTTACTTGCACAAGGATGTTGTGTGTGATATTACTGGATTGCAGTTATGGATGGGTTTTGATAAAGGAACTTTTGCAATTGCTGCTCCATAGTTAATATTTCATTGTCATAGAAGTGCAGGAGCTGTTGGAGGAAGAGCAGAGCAAACAAAGAAGAAAAACGAGAAATTCTCCTTTTTTTCCCAGACTGCCCAAGTTCAGAGAGCTTCAGAAGAGGAGGTCAGGCTCAGAAGAACTGATTTCGTCAATCGTTCACAGGTATGTCTTGAGAGCTGCTGAGCTGCTCAGCACAGATATTCAGCAATGTGTAAAATGCAGCTACCCACAGAAATCCTATACCATAGTAACCAAATAGCTCAGTGCTTTTCCTTGGGTTTTTCAGTGTTTTTGTTTTGTTTGGGGTTTTTTGCCATTTTAAATAAGGCAAGAAAATTTCATGAGAGAAATACAATTCGATACAAAACATACAATGAAGTGCTGTGAGGAAATGAGCAGCTGACAGACATAGTTTGCTGTGATTGAGAGGAAACATTTATCTGCTTGTGAGAAGAGCATGTTTGCAGTCATATGTCTCAACAGAAGGAGAGCAATAGTGGAATATCCCCCGGAGCAGGGGCACTGGAGCATTCCGAGGGAAGGGAGTGTGGTCGTCCCCAGTGAACTGAACACTTGTTTTCTTGGCCATTTCACAGCCTGGGTGGAAAGTGATATTATAGATGTTTTTGCACAGCTGACTGAGGAATTGATAAACAGCAGAACAGGCAGGTTTTGTGCAAGACAGCCTCAGATATCTGTGAGTTCTGTGTTTCTGGGCACGAGCAGCGCAGGGCAGGGCAGTTCCAGCCAGACTCTGTGTGTCGGGCCCTGGGCTAAGCTGCAGCAGCACCACAGAAACCATTCCAGTCTGCACTGGTCTGTTGAGCACTCTGGAAACCCTCACTGGGTGCATTTGATGATGCTTCAGATGTCTGGCATGGCTCTGCAGGAGCTAACCCTTTGGGATCAGGGTAGTTTCCAGCAGAGCTGCTGTTCGGGCAGGGCACCACACTGGGATCTTTGAGATCTGCACTGCTGGGTGTTACTCCCTTGTCCCAAGGCATCCCAGCATCCACTATCACAGTGAACAATTGCTGGATTTAGGGATTCTGGGGGAGGCATAATATGTATTGTTTGATTTTACTTCCCCTGAGGAGGCATTTAAAGGTGTCTCTAATTTTCAGACAAGACCCAGAACAATTTGATGCAAACTCATTAAGAGAATGGCTACCTTGCAGTGACCTAGAGCAGACGAAGAACTAGCATGGATGAATTTTAATTGTTGGTGGGGCAAGATAAAACAATGCTAAAGGTTGTCTAAAAGATATTGTGTCATAAGTGATTCATGGAAAGTGTTTCCTAAGGTCAGGTTGTATTTTGATTATTAACAGTCCAGAAAAACCTTTCCCTGGACCCTTCTGGCTGAGCATTGGCACGGGCATACAGTGTTGGTGTGCTTGGAGATGGTGATGGAGACGCTTTGATGTTGGGTGTACAGATTCAGTTAATTGACATCCGTACAGTTCACCGTGTTCAGCCTTTCTTGTCAAAACAAAAGATGTTTTTGAGGCTCCCCTCTATTCACCTATTAAAAAAAAAAAATTAAAAAGCCCCACACTAAGACTGATTAAATCTCTCAAGATCATACTAAAAGTTAATATCCCAGGAATAAAATTCTAAGAATACAAATATCTCCGTGCCAGGAATTCATTGCCTGAACTTGGGGAGGGACAGAAAGACTTGCAGAAGTTCAGTGAGATTCATACATTTATATACTTGTTCTGGTTTTGAAATATATATGTATTATCTTCTGTTGAACATTTTAAGTTTCTAATATCTGGAATATTTTGGGGAGATTTGAGGAGAGATAAGAAGTTCTTGTCCATCTCGCATTTAGCCACTGGAGGGCGGTAAAATATTTTCAACTTTCCTTTTTCCCTTCCTTTTACTTCCATTTTTTAATTTTCCTTTGAATGTTTGAACTCCTGTTAAAACATGTACCGATTTTTAAAAAGGTGATTTACAAGTACACAACTCACCTCCTGCAGATTTCGTAAGTCATAAGGATTTTTCCCCTTTTGTTCTGAGGTCTCTCTGTCCTGCCCTGGTGTGTAGGAAATTGTGGTTGTGGTAGAGAGAGGAAAAGAGGCCAGAGCTGATGGTCAATGGTTCATTAAGGTTTCCATGATGGAAAGTCTTTGGTGCTGGCACAAGGGCTTTGAAAGGGATGCTTTGGCGTGGGCAGGCGTCAGCTGCCACAACCTGATCTTAAAAATGAAAGCAAGCTTTCTCCATACCGTGTTTCTATTGATGATATTGTCCCTCAGTGCTGTCTCTCTACGTTAAATACGCTGTTTCTTCAATAGTAGAGAGGATTGTGCTCTGACCATGACCCTTCCAAACAGTCTTTTCCACAAATCTGCATTCTACCTATATTTAGGTTCCTGTGTGTGTCTGTGCATCCTGACTTTCACTGTCAGAGGATTGATTTGGGAGTGTCTTTAGATAGTGATGTTCAATTTTTCTGGCTATTACTGCAAAGGTATCCAACATGCCTTCAAATGAGCTTAATATCCCACTTTTACCAATTTTTGACTGGTAAATAACATCATTGAAGAAAGCATATATTGTAAACTACGTGGTATTAATATTTTACTTCAGTTGAAAAAATGGAAGGGTGACTTAATAGATAGTTTTAGCTTCAGTAATTGCAAGCTGTAAGGTAAAACTTGAGTTTTCATTCCTCTTGGATCTCCTTTATTTGGATTTAATACAAATTAGTCAAATAAGAGAACATGTCCACTTGGACAAATATTAGGTTTCTTAAACGGTGTGTAAAATCCTGCACACAGCTGAACGCTGTTCTGTCTGCTGTAATCAGTTTACTTTGGAGCAGTTTTGAGTGAGGATGTCCTTGTAGGGACCAGCATCTGAGAAAAGGCATTGCAGGACCTGGGTGGAATTAGTCTGCTCACAGATTTGGTTCTTGGCACTGTTTTATTGCCATTTCTGTGGGGTTTGGTAGCTGGGCACAGAAGAGGAGTGTTCTTCTCTTGTAAATTACCTTATCCTTTTTTAACCTTCAGCTGCCAGAATTAGTTGTTTGGCTTTGCTTTTTTGTTTGTTGACTGACCAAATTCTCTTTCTCAATGACTTCTGAATTATTTTGCAAAGCTTTTTTGACTGCTTTATCTCCCATTTCATTTCCTTTAATATCTACACCAGCTGGAATCCATACAAAAATGACATTGTTGCCGTGACATATTACCTTATTATAGACATCAATAATTTCCAGAGCTATTCCTACTCTAGTGATTGAAATTTCTAGGATGATATGAACGGCACGTAAAAGATCTGGAGAAGTGACAGATTGTAAAGGTTGTACTCCAGCAATCTAATTCAGTGCCATCAGGGTAGGAAATAACTCCACAGCACAACCAGGTAACCAATCTAACTGGCTTCCTCAACTAAGTCCACACAGGAGGCTGCTAAATCCTAGCTCTCTCCAATATCTAGAAAGAAAATGGGAAACAAAATAGAAAAGAGGGGGACAAAAAAAAAACAAACACGTGAATTGCAATTCAATTATCGCAATGAAATTTTTAGAGAAGTAATTATTAGTCTTAGAGAAGGAAATGTCAAGCCTGACTCTTCCCCCACCCTGCTTGCAGCACACCGGGGTAAACGTGATGTGGTGAACTTGGGGGTGGGGTTGGGTTGATGGTTGGACTTGCTGATCTTAAAAGTCTCTTCCAACCTTAGCGATTCCATGATTCAACGACTGCTTTCTCCATAATTGTTCCAAATCCAATCAAAACTGATCAATGATCCATCATCTCTTCCTATTTTTTTCACTGCACTCTCTTAATCTTTGAACCACCAACAATTAAATTGTTCCCTTGTGAGCACGAAACTCAGAGTTGCCCTGATCACCTTACTTGCACATTTCAATGCCCCTGCAAAGAGTTTCTGAATCCTTCAAGTATCTGATTTTCCACCATCTGGGGTTCAAAATTGAATTTTTTGTACCACAAGGAGCTTCCCAACGTGGTTGCTTCTTTAGCTATGCCTTGTCCATCTCTCCTTGTGGTGTCAGTGTTCCTGGCTTTGGCTTTTTCACTCCCACAGGGAGATTCTCCGCTCAATAAGGAAAATGTCTGCAAATGTTAAACAGACGTGATCGTGCCAGTCACTCAGAAAGTTCTGAGGGATCCTTTAAATCCGAGGAATCCTATTTAACCATTTCTTTACATGCTATTTATTGAAGCTATTCCTTAGTAGCCAACCTCTACCGAAAAAGTGATAACAGAAAGGCATGTCCAAATCATAAAGATCAGCTTGCAGGGCTCAACATTTGACACATGCAAACAGTTTAGGTCAAAATTTTAGGATTTAGAAAGAATTCACTTTCCCAGTTTCCCAGGGGCCTCTTGATGTACTTCTAATTCTTTATTCCTTCATTGTTCAATTACAAAACTGAATTTGATGACCATAAGTCATTACTCAGTCATTCCTCTAAATATTTAAATTCTGCAGTAAATGTCATTTTCCCTTATTATTGGAGATATGGAGGTAATGAATTTTCAGTAGCTTGAAAGAATTCATAGATAATTTAAATTACCCACTGCTGAGCATACCTGACCTGGAAATTACTGTGTGCTTGTGCTGGAGCTCCACGGGGCAATGTTGTGTGTTCTGCAGTGCTGACATTCCATTATCTTGTCATTTTATGATATATACAATGGAGAAGAGGCAGGTTTAAAGTAAGCCTTAACATGTGTGCTGTTCCACGTGAATCCCTCTCTTCCTTACAACCTAAAAGGCAATCTTCGGGTTAGGTAGGAGCATTAGGATATACAGGAATGCTAATTATAAATAAAAGTGAAACACCATAATTAATTTACATGATGTCCATCACCATGGCTGCACCTTCAGCTGACTTTTGTCTCCCTCACTTGATCTCTTTATTTGAGACAGCATTTCTGGCAAACTCTTGGTCTCTTGCACATAAAATATGCTGGAGAATTAAGAAACTTGTGTGTTAAACTTCATTTTTAAACAATGCCCCAGGCAAGTTGTCCCCTCTTAAAGAGGACATTATAGCATTTCTGTGTCTATAAATACAACACATAAAGCTCCTTATTACCAAATGCTTTATTAACATCAGCAGACAGTCTTATGACATGATCTATGGTTGATTGATTTGCCTGAAAGCCACTTTAATACTGAGGAAGAAGATTATTCATCTCCAGAAAGAATGACAGTCAACAATAAATCATTCCCTCCATCTTCTTACATAGCCATGAAGTTAAGGCTATCAGATGATAAGGACCTAAATCAAAGTATGATCTGTTTTTTGGTGGGGGGAGTTGGGTTTTTTTAATAAGAAATGCATAAGATTGATTTCTTATTTTTTGATCAACCTAATGCTACAAACACAGTCACAGCATCGCAGGTTTGATGAGCTATCAGAAATTTAACATAGGTTCAACATTTAACAGCAAGAACATTAGCTTTTCTACCCTAAGTTTAATTTGTACTTGATATTTAGGACCATTTTGGCTTGTTTCGTAACCTGATTACAAAATTACCCAAACTGAAGACTTTTTCTGTGATATCAAGGGTGAAAGTGTGGTTTAGTAGAGTTTGAGGCATTTTGTGGAGCTCATTCAGTGAAACATTTTGCTGATCCAACAGTTGGATTATTTATGGGATGGTTTATTCCTTTGTTCTTCCATTGCTTTTCCACATGTATACTTCTCCCTCCCTATCCTTGCAACCCTGAGCTGTGCTATCCCATGGAATTGCCAAGCCAGGGAAGCAGAAGCAGGGAAATGTTTTCCGAGAGCACCAAGAGGTGGGGGCAATCCAGCAAAGTCCCCTGCTTTGCCTGTCCTCAGGACAAGTGTTCAACAGTGATTGAAATCCTGAGTTTCAAAAGGATTTGGGATTTTTAAGCCTCACACAAAAGCAGGAATACTCAGCTTTGAGCACTTCGATGTCTGCCTGGACGTGAGTGAGCACAAACAGCAAAGGAAGAAGGTCCAAGAGCAGGGAGCAAGCTCAGTGTTTGAATGGTGACGATTTGCCAGACTGGGTAAAACTGTTCGTGCCCTGTTGGGCTTTGGGGAAGTAAAAAGTAGTTTATAAAGCAGGCAAAGAGTAGTATTACAGTAGTATGGAAAAGAAAACAAATGTAGAAGTTTCTGGCGAAATTTTACTTTTGATATTTCTGTTTCTGCTTTTCATGAAATCTTTCCCCTTTCTGTGGGGGTTGGATGACCCAGTGAATTAGGGGTTCCTTGGCAGTGTTCTTATTTTGGTTTGCTTTTTAAAAGACTCTTATTGCTTTTAGCTTTATTGAGGTTCTGATTTTCCTTACTCTACTGCTGCAAAGCCGCTCTAGCATTGCCTTATCAAGTGCAGCTAATTAACATCAAAGGGATATTGTTATTCATTATGGCTCTATGATCAGTCATGTATCCCCTATATGCTGAATTGGCTCTTTTGAATCTCTTTCCGTGTGCCTGCCTTAAGTCCCTTACAGATTGCCTTCTCCGTTTGCACAGTACCACACAAGTTAATATGCACATGCATAAATTACCTCTTCCTGAAGGACCCTCAGCCCTGTCTGGTGGCATTTTCTATAAAATACATACTCAGATATCTCGCTGCTAACGGGCAGAGCCTGCCTGTGCTTTATATCTCTGTTCCCCCTTGACTTAGCATGCCCGTGACAAGAACCCAACCTGCAAATTTCTGCTGCATTTCATTGCATTGGACTTCCAGGGATCTGCTTTCCTCAGCCACGTGTCACCACTGCCTGTGAGAACCCACAGGTGGGCAAGGGCTCCAGGAATACCTACCCTGGCCATTTTCTGCTTCCCTGCCATCACAGTCTTCTACATCCACTCCGTCTGTGCAGGAAACGCTGTCCAGTTCCTGGAACGAAGAGGGAATTCCATCAGTGTAGCAGAAAAATGTCTGAAGCAAAGCCCTGAATCTACAGCTCTGTGGGTTTTCAGTTTTCTCTTGGTCAGCACATCAAACCAGGTCTGTTCCCAATATTCTGCAGGTTTAGAGGGAACCTTGACTCTCAGTGTTTGAGCAGGGAGTATAAACCATGCCAAAATGCAATGTCACACTTTTTAAAAGTTCGTGTATAATTTTCCACTGGAAATAACTTCCTTGCCAATTCATGGAATCACCATAATTCCCGTCTCATGACATGCACAGCTATATCCAGAGAAGTTTGGCTAGTTTTTAGTTAGATATGATGGGAATATATATGCACCCTTTCCCTGAATTTCCAGCGTGTTTATATACTAGCTTTATATTTTTATGCTTCTATAATGCCTTACAGTTTCTTGGAAGCCTATTTACGTGTCATGGATATATTTCTGGCTTCACAAAAGGTGTTCTGTGTGCATTTTATTTTCTTTTCTAATTCAAAGTATCTGAAATACAGTAAAGTTTGTGTTACAGCCCATAAAAATGACACTTCTCTGTTATAAAACTGAGATTGTGTTGTGTGCTCCAGAGTGTTCTGGACTTCACGGGCGTTTGTTCACTGTTGCAAAAACTGACAAAAATGTCATTTGTACTAAGACGCAGATTTTGGGGAGTATCTGCTTACTCCAAAAACTGCACTTTTTCATGCTTAATTTGGTACCAAGTCAGGCAGAAACCACGCCATTCAAAATACTTTTTTTAAGGCTAAAAGGAGGTGTGCTGTATGCATATTAATTGGGAGTTTCTAACTTTGACTTCAAAAAGTGAAAAACTGCTTAAAAATAGCAGCACGCTTTACTTTCAGGTAGATGCAATACAGGCAGGTGCTAAAGGTGATTCTCTATGATTTTAATTTTGGCACATCAGCAAGGTTATCTAGAATTACAGCAGCTTGTGTGTCCTGGAGATCCACTGTGTTTTTGAAAAAATTGAGGGCTTGTCAGTATGGCCCAAAATTAAATAGTCGTGTGCTTATTTTAAAATACTTCGAATCAGTTTACGAAAACAAACAAATAAAATCAGTGTTGTATCAGTAGAGAGTTTTTTGATGCCAAGTAACTTTTGTAATTCTGTGAATAAATGAATCTCTTTAGAAAAGCCCATCTAGCTGGGGGGGTCTGATAACTCCAGTATCCTTTTTTACTCATCCTGCTTCTCACTGTTTTTTTCCCTGTGGTCTTGCAGTGTTTTGACACACGATAATGAACTGTCTGCTGTTGCTGTTTGCCACCTCCTCCTCTCCTTCAGCCCCTGGTTGGCTGGGTGGCTTCTCCTGCCGGTGCTTATGTTAATCACATGCAAAGCAGCAGAGCGTGGGCATCCTGAGCCTGCCCTTTCCTCTCTGGAAATCTTTCCTTACAGTTCCCCTTTGCTGTCTGAGGTGGGCTTCTGGTGTCATGGTCTTAAACTCCTCTTGAATGTGCAGCAACAACTAAGGCTTGGGGCTTTTTTTGGTGCAATTCTTCTCCCCTAAGACATCATTTCTTCATCAAGTATTGTTTAAATGACCTTCATATGTGATGTCAATCTACCTGGTCTAAACATTGTGTAAATCACCTTTTTTTTTTAACACCCTTTATGGCTGTATAGTAAACAGCCATGTAGGGTGACCGAAGTAAAACACTACTGAAATAAGTTTAGAATTAACGCCAAATCATGATTAATATTAAATTAATATATTTAATATGCGTTTATTAATTATATATATAATATTTTCTATATATTGTACATTATATATATTATTAATATTTATTTATTTTAATATTATTTTTCAAATCAAATCTTTTTACAAGCTGGTCACACATACAAGCGTAATCACACGTGTTCTGGGAACGCAGATGAACCAGGAACAATTTGTGACAGGTCAAGGCCTGTTCCTCAGCCAAGCTGAGTTCATAACCCAAAAATAAACAGAAAACAGGAGACAGACAAGGAAAACAAATTTATAGGAAATTCATCCCTCATGTTTAGAAGCAGCATGAATTGGGTGATCAGTTGTACTTGGAACCATAAAGTCATATAAAAGTCTGCAGGTGACTTTTCTGATGTTATTGTAGCTCTTGAGGAAATGCACAAACATAAGGAGCAGAGTACCTGTGATAACTTTAACATTTGCCTGAATTCTACATCATCATCCCTGGAAGTGCTCCCTCTTGAAGGAGCATGTAAAGGTCAGGATGTGAAAGAGAGACATTTCCCTGAAGAGGGATTAGAGCTGGTGTGACGCCGGAGAGGCTCACGGGGGGGATGAACACGTGTGTCCCCAGCTGAACGCTCCAATTACACCAAACAGTTTGTACAAAAGGGGGAGATGAAAATGGATGGGATTCACACTCACCTGGCAGCTCTGGGAAGAGCTGCCACGCCTGCATGCAAATCTTTGGATATCAGAGGGCTTTCTCAAGTGCATGAGGGGGTTTTATAAAATTCAGTGGTTGATTAAAAATACATGTTTTCCATGGCTGGGGGCAAAGCATGATCTGAGTTTTGTATTTCCTCTGTTTCTATGATTTCAACATTAATGGTCTAGATAAGGATTGAAAAACTAATATACAGCAGCATGTTACGAGAATTTCAGGGATTTGCATGCTAAGACCATTTCTTGTTAGAGCTGTCCACCTTTGCTAAATTTCATCCCTTATAAAAATTGATATTTAATACAGCTTAGACTAAAATTATCAGTTAGAAATGCTTATTAGCATGAATATCATGACTCTGTCTGATATATCCTTTTGCAAAAAGCATCCCGTAGGGAAATGGAAAGGAAATAGAAAACTTGTTTTTCTACATTAGAAAATGTTTTAAAATAAAAACAAAGCAAATGTGAACAGTAAGTTTTAGTGTCTTTCTGTAGGCCAAGTCACACAATGGCATCTGGAGATGGAAATGACGACGAAAAAAGAGGAAAAAAGCCAAAGTTCTTATTATTCAGTATAAATGTTCCTTAATTTGTGTGTATTTAAATATGAATCACCATCAATGTTATTGTATAATATCATATACATGATATAAATATTATCATGTACTATTATTACTTAAATATGAATATTTGAATTTTAATGGTTTACAGTAAGAGTTGGCAATGAAACAAGCACGTGTGACACCTCTCGTAGTCATGTCCCCTGTTGAGGGCCATGTAGACCTTTTTACATTTAAGACCAAAATGCCATCATTACTACTGATCTCAGAACACTTTCACCTCCATATTGTAGAGTTTGACAGTATTTTTGTTCAAATTGCCCAGTTTAAATAATTTTTAATAGATCAAAAAAAAAAAATCCTACATGCCGACACTAAAAACCTTTGTACCTGGTCAGCTTGCTTGTCCAAGGAGCGCAGCTGTTTAATGTGGGGAAAAAGAGAAAAATTAATCAGTTCCCTAAAGATTTTATTGTCATAAAAATCCAGTTTTAAACACGGTGCCTCTTTAGCCTTTTTGGGTTTCCCATAAGTTTGGAATAAGTCATCTTGTATTTGGTGCTGACTGAAAAATGTAATTTGACGTTTTTAAAATTAAAACCGTCATGGTATTTAAAGATGAACTTAAGCTCTGCTAATTCTATTAAACTGCAGGCTGCCAATGAGTTATAAAGTCTAATTAATCATTTTGTCAGCTTTGCCTTCTGAAGCTAGTCAATATAAATTTGAATAAATAGGAAGCTGTTGACCCAGACACCTCTGGATGTTCTGAATAAAGATGTGCCATTAGTGAAACACTCCAACAATTACCTACTTTGCACATAGTATGCACAAATGTGGCAGGGAATTATATGCTAACGCACAGGCGTGGCGTTAGTCTTAATTTAAATTATTTATTTGTGGTGATAAATTAAGGAATCTGTGTAGTCATTCCTCCTGTGTTTTGTCAAGACAGGGGTTTTGAGGAGGAAAACTTTTTAGCCCAAGTTTGTCGCTGACACTGCAGTGTGACATGTCACATCAGGTTGCATCAATAGAGCCATGTTATGTAAAAGTAATGAAATGTGACTGATAGAACCCAAGATACTGTAACATACTCTAACATAATGTGTCAGCATTTCTTTAATGGAGCCTTTCACGAATGCTTTTTTTGGTAAAACACCTTAAAAAGTCTGTTACAAAGAGTGATGAGGAGAGAGAAAATATTTGTACTCAGTTGCTGCAAGAAACACAGGAAATAGTCGAAATAAAAAACATTTCCAGTAATTTTTATATATATATATATATATATGTATCTATATGAACTGTAAATTCAGAATAGTGAAGCCTAGGCATCATCCCAGATAATTCTCTAACTCTGTTTTATGAAATTGATTTCCTGATCATGCACAAGAGTAAAACCTTGCCTGTGTTTGACACAAGATTATCAAGATGTCATGCCCGTGGTATTGGAAGTTCTCTGTACCCAGCAGAAAAACTTAGATTTCCCTAATATATCCTAACGAGCCAGGAAACCTCATTTCCACTAAAAACAGCCCCGTGATCCTGGAAACAAAATGATTATTTACATTTATAGAGGTCGGATTGCATCTTTTTTCTCAATCCCTCACCGAGCTTTTGAACCCGGGAGCGGAACGGCCCCGCGTGAGGGATGTGACACATAAACCACCCGTGCCACCGGCATCCTTCTTCGGAGGAGGGGAGACACCGAGCTGTTTGTCTTCAGCAGATTAACAGGGAAGGTTGTTTTTGTTTGTCTGACTGGTCAAGGACAATTTACAGTTCAGTTACTCTGAAGGAAAGACTTGTTGATTTGAGAGCACTCCTATTATAGCTCCAGGTAGAGGATGATGGATTCAGCCGTCACCGTGATAAACTGCAGCGCGCGCGCTGGCAATGCACTAAATAAATAAAACACTGGTGGATCTCTTTGCTTCAGCTACTTAACAGCAAGGGCTGGCACGGAGGTGGAGGCTTCTTCGGCGGGGGGACCAAGGGTTTCAATGTTCCCCGTAGTCCAAACGTATCTTGGGCTTTCTGAGAATATACGGATTTGTGAAGAGGGAAAACGAGGAAAGAAAATGAAAAGAACCCAAATTTTTCGATAGGACTTTTGAAACTAGTAGGTCAAAGGCAAATCTTCTTACTTCCTACAAAATATTCTCTTTACACAAGTGAACGCTTGTTTTCTCAATTTTTTCCTTACCTTTGAATTTCTGAGACTGGAGTTGTTAAAAATCTGGTTTATCCCTTGGCTATGGAAGGCTGTTCTGCATAGAACATCCTCTCTTGGAACAACCGCTGTGACAAAGTGGGCATAAATTCTCCTATAGGTTTAATTGATCTCTTAGCTCAGTTGCTTATTATCTGGCTGGATATTACCCTTGATAGCCATTATCATTCCATTAGAGCAGTCCTGTCAATTTTTAATTGCTTAACATTTAAGATATGTTCAATATACGTAACAATTCCTTTTTCACTCGTCAGGGGGAATTGTTTGCTATGCTACTAAGCTTTTAACCAATAGGGATTTTTCTGCCGTGTCATGTTACTTTTTATGATTTTTCTCTTGGTGACGTGAGATAAATCCCTGCTAACAGTACCAATTCCACCATATTCTAGTCAATTATACCGCTACAAATTCACATTTTAAATTAAAATTTATACACTTGAGGAAAAACTATTAAAAACTGTAGAATAAATCAATAAAAAACCTATGTTTACCCTCGACTTTCCTGCACATCTCATTCCATGCTCTTCAGTGCAGGCAGGGTGCACAGGCTGATCTTGAATTTTCCAGTATGGCGTGGTGCAAGTAGCACTAATACTGACAGATATTGTACCTGCATAGCTGCTGAGAGATCAGGAAGAGAAAATTGGGAAAAATTCTTGTCCCCAACCCCAAATTTATGCTCCATTTATCGTTAGGAGGTGGTGCTGGGTTCTGCCTATGGTAGCTGACTTGAATTTATTGGTTAGATCAAGAATTGTCGTATTCATGTTTCATATTATTTTCATCTTTCCGTTCAAGAAGCAAAGATGAGATCTAGATTGAGGCATCATACATCCAGAGTCAGTAAACTTTATTTCCAAAAGCAAGAGGTTTTTTCCAGAGTTTTTTGTTTTTCCTGATAGGTTTGGCTTTTTTCAAGCGTTCAGATTTGCAGAAGTGCTTGAGAGGATGATGATAGCACCCAAAGCCCCAGGTGAGCCTCCCCCTGTAGAAGGGGGGAAAAAAATATCAGTGTTTTCCCCTGATCTTTTGTTGACCTGTGGCCTTCCCATGGTGTGATTGTTAATCTCGAGCTGAATTTTTGTCTGTTTAAATGCTGTGAAATCCCCACTGAGTCAGGAAACCTTTAGAAACCAGGGAACTGGCAATTCTACATGAAAAACTTTGACACACAAAAGGCACATAGAATTCACCTCTTCTGCCCTCCAAAAAGGGGATGGGAGCAGAAAACAAACCTTCTGCTTTGTTCCCATCTGAGCCTTGAGTGGAACAGATAACATTATTAAAGGAAATACTGCAGAGTCATTTTGGATGGCTCTTTCAGCAAGGATGGACTCTGTTGTTCTCATTCTCTGGTAATATTGATATTGCTTTGGTGGCCACAAAATACTATTTTATGAGTGTTGTTTCTTTGCTATCAGGAGGGCCCACATGGGTAAACACCTGCCACTTGTAATTATAGTGACTGTTTGGGGGTGAAGTTGGAAGGGGTGATATTGCAAATAAAAGCCAGTTTGACAGGGAAGGGTGAAACCTGTGTTACTGTTGTGTTTGTTTCTCAAGAAGCGTTGATAAATTGCGAAGTCAAATTAAAGCATTAGGTCTATATAGCAAATGAGAATTAATAATCTGATAAAAAAATAGCATTAGCAGGTAATAACAGAGGAGATCTAAACATTACCAGCAGGGCTTCAGTGCAGATAAGCTTTGCTCTGGGAGACACAAGTGTGGCAATGGCTCTGCTTTCTGCAGGTGGCTTTGGTGCCCTCTGTCCTTTATTTAGCAAATTCATTACTGGAAGGGAAATGAGGATCTAACATTGCAAACCCGCCAATTTCTATCCTTCCAAATCAAACTTTTGTGTGGAGGATACTTAAAAAGTTTTATTATTGGTACATTTAATATTTTTTTGGCTTTTTTAGCAAGTTTTACACAATTCTCTTCTTCCTGTCTATAGGTTGATATTTTTTAACCTTTTCCCATTTTTTACAACTATTTTTGTTTTATTTCACTGAGTTCTTAAGAGTTCTACTTATCCGTGCTCACAGTAAGCTTAATTCGTTGCTCTTGCTCTGCACAACACTCCAGTAATTACTGAAACTGCCAATAAAGAAACAACTACAAAGCAATGAATAAAATGTGTGTTATAGATAAGATATTGGATTCTATTTGACTGCACAGAGCAAAAATTTCTAAAAATTGTTGAAGAGTCCAAAAACCAAGTTAGATCATTTCACTTGAAGATGTTTTGTCTGTACAAACCTGCACAGAAACAGCCACGAGTTTCTTTGTATGAATGTGAAATGAGATGAGGTTTTAAACTTGCAAGTACTTAAACACATTATTAGTTGTTCTAAGAGTAATACAGAGGAAAATCATGGAGAATCCAAAATGGGCTTGTTCTTGTCCATATCCTTTGTGTTCAGAGTGAGCAATTCTTAACCAAATTGCATGGTTCACACTTCACCCTTTGCCTGGCAGAGGTTTCTAATTAATTTCTTCATCAGTACAGCAAGTTTTGGAGGGTGGAAATGGTGAATATGTTGGAGGTAACTGCGAGCAGGACTAAAAGGTGACTCAGCCCCAAGTCTCTCTGCAGCTCAGCTGCCAAACACCTATTTAAGTCCCTGACTCCTAAAATAATGTTCAGAGCAGCCCTGAGTGTCAAGTCCAAGATTTTCAAGTCTGTTTTCCACTGAAAATTTTATTTGATTTGATTTAGGAGTCAGATGAGAATCAGGTGGTCCAAGTGCCATTTAAACTGGAATAATTCCTGTAAGTGTGAGAGTCATCCTTGAAAGCTCAAAAGCAAATCCTGTGTAGCTGGGGGCTCTCTGGGAGGGGGCTCACAGGTCAGCTGAGGTTGGAGAATTAACACTGTACACTGAGACATTTTGGTTGCCCCTCCAGAAGCAAAACCTTCACAAATTATAAGATTTGAGAATAAGGTGACTCGACCACACTGATGTGATTTTAATAGGAGAATCAGCTGAAAATGCTCTTGCTGTACCAATGGCATGAAGATACTGAAAATGCATTCTGCTTGGATATAATTTATTGCTTTCTCCTCTGTGATTAGAGAAAGCAGACAAGCCCATCTCTGCACTCAAGGAAATTAGGGAATCAATTTCATGGAAGAGGCAATAACAAACAAACAGAAAGCTCTGGGTTAGCCCAGGAATATTCACATTTACAAAGTTGTGCAGGTTAAGCAAAAAAGTTTCTTCTTTTTGTAGAGTGATTTTTCATTTTGCACCACAGGCTTTTAGGGTTATTAAATGTCTAGATTTTAAAGTGTATTTCATCAACTGAAGCAGAACAGGAAGCCAAATTTAGGGGTTTGATACGCAAGCATCACTCTCACTAATTCCATTATGAACTTTACATTTATATTCAAAAAAGCATTGCCTGACTCTGCAGTGGTGTGTTGTCTGAGAGATCACTGAATCACGGAATATTCTGAGCTGGAAGGGGCCCACAAGATTGAGTCCAGCTCTTAAGTGAATGATCCATAGAGGGATCAAACCCTCAACCTTGGTGTTTTTGCACCTCAGGAATGAGGACCATGTGACGCTGCAGCACAGGCTCTTCTCAGTAACTCAGCTTTCTTTAAAGCTCAAAATTTACAAATAATTGGTCTTCAGCTTTTTTTTTAATCTTCTTGTTCTTTTTAACCTTGAAATGATGTTCCATCTCCACTAGGGAGCAGCAAATGACATAAAAATATCTTTACTCCTCTCTAATCCCACGGAAAGGAACGGTGGAGAAACAGGACTAAGACTTTTTAATTCAATAATCTGGCAGGTTACAAATGCCTTCATTTTCAATTCTTGTTGGAAGAGTTGTGATTTTTGAAAACTACCTAATAGCTTTATCTCTTTTTCTCTTTTTACCTCAGTTCATTTTAAGTCCTCCTGTATATCTTGTCTTTTGGTGGATAGAATGGGTTTTCTTTCATCTTCAAACTGCTGTAAAAGGGTTAAGAGAGGGTCTGAAAGTTTCAATTTCCTTGGTTGGAGGCTCAGTTGGATTTCTCTTTTATTATATATATATTTTTAATAATATCTTTATTATAAAAGCACTTTGACTTAAGGCATATATATTCTGAATATTTAAATTTTTTTTAATGTTATTTCATTCCTTATCCCCATGCTTGTCTTTGCACTCTGAAGAAGAACACATAAAGATTCATTAAAGAGTTCACTAAAAAGAAATAAATCACATTCATCGTTTTTGGTCTGGGTAGACTAAACACATGAGATAATGTCAGGAGAGTGTATATACACACAAGTTAAAAGAGCAAGCATCTGGGATGGCATTGAGTTTCTTCTGGACTAATGGCCTAAAACTTAAGAAAAAATTAAACTTTTTTTTTTATGGCTGTCAGCTGCTAAACTAGGGAATCATTTTCCAATAAAAGTGATGAATGCTCTTTTTTGGAGTCCTTTAAGAGTGGACAGGGAAAAGCTCTAAACAATATAGTGCAGAAAACCTTGCAGTGACAGCAAGGGAGGCTCCATCACCGTATTTCTTGCTCTGATCTCTTCTTCCTTCTGCCGCTTAACTGGACTATGCAAATGACAGATATTATTAAAAAGAGGAAACTTCTGAAACAGATTTGTGCCTTAAGTTTTCAGGAGATTTCTTGGTTTGAGAAAGACATAACTTTGTAGAAATAACAATGACAAGGGTGTATAGCCAGTGCTCTTTATGCATTTCCTTTTGCAGTAGATATTGCTGGGTGTTAAAAAAGTACCTCTAAAAACTCACCACCTGTCCAGAGAGACAGGAAATGGTATTTTTGAAAGATAGATTTTTTCGTTGCTTTTTATCAAATATATAAGAAGGAGAAAAGACCTCACAACAACTTTGGAAGCTGCTTGCTCTTAATTCTTTGTGGACTGGAAAAACACTGTGGAATGCATGTTTTGAATATCAGCACTTCAAAGGTGATGCTCCCAGTCCATGAGGCAGCACTGATGGCACACTTTGTCCTGGCTCTTTGGTACATTAGGCAGCCCTGAGGCAATCGAGAAGCCTGTCAGGATCTCATCCACCTGCCCTTCCTGTTCCAGCTCCTTTCTCCTGTCTGTCACACACACGGGGAATACAGATCATTTAAATGCTTCCAACGCAGCTCACAGCCTCCCTCTGTCCTACCCCTCTCTTCCAGGTTTATGTGCTTAACTCCTTAGACTGAGCTGGAGCCGGAGTCCTTAGAGCTGCTGAGCGTATGGCAGGAGCTGCATGGACATGTCCAGTTTGTGTCTGAGCAGCGCTGCCCACCCGAACGGGAGCGCGGAGGTGCTGATGGTGCTCCTCCAAGAGCACACAGGGATCTCAGCTCGGAGACTCCCAGCTGAAATCCCCTGGGAGAACCTTAATGAGCAGGGCTGGATCCAGCCCAGAGCACGTCTGCCCTAATGGCACAGCTCCTTCCAGGCACAGCCCTCGCAGCTGGGAGCTTTCTTTGCTCTGCAAAGGGCTGAGAGGAGCAGGCGTGAGCCCAGAGCTGCTCCATGGGATGGGTGGGACACGCTGAACATTTCCTGCCTTGCTCCCACCTCAGAGCTTGTCTGGCCCTCATGTGCAGGCAGAACATGCTGCAGTGTTTTCCTGCTTTGTCTGGTGCAAGTTGTTTGTGTCCAGGCTGGGGAAAGGGGCAGCTTCATGGAAAATGAGAGCACTGAGGGTGAGAAAAATACATGATGAGAAGGTACTGAAAGTATTTTCAGTTGACTCTTTCCTCTACCGAAAGGAAATATAAACACTCGGATTTCTCAGTTTTCATGTGCCATACATGAAAGTGATTGGGATAATTTACATTCACACTTATTTTGATAGGCAAGGAATAGATAAGTAGTGAATTAAACTTCTTCTCTCCACCATCTGTATCCAAAAGCAGGAGCATTAGGAGCACGGCAAACGATTCTGGTTTGGGATGCAATTACATTTCAACAGAAAGGTAAATGTAAAAAAGCTGAAAGCTGACCATAAGTTTGTGGACGTATTAGGATCGCAATGAACATAAACTATTGAATTCCCTTGAATTATTTATGGAGTTTCAGGACATAAGATTTCTGTCATTCTGTTGACTGTGTTATAATTAGAATGACTCTGGCATCAGCTTCAAGTTGCACACACACCAAAAATAAATAAGATCAATCATAAGATCATGATATTGAGTGAAAGACCTAAAGTATGATGAGTTCCTAATATATGAAAAAAAAAAAACCCAAACTTCAGCTGATCTGTTAAGACAGAATGTTGAAGGTGTTGGAATTTTTCACTGACACAATGGTACAGATTTCATAACATATTTAAATATTTTATGCTTCTTCCTTGTAAATCTAACATGGAATCATCAGTGACTATTCTGGTCAAATTTACACATTTGTCAGAGCCTGAGTTGCCTCCTTAGCTGAGCTGTTAACTCTGACAAAAGCAGTCTGTAGTCTCAGATGCATTTGCAGCAGTGATCTGGTTTAATTTCTTGGAGCTTACTCTATAAGTAACAGTAGAATTTTGCCCTAGCATCTCTAGGAAAAGTCTTCTGCCATTATCTTTTCTTTTTATGAAGTTTTTAAGTTTAGAAACTAATCTTGTCGAAAGTTTTTTTGATGCAAACCTCTGGCCTTGAGAATTGGAATGGATTTTTCATCCCTCTTAAGCAGTCATCAGTTTTCCTACAACCAGTCTCTGTGTTTTCCAGGATTACTTAGTGTCAGCAAATTTCCATTCTTTTGATTTGCTTTCCTAAGTAGAACTTCTAGTAGAAATAAATTACTCTATAACTAATCCAGCTTGCATATTTTATCAGCATTCTTTCCATCATTTGTTTTCTTTGCATTTATTTTAATCTTGCCTGTTAGAAATAATATAGTGATTTAAGAATCTACCCTTTGCAGCGTTGTTGTAATATCTGTCAGGAGCAAGATGGGACCCTTTTATGCTTCATTTTACCTGAGGTTATTACCTTAAAAAAAAGAGAGTGAAAAACAATTTGTGATGCGCACTGATGAACCAAACCTCAGGCCCCTTTTTGCACCGTGCTATTGGTTATTGTTGTCCCATATTCCAAGAAATGGAAAATGTGGAGACCTTCAGTGGGGGTGTTTTAGGAGTGCTTTGTTCTGCACCAGCCCCGTGCAGGAGCCCAGTGCTAGCCCTGCAGTGCAGCAGGGCCGTGCTGGGAGTCCTGACTTTGGGAACTCGGTGTTTTGTACACATAATGAACATCTGGTGACAAGACGCTGAGAGCAACAACAACAAGAAAGAGAAGGGGAGAACGAAGAGGAGAAGGAAAAGCAAAAGGCAGTAAAATCCTTTGCCTGCCTGCTACTTTTATGGCTTAAAACATTTTTCCTTCAATCAGTGCATCTAGGGAAACTTTTTTTTGATGTAACAATCAATTTTTAACAAGGAAAAAAGTCTGAACTCATAAATATTGTATGTATTAATTGTGGAGCTTAATGGAACACTTTGTGTTCCTGAACAACTCGTTTACATAATTAAAATCTCCTTTGATCTGTGAGTAAATGATTTAATCTTAATGCTCATTAGGCTAAATGGGTCTTCTATTCAATTGTATCAAGATGCTATGGAAAATTCTCAGACCTTTAGAAAATATTTGTTAGTTGTTAGGTAAACAGAAACCTATCTGTGAACAGAAATCTTTTATCTCTGCAGAAGAATTTGACTCTAAAACTAATTCAGATTAAAGCTAGTTTTTTTTCTTTTATCTGACATTTTGGTTTCAAGAGCAGTTCAATGAAATATGGGAGGGGGTTGTTCAATTTATATTCATTAACTACTTCACTACAAAAAGAATTTAGTCCTTGAAAATAAAACATGAAATGAAAAAAAAAAGTCAGATAGGTGCATCTCCAACTGAGGTATGAATTTCTGTAGCTATAGATCACTTCACTGGTATTGTGGGTGTTGCTCAGAAATCCCTGTGGAAATGGCAAAGCTCAGGAACACCTGGGAAATGTGCGACAAGATTTTTCCTCTTCTTTAGAATTCATGTAACAACAGCAATACCATGACAGCATTTATCTGCCAAAGGCTGTCACCTTTAGGTGTTCAAGATGGGCAGGATCCTTTCTTCCAGTCTTTTCCCTCAAATGCTGAGTACAAAACCTCTTACCCAATACAAGGTGCTGTAGATCTCCCTTGGATCTTCAGGCACTTGTCTGACAAACCCATTTCCTGATATCCTGATTCAAACAAAGAAAGCTGAGAAATTGGGCATCAGTGTCACGATACTCATTTTTTTCCTCAAAACCTCTAAACCAAATAATTTATTTTGAAAATAGTCCTTTTTCATTATCCCATCTGTAATTTTTTTTTTTTTAAAGCCACTTCTCATTCCCACAGGGAGCTTTTTCCTTTTTTTAAAAAAGGTAAGAATTTTAATTAGCTCAGGAGGTGCAATAAACACAAACATCTGTGTCTCTTTATTAAAGGCAGTTCTCAGTCCCTTCCCTCTCTCGAGAAGAAATGCACGGCACAAAAATACTCCAGAGTCACCTTGCTGGGAGCTCCAGTGCGTGGTGACCACGGGCCCTGCCACACCAGCCCCTCTCCAGCACTGGAGGATCTCCTGGAATATTGGGAAAAGCAAAGCAAGCACTCAGCCACTCCTGCCCTGTCCCCAGGGACACTTCTGGCAGTCTGCAGTTTAGGGACATCTTGAGCCAGAAGGTTGTATCCATATTTAATTTCTTTTGAAAGTGTTCTCTTCCATGCAGTAATCCATGGAACACATATTAATTGTGCTATTACCCAGCTGCAAAGGCAGTGGGGGTGAAACACACTTCAGCACACTGGCAAAATATTCAGAAACACACTTCTGCACACTGGCAAAATATTCATTGTTTAAATAGCAAGAGTGAATATTTCTTTAATATTTCCTATGTATGGTTTGTTTTATTTTCCTCTTGTAGGGTTTGAGCTGCTGTGTTTGTTTTATTTCCTAAAAAAAAAAATAAAATTAAAAACTGTCAGGGCTTTATTTGGAAGTTCCATTTTCAACCCTAGTCTTACATTACAATTGTGTGTTACCAAAGGTCACCTTTCAGCAAGGTGAAGCTTTGGGTTTATGATACCAATTCACTCTTTAACAAAAAAGCAAAATCTGTCTTGTCTACAACACTCAGTAAATTGAACTGTTTCTGTTACTGAGCTGATTTCAGTGTTTAATTTGGATTATTTTCTGCTGAAATTCCAGATTTACTGTATTTTCATTCTAGAAAACGTGACATATCATTTTACCCAGTTTTATCTCATTAGAATTCTTTCACATTTGTCAAAAAATATTGACTATAATTTGGTCTACATACAACAAAATGTGGAACTTATGTAAATAATTAAGGCTTGGGTTTAATGACTAAAGTTGTGGGGCTTTTTTTAATCAAAACAAAAAATATCCCCGTGCTATCAGTTTCAGCTGAAGGAAACAGGTTTTTGGCTGTGCTGAGTGTTGAGAATTTACATAGCAAAGTGCAAACACCCAAGAAAACACACCTCTGTCCTCGGAAGGACTGGTGTAATATATCTGCAAACAGAGTATGAAACACGGATTTGGCACAGTTTGCTTTGGCATTGCGCTGAGGACAGGGAACATTTTTGGAATCACACGAGGGATTTGGGCTCCTGAAGAACTCAGAGTAGAAAAGAGCACCAGTGCTCTGCATTGATGGTCTGCAACACTCGGTGCTGCTTTGCATCTGACAGAACCCAATGCATATTTTAGCTATTACTTGCTTTTGAATTTGAAACAGACAAAGAATTTTAATGTGGAAAATCGACGTGAAAGAGGGGTTTTTTTCACTTGCATGGTTTTGTAGCTTGAATAAGCTTTTCCTCTCCTGCTGTTTATAAAGACTGATAACAATGTGAAAAAACTGCCTGAGCATCCCTTAAATCATTGTGAGGACTGTGGGGTGGATTTCTCATTGCAGCAACATCAACACAAAAATAACCACAAAACAGAGATGATGTTCACTTATCCCGAGTTACTGCCTAGGATTTACTTGCGTGGCTTTATAATAATAGAAATAAGCATCGAACTTCGGGAACAAAACTAAAGAATTTGAACTCTATTAGACTGATAAAGTTTGGGGGAAAAAAAAGCCAGAAAAAAGATTTTAACAATAGTCGCATCAGCTCTTAATTTCTGTGCAAATAAGTGGCATACAGTGATTTTAGAATTGTTTTTGTTGGTCAGAGGGTTTTGCAATGAGACATCTGGGGAGGTGACATGTTTTTGAATGAGACATCAGAGTTTGGATTTCTCTCCATGGAAGTGTGTGTTGTGCAATCCCCATTTCTGATGCCAAGGTACAAAGCATCTCCCATAAAACCAGCCTGATGTTATTGCTGTAAAAATGTTACAGAATTAACACAGAGACTTTTACAATCAGCCTATTGAAAAATTATCTTCGTGGGCTTGAGTCATGGGGAGATGGTTCTGGAGTGTATTTGTGCTGAAATCTCATGGGCAAATTGAAATATGCCTAAAACCCTAAATAAGTGCAGAGTAAACTGTGAATTTTAGTGATGCTGTATTAATACAGTTTCAGTGAGCTCTAGCAATTTTTTTTCAAATCATATTATTTTCCTCAGTCTCGATGAAAATTTGTCAGTGGCTTAAAATTTAAGGCATTTTGTAAAAATATCCTGAGTGAAGTTCCATTCAACGCACACTGCAGAGATGGAATTCATGGAGCACAGATTAAAGAAAGGTGTGTTTCACAAATATATTCATGTTTTTTCAGCCTAATTATACTGGTCTGAAGTCAGCTTTATATTTGTAAAAAATTTTAAGTATTTTCACTATTTTTGTTGGTTTTTACTTACCTAAATTTCTTGAGCAGCCCTACTGGATGATTGTCAGAATACTAGCTTGCATTATTGAATATTATATGAAAGAGAAGCATTCGTGTTATTTCTGCACACCAGAAGCTGGATTTGCTTTAAAAGAGCAAACTAGAAATTTTCATTTCTGAACCATTGTTGACCAAGCTATGGAGTTATAAGTAGTTTAAAAACTTATTTTATAAAATTATTATTGTTCCATCAGCTGAGGAAAAGACAACTGGAGAAATTGGCCAGTCCTGCAAAATTTCTGCATTTAAAAAGAAAGGAATATGGAAGAAGGGGAAAATATGACTTGGCATAGAAGAATAAGTAGAAGTTAAGAAACAGAGCTGCTCCAAAGGATATAGTCAAAGATTGCCTTGTCTGTAAAATTTGGGCTCAAAGACTTTCTTTGCCAAATTAGAAGGGTTCTTGCAATGAACTTACTTTCTGAAACATTGGGGCAGAAGTGTTTTGCACAGGGTAAATATTTTTACAGCAGATTCTGACAAATAGAATTTTCGTGCTATTTTCTAAGCAGTCATGTGAATACTTGTTCTTTGGAGATCTAAGGCCAGGGGTTTTCCCTGAAGACCGGGAAAACAGAGTGGCCCTTTATGTAAGAACACGGGTTCATTCAGGAAGAAACTAAATATCACAGGGAAGGGTGTCAGCAAGCTGGCTGGTAGTCACAGCAAAACCAGTGAAAGTAGCACTGAAATATCTTTTATCTGCCTTCACAATTAATGTTCAGGGAGGTAGAGTTAAAAATAGTTAAAAATAGCTAAAAATAATTTGGTCATTGTCACTAAAATTCTCGATTCCTCTCAATATTTCCCTCTTCCAGAAGAGGTTTGTTCACGGTGACTGAATGTCCCATCAGGAAAGGCACTGTACAAGGTCAGGCCAATGCCCAGGATGAGCCCAGACTGAAACTTTCCCAGAGTATTTCCCACCTGCAGCTGGCCCTCCCCAGGGCACTCGGGGATGTGCCTTTCTGTGGTCACCTTTGATGGATTTGTTCCATGAACTCACTCAGGTCCTTCAACAGAGCATGTGAGGCTGTTTCACCCCAGCTGTGATATTTTAGCATATTTTAGTGCAGATAAGAGCCACGCTGGCTGTACCTCCACAGCACAGAAAGCAAAGCCTGACCGCAGTGTCCCTGGTTCCTTCACTCCTCCCTGACTGAGCCACACCTGTGCCAGAGGCTGATTGTGTCACATCCAGGCTGTACCAGAGCCTGTGCCCACATTCCTGATCTGCATCATTCTGAAAATGCAACGCCAGCCTTATTTTCTAACTCAGCATTGGAATTTTTCGTTGTGCTGCATATTGCTGTTTGCATTAAAGTCCAAACTCTGATTAATGACATAAGGATTGGAATTGCTAAAATTGAATCTGATGTTCATTGAAAGAGCTGGAGCACAATAAAATTGCTTAGCTTCGAGCTGCTACCAGTACACTGTGATTTAGGGCTAGGGAATAATCCTTTCCAGTCATTATTTACATTATTTGTTTACATAATTTTAATGGTAAATTTTGGACTGAAGTTACAGAGCAGATGTTCAGTGGAGCAACTGGTAAATATTAGAGAAGAAATTGTTTAACTCATTACTCCTCGTTCCCTCAAGTATGCTGGAGATCTAACAAGGTACTTTAGATGCACTTACCTCAGGTGAGGTACCTGCTGCACTGATGTCCCACTAGCTCACCTGAGATTCAGAGAAAACCTTTGAATTGGCTCCTGAAATCACCCCAATTCTGAAATATTCCCACACTATAAATTTCCCTGCTTGCATCCTACAGTCTGTCCTTTCGTCAGTCCATTCATCCCTCATTTTCCTTTTATTTTGCCAAGATACAGAAGGGTCCTTTTAATAGCATTTTAGGGTTTCCAAATCCCAGTTCGGAATTAAAACCCACAGTAGCATTCTGAAGGAATTTTATGGCTCCTGGTATATTACAATTAGTGATCAAACTGTGCTGGTGCACTGCACTGTCAGCCAGCTTTTATCTCCGGTAAACAGCTCAGTAATTAGGATTTCATGGATCACAATAAGTCCCAGGTTTTACTTACACATTTTGAGGCTGAGACTTTCTTCCTTGGGTTATAAATTTATGTGAAAGTCCAGCGTTACAGGTAGAAAACTGAAATAGAAAATGAAATTTCCTTAGAATGCAGAGTCAGGTGTCAATGCCTGACTCAGGTACAGGAGGTCCTGATTGCCCCCTTTGTGGTGATTCCAGAGGCTGCCTCGTGATCCATTTGTTCATTATAAACTGTTTTTAGAAGTTTTTGGAAGTTCAGACCAGAATTTTCTCTCTATGCACTCATATTTCAAAGCTGATCAAATATATACATAAAGCTTTTCTTCCATTATTCCATGGGCTGCATTTTATTCTAGAGATGGTGGGGTTTTTTTTATAGTTTTATTATGGAAAATAAAAATTTCTCTGTGTATTTTTTTCATATTAACATAATTACTGAAGCTCTTTAAACACCCCAGTATTAGAATTTCAAACTCTTTTGTCTTTTTGGAAATACCAAGGACACCAAGAAAACTTTGAATGTAACATTTTTCCTGAAATGGAACTATGCATTTTTCTAAAGCACAGCACACTATTAAATGAACTTGCAATATTTTTGGGGATATTATGACAAAGTGTGGACTACTCTAGATAAATTACTGACATACCAACAACTGAGACGCTGAAATTCAGATTGCTTTTGAATATACAACTATTTTTAACCCATAAAGGCAGGGATTATGAAGGACAAATAGCCTTGGTTGACACTGTATCATCGTAGCTTGCTCCTATCAGCTCTTCTAACAATTCATTGTTTTCCAGGTGACACCTCAGGCCACAATCACACCGATCACTCAGCTCGGCCAGCAAGGTTCATTTCTCACGTATGGATGAAAAAACAGGGATTAAATTATGAAACAGTGGTATCTAGGAAGTGTTTTACTGACATGAGAACCTGGTAAAAGAGAGCAGTTCCAAATCACAAAATAGATAATGGATGATCATTTGCTGTAAACAAATGGGAGTTTGCTGAGGCTTCAGGAGCACACTTCGAGAGAATCAGATCTTTGCAAGATTTCTAGGAAAATTAAATTACCTGAACACTTTTAGCTAGCCATGGATGTTGTTTAAAAGGTGAAAGATCAAGTGAATAATAATTAAGATTGTAGTATTATTATTGTTATTGTTTATTATTGTTTATTATTATTATTATTATTATTACTGCTATTACTATCTGTGTCAGCTCCTCGGGAGGGACAGGGATGAGTGATCAGGTGACACTGACATTTCCTTCCTCAGGAAAACTAACCTAATATTTAAGCCCGAATGTGGGTGACACTTCACAGGAGTTTCCCTCTGCTCCCAGGATTTCTGCCTGCTCCAAGCAAAACTCTGTCAGCCACATTTCACCTCTTTTGGCTCCTCTTAATGATTAAATAAGACTTCATTATAATGGCTAATCTTTAAATTAATTCAATTCAATACTTACCATTTTACTTAAATCAGAAAAAGGAGCAAAGGGGAAGAACATCAATATTTTAACAGGCATAGAGCACAGAAATTTCATAAATAAATGACCCATCGGTACAGAACAAATCCCTGCAGACCATATCCTGTTGTACAGCCTTACAATTTACATAATTGACTGAAAGAGCATTCCTAAAACAAAACAAGCTTGCTTAGAGGAGTTTAGAAGCAGAGACTGAATAATTTTTTTTAAAATTGACTAAAATATATTTAATTTAAAAATAAAATTTCTATTCAGTCAGGTTTCACAGACACATTGAATTGTAGTGTAAAGTTTGTACAAATCAATATAGTACAAGACGTGTTTCTTTTAACTATGAAGTATTTTAATGTTAGGCTCAGTGTGGGAGAAACTTTATATCAAATATGTGTTTAATTTTCTAAAGAACTTCTTTAAAGCTGAGAAAGTTGTCTCATCTAAAGCAAAAATATTTTGTCACTTGGAGATCTACTGATTCTTCTTAGGAAAATCTTTTTTTACGGGAAACCAGGTAGGCTACAATTTTCTTTTTAATTCGTCATAGCCGGTGGAGGTTCACTTCTTTTGTAGTTGTCAAGTGATTGAAAGAAACTCATTACTGTTTACCTCGATTCACAGGAGCCTTTACATGACAAAAAATGGAACACCTTTCAAAACAGAAACTTTGAAGCTTTCACTTGTGACAAAGGTATCAGTAGAAGTTCTGTAGGAAATTTGAATTTTTTGAAAAAATTAAGTTTGGGTTTTTTTGTTTGTTTCATTAGATACTCTCTGTATCAGGCTATAATTCTTTCTTTTTAATGTTTTATCCCCAGAAGAAGAGAATCAAACCAGTATCACCTGTGCAAAACAAGAAAATATACCATTCCCTATTCATCTGTGACAGAGTAGACCTGGGCAATTTTGGCAGTCTGCACCAGGGAACTTTAAAAGCCCTCAGCTCACCCCTGAGGGGGAACAGGGCTGTCTGATGGCTCGGGAGGAAAGATCTGAGCAGTTTCTTCCTGCGAAATCTGTTTGAAAAGCAAAGTGCATTGGAACCACAGTGAATTGTCCTGGACTTCCGAATCTGAGACTCTGCATTATCAAAGGCTTTTAGCTGCAGGGAACAATGCTTTGGAAATTTAGTGCAGCACTCCAAATGCTGACGAGATTAGTATAAACTCTCACTGCTCTGTAGCACTCTTCACCTCCCAGTAAGGACCTGTTAGAAAGGAGGAATCCTTGGTTTTCTTAGTTTATGTAAAGAGAGTTCAGTTCCTGTAGGAACAGCTTAAAAGTCTTAGGTTGGAAAAGACCTCCAAGAGTTTGATCTTGTATTGATTTGGAGTTTTGCACTGATCTCTGAGGGCTGCTGAGCTGAGCCAAGCCCACTTCGGGCTGTGCCCTGGTGTGTCCATCCCACCACTATCTGTGAGTCCGTGGTTTTTCTTCACCAGAAAATTCCTGAGAACAAGCCCCAGACTCCAGAGAGGGATGGCCCTTAGGGTGGGGAGGGGTGAGGAGGCCTTTTCTTATCTCTCTGTGTTCACTAAGTCTTTCCATCAATGTTATTGCCCCAGCAGAAGGCACAGTCCCTTTTTAGTACTGTGAGGTCACATGAAAAAGAGAAATCAGCTTCCCAGGTGCACGTTATTAGACACACAAAGCACTTGTTAACAGAAAATATGAGATGGCTCACATTTATCAAAATTATCCCTGACGTTTCCTTTTGCTCAGCTGAAAACAGTATCTTAAGCTCCCAGAGCAACATGTAACGTGTGAGGGGGAAAAAAAACCTAAACCACAACCACAGTTATTTTTTCATAAAAGACACCCAAAGGAACATGTGGTGAGCAAGTTGTGTTTGTGGGAAAGGCCAGAGCTGTCCAAAGAGCCATATTTTATATATGTTGACTACAATTAAGTGGATTTAAAATTTTTCTATCTGTATTTCTAACATACTGACAGCTCTCATACCTCTGAAAACATAAAAATCATAATCCTGACAGTCCTGAGGACTGATGTTCTATTATTGAAAGAATAGACATTGTGCCACAGGCAAGGGAAACACAAACATGGCCATTATTCTCCCATCTGTGGTTTGCTATGGCAAAAGGGGCTACTTTTAGGGATGAACAATCCAGCCCTGGTCAATTAGAGGTCCCTGCACCAAAACTGCAAATGGAAGTGTGCTTTAGCCACAGTTTCAGAGATTGTTTTGTCTGTTAATTACTTACTTGAAAACTCTGTCTGAAGGAGACTTTTTTCCTCCCTTGAGACTGCTATTGTGATGCTAATAAGTATCTGTATGCACTTTGTTTGTGTGTTAATTAAATGCTGTCACTACAAAATTTAGCTTGGATAGCTCATTCTCAAGATGATGTGTATCAATAAATAAAATATGGTACCTAAAACAAAAGCAGTTTTGCTTGCAGGGGAAGAGAGAAGACGAGCTTTAAAAAGAAGTCATTTAGTAATTGCATGATGTATTAAGGCTAATAAATCTGCTTAATTGTCACATTTGCCTTAAATTAATAATTTATACCAACATTTGGTGTGGGCAGATATGATGAATATTTTTATGTTGCGATAATCCTGGAAAGTGGCACTTTGAACGCTTTAAAAACCAATTAATTGCAAGGCCTGTCTGGTTTTACACATTTGTGGTAATAACTGAATAAACAAAGGTGAGAAAATTTCACAGAAACCAGTGGGCAGGACAGAGCTTGAACCCATTAAGCCCTCCCAGTAAATTCGTTGTGCTAATAAGATGAGTTAATAACGTGCCAGGCTGTGTCTGCTGCTGTGGCAGGTCATCGACACAAACTCTTCACCTGGAGAACTTTACCACCCGTGGGTTTGCTGCTTCCTGGCGCTCTGTGTGCTGGAGGAGAGAGGGAAGCTGCTCCATCTGACACCGGGGGATGCTTTGGGGCTGGCTGGATTCACTGCGCTCCCTCTGTGCCCTGTCACACCCGAACCTCTCTGCAGCCTCTTCCCACCTCGTGCTCTCACCACGAACACACTGCAGGGACTCGCCTTTTTTTGTATGCTTACATCTCATTTAACATAAAGTAAGTGCAGTGCTTCAAAAATAGGAATTTGTTTATCACAGGTTTACTGGGAAACCTGTTTTGAGTGATTTGTAGGTTCCTGTCTCCCTTGGTGCTGGCCTAGGAAGCTCGTGGCTCCTCTGCTAATGGCCTGACTCTTCTCCTGCTGTTCCCATCCTCCTCCACCTCACTTTACATCTTAATGGTGTACATCTGTTACTGGACAGATTGCACAAGATGAACATAAGGCACTCTTTTCCAGGGTCAGCTAAATTGCCAAGCTAGGTCCACTTAGGCTATTGAAATGTATGTTCAAAATTCCAGAAATTCTACTAATGACAGATATCTCTGTCATATTATGCTGCATAATAATTATACTTATCCAGGCCTGTGTGAGGTCAGAATAAAAACATTGTTTTGGTGTCAGCTATATATTGGTGTGAGTAAGGAATAAGTGTAATAATGTGGGGTTTCTTGACATTTCAAAAATGGAGATTTTTAAATTTTCATGTTCAAACTTACTTTGCTTTAGAATAACACGTGTGAAGTTTGGGGAGTTTGGAATCAGTAGTTTTGGAGTATACATGTCTTGAAGTGTTATTTTCAAGCGCTCTGGCCATGTTTAAGGATGCAACAGATGTTAACAATCAGGAATAGATAAAATGAAACTGGGGTACCTCTTGGCCCACTGTTCTTTGTGTACATGTGTTTCCTAAGACTTTTATTTTTTTTTTAGCTGTGGGATTAGTACAGAGTAACAAGGCACTGATTTGTCTTGGTTCTGCACTACGGAGTCGGACAAGGAACTGTCGCAACACATGGCTTTCAAATGAGTTGATTGTAGACATATTGTCTGTCAGTCAAAACTACAATATTGTAATTAGAGCAGGCCCTGTCTCTCCATACGTGCTTCAGATGGCAATGAAATAATCTCAGGAGCGAGCTATGGGGATGCTACAGTGTGGATCAAAGCTTAAATCCCGCTCTACTGTAAATTTTAACTAAGTCACAGTTGGAATTACTGAAAAAATCCTATTTTATCCTGTCATTCTTATAGTCTTTATATTTTTGAAAGCTAAAGTATCACAGGTATAATATCTCTCAGTAACAATATATCAACTTAATGTGTTGGAAGACCCTGAGAAGCTCAAGAAAGTAAAGTTCTCTCTATTTGTCCTGATTCCTGTGACTGACTCAGTTGGTCACTCTACTTGAGATGGGGTTTAGCGCTGGTGCTGCTGAAGAGTTGATTTTCATACTACAGTTTATATACTAGATGTCCATAGGATAAAGCTTACACAGATCTATCCCAAACGTGGAGGGGAGGAATGTTCAGAATTGTTGATGGAGTACAATAAATAAGCAAGAAAAAGGCATTGTTTGGATACCCCAGAAAAGAAGCAAACTTTGGGGAAGAGAGGAAATTCTGCTGTCATGAAATGAAGCTCCCTGCTTGCAGACATTGCCTGTTTTATTCACTGATATGTCCCAAACAGCAGATTTACTTCCAGATTCTGCCTGACTCTGGGTCCTGTGCAAGGGAGATGGAAGCAAGATGCATAATTTAAATAAGGTCATCTTACTTAAATAATTGGTAATAAATAGGAATAACAGAAAGTAGGATCAAAACAGCAGCGTGGCACTGGTACAGCTGATGCTGGTGATGGCCTTGTTGGTTTGTATAAAACTTACAGAAAAATGCTTAGGCTGAATGTTTACTGGATATTGTATTCACCTGGAGGGGAGCCAAGGAGCTCCAGAAAAGACACACAAGATAAAAGCAAACCCTTGAGAAGGTAAAAAATAATAAAAAAAAAAAAAAGAGGGGGGGACACAGAAGAAGGAGAATTGAGTTACTCCCAGTTTACCCTGGGCACTAACTGGGATATTGTAATTCTTTGGTTCTGTGAGAAGCCCAAATTCAGACACAGTCAGTGACAGTGCTGATGAGTCAGACTTTTGATTCTGTGATTTACAGGGAAGTCATTTGAAAAGTAGTGCCATATGGGATGATGCTTGATTTGTAATTCTAGAAGTTAACAATTCGGTCTCCTGCAAATCCTGAGTCTGTCAGGGATTTCTCAAGTGATGTGCAGCATAGAATATGTCCAATTTTATTTTTCTATTCTGAGTTATTTTATACAAACCAGCCCTGGATTTACTGGCAGAGGACAGAACAGAGCAGGGAGGTACAAAGGAAGGAAAAGTTGCTTCATTCTCTGCCAGCACAGCCATTCCCAGAGTTTTTCCCCAACACGACTCCATCCACTCCTGAAAGCCAAAGCACTATTAATATATTTTTTCTAACTTCTTGTGTAAAGTTTGCATATATGCTTCAATAGTACCATATTCTGCATATATACTTGCATTATTAAGGAGTTAAACCCTAATTTAATGCCTGTGGAATAAAATCCCTTTTTTCTCTGTGTCTCCTATGGTAGGGCATGGCAAAGGCAAGGTGTCTATCAACCATTGCAAGGGAAAGGAAATTCTGCTTTCTCCATAAACAAATGCGTTCGTTTCAAAAGGGGCTTGAGGCAGTCAAAACTATACTTTTTCTGACATTTGTAAAAACAGAAAGCACTTGAAAATTTCTTGTTTTATTTTAATACACTGATTAGAGTTAAGATTTTAAGTTTCTCCTGGCCTGATATTTCACTTGGAAATCCAGCTTCTCACAAATGTCTTTTTCTTGGTGAGAAAAAATCCTCAGCCATTTTTAGTCATTAATATGGCATGAATAGGGGTTCTTTAGCCCAGCACTTATAAAATAGATGTCATCTCTGGTACTCTAAAAGTATATTTGATATCAGAAAAAAAACCTGTGACTGTGCCAGTGCATGGTGGTGGTGAAGCAGGTGGTGGATGGAGATGAGGAAATCTGCATCCCAGCAAAGCCTAAGCTTCCCTGTTTGTTCTGCACAGATATCTGTCTGCATGCTTGAGTGTATTTAGCTATCTAAAAATGTGATTTTGCGCTAAAAATGAAACCCTGTCTCCCCAGCCTGGCTCAGTGTGTCCACATCCACAGCAAAAAGCAGCGGCTGCGAATTTCCCATTAACTTCCCACCCCTGTGGTAATTGACTCTTGAGGTGATAAGGAAGGGGCTTGGCTGTTATCGCTTGCCCTAATTGGTCCAGCCTCGTGCAGGACCAAGTTTCAGAGATGTTCAAGCTGCCCCTTTTGCTGCTTTGCCGGGATTATCCCCTGGAAATTCCCTACAAGCACAGTGAGAGGAGGTCAGGAATGGGGCAAACGCTGCCCCTGACACCACAAGAGCCACAGCTCTTGCAAGGGCTTTTCCCGACCCTTTTTGGTGCTGCCAAATTAGAGTTTGTAATTCTCTCTCTCTCTGACACATTTTAGAAGGACATCCAATGACTCTGCTTGCTTTTTTTTTCTTCCATATTTTTTTTTCCATTTGATCAGCATTGATTTGTTGTCTTGTTTCTCATGGAGCTTGAAATTACCACTGGCAATGCCAATGCAGTGCAGGAAACGCTCTCATACACACCTTGGTGGTACAACTCCATTGCCACCTTGGGACAGCATTGGTTAGCTGATTAATAATGCTGAGGGTAGAAATTATGGAGGGAAATCCTTGCCAATGTTTTAGAAGAAGTCAGATTTCCATCATCAATTATGTCATTAAAATATTTGTTCTTTTCTCTCCTAAATTCACAGTTGGCTTAAGATCTTCTGGCTTACCTGACATCACTTCTTTCATTGTATCTTATCCATTAATACTTGTTCTTGCCGGAAATGCAGGGGTTCTTCTCAATCTCAGCGCAGAAATCTTGCTTCAATTTCAAGGTGGATGAGAATTAAGCTATTTTTTTAAGTGTCTTTTTTCTTGCACAACTGTATTATTCCAGCTCTCTCCAATTGGGTTCCATGTGATGGTTTTAGACATAACAGCTTAAGTTCGAGTTGCCTCTCTTCAAAGATTTGAAAATGTGCACAGATCCTGATCAACATAAATTAGCATGGCTATGCCTTCTGTTATCAGTTATTTCAACTATACGAAACAATCTGTTTCTGTTTCGATATAAAATAAGATGGTGTGCACGTTTACAATACATATCACTTGCAGACATAAGTGGGAATACCTGTTGAAGGGCCCTGTGAGTAAAGACAGCCTGTTAAGGATCTTTTTCATGCATGAGAGGAACATCCATAAAGTCACTGCGTTTGTGGGAGCATGTGGGACTGGTTTGGAATACAAAGCAACATTTCTGCACTGTGACATAGCCTTTTCCTTATTTATTTATTTTTACTGAGGGGGAAAAGGTTGGAGTGGTGATAGCACATCATTATAATCCATGGGAATTCTGACAATAATTCAAGGGATTCAGGATGAAGCTTACACTGGAAAAAACATAAGAGGAAAGGTAGGAGCCAAGAAGCGTGTATGTGGCTCTGCTGGTACTGTCTGTCCCTTTTCCTTACAGAAGTCTTGGGAAAGGAGGTTGCTGCCAATATTATTAATCTTTATCTTGTGCTGGCACTTAGCTATCAGGATGCCTCTGACATTTGATGGGGTCTGGAACAAACTCTTTTTTTTGTAATAGAATTTTTATGTCTCTGACTAGTCAAGGAAAGAAAGAATGAATTTTGTGAGCTCGGAGTAAATATAAACCAGAACTTTTATTCTTCTCCGAATGTTACTTTGCCTTTATTTTTGCTTTATAGCTAAAGGATGTCAGCAGCTCAGAGCACGCTTTTCCATCAACGTTCTTCACTCCTTGACTGAAGTCTCTGGCTCTGCCCGTGGCACACATTTGTTACTCCTTGAGGTGAAGTGTCACTGCCCACCAACTGAACACGTGAGGTAAAAGTGAGGCTGTGCTTTCTTGAGATATCCCAGGATGAAAAAGGGACACTGCCACCACAGGTGAGAAACCAGGATGTGGGAGCAGAGGCAATACTTTCATTTACTCCTCCTTTTTCACCCCCACATGGAGTTCAGCACCAGGGAAGCACCCAGAGGGCTTCACAGTAACTGCACATCTGGGAGAGGGATGGACAATTGCATCCAGAGGAGGTGAAAACACAGGTCCTGTCTTTTGCTGGAGTACTTAAACCTTGGGTGAGAAAAGAGGTATGAGTATGTTGGGCACAAGATTCTGGAAATCAGACCAGGTGAGTGTGAGGAAAACACACAGGTTCTCTCTCCTGCATCACCTGCTTTGTCCTTATCAGAAACAGCACATCTCCCTCCACTAACAGGTTGTTTTCAAACAAAAGATTAACTATTAATAGAGAATAATACTATTATAGAGCATATATCTATTAATAAACTCAACAGTCTATGTTACAAGGTTTTCTACCTGAGCAGAAATGAGGGCACAGAAGGATCTTGGAGTTTATTTTTTTTCCTACTCCATTTGTTTTTATGCCAGGCCCCAGTGGAGGCACCTGGAATATTACAGTTAAAGGCAGCCACAAAAATTTGATTATGTTTAACAAATCATTGCTATGCACTAACAAGGTAAATTGGGTCCATAGAAATAATTTTCCTAGCATTTAGGAAATCTGTTGACAGAGCAAAACACAAAAGAATAACCTGCAAGGTCTGTAATTTTGATGTTTTATAGTAGCTGAGGTATGTGAATAGATAAATTATCTACTGAGACATCAAAGAGATGTATTTGTGAGTGGGTAGTGGCTTGGGAAAGAGGAAAGTGATTAGTGGAGTGCCAAAGGAGATCAGTATTAGGACCAATTTTGTTCATTTTATAAGCCAATGATCTGGAAAAAAGAGAAGACCATGCAGCCAAGGGACAGCACACACTTTGGTTCCTGTGTTGCAGGGGAGTGGCAGGCCATGAAAAACAAGAGGTCATGCAGCCAAATTCAGAAAGATTTTTCCAAGATTCAGGCAGATAAGCAGCTATCATTTTAGCTGAGTGAATGTAAATTGTGTGGAAAGATTAAGGATAAGCAAGGAAATAAGAATGCATGAAAAGGCTGCAGGAGGATGTTGCTTCACTGGGCAGTGCGGGTTAAGGGAAATATTTTAAATTATTTTAGTGATTGTCAATGTGTACTATTTGGTTTATTTCACTTTTTCAGTGAGGAGGTCGGTTTAAATTCCATATGTTTAAAATCTTATGTAAAAACTAGATGGAAATATTTTCCTAGAATCCAGTATCTTCAACTTTCAAACTGATTTCCATAGATCCTGGGGGAAAAGGGTAAGGAACACATGAACAGATTCAGGCCCTGGCTCATGGCACTGGAATAGTGCAGAACTAAGCCACTTGCTGAACCAACCTTCCAGCAACTGCATAGTCTGGATTCCTGGAGTCATTGGGAAGTGAGTATTTCCTTGGTTTTGCCCAAACAATGGCAAAATTGTTCCCCTGCCCAAGACTGTGGCAAGTTCTTGGGTGCAGAAATTCTTTTCCTTGCCACACAATAAAGGTAAACTCCACCAGTGTGTTATTTTGGGAGGCTTTGCACAGGCAGGGGGAAGTCAAGGATCCTTTAATGCTTGTAGGAAAAAAGCCAATCAGCCTGGTTTGTTCGCTCCAGAAACGTGAGGACACTTCAACTGGATCTTGTAATGTTGCTCCCAAGAACTGTCTCCAGAATGAAAATTGGTTTACAGGTCACTTTCATGATGAATATTGCATTTTGGGACTAATAACAGTATTATACTGTTGAACAATTTATAGCAAACACCAAATATAAATCCCATCGAGTTACACGTAACAGACTAGTATTCTTACAGGTGTATATGGGATTTTGTAAATTACTACTGCTGAGTAGCTGTCTAAGGAAACATTGTGGAATTGTAGTTGCCATATTCAAAGGCAATATACCCAACCTGGTCTCTGTGTCTTCACTAAGCAGCTTATTTTGATGTTCTGGACCTAACCTAAGACTCTATTTTTTAAATTACATATGTTATAGGTGTAATATATATCATATACTATAAGTATAATAAATATAACATGTTATAAATATTATAAATGTAATATATTATTAATATAATATAACATAATATAACATAACATAATATAACATAATATAATATAATATTATTTATTATTATTTATTATTATTATTTATTATTATTTATAATAATATAATATTATATTATGTTATATTATATTATATTATATTATGTTCTGTTCTGTTATGTTATATTATGTTATATTATGTTATATTATGTTATGTTATGTTGCGTTATATTACGTTATATTACATTACATTATATTACATTATATTACATTATATTATATTATATTATATTATATATATTTCTATATACTTTATTTAAAAGATTAAACAAGGCACATGTAACATCTAAGAAATAACTAGAGGGAAGATCCTGGGTGGTTCTGCCACCTGTTGTCTCACACAAACCCCTGGGACCATGGAAATAAGGTCATGTTACAGAAGAGGTCAGAAGGCTCTGAAGGAGGAATGGCTCTAAAGGGTACGTGCGATGGAAAATGCTGGAATATGGATAATTTTAGTGGAGATTTCAGGTCATTGACTAAAAACTGAAAATTAATCCAATTTGTCTCTCGTTTCGAAATTCCCCTGTTCCGTTTGCCGAAGGGATTAAGGAGGTTCCAGAACCCGAAGCGTGTTTACTTTTACTTGAACGTTAGCACAAGTGGTGATTGCCAAAGAGCACAAATGTCTCTGCAGCAATTGTTTCAATTAAATAACAGAGCAGTCATTAGAGAATCATTAAACTTTGAGCTTACGACATTTCTTCACTGAAATAACATCATCTACAAGCTACTGCTGGAATATTTTGGTTTAATCTATTCTAGAGTTTATTATAACTGAAATTTAATTTAAAAAATAAGCTCTAAGCCAAGTACCCCAATAAGAAACTCTCATACTACTTGACGAGATAAAATAAAACTAACACTGACTGAAATAAGGACAATTTCTACTGAAATCTCTTCCTGAAAATTGAGTAATCTCAGCAGTTATTACATGGTTTTCCATTTTTTAAAGTTTTTCCCTGAAAGCTTCACTTCTAGTTTAGAAAGAGGTATTTATCTTGGGTAGCTCATGGGCAGTGGATGATCTGCTCTTATTAAGCTTTTACCACCACAGGGTCACTTTCTCTCACTCACTCTGCCCTTAATTTTTTTTCTAATATATGTAACATTTGCACAATTTGTTCAAAATACTTGATTTAGCACAGGTATTTTTTTTATTCACAAGCCTGAGGTGAATAAAAAATATTGATGCCTGGGAAGATTGCAGCCTGATCCTCGTTGTAAGGAAATTCAGACACAAAAATTAATCTCATGCTTTGGAGACTACTGGAAATTTGATCACGAGAATTACTGCTTATTCAGTTGTGCTAATTCCTTTTTAAATCAGTATGAAAAAGAAATGTTTTAATTATTAGCATAATTAATGTTTTAGGAAATGAGAAAATGATTAGCTCAGAGTTGTTTTATGTTGCATGTCTCTCGTAGTGAATAAACAAGAATCCACAGAACTGAATGTGAGCAAATGCGGTTGCCATGAGCTGTGAGATCCAGAGCCAACGTTCAAAGCTCCACAATTTACCTACGAGCGTTACCGAATATTGGCTGGTGATGAAGTGTCTCTCCCTGCAACTTCCAATGTCATGAGGAGTCATTTCATCTTTGTCCAAATAATGGTGTGTTTTCTTTTAGGTCATATCTGGCTTCTGAGGCCAATAAATGCCTTTCCTGGTGGGTGGATGTTTTATGTGAGGCTGTGTATTCCCTTTGAGTTATGTGGTATTATCAAAGAAAACCAGAAAAGTGTATATTTTCCAAAGAGCCGTGTAAAGGTTTGTAATTGTTTTCATCTTTTTTTATATTTCTGCTTCACCTTTTGAGCACTATAAACTGTGATGGTCTTCTTTCAGCAAAGGCTGAAGGGATCTGTTTCATTTTTAAAGTGTTTTATTTCTTATTTCCTATCGGAGCAGGGAATCAAATGGGGCTGTTATGGAATGTTTTTCCTAGTGGCATTCATTGCCTTTGAGCTCCCCATGAGATGAGTGGGCTTGAGGAGTGAAGAATCCTAAAATACAGGTGCTAGTCCTGTATGAGTGAAGGCAGAGAATCCTGATTACCCTGAATACATGTGGATTTTTCAGGGATCTCCAGAGGAGGAGCATTAGGCCACGGATTGTCCTGGTTGAAACTCTTCGTGTCTTAAAAACCCAATTTTGTACAAGTCTTTCTTGACTTGACCAACATCCAGCATCTTTAATACCTGCTTTTTAAAAGACATTCACTCCAAACTCACTCTTGTGCCTCTGGGAGTAGGAAACAACCTTCTGCACGTTTCTGGCCATTTTAGGTCCTCACTGAAATTCCAAGCACTTGTGCCAGCTTGGAGAGCAAGGAATCCACGGCCAGATCGAGAAAGTGACCTTGGTTTTCTTTTTGACATGTTCCTCTTATTTTTTTGTCATTTATTTCCTGTTTAAGATGGGGAATAAAAAAGCTGTCTACCTGGAGGTTCAAATTCTCTTCAGAGTGTGACAGTGTAGGACAGGCACTAAAATACAGAAGTTCCTTGTGAGAGAAATGTTCTGGGCTTTAAAAAACCTGAATACATTTCTTTAAAATGGACTATGCAAGAAAGTATATGAAAGTGGCAGGATTTCGCTGCAACTTCTTTATGTTTTCTGCATTCACGTTTCTTATTTGAGTAATTTGAGGCATTACCTTTGTGAGTAACACCACCAATATAATCTGACCCACTTGTTCCAATCATTATTGTGTTTGCCAATTTTCCGAGGTCAGATTTGGCTCAGTTTTAATGTGTACAATGTGGTTTGCTTTAATTTGCCATAATCTGTAACTTGCAGGCGAATATTTTAATTTGTCCTTGGGAAATGAAGCAGGAGAGTGGATGTGGACAAATAAAACCTGTGGGCTAAAGCCATGCAGTACCAGGGTGCTCATGCTATGTGGCAAGGGACTTGTGCTGTCTTTCAATGGCAGCTTAGGAGATATTGGGCAAAACACTGGAGTCAGTGATGTAAAGGAAAATCCCAACAATCTGCATGCCCTGCTTTCATACCCAGTGGGAGATATCTGGAACTTCGGCTTTTCACTGTTCCCAGCACCCAGATAAAAATTAAAATAAGATTTCAAGGTGTGGAAACTGAGTTTGGTTTAAGATCAATTAGCAGCTGTTTTCTCTGTTGGTTTTACTGCTTCCTTTTTCCCTGTTCTAAATCACAATTTGTGTACTCTGAGGCCAGCACTGCTCAGAGCACTCTTTTAGACATCTTTATTAGATGGGAAATCCTATCAATTGTGTTTTCCTCTAAAACCTCCAGCACTCTGAACTCAGGTTTCTCACTGGCAGAGATCAACATGCTCTGCAGTGTTACAGCACCAGAGCTTGGTCAAACAGCTGTTTTGCAACGTCTCAAGAACAGTGGAAAATTAAATGTTTATTACAGAGTGAGGCAATACTATTATTCATATTGTAGTAGGATGAGGCAATGCAATCTTCTGATTCTGATGAAGACTTATGGAGTCTAAAAATAACTCATCCCCAGTGCAGAAAAACATGTGAAAATATACAGTCTATCCCTTAAATCCACAGCATTAAGTTAAATTAAGAGAAGAACTTGTAGACTACGTGATTGAATCCATGAGGGATATAGTGTGATAGTGTATATTTGCCTAAAAGCTCGCTCTGACAGCAAAAACAATGTACCACAGTGTGTTTCTTTCTTATCTAATGGAAAGAATAACACACAGAGGCTCAGTTCTTGTAATGAAAACCCCCACATTAATTTTATTTTTTGATGTGTCATTGTAATTCAAGAGATGTTTTTAATCTCAGGATTGCTAGGGCACAATAAACCATTTAAAAAGTATTTGGCAAAGATCCCTGTGCTTAGCAACAGCTCCTTTCATTTAAAACTGTTTTTTGAACCAAGCTATTCAAAGCTTTGTTCCACTTATTAAAATAAAGTATCTTACTTCAAACAAGTATTTCAGAGAACATAATCAAGAGGACAGCATTCAAATACAATGCACAGAAAACATAAAAGGCAGCAGCATGAAAAACTCAAATACTTTGTATATGTTTCCTTGTTTTTCATTAAGAAAAAACATATAAAAATATACTCACAATCTTATTTCTCTTTATGCCATTATGGGATATTTCTCACCACGTTCTGAAATTCATTGCTAGATTTAGAGTAAAATGAGCTGTGCAGTATTTTAGTGAATGAAATATTGCATTGGTGGTGTATTTTTTAGTCATCTGGGTGACATAAGACAGCAAGGGAGGAGCTAAATATAGAATAATATCTATTTTTTAGCTGTTGGCTTTGTGCTCTTCTGTGAACTGCAGTGTCAATCCATGGCATAGTGTCACCATGGAAGCTCTGCTTTCCAGTAAGATGAAGACTTGCTCAGCTTCATTACGTAACTTCACATGGACAATTTATTTCAGATTTTCATGGATATCATTTGCACTTTAGTTTAGTTCTGCCTTAATTTTGTTTAGTTTTGATAGCAGAGGCATTGCCAAGACAAAAACGGCTCCAGGAGCAATGCAAATGCAATTTCCCTCCACCAGTGAAGGGATGTTGTTCCTTCTTCAGTGTTTCCTCTTTCACCTGCACACTTTAGAAAATAAGGATGGATGCATCATGCCAGGATCCTCTTCTGTGAAGAGATCCCAAAGTACAGTTTTGTGGGATGTCAGATCCTTTTTTTAGTCCTGCATCCTCAGTTCTCTCTGAACTCAAGAGAGGTTGCGGTGAGGACTGAAGAGGACTGAGTGTAAAGAATTTTTTCTTGCAGATTTCGTTATTTTAAAATTTTGTTTTGTTTAGAACTGAGAACCCCAGACTTGAAAATTCCCCATCAACAGAAGGCCCTGGATCTGTACTCTGGCTCAAACTCTGACCTCATTCCTCAGGTTATAGTTGTGGGGTTACCGCCACAGCCAACAAAGCTTCTACCCCACCAAGGGTTCATAGGAAGCCGTCTTGGCCATTGTAGATGTAACTGATAAAATTGTCATAATCCACCAAAATTTTGGGGGTAAAAACCTGAAAAGGAGCTTTGAATAATGGTAACTCTGAATAGATCATTCTGTATAACTTTTTCAAGATGGCAGTGACTGTAAAATTTTTGATCTCATGTTGTGTGGGCAGGAAAATGGTTATTTCCAAGATGTTAAAAAGCTAATCTATTCTGTTAAGTTTTTGTATCTTGCATAGATATAGCTTAATTCTTTTTTTTTCCTTTTAATTTTACAAACCAAGTTGGGAGCCTTGACATTTATTGGGCCCCCATATTTTTCATTTATATTCTCTCTAGTCTTCACCATCTGTTATGACAGTAAATAAGTTTCAAATAAGCCATATCTTCCTCAGCATGAGTTGCTTTTTCTGCAAAAAAAAAAAATTAAAGTTGCAGTTGGATGTGATATTTGAAGTCACAGCTTGTCTTCAAATATTTAGTAGCGTATTCCTGTGCCAAGGGATATCAATCTGCCATTTGCCTTGCTTACAGTATAATAAAGATTATCCAGGCCCTTCTTTCATAGATATGTCAAGGCTTTTAATTACTATAGCTCAGGAAGTAGCTTTTTCCAATGGCTTTTTCCATTTTGCTTTGGATTATATGGTTCCCTCTTATCTTTTTGCACATTAAATTCCAAAAAGAGGATGCAGTGTCTGATTCTGGTGGATGATATGTGATCCTCCCTTACAAATAAATTCTTTGGTTATACCAACAGCATTTTTTTTTGCTGCCAAAGTCAGTGGTTGATGGATATCTCAGATGTTGGTACCCAAACTCAGGAAATTCTGCGAAGAAATTGTTGGGTTTCTTAGTTCTGATATGAGCTGAGATAAATGCATTTCGTATCTTTCCTTTATGCCACACAAGAACACTCCAGTGAGATGGGACGTGACCTGGAAGTCACCTTTGTACCAACATGCCACTTTGCTTTCCGAATTCATCTGTTCTCTTGATTACGAGTTTTGTGTCACGTGGAGGCATTTCCTCATCCTTTGAGGACAGTAGTGCAAAATCATTGGTTGTTTTCACTGGTTGTCTACGAAACTGCAACGAATTCGCCTTGAAACTCTCTCAGAGTAGCTCCTCTGACAAGGAGGAAATTTCAACCCATTCAGCTCAAAACTGAAAATTTTGCTAGAACACCAAACATTAATGTTTCTTGTGGACTGTATTTTTTACAGATTTCTAAACTGTTTTCCCAGGTAATCTCTACCCCAGGAACTTCCCAGATGTGTTAGAGGTTTTCCAGGATAAACCAGGAATAATCAGACATAAATTCTGCTTGTCCCTTCCACCCCTCACACGTAATTCTGTGGCTCCAACTGGCCCCATCCCAAAGCATCTTTTTGCCTCATCCTTTGATATTTCTGAAGGCTGTACATGTATTTAGTGGGTGGATTTTAAAATCTGCATCTTTCATCAGTACGAATTGGTACTTCCAGAACGGCATCAAAGAGAATATTGTGACTGAACATCAGCTCTGCAAAACAAAAGGAAGTTGACTGCAGAGTGATTTATGTGGAAGGACTCAGGCAACTTCTGCAACAGCCACAACATTCATTGTGCAAAGGCACTGTTGAGTAAAGAAACAGGTTTTATAGCATTAAAATAGTGCTCAAAACTGATGCACAAGTATGATTAACCCTTTTGTTTGTAGGAGGACTTCGCTTTCATTCCGATGTTCATAATCTTCTTACTATAACAATAAAGCTTTTTTTTTTATGTGTGCAATTGTTTTTCCTTTTCACCTGTAAATAGAGTAATTGCACCTTTTTATGATTTTCCAGTATTAGATTAGTTTTATAGCACGTTCTGAAATTTCATTCTCTTTCAGCATCAATCTTTGTTTTGTTTTTATTACAGAATTATACTTACAAATAACATCATTTCATAACAATAAATGTAAAAATATAATGCAATATAGCAGTTACAGCTTTATAGAGTAAACATTTCATTTGGAAGAAAATTCTGCTCTCACACTATTATTTCACAAAAGCAGCAAGGTCAGAAACTCGGAGGGTTGATAACAAAGCTGTTTATATCCTAAAACGGGGGGACAGATATTCAGGGGTCAATGACTACACCTGTGAAATAACACAGAGAGAGGATTTCTTGTCTACAGCTTAATTTTTTTGAAGAAGGCGTCTTGGACAAAAAACTGATTTTCAATTTGGAGTTAGTGTACAATGTAGGGTAAATTGTATCAAAGCCAAATGATATTCCGCAAAATTAAATTTCTTTCACCTTACGTTGCTCAGTGCCAGGTATTTCAAGAGAATTAAAAATTTTCCGTGCTACTTTTGCAGACTAAGCACACTCTGGATAGTGTAGAAAGATGGCAAATATGAAGTCAGAAGATTAGTGCAAGGCAGGAGTTGCTTAAGCACAATATATTTTTCTTAGACTTATAAGAATTTTCCAAGGTGCTGAATGGAAATTGTGATCAAGGAGTGAAAAGAAGAAATACGAGTCAGGAGATTCATAGGAAGTTTGGAGTAGGGAAGGGTTTTGCCTTAGATGAGGATATCTCTTGATCTCATCACTTACCAAATTCTCTGCTCACTAAATACAGATTTGCTTACCATAAAACACTGTGCTGGACCAACATCTTTCCCTAGCTTTCTTTTACAGCAGCTGTAATATTAACTTAGAAATATTTTGGAATTATATCCATGTCAAAAGGAAACTTTACAATTAGAAAGATGTTCTGGGATAAGAGTCTAATTTTCTGATAGTTATATGTCATTTTGATTTTGTCACTTTGCAATGTAAAAATGTGCTTAAATTTATGGTAAAGAACTTTTAGAATTACGTGAATCTTAAATGAGGATTTTTGTCTCATGGTACAGTGCAAGTTTTTCCCACATGGAATGGCCCCCTCTGAGGTCCCTGGCACATCCTGTAAATGTTTGTCTCTAGTGCTCAGCGAAAGCTCTTCCATTTTCCTAAGGTAATGTTTCATTTTTCAAAAACTCCTCTTTAGAAACCCAAGAACTGTTTGCAAGTCTCTCAAGTCAGAGCCTTCCAAGACTTATTTTATTTCTTCATTTTTAAGTCATATTTAAGAAAGAAAGAAATGCTATGCAAAATGAAGTAAGGTGGATTTTCTTTGCACTGTTTTTAGCAAAGTAGTGTTTGTTGACTTCTGTTTCCTTATTACCAGGATTTGGAAATAATGCCTTTGATTACAGACCACAGACTCCAGTTCCCAGCTCCACGTCCCATTTCCTGTTCTGCTCTTTCCTGTTCATGATATTGTCAGAATTGTAGCATTTTGTCCTTTTTCCATCCTCTAAGACACCAACACGCCCTGAGATCCTGTGAGCAGTTAACCAGCTGGCAGATTATCAGCTCCTGCTAATTTGAAAGGGTCTGTTTTAGTCAGTGCTTTCTGACCTGTTATTTCTCTATTCTAGGCTGGGATTTTACCTCTTTCTTGTTTATATTTGTGACAGTCCCCTCCCTGCCTGGCCATGGAGTGAAGGTGGGTGCACATGGTTGAAGGTTTTAGCCCATAATTGCCATTTGTTGATGATGCCATTGAATGTGGAACTACTGAGCCACTGTTTTCCTACTGCTGACCTGCTCACAGCACAACTTCTTTTTGCTTTACTAACTTCAATGTTTCTTGCTACTTGCCACTGTGTCCTTCTGAGAGTAACCCCATGTTATTGGATGTATCCCCTTCTGACCTGTTTTCTGGGTGCTTCTCTCTGCGACATCAGCGAGTAATTCACATTTGGAGTGCTCACCATTTGATCTACCTGCTTATAATCAACAGATTTTACTTTGCTGGCTTCTTGTTTTTCTTTTTTTTAGATTCTGAACTTTCTCATCCCATTCCACTTGCCTTATACCCACCCATCCTCAGCAAGCCTCTCCCTACAAACATTAAGAACATTTCTTGTAGTACCTCCTTCAGTTGCAAAAGCTGTCATTGACACTTCCTAAGAATTTGCAGGCCAATTTTTGTTTTACTTCCTTTACAAATAATAAAATCTCCCTGTCTTGGCAAACTCTTTTTTAGTGATTCTACCAGTATTTCACAAAAAAACAAAGCAAGCCTCACCCGTCTAATTTTCTTGCTCTGGTATTCTGTAGTAGAGAGTTATCATGATAAATGCACGTGTTCTTTATCATTGTATGTAATCTTGCTCTTTGCATTGCTGATCTTGAGGTAAATATATAAAGTGTTGTCTTCTAACATAGACAAATGATGCGAGAGAAGAGGCAGAACTCTGGAGTGCCATCCTTCAAAGTCGATCTCTTGGAGGTCTAATTCAGCTGGAGGAGCAGAGAGGGCAACCTTATAATATTTGCCCTTTGAAATGCTATCTTTCAGAGGTGACCTTTAAGCTAACTTGGGAGTCTGACAACCTGGGGCCTCAGCACAAGATCCTTCTCTCTGTCAGCCCCTCACAGCTGATATCTCCTCTGCCTTTGTTCAAAATAGTACCTCCTTCTGGTTTTACCTGCCTGGCTTCATAACTTCTCCTAATTCAGGCTGTCATTCAAGTCAAATACAGTTAGCAGCCTGTTCCTTTTCTCTTCCAGGTATTTCTCTGAGTTTATAGTTCTGTTGTGCTCTTTGCAGACCTTATTCCTTCTAGGTTAAATTTCTTCTCTGCAGTAACAAAACCTTTCAAGAACACTCTGGGGAGATTCACAGTCCCACAGCACTGCACACTCATTTTGGAACATAAGCAAGTGTAAATTATGAAGTTAATCAGGAAAGAGCTCAAACACTCTCATGACCTAGCAGGAGTGAAATATCAATGTGGCAGCATACAAAATTAGGGAAAGCTGTATTAAATTCTGTGGATGCTTTCCAAGAACATAGGAGTCCCCACGATTACCAAGTCAGCCATTGCCATCTCCAGCCATGGCCATTGCCCAGGTGTGACAAATGCAAGTGTGTCTAACAGCAGCTTTTAAGAATTCGTGCATCCATTTCCATAGCTTTTGGAGAATTGAACCAAAGTTATCCCTTTTAATAAATGAGCTACAAATTTTAAAAGGCAGATTCTTACAAATGTAGTTGAAAATTCAGTAGAACCTTGATCTGTATTACACACTTCAGGAGTTATTTTTAGTTTCTTTAAAAGTGTTGAAAACCCTTTGGGTCCACACTTCTCCAAAGGGCTACTTCATTGAAAACTCCTCCTGCTGAGGAATGCTGCTGGAGCTCACACCTTCAGCCCTGGTGGTGCTTCTGTGGTGCCTCAGAAGCAGAGGCTGTGTGTGGGATGGAGTTGCCTGGGACACGATGCTTTTCCCTACAACTCTTGCAGCCAAGGCCCTCCTCCCACCCTGTTTCCCTTGGTTCATCTGCACTGTGCAAAAGCCATGACCGGAGATGCGTCCCTGGTTCATGGGACCTTGTACATCTTTATCAACAAGACAATCAGGGAAGGCAAGGCCTGGAATTTCAGCGTTTTTCCAGTGCATTACCAGGCCCATTCAGCACTTTGTCCCTGATCAGTCCAGCAGCTAATGGACCCCCACTGCTATCTCTGTACTTCTCCACACTTTCCTGTACTGTATCGTGTTCTTGCCTTATCAGTGCTTTGGGGTTTTTATCTGTACAATTGTTTCCTTGCTTGACTCCAATGTGTTTGTTTTTCTAAATGATAGCAAACCCCTATTTTGGTGTAGTTCCATATTACTTCATCAATCACTGGAAGGGGATGTTGACACAGTGCTAGTTTCTTTTGAGTAAAACAAGGCTGGTTTTATTATTTTGTTGTGTATTATTTTCCACTATTCCCATTAGACTGGGAAAATTGAGTTTTCATAGGCCTAATCTTCTCAGCTAATGTTATGAGCTAAAGCTAAGTAGCATTTGTTGGAAAACAAGAGGTTCATTTTGTGCTCAACTCATTCTTTTTTTTGGCAGAGATGTAACAGATACCGTGCAGGAATTCAAACTGGGGGTTTTTATTCACTGTATGGCTCAAGTTCTATTTAGATGGTTGCTATTTAACTGTATTTCAAATATCATGTTTATTTTTTTAAGGAGAAAATTTTTTACTTCGTATCTATAGTTGAAATAATGTCATGTGATGCAACGAACAAATTTGTAAGAGTTGTGCAACATGATCTGAAGGGAAGGGATAACAGGAAAGAGAAACAGAATTTACAGAAGATCAGAAAAGAAAAAAAACTCTGGTTTGGCCAGAAATAGGTCTGTGACCATCAGATATGAATTAATTTGTTAGGTGGATTAAAGGCCATGTGAAGGTTGAAAGGCAAATGGGTAAGATGAAGTCAAAGGACTGTTCTCTGCTGGAGAAGAGCAGCACGTTTGCAAACTAAAGTAGTGGTGGGGTTGTAATTAGTACTATGAGCAGTATTTCGAGAAAGGGACTAAAATGTAAGAGTGGTTTCTGTTCTGGGAAAGAAGGAAAGCTGCCAGAGGAGAGGGTTGCTGGGTGTGTGAGACCGTGGATGGAGGCTGGGGAAAAGTGACACATTCACAGTGACTGTAGATTCCCTGCAGGAAAGCAGAACACGTGAAGAATCGGGTGCTGTTCCCCAAAATTGCCTATTTTGCAGAGAATCTGAAGTGCTGAAGGGTTTGTGTAATATATTGCCATGTAGGAGAGAGATGGGACAGGATTTCTGTTCAGGAAATCCTGAACAAAGGAACAGGGAAGATCAACTCATTGGAGAGGAACCACCTCGTGTTTGGATATTCTCCAGATGAGCTCCTGAACACACAGGGAGGAATTCTGGATATTCTACACATGCCATTACTGAGTGTGAGTTTTTTATGGTGTATCCTTGTATTTGTGGCTGTCTGAATTAGACTTTCTAGTCTTTTCAAATTCTCATCAGGTAAGAATTTTTAAATGCTTCTAAAAATTTTTGCAACATCTTTCTCAGATCATTATTACAGATAAAAGCAGAAATTTTTTATGAAATAGCATACACTTGTCAGCAGTATAGTTTCCCCTTTCTCCCCCATCATTCAATAATAATGTTTATTTCTTGATTACACCTGTTCAGCTATGTTGGATCTACCTCCTGACAAGTTTAATACAGTTGATGCCATTGATTTAGAATTGTGTAAAGTCTATGAGTGGAATTTTCTTTTTCTTATGAAAACGTTAGAATAGCTAGAAAATGCAAGTTTTTTATACAAGTTTTATTACATTACAAATGCAATGTATTTCATATGCCTTGGGACTAAACCTTGCAATACTCTGTTCATCCTTTGCCGTGGTGAACATTGACCCCTTTCTTCTACCAAACATCTCCAGCTCCTTAGACAGCCTCAACATTTGTAAAGAAACTTCCCCTCTTATTAATTATTATTTTCTTTAACGAATGATGTTGAAATACTAACAAGTTTTTGAAAGCTCTGTAACTATCATAATCCATACAATTGTCATAACAACTGTAAGAAAAAAAATCAATACAATGGGTGGGGTTTAGTGCACTGTCCAGTGCAAGGCGTCTAAAAATCTGACTTTATTCTTATTCCGACAGATTTGGTAGTTACAGACCCCTGGTTATGGAAAGCTCAGATGCCTCTGCTCCTTCTCCAGGCCAGGGGCTGGGGTGGAAGCCACAAACTGCTGTGGAAACCCCCTGTGGCAGGAGTTGTGGGGAGATTTTGTCCCCTGGGATCTGTCTGGTGTTCCACGTGCAGCCAACTCACTCGGCCATTGCAGAGAACGTGGGGGGACTGCTCTTGCTGAACAAAGATTATTCTTCATGAGTAATTTTCTTGCCTGTCGTTTTTTGGATAAGAAGCAATTTTTAAAATGTGTTGTCAGAAATCCATCCCTTATGCAATAAAAAACTCAAAAGCTGTGCCTGATGACATACAAGATGTCCAGATCTGCATTGGCTCCTTCTCTGCAATCTGTTTACAAAAGCTAAAAAATGCAGCAGAATGAGTTGGTTTGTAAAGGTGCTTTTTTGAATGCTAAATCGTATCTGCAAAACTGAGACACTAAAATTTATCTTGTTTCACTACATGAGAGTCTTCTGAAACAAGTTTTAATTTAAATTGAAACATACGATAACACAAATAGAACAGAAGAATAGATTACACAGCGTCCATTTCTTTCTCTCAATGGGAAGAATTGTATGAATTGAATTTATTTGAGGTTTCTATGGTAATTCGTGTTATTTGCAAAAAAAAAAAATCTTAAGTATGTATGTGCAATTACTATCATCTTTTCCAGAAGTATTCGTCTTAAACCGTCATGTGGGATTTTTTATCTCATGAAAATCCTCATCAAAATACTTTTGAATTTACCCAAATATTAATTACTAATACATTTTGAATTTTAAAAATGCATATGCCAGATATTTCAGAGTTGTATTTGGATCCTGAATGAGTAATCTGCCTTTTAGAGATGTGATGTACCTCATTTGCCATTGATTCAATGTGAGCTAAAAGGCTTAGCATATCTAAAACTAATTCAATAATTTTATGCTTCTCTTGAGATTTCTTTAAGCCTGCAAGGAATTGGAAATTGCCAAATAGTGGTTAGGAAACACTGCAAAAGAAATAACTTCTTCTGCCTGAGGTTTTTTGGGGTTTTTTTGAGGAAATTCCAATTGTTGTATGGAGTCATATTTCTGCTCCCTCTAACCGCCAGAACTGTTTTAGCCATGCTAGCAAAGCCATGAATTTCTGGAATTATATGGCAGCTGAGCTCAGTGTGCTATTTTCAGCGGATTTTGGTAGCTGCCTTTGAAGGACAGTCCTTGTTTCCCTCCAGCATCCCTCACAGAGAACATCGAGGGACCAAAATCCGTGCAGCCACCAGGACACGTGTGCCATGGAACCTCTCAGGGTTAACTCCTCAGGGCTCCTCAAGGAAGCAGCTGCTGGTGCCCTGTTGATTAATGGTGCCTTGGTGTTTCCTTAAATGCCCCTGGCTGGCTGTGTTTCCATGTATTCCCAGCTGGAATCAGCCCTCACTCGCTGCTGGTTTCTGTTTGTCAGCACTGAGCCTCCCCTGCTCCAGTGCAGTGAAACACCAATAATTCAGGTTACCCGGCCAGCCCAAACAATTGTCACGGATTTCTAAAATACTTTAAGCATGGACTGAAACAATATTAAGAGTTCCTAAAACTTTCTGTTCCGTTTCCTGTCCGCAGTGAGTGTTTGCAGGCAGATTTCAGCAGCAGTGTGCTCCAGGCAGCCCTTCTGGGGGCAGGAGGGCTGTGCTCCTCCCCGTGCCTCCATCACTTGTCCCCAAGATCCTGCTAGTTTTCCTTGGCGTTTTCATCTCATTATTTGTCATGTTTGTGTCCACCCCTGAGCCATAAAGGAAAAATGCCTTTCTTTATTATCACAGTAACAATGGGATTACTGGTCTGTGAGGGGTTTTTTTGTTTGTTTGGGGTTTTTCTCGACGTTGCATGACATGGTGCTATTAGTGCTCTTACAGAGCAACAATGATGAAAGAGGAAACTGCATTCCAGTGGCAGGTCACCTGCAGGTGAAAAGAGGGAAAAAATAAGCATTCTCTGTCATAATTGCCTGCCACGGAAGGAATAGTGCCTGACCATTAATGTCAGGCGTTTTGTACTGAGTTGTCATCTGAAATATACCTGGTACGAGCCCAAAAGCACACAACAGGGTAAAATGCAGAATTATTTACACAAAGATAGAAGTACACGTGGAGGCAAAAAAGTTATAGGCTGTGGGCTGTAGACAAATTTAAATTCTGTGTCCTGCTTGAGCCTTAGAGTTTATATTATTCCATCTGCTAATACTCATAAGCAACTGTCCTGATTTCATGAGCTTTATGATGTCAAGACAATTTTCACAATCATTCATTATTTTTTTTTATTCTATAAGGATTTACCATATAGTTTCACCATGGTCTTCCATAAGCATATAAAAATGTGAACACAGGGGTTGACACAATGTTGACATACAGAGAAATAGGATTTGTTTTCTTTAAGATAGGTAACCTTTCTAATGTTTCAGAGGAGCTGCCTGAAGAATTCTATCAGCAGGAAATTATCATTTCTACATACCTGGCATTGTATAATTTAATATTGTCTTCTCTTGACTCACGTAAAGTACTGAGTAATGGCAAAGGTTACCTGTGTGATCCAATCTGTTGAAAAAAATAGTCTTTATTTGGCTCCTTTAGCCCAGGTTGCAATTGCTGGTTTTTGAATGCCCATGTCTTTCCTTGTCATTAATGAAAATAGTCAAAAAGCTGAAAAAAATTATATTAGTCTCTCTTATATTAATACCTTTCAAGCTCTAGCCATATGGACTGAATTAGGGAAGAGTATTTTTGTACTCCTGGACCACAAAGGAAATGAGTTGCACTTGACTGGGTACTAAAATGATCTTCAGAGAGCAGTATTAGGCTGAAATTATAAAGATCATGAAAAAAACTTATAAAACTTCAGAGGAAAAAAGAACCTCAGTCAGTTGGTTTAGGTTTGATTTGGTACCAGGAGAAACCCTCACTTGAAACATCGTGAAACACTTCGCTCTTTTCTGAGAGGCAAAAGCTTGAATTCTCACAGGTCTAGTTCAGATTCATCACAAGTTCTGCTGGTTGGCTGAATCCAATTCCTCCAGAAATGCAGGTGTGAACTCGAAAAAAAGAGGGTTTCTATGCAAAATGTGTGGTGTTTGGTGTTAGAAATGAGTTCAGGGAGCCAGTCTCTCAGCCTTCCATGATTTCCAGCTCCATCTGGGCCTGCAGGGGCAAAGCCATGGGTTTGATACAATTGTGCCTTTTTCAGAGGTTGGTTATTTATTTGTGGGGCATTGGAATATTCTGACTGAACACACGAGCATCAGCTAATGCTGCTTGGGGAAGGAGCAGGGAAAGACCCCCGTGAATTTTTAATGCACCTGAAATATCTGATGCATCTGTATCTCCATGAATTAGAATATTCTAGTTTTTGAGGAAGATAACATTTGTAGCATCTTCATTACTGTTTTAGACAATATTACCTTCTCCAGAAGCATTAGCACTAAAAAAACTTAAAAGTAATTTAGCTGCACTAATATTTCCTTCTTTTCAGCTCTAAATGTTTCATTTCTCCAACTAAAATTTAATTTATTACAAGAAGAACTTTAAACAAGCTAAAATTGCTATTTGCAAAAATAACCACCCTGATTAGATTAAAATCACAATTTCTCAATTTGCCCGTGGAAACATATTAATGGAATGGATTCTGTTCTGCATTGAATGACAGACAGATTGATGTGTCAACAGAGAAAAGAGTTAGAACCATCAACGTGTCTCTCATTGTTTGACAGTGATTTACTACTGTCCAAAAGTCTGTTAGCTCAACTTTCAGATTGAGTTAATCAGACTTATTCCGAGGTGTCACCCCCTCAAAGACATTATCTGTCAGCCCCTGCTGCTGCAGGGGACCCCAAAGTCGTGTTGGAACTTCTCCTGTTATAGGGACAGCCTGTAACTCAGGGGGTAGGTTTGGGGTTCAGAATGTCTCTTTTGGAAACTCAAAGCTGCGTTTTCTTTTTATGATTTCATTTTCGGGTCTGAAAGGCGCTTTTTCGTGTTAAATGGAAAATCCTGAGGACGATCCAAATTCTGTAAAACTAGAAAATTTCTAATATGTGCACAATCAAGGCAACAGAGATCTTGGGGATGCAACATCTACATATTATTTAATGGATGGGTAGCCCAGGATTTCAAATAGAATTGGTACAATTTCACCACCTAAACATAAATTCCTGTGCTCTTATATCCCAAAGTTTAGCTCAAACAGTGGGGAAAGCCTTGAGATCCCAAATCCTTGCCGAATCAGCCGGGAGAACCCCTTTTCCTTTCAGCTGTTTCAGAGTCAAAGCATTAATTTTTCTCTGTGCTGTCACAGGATTTTCAGAATTTATTGCATCAGAATATTTTCATTTACCATTGTTAATTTTGTCTTTCCAATTTTAATTGTGTCTACCTTTATTTATGATCTGATAAAACAACTTCGCTGTTGATTTCGTTACAGAGAAAATCTGGACTTTCGTAGCTGGTTAGCTCAATTATCTACTTGATCACCTTTGTCACTCTTAATAAAATAGCTTGCAAGAAGTGTAGACTGCATTAAAAAGTAAATTTGGTTGCAATATAGCACTCCTCGGAGTAGGAAGCTGCTTGTCTTCATTCCTGGTGTAATAAAGAAAATAGTGCAAATACTGGTTTTGAACATTGAAAATTAAAATTAATAACTTTAAAGACATTGAAACACCTCCAAAAGAAAACAGTAATTTTGATCAGAACGGACAAGGCTGCAATTCTGGCTTTGTTTTTTTTCTCTATTATTTTGGTACAGCTAATATATCCAGATTAATAGAACACTTCCCAGCCTAGCTTTCCTAGTTTTGTGTGTCTGTGCTTTGCGTTTTCTGAGCTGGGTTTGACTAGCCACCACATTTTTCGCATCACTTGGAAAACCACTGTGTCCTTGGGCCCTTTTTCAGCCATGTGACTGAATTTTCACTCTGGTTTTCTGTAATCTGTGTTGGCATTAGCAAAGGACATCCTTATGTCCCTGACTCTCTGGGCTTGAATACGTGCTGGTAATTATATTTGAATTGAGAAGTAAATTTAAGGGTTCAATACATACACAGTTAACAGTGACTTAACTCTTGTTTGCTCTATCACCCTCTGCGGCCTGATCTTAAAAACTTGCTGGTTTTTAATGAAACAATTTGGTATTTGAATGAAGCACATCAGGCCGTCATGTAAATGTCAGTGTTCTGCACACAGAGCTTTCAGAGGTGCTGAATTGGATGTTTCATTCCCAGAGCCCGTTGATTTATGTGATCAGCAGCAGTTTATGATTCTGAGACAGTTTAGAACAAAGCTGGAATATCCACTGAATTCTCAGGGAGGGTAGGGCTGTTAAACACTTTCCATTAAAACAGCTTAAAAAATAGCAAAATAATGTATGAAAGTTATGTACATTTGAAATTAATAGTCTATATTTGGAGGGGGAATTCAGAACTGAGTGAAATGTACGTCAGGCTGCATCCTGTGATCACAGCCAGGCATTGCACAGCGCGAGGAGCAGTGTCCAGCACAGCCTAAGAAAACTCTACAGGCTAAAAGGTTGTTTGCTGTACAAAGCCCCAGCATCAATTACTGTGACAAATAAAACATGGTCTGAAGAAGGAATTGCAGTTACCCTCACACAGAACTGATTCTATTGTAATTCAGCCATCCCATCTGTCAGAGCAAAGTCCAAAGTTTACAATAGCACAGATGTGACTTGAGCGCTGGGTTTCTCTTTAATGGGCCTCAGTGCTAGTGAAACAATTGTATTATTTGTGGTCGTCCTAGCAACTCTCAGGGCTTTTTATTAAATAATATGTATCTTATGAAAAATATTAGGTGACAGCATCGTTTTCCAAATTAATGAAATTTATGGGGAAAATATGTATGATTTCAGAACACTGAAGATTCTCAAGCAGCTTTGATTGTCCATTGAGTCGTGTTTCAGCTGAGCCTTGAGGATTCCCTTCAGTAACAGCTCAGCTGAGGGACAGGCCCAGGATCACCCTGCAGTGAGGTTACATCAAACCTTAATTCCATTCACCATCTTCAGACCACAGTTTATTCAGTTCTAGGGAACAGAAAGTGTCCATTCCAGTCTAAAATCTGGTGGAATCTGGTTTTTTTCTCTTTGTTTTATGGCTGTTGGATTCCTCAACAATAATGCCAGAATACTTGGGCTGGAGGAAACAAGAGTTATACACTCGTTTTTATATTTCCTGCCAAGTTACATTTCATGTTGTTGATTTTTGTTCTGTGTTAGTTTTTCACTCATTCTTGAGTGAAGATCACACCAGTGATTACACCAGAGAGGAATCCAGTTATTCTACATCCTTGACACAAACTGACAAATTTCCAACACATTCTTCATTTGTCAATTTCCTTGTATTTTTATTCACATAGCAGCTGATCTTCAGATTTCCTGTATTGTCTAGAACAGGAATAATACTCAGGTGTTTTTCAGAGGTGAAATGGAACCAAATATTCCAAATTTTGTGGTACAGTTGAGTCAGGCATAAAAGCCACTGCAAAACCCTCAGTTTTCCCACAGTGCAATTGGAGAATTAATAAGCATTTAATAGATATTTATTGTCAGGATCTTTTGGCTTACACATCTTAATTTTTTTTAATGTATATTAGTGTCCTGCCAAATCTTTTCCTTTGACTCTCTCTACTTTCTGTAGACTTTAAAACTATTGCCTTGGGACTTTTCAAGGGAAACACACTTTTTTATAAATTACCAGCAAAAAGGGTAAAATTTGGCATTAAATTAAAAGACAATAAATCACTTTTTTTTGCTGTTAAATTAATTATCATCAAAGGTTTCATTAACTGATTTCTTATCAGCAAAGTCAACAACAAAATTGGAAACTGGACAATTTTCTCTCATTATCAAAAAAGAAAACATTTTACAACCCCTTTTTCCTCACTTTGTCCTTTCTAGCATGCAGATTGGGACTCAAAAGTGCTCAAATCTCTTCCTGCCTTCTTTGTTTTAACTGGAGCTGAAAACTGTAATCTCAAAAAAAAATCAATATGCTAGTCTGAGTCTGTCTGAAAATAGGCTTCTGTGGATCATTAACACAGAAATATTGAGTTTAGGATGCTGTGTCCATTTTAAATAAGCTTGCTTTTTTCAATAATTATCTAATAATTATTCAATAATTCAATGACTATCTAATCATCCATAATTACTCTTCTATCTGCTAAACTTGCCTTGAAGTTCAGGTAAAATTACTTTAAATAGCCTCGTTTGAGTTCCAAATATTCGCCTGCTGAAATTTCAGCTCAGCTTTACTGGAGCATTTGGGCTGCTCAGTGGCCATTTAATGGGAAAAAACCCAAAACCCACAAACCCTTTTGTTCTTTTGTTATGAATTTTTCTGGTTTCGTTTTCCCAGGGGTGCTCAGTGCTCGTGGTAAGGAGAGGGGTTGGCTTTGCACAGAGGGTCAGCACCAGCACAGGGCTCTGCCGAGGTCCTTGTGGCGCCTCTGGAAGGAGGGAAGCTTTGGGATGAGCTGATTCCCTGGGTTTGATTCCACAGTTAGAACAGGGCAGCATTCATCCACAGCTCGGGGTGCACCGGCAGGGAGATGGGGTGGAGCTGCTGCCTCACTCATTGCACAGGGACTGATGCAAGGGGTCTTCGAGGTTTGTGGGCTGTAATTATCCCGAGTAATTTAAGAATCCATTTACCCTCTGCAGATGGAGATACAGTTTAATCAAATACGGTGTAAATCAGCCTTTATTAGGCACATTCTGTAGGCTATTATGGAGGTGTTAACGTTTAAAATGCTTCTGTATTAAAATGCTTCCCGGGTGAACAGGCACAGGTTTCAATTGTAAAACAGAATTTTGCAGTAATGACCAACAAAGCACTTTTTCTTCAGAATTTGTGCTACTTTGAACAAAGACTCTTGATATTTGCAATCCACATGCTGTGGTCACTCTGTAAACCAAATGGCTTCTTTGGACAATTAGTAGCTGAAGTCCTGATTTGGTCAATAATTAACCAAAAAATTTTGAAGCTGAACATTTGCAGCAATACATTTTTATATTAAGATGGCAGTTCCCAGATTTGCTTTTAATTACTTTAAGTGAAGGGATGCAAATCCAAGTTCCTTTTGTAGATCTTTGTTTGTGTGCGAGTTGAGCTCTATTTCCTTTTTTATGTACAGAGCTCTAGTTTTGGGAAACTGTATTAATATTATACTTCTTTTTGAGTTTTAAAATGTAAATGCTTTGTGGATTTCTCTCATTAAGGGTATAGCACACGAATTATCCATATTGCACTCTCAAGGCGGCAAGTCCCACAACAAATCTGGAGTAGAGAGGCAGCTCTGTCCAAAGCTGGATTGGTGTTTATGGAGTCCTGTGCTATTAGGACGAACTTTTGGTCTGCAGTTAGCTCTAAAAGCATATTTTCTAAGGCTTTTCCAGTCCAAATATTAAAGTATCTTCCTCAAAGGCTCAAAGTCTGCAGAGGCCTGTGGTGATCTCAGGTATCAGGTGCAGATCTTCCATGGCAGCTACTTTGGCTGTTAACAGGATATTCCCATCATAAATTCCAAAACCTTATACATGGACATTTTGGTGGGAATGTTAAGTGTTGGACATTTGACACCTTTGTGACTCAGAATAACTTTCTTATCCACCTTTTCAGGCTGGGGAACAGAAAGGTCCTTCAGCCCTTCTTAGAAGAGAGGATTATACCTATTTTTCTGAGTGGTACATCTGGCCTGAAGTGTCTCAGCTTGCATTTGCTGCAGAGTTCTGTGTTCAGTGACTCAAAGCAGCATTTAACGTGCTCAGTTAGCCCCTGGTTACAGCAGAGGCACTTGTTGGGAGTCAGGTGAGCTGGGCTGAGCCGTTCCTGGTTCACTGCACACAAAAGCCATGGAAAGTTGTAAATGGCAGCACACAGTGATGATAATGAGAGCCATCAGAGCCAGAGAGAAAAGGTGGAATGAAGAACAGCAGCAGGCTGGAGAGGTGCGTTCCTTTTCCATATGATGTATTTGAAACCGAATCGTGGGTGCAATATGAGCAGGATTTCTTCTCAAAAGCGAAATGCCAATCATCAACTCCGGTAGATTTATCTATCAGACACTGCCCTCTAGATTTATGGTAATTGTGAGTTTGGCTTACTCTGAATCTTGAGAAAATAATAGAAATGGAAGGAATGCCAGCTAGCCTTTTTGTTCCAAGGAATTAAAAAGAAAAGGAAAAGCAAACATTTGATGGGGCTGATAGTTGTTTGCTTTCTGGGCAAAAAGCAGCATCTAATTTCCATTTATCCATCCCTCACAGGGCTGCTGCTTTCAAGCTTCCCCATGTAAAAAGAGTGAAAATAGTTTCTCAGTTAAAAAGTGCCGCTACTGGGTTTCCTGGGCAAAAATGAGAGCTTTTAATACCCTAACGTGGTGTCCTGGTAGAGTTTGCCTGGTTTGGGATTTGATGCTGCAATGTGAAAGGCAGACACCGTGTGGCCCAGGTGTTCTGAGTTAGCACATAGAGGCAATAAGGTGCAAACTGGGCACCCTCGGCTAATAAAGACTTCACTCCTGCCATCCCAAAATAAAGGCATAGGGTCAAATCAAAGTCAGATCTTTCCTTTTTTAATGCTGATAGAGCCAGTGATAATCCAAATGGAAATGGCAAATATTTTCTAGACTGAGGGTTGGCCTTTATGTTTTATTATTATCTGTGTATGAATCAATGATTTTGTGTGATAATTTGTTCATTAATTAAATACTATAATAAATATCTTTGTTGTGTATGTTTGTTTAAATTACCAAATTTTGAGTAGTTCAATCAGTTTTGTGGCTTAGAGGTAAAAGGCCTATGTGGATATCCTCAGTTTTCCTGAGTGAATGAAACATTAACAGCTCTTCATTTTTGCAAAGGACACTGAAAACAGCATTAAAGAGTGTCAGATAGGGGGGCTATGGGTATTGGAAAATAAGGACAGGGAAATGGAACTCAGTTCTTTCTGAAAAACTAACAAAGATCTTAACCTATGAATCTAAAGGTCCTAAAAGAAGAAGATTATAATATATAATATTACAATTGTTTAATTATAATATACTTATCATAATTATATAATTATAATTATATATTTATCTATTATTATAATTATATAATTAATATATAATTTAATAATAATAATAATAATTCCCTCTCACCTACCAATGGATTAAATTCAGCTGCTCTCAGGGATCACTGTGTGATCTGTGCAAGGAGAGGGTCTAAAACCCCGTCATTTCCTCTAGAGGACCTTGAAAGCCATTTCTGGCAGTACAGCTAAAATCTCGTATTTTTAGTGGAATTCCCTCTGCTTCTTTGTATCCCATCCTGTTTAAGATTAAAGAGATCCTGAGCTGCTTTGTTTTGGATAACACACTGGATTCCGTGTATTTTTCATGTTTTGATTCATATTTATTGCAATTTATTAATCTACATGGCCCATAAGAGCTTGGACTGAAAGCCCAAATATTTTACACGCTGTGAAACCTCCTCCCGCTCCCACCCTGCAGTCGTGGCATTGCCTGGTTTGGGATCTTCTTTTGTGTCCTGTAAAACATCTCTTTCAGGAGTTTCCATTTTATGGTTCTATGAGACTTTGGGGTTTTACAGCTTCCAGCCAGCCTGGCACGCTTGCAGGATTTAGCACTGAACAAATTCTAACTTTTTTTGTCAACCTCCCAATTATTTCTTCCTTCAGGTGAAATACAAAGAGAGTTGAACAGCAGATTAAAGTGTTGCTGAAGGCTCTGATCCTCTGCCATCATCATCAGGAATGTTATACATGTGTTTTTTCATAACAAAACATACAAAAAAACCTAAAATATGTCATTTTTTCTTTGATTTTTCATGAAAAATGTTTTTTCTAGGGTATAGTCCCAAAGAAAGCCTCTACCTCCTGTCTCTGAAACTATCCCATGAGCAGCCTTTGCTCTGTGACACAACGTTTGTTGAAGGAGAGATAAGAAAGAGAAGGGGCTTTTTGTAAAGATTGTTTATTGGGAAGGAAAAACAAAGCAGTAAAACAGAACACATAAAAAATGAAAATTGCCATATAGTTTAATGAATATTTTGTAAAAATCATTTTCTATTCTCCTACAAATTCACGATAGCAGCACTGCTGGCTGCTTGTACATGATTTATCATGTCAGATTATATTGCAGCATGCAGACTATCTACCCTTTGACCTTGAAGACTCCTACTATGCTGCAATAAATTTTGTTTTCTTAAAAGCAGGGAAGGAAAATGCTCTTTTAGACAGTTAGAGCTTAAATACCTAGCAAAAAGAGAGTTGGTTCTTTTTATTCTGCTTCGTGCTAACAGATAATATTTTGTCATTCTGGATTTATGTGGAAAAATACTTGGAATTTTTTGCATCTCTGACTTGGGGTGTGTGTGTCTGCAGCTAAACGTCATTTTCAGCACAAGTATGTGAACCATGTTAACAGAGCTTTTCCATGGCAGTGTTTGCTGAGCTGTGAAAAATGTGAAGTTCTCAGTGCAGCCTCTTTCAGAACCTGATTTTTAAGTATTTCAGCTTCAGCTTTGTGACAAACAATTGCTATGGGATGAAAACCTGGAAAGACACCTTGTGAAACAAGGGAGCCTCATTTCTTGCAAATGTGTTCTTACATTTCCAGGAGACCTGAAATCAGAGTTTCCCTCAAGCCCAGCACTTCTCCTCTACCCAGCAACCCACAAAATGGTGTCAGCTGGTTCCAAAAATGCCTGGAAAACTGGTAAAAGATATGGTTTGTTGAAACAGAAAATGTCAAACTCTCAATCTTTCCTTCTGTGGGGTCAGTGGTTTCCTCTCAGGCTGCTGGTCTTCACAGAATCCCAGAATGGTTTGGGTTGGAAGGGCCCTCAAAGCTGATCCCATTCTTCATAATATCCAATTTAAACCTGCCCTCCGTCAGCTTAAAGCCATTCCTCCCCACAGTGGGACTATTTCCATATTTCCTGACTTGTATTTCTTTGAGGTCTCTACTATTTGTCAAAGTGAACTTGATGAGTGGATCCAAAAGTCTTGGTGTTGGGGAAGTGCTGGGTTGTTTCCAAAATAAGAAGAAAAAAGACTACCTATAAAGTGTATTTGGGTTAGGGAAAAAGTAAATTTGTGATGTAGTTGAAAGGACCCAAGTAGACAGTTCCCGCTTTTTCTACAGAAATCTGTATTTTGGTCTCTAAAACCTTCAAAACCATACTTTGCAGAGCCATGTCTGCAGAAAATATACCTGCTAAATACATGTTTTATAAATATTCTGTTACATAAAGGGTTCTGTGTTGTGGGGTTTTCCTCTTCTGCTCTTTAAGGTGATCCTTAAGTTCTTCCCCTGGTGTAATTAAGCTTGCTCCTGTCTCAGCCTGTTTAATCACAGGCAGCTCGGGCTGATGCACACCTCATCCACTGACGAGCCCAAATTCAGTGGCCACTTTATTTTGCTTTGTGGTAAAGATATTGAAGAGCCTCTTCATCCAAGAATAAAAATAAATAAATCATAGGTGCCTCTATTGAGCGAGGTAAATTGTGCCCTGGAGCACTCAGAGAAGCTCCAGCTACAGGAATGTTGACTTTGATCCCCGGGAATGGATCTGTGCTGAGGAGGGGTCGTGGGGAGAATTGTGCAATAATGGAGTGGCTGCATCGTTAGTGCACATTAATTACCCATTTTGCAAAGGTGTGCAGCGTGCTGGCACAGCAGAACCGCACGCGAAAAAGGCAGCGACGGTTTTGGTGTTCAACTCATTTTTTCAATACTGAATTGGAGGAACCTTCAGTGAAGGAAAAAGGAATTTAAATTTCTATGTCACTGCTGTCATTCAGGGTACCTAAACGAGGACCAGATAATGACAACTGAATGAAACTTACTGTAACCCAACCACAAAAACCACGTCAATTCTGAAAATGCCTTCAGGTGAAAATCAACCTGGACATTTAAAGCCGTAAATTTCCATTCTTTATCCTGTGGATATGAAGAAATACAGGCTTTTTGCTTTCTTTCTTTTTTTTATTTTACCGAGACCTTACATTTTATTAATAACATCTTAAACCATGCATACCTCTGTAGTCAGTACTAAGGGAATTGTCAAAATCCAAACCAAGAATCAACAATTTTTTTTTATTTTGAATTATCATTTCAATTAAGAAATTTAATTACTGAAAAGATTACTTTAAAATGAAAAGCAGAAAAAAATTCCAAGCCATTCATAAAAATTGTGTTTAAATTATTATAAAGATTGAAAGTACAAATATTAAGATGTATAAATTAGGCTTTATGTGTAAAACTATGTGTGAATAGTAAAAAAAGAATAAAGCAGGAAATAGCAAGAGAAAGAACGTGAATCTGTAGCCCAGTGATGACAGTACCTATGGAGGAGTCCATGGTTCTAATGCAGGCTCAGATGTTGGTTTTTATTTACTTTAAGTGCTCATTCAGTGCAGTGTAAAACAACAGAGCAGCTCTAATTTCAGCACTAGCAATGATAATCCAGTGAAATACCCCATTGATTAGGATCCTGCCTCTCCCTATTATTCCTTCTGCTGTTCATAGAATTTTAATTTCTTTCCTCTGTGCTGTCACACCTTGAGAGAAGGAGGAGGGGATTTCTTTTTAGAGGATATTCAGGACCTGAGTGGGTCCTGAACTGGAAGAAACATTTTCCTGCAGCTCTGCCCAGGACCCACAGGCAGCAGCTTCAACACTGACCTGATAGAAGGAGCTCTAACTTTTTGCTACACCCTGAGGAATTGTATGTTGATTGAGAAGATCCACACATGACCTGAGTTTCTATTTTTGCCTAGTAAATATTAGGACAAAATATGTGAAGCACTGTAACGCTGACCGAGTATCACAGTGGGATTCACTTAGCAGGGAATTGTGCCTTTGTTAAATTGCAGGAAAACAAAAAGTAAGAATTATCTGCCACGTCTGCAAGCAGCAACTGAAAATACCTTTACAAATTGTAATGGATTTAGGGAACTCTGCTGGTTTTTAATTTACTTTCAATAATTCATTAACATGCACTTTAACCTTAATCGCCAGTCCCCGCAGGATTCGTGGGCTGTGCCAAACGAGGTTTCTCATAGGCAAAATTAATTTTCTACAAATAACTTCCCTATTTTTCCTGATTCAGGAGCACCAGAAGGTAGCACAGCTTTGGTGATTTGATCTCGATACATAAGATTTCAGCACTTGCTTTAGCCGGTATTCTTGTGTATTGAATTTTCATTTTTAGACTGCTTAAATATTGGGTGTGACTTAGAGAAGGATATGATTCATTTTGATGGAACAGCTTCTACGTATCTGTATTGGTGCTTATTAATTACTTTAGCAGAAGTGTTTTGTTCCTTCAGTTCCTCTGGAGGATTAAATACCACATAACATATGTTAGATTTTGGCAATCTTATGTTTACAGAAGTTTAAAAAATATTTTGAGCAGTTGTGCATGAAATTATTTAATATCCCTCATGAGAGGAAACGCTAACAATGTTAAACCCAAATACAACTGCTTTCTATGAATACTTTTTTCATATCTCATGAGAAGGTGCTGAATGGGATATGAAATTTCCACATTCTGAGCTCTGGAAAATCAAGCCAACAATGATACCTGAACACAAATATTAAGAGAGGAAAAGTAGCATGGAAAACAGTTGAAAATAACACACATTGGCCCAGTTACAGTTCCTAAGTAGGAAAAAAGCTGAGTTTGTTTCAGAAGTACAGCTGAGTTAAATATTTGAGAGCCAGGTTATTGTACAGAAATACAAACACATTGAGGATGTAGCAAATTCTTAAATTTTCTTTATTTTCTTTAGTTTTGTGTCATTACGGAGGTGGTGACACATCAGAAGGTAATTCCTAAATTAAATTGAAAGTGCCTCTGCAGGAGAACTGGGAGTTGTCCTTCCTTTGCCTTCCCCAGCTGGCACAGCATTGCCTTCCTCTGGAGTGAGGTTTTAGGAACTGGAGAAAAGAGAATTTTCTCCTTCTGTATCACACTCTGGAATCACACCTTGCTGCTCAGGTTCTTCCTTTCACCTCCTGTGACAGCCACTGCTGGCTTTAGAGGGGAAAAAAATCTCTAAAAGCAGAAAACTGTTCCCATCTCCCCTCCACTCCCACCTGGGCTCCCTTTGGGATATACAGCTGATCCCATCACCACCAAGACTGATGAGCTCCCTTCCCAACATTCCTTATTAATTTGGAAAGTCAGAAATACAGGAGAGTCATTTGCATCCTCCTGCTAGCAGTAGTTCACACATGCTTAATTGTTTTCATTTAATTTGTTGCTTTCTGCTGCTGCACTTCAGGAGAGGTTGCAGTGTTTGTGTTTCACTGCTGCCCTATTTCCTCCACCCAAAAAAAACCCCACGTATGAGACATTTTTGGCACCTACCTTTCTTTGTATTAATTTTTTTCCCCACCAGTTCATTTTATTTAGGAAGCTAATAATGATTTCTGAGTGTTATTTTCTGGTTTACATGTAAGTGAAGAAGGACATTATTTGTTATTGCTGGCTAAAATGCGCTTATTTAAACCCAGTGTGAACCTCTAGAAGAAGAGACCACCTGAGCATTGGCCTTGTTGCTCTGCCTTTTTTTTGTGTCTCATTCATCCCTGTACACAGGGATGGTTCAAAGTACAGGCAGAGTAAATATACACCTCTTTTACCTGCAGCCCTTCCTAGGACTGCTTTTTGGAGACTGGAATGGGACTTGCACACAGAAATCTTCAACATGGGAAGAGAAGGAGCTCAGATGTTTTGTATGGTGAGAAACTGGTGACAAGCTGAACTAGGATGGGTAAAAAAGTAAGTGAAAATATTCCACCTCTAAAGCTCCTTCTTGCGCTTCTCAAGAAACTCCCTTTTCCCTCTCCTTTCTTGTGTTTTCTCTGAGCACCAAACTCACCTTCCAGCTCCCAGGTCTCCTTCCCTCTGTTCCACCTGATTCCCTCTCTGTCCCTGCCTCAGAGGTGAACATTGTCCCCCTGCACAGCCTTTAATGACTCTCTAGATGTGTCTTTCTAAACTTGTGTCGTTATTGAGCCAAGGACCAAATTTCAGTGACAGCTGAAATGCACCTTATCAGTTCCCGTATCCCTGAACACCAACCCCATCCTTCAGCTCCCCAGCAGGAGAGAGGGATTCTAGGAAATATTTGCCATGGAAATCAGTGAACTGTGCTTGTGAAAATCACCACTGGCAGGTGTGATGTGTTGCTTTTCCGTTGTGCTCTTATCCGTGTGACGCTGAGCAAAAAGGGATTTTTGCCTTATATATTCCCATAGGAGTTCCCATAGGGCTGAAATGGCCTTTGTAAGTTAAACACTTGGCTACAAAGGAGTGACTTTGCGTGGTAGGTTCAACTCTGTTCTGACTCCTCAGGATAAGTCCCTCCCTTCCAAAACTCTGGTGGTGCAGCAGATTCAGTCCTTCAAAGCTGTTCGTTGCAGGAGTAACTGTGTCAGAACTTTGAAGAACTCTAAAAATGAAAGCTTGGGTTGACATTTTACTTGGGAATATCATGGCAAATACCCACTCCTTAAAAGCAGTGGTGCTGCTGTTTGGGCTGTCATAATGGAAGAGGATTAATTTCTGTCATTAAGTGACTCACTGTGAGTTGTCAGAAATCTGTCTGAATGTTCTGTGCTCCTTAAAATAATTCAAAATTGGAAAAGGAGATTTGCAGAAAGCTGGCAGTACCTGAGTAGAGCTATCCATAGCTTCTGACATTAAACGCTCTGGGAACAAAGACCTGCTGTGGATTTTCTGTGTGATGTTTTCCAAAAGTTCTTCAGATTGTGTTATGTGTTGTTTGTCATCAGAATGTGATCAGAAGGAGTTGCAAAGATCTATTTACTCTGAACTGCAGGACTGAGAGAATCATTAAGAATTCTATAAAATTTCAAGTATTTTTAATTGGTTTCAATTCCATTCATCTTTTTTTTTTTTTCCTTTTCCACTTGAGTAAAACTCTCCAGCTGTGCGCTCTCTCAACCAGGTCTTTGGAGAGCACAAAAGAAAAGGCAAAACCAAAGAGAGCAACTTTCCCTTTTGAGCACAATTTCAGTCATTCAACACAAGATTTTAATTTTTCTGGCTGTACAACAAGACCTATAATAAAATGAGTGACAAAAGAAAATTCAGATTTTTATCTTATTGCTAAATTAGATAAAACTTACTGAAACCAAAGACATCATTAGACTTGAACACTTCTTCCCCCAATCCCTCAGTGAGTCTGTATGAGTTTTCTTGAGGAAAAATTACTCTTTTTCTCTCTATAAAGCACATGGAGCTGTCCCTTGTGTTGTCTTCATGGGTTTTGGAATGATAAAGCTGAGAGTGTTGGATTTCCTGCATATGAGCTTGGATGAGGTTATTTTCCAATTTAAGGGTTTTTTGGCTTTTGTTCTTTGGCCTTCAGGAGGAAAATAATTTGCAGACAAACATGTGCACCTGGTGCTAAAACAATAGGTACTAGTGCATTTACAGAGAGGATGGGACTGGAGCCCTCCCAGGCTGGGTTTCCAGGAAAGCTCTCAGCCATGACTTGTTCCATGCCAGCAAAATCCCTGGTTGGTTTTCTCGTTTGCACTTACGACGATTTTCCCCCTTTTTCTTGCACAGAAATTAATTCCAGCCTTCACACACAAATAGTGTTGGAAGTTTTAAACGCTGGCAGAGGCAAAAGATAAAGACAATCACGAATGAATAAAATTGCTTTGCCCTGAAATAGCGACAGTTTTATTTTGGGGGGAAAATAATGCTCTTTGTTTATTCTGCTAGAAAAAGCAAAGTCTTCTGAAGTTATGTGTCAAGGAAGCTGATATTGTGGAAGTGATTGAGTCTAAAGCATGATGATACCAATCACAGAATTATAATTTTTTCTAAAAAATTTGACGGAAATTATGGTAGCACTCCAACACAGGCCAGCACTGCAGCTGCAGGTGTAATGTTTTTATGCATTGAAATAAATTCAAGGTGAACATTGTCAGACCATTAAAACTATTTTAGCTATTCTGAATATGGCATCTAATATTTTTGCACCTGAATATTGGTCTCCTTTGTTTCCTGCATTCACTTTCCTGTCCTATATATCTACCTCCAGCTGAAGTCTCACTCAAAAAGCTGAGTGATACGAAACTCTGCTTGGATATTATTTAGAATATTTGCTTATGTTTTCATTTTCCCTTTTTCCTGAGCTGTAAAACAATAATTCTCAAAATATAATCAGACAAGTCTGGAAGAAAATCTACCAAAAGGTATAAAAACCCCATGAGAGACATATGATGAGTGGGTGGGTTTTCTTCAGAGTCCATCTGTAAAACATTTTAGAAAAATGACATCCCACAAATCTTGGTTAGAGGGAAGGATTGGGTCTGAGAGGTTCAGAGAAGATAGTTAATGGAATTGTGACAATTTAACTGGGATTTGTTTCTGAGAACTGTGCATTGAAATCTGAAAAGATCAGAATGTGAGAAAAGAGTAGCACCTTGAGAAGAAAAAATATGAAAATATAAAAGAAAATAAAAGTTATGGGTAGAATTAATTCCTCAGTCCAATGAAGTATTTCAATTTATATTTAACTAAACTTATTGGACCACCACTGAATTGGGAAGGAATTGTGTGTAAGATACCCCAGACAGAGGTGTGAAATAAAGGGAAAGAAGAATGGAACGTGTATTCTGGGATTGCTACCAGTTTGGAACAAGGGATAAGAAAAGGAAAAGCTGGAATAAAACCTTGAAAGGGATGTGATAGAAGGAGATCAGAGCTTCTGAAGGGCACAAGGTAGGGCAGAAACACATTCCTGTGTCGTGAAGGGAGGAACAGGATGGTCAGTGAGGGGAAACAGAGTTAAGCCGGGATGAAGAAATTGATCCTGCAAGTGTGAGTGGGGATTAATTTTGTTTGCCTGTGGGTAAAGCTGATCAATTCATAAAGACTGGCTCGTGGGCTGGATTGCTGCTGCTGGCGCAGGCACTAAGTGGGGTTGTTACAGGGGGAGACATTTGAATATGTATGTCAGCGTGAGGGGAATTGACTTTGACTGGGGAAGACAAAGTGACTGAGAATTGATTTTTATTGTGGAAGGAAATTGATCCTGAGAGAGGGGGAAAATCACTTTGATTAGTGTGTAAGGAGAGCTCCCACAGTGGTAGGGAACTGACGACAGAAGAAATGGACTTTGATTTTGGTCATGACGTGATTTTGAACGTGGTATTTGTAGCAGTTGATAAGTGCCCTTCATGAGATGAGATCTTACGTTCTTTTCTGTGAGGTGGCACTAGTCAGCTTCCATTCAGAAGAGCAAAAATTCATATTTGAGCCAAAAAACTCTCGTTATTGAAAACAGTATTGACCAAAAATTAGAACTAGGAACCATCTCTTGAATCATTTCAGTATATTCACACTGTTAGTTACAAGCAGGATGAACTTGTTGAATCCAAATTTTCAAGTTTTAATTTATTTTTATGCCTTTAAAAAATTGGCGTGCTGATTTATTTAATGTTTCAGTTGCCATTTCCAATCCAAGCGAGGTCCATTTACTCGAAGCTGAAAAAGTCCAAAAGAAAAAAAAATAATTTAAGCAAGTCTACTCCACTGCCAACCATTGTGTTGCTTTATATTTGGCACCTGGCACAGATCTTTTCTTCCTGCCACCAGAAATTGTTTTAATGTTTGAATCTGGCTGTAAGACTCACAGGTGGGATTCCTTCTTGAAGGCAAGGAGGGGGTGGGGAATTCTGGGCCTGGAAAAACCAGCTTCAGTTGTGTCCTCATGGAAATCGTTTTCAGGTACGAGATGGAGAAGGCGACTGGGCTGAACAGGAGCAAATCATTCCTGGCCAAGCTGATTGATTTCTCTGCTAAATTAACAGCCTCTCTGGGCTGCCTCTGCTGATTACAGAATATTATTTCTCTGTTGGGTTTTTTTGCTGCTGAGTGAATATTGGTATTTCCTTGAACACTCTTGAAGAGAATGAGGTTTTAGTAACTATTTTATCAGCAGATTTCACGCTGAGCTGTTTATTATCAATATTTTTCTCTAAGTTAATTTTTTGGTCCTTAATTTATCCACCACAAAGCTTTAATATCCTTTTGCTATTACCTATCACCCATAGGTGCTCACTGAATTATATACCTAGTAAAGGCTTTTTTTTTTAAAGTTAGCTGAAGTGCCTTTCAGTTTCTGTGTGGGAAAAAAAATACGAATATTTAGCTTTGATCATACGAATATCTCAATCATCCTCTTCTTGTTTTTAAGGAAGTGAATATATGGACAAGCAGGAGCAAGTTCAGCATCCTTTCTTTGGCACGGGGCTGTAACGCAGGAAATTTCAGTACAGAGAGATTGCGGAAAGTGAGAATTCTGAAAGGGTTTATGAAACAAAAATGATAAAAAAAAATTTTTGTTCTTAAGCAGAATTTTTATCTCAAATATTTTGCAGAAAGCAAACTCCAGGGCAATCACAGTTTGTCATTCCAAAGCCAAAATCTGTCTGGAATCACGAGTTTTAAAAATTAGATGGACAAAATAGTTTGAAAAATGCAATGATGAATAATCTAGACAAATCCTACTGTTTCTGTGGAGGTGGCTCGTAAATACTGTCATTGTCAGGAATTTTGCTGTCCTTCTTTTCAGTTTCTCTCACTAGACTTGCTACTATTATTTGTGTCTCAAAAGATCACCTTAGTCTTTTTTAAGACTATTGGTTTGTGATAAAATATTTTTTTAAAGTATAATGGCAAAAAATGCAGGCAACCTAAATACTTCAGTGCATATTTAGTGGTTCAAACTCAAACAATTCACAATTATAGTCAAAGCTTAACTGCTGGCAGGCGAAGTGGTTTGTCATAGAATTACACTTATCTTTTAATGGGTGAGTTCAACACATCATAAAGATAATAAAGATACAAGGCAGTACATGCCAGCTCCAAGTTCAGGAAAGCTAAGGAAGGACTAGTTTTAACAAAAAGAGATAAAATTGAAACAAGTACTACGAGAAAGGAAATTATTCTTTTCATGTAGGTTTTCTTTCATTAGGTAATATATGGGGTGTAATAGGAAATATATAGGATGTAATAAATCCCAAAAACAGCACAAGATTTTTCTCAGACTTTAGAGGTCTGTGTGATACATGGTATTTTATAAATACTGGGTACTTAATTGTCTGTGTGAGAAATAACTGTTATTTATGGCCGTTTTACATTTAAACTAAATTAGGAGCTGTAACCAAAGCTATCACTCCAGGGTTTATACAGCAGTGTCTAGATCCATGTGATGTATTTTAACCTATGCACATATCCATTTAAAAGGGACTTTATCTCCTGCTTGGCAATCTTTAATAACACAATGGACCACTCCTGTATCCCCTCTCCATCCATTAGTCAATACATCCACAGCAACCAGCAATAACCCAGCAGCAAAAAGCCTACTTAAGTTCTTTAAAACCTCCCACCTGAATTGCTGTAGCCAGGAAAAACAAATGGGCCCAAGAACGCGTGGCTACATTTTAAAATGTGCTGAGCACCTGCAGCTTCATCAAAGGATGCTGGATGTCAGCACTTAACAACTTAGCCCACCAAATTAAAAATATTAACCGTGTGAATTCATGAAGGCTGCAGTGGTCTGCGTCAGGGCTGGCGTTTTCCCAGGGATCCCTCCTCAGCTGGGGATGTTTTCCATGCCACTGGATCTGGTTGTTTTTGTGACTGCCTGTCCCACGCCTTGCTGGCCCTGCTGGGATCTGCTCGTGCTGTTGGGGTACATTGGCTCCAGAGCCAGCACCCGGGAGCTGCTTTGGGATCATCCCCAAAACCAAGAGAGATCGACAACCACGGTTTTCCAAGACCTGGTTTTGAGTGCAGCGTGAGCTCCTTGCCCCAGATCCCTCTCACTTTTTCTTTCCCCAGACTTGTCCCCGTGTTGGAGGCTGTCATCCCGAGGAGTGCAGATAGAAACTGGAAAAAAAGCAGGGCTGATGTTTTTCCAAGATCCGTCACCTTTTATACGGCTGTAGAGGGTAGCTGTGAGCCTGCATTTTTATGTCTGGTTCTCAGAGGACATTAGTTCCTTATAAAAAATAATTAAATTAAAACCTCGTAAATATGAGACTACAGTGCTATGAGAAATGCAGAATTGGAGGCTCATGCTGAAAGGATTTACAGAACTCTCAGCCTTCTACTGTTGCTCAATATCATATAAAAGGTTTGTTTCAATGTCATAGACCTGGGATTTTCCTGGAAATAAGTCTGTAATGAAATCCTTTATTAACTGCTCACAGTCATGCAGAAAAACAAGCCTATTAAATAAGGAGAATATGTTCTGGGTTGGGGGTTAGTTTTTCATACAGTTTTAAATTGAGCAGTCTGAGCATTTTAACCATCTTCCTACCGCTATACGACACCTTAATAATACTATTTAAAAGGTTTGAATTGTTATTTTTGATGCTGGGTCTAGAAACATGGATGTCTACCTCCCTCTCTGCCTCTCTCTATTTCTCTCTCTGTAAACATATCCCTGGTTTCCCAGCAGGTTCAAACACAGATGGCTGCCTTATTGCGACAGAAGCAAAAATGCTACATTAATGTTTAAAGAGATTAAAAATCCTCTTGGCAGCAGTGGCATATGTTACCAGTTAATTGTAGCACTGGAAGCTTCCCTGCTGTTTTAAAACATGGACTCATTTTACTTGCTTTCTGCAGAGCAGTATGAAATGTCAAATTTGTTGGTATAAGTTTTGAATCCAGTCTGACAAAAATGAGTCATAAAGACAATGTTGTTGTCCTTCTCTAACATAGTTTTTGAATCCAAATAATGTTCTACTCCCATGCCAGCTCTGGCAGAAAGCTGGCTCCCTGCTCCAACCCAGCGATCATGTGCACACTTTATGATTTCAGCAGCGGGCTTTGCGTTTGGAAGGCAGTTTTGAGCTCTTCACCTGCATTATTTCCGCTTATTGTCGCCCTGGCCAAAGCAGGCTGCTGGTTTAAATTACTTTAAAGATGTAACAGTGGCTTTTTCTGGCCCAGCCTCCAGCTGGAAACAGAGCAGTCAAAGCCACCCCGTGATAGCCTGCGAGCGGTGAGCGGGTCTGTTGTGCTGGAGCTGTTTGTGAGCGCCGTGGTCAGGGGTGAGCACGCTGCTGAGGAGCTTCACCCTTCCCACATCCCTGCTCCCACATCAACAATCCTCAACAGGGCACTGCTGGCACTGGGCAGCTACTGCAGGCTACTTCTTGACTGGGGAAAGAAATAGGAAAAAAGTGTTGAAAACCTGAAAATTTGTGTCATTCCTTGCGTTAAGTTCTGTTGCCATTGTTGGAGATCTTCTTAAATCAGGGAGCAGCTGCCACATTAGATATACACTAGGACAAAACAAAGGATTCAGTCTTCCTGAGAAGCTTTTCGACCTCAAACACTGTTAACAGAACACTCTTGCCTGAGAAAAGCTGATGATAAAACTTCGTGTTCCTGCACTGAATGATGTCACCTCACCTCAGTTAGAGCTGCACAGGCTTTATGGGGCTTAAGTATTCTGGAAAGTAATTGTGGCATAAATACACTCTCATGTTGGAAAGGTAAACAAAACTTAGCCTCACGTATTGTCTGTGATCCTTTTTACTATTTGTTCTCTGCCATATGTGCACATTAGGTTTTACAGACAAGTAGATGTGATCTCTGCCCCTCAGGGGTTTGCAGTGGAGATTAAATATCACATGGAGATGAGACATTCTTGTTGGTACTCTCAGCAGGGAAGGCCAAGTGTAGGGTAGGCATGAACTATCCTGGCTTGTCTGAAAAAGAGACCTTTGAAATCAAGGCTGAAACACATCAGTGGGAGGGAGAGCACAGCTCCTTCTCGTTTCTTCAGGGGGCTTCAGACCGCACAGAACGTATGTGGTACCAATTCCTGGCATTGAGATCTACATTTTGAAAAATCTGTGCAAACCCATTTGGTTTTCCCTGGATTCTGATCAGTCTCGTTGCTCTAAGTTCATGATTCCTCCTCCTATTATTTTTTCTCTCCTGATTTGATTAGATCATAAGTTCAGAATATAGGCAGTGAAAAATATAGCTCAAGATGTCCAATTAAAAGAGCAGCTTGTTTGCTAACACGACAGGGATTTGAATTCCCCACGTACCACGCCATGGATTCCTGTCCTGGGAGGTTGATTTTTACAGGGCCCATACAAGTCACTGGATCACAGAGTTACCAAAGGAAATTCTCTTTCCTGAGAGTAAAAGGTTCTGGACTGACACAATTTACAGTTACATGAATTATATTTGTGTGCTAGTTAATACAAGCCTTTCAGGATAGACCACCAGAAATTAGCAGGAAATTTTACCTAATTCTGAAGAGTGGGGAATGAGCTGTGGGCTGTCACTTGCTCTGTCTTCTGCTAATGGAAAAACTCAGTCCAGTGGTAACATGCTCTTGCTCAACTGAAACAGAACATTTAATCTAGATAGAAAACCAGATCATATCTTTGAGCTGTTTGCAGCAGAGCAGACACACAAAACCAGTAACACTGGCTACTTTCTAAGCATGAATAATGAATGAAATCTTCGTATGGGACATTAATATTCTGGAACACCCGATTAAATCTTGTTTACATCTTACAGCAACATTAGAATACACAAATTATGTACCAATGATCAAGTAGTTGCAGAGAAAAAGATTTTGTAAAAATGATTTTAGATAAGAGACACCATTTTCTTGGCCCAAGCTGTAAATGCACTGTGCATATCATGACATCTACTTTCATAAAATATCTGATGAAGCATTGATTTTAGGGATTAAGGTTAAGAATTCCAGCTTTCCAGAAATTTGGGTAGTAGTTCATAGAAGAGTAATCCAGCAGAAAAGCAAACTCCTTTTTTCCAGACATTCAAAGTCTGAAACATAAGATCAAAATATTATTCTGAGACGGATAAATCTCAAATTCCTTTTCTACAGGCAAATTGAAGATGGAGATTATCTTCTGTTTGTGAGGGTACTTGAGATTTACCAGAATTTTTGTCCCACTACTTACAGATCCTCTTTGCTAAAACGCTAAAAACACAGACACAATTCCACAAAAGAAGTTGGGAAACGTTCTGTAATTTTCTGTGCAGCAATAGGCATCACTTACACTGCTCAAATTACAATTACTTGTGTCCTATTATTTGTTTATAGTTTTATTGGAGCAACAAGATGAGTGCAGATGTAGCAGCAGTACTAATTCCTTGGGATTCACAGATACCCTAATTAAATTATTTTCATGCTTTGTTTTCTGCAAGTGAAGTTTGCAGTTGTAGACAAGAGTGTTTTTATCCTTCTTTCTGCTGTTTGTGAACTTGTGATTGTAGCATAAAACACTAAAAAAAAAGTCTTTAGCTTTGAAGTTATAGTGAATCTGTTAAATACATAAACAAGCATATTTAGTTACTTTGCATTATTCATGTAACTGCAAAAAGATTCGCTCTGGGCAGACAATTACTGTGTATTAACATCTTGCCTTAGGGCAGTTGAAATGGTTTTTAATGAGGTGTTACCAATCCTGAATATCTTTCACTTGCCACTTGACCCAACAATTTATTTTTTGCTGTATGTGGGACATCTTGACATAAAATACTTTATTACAGGGATTCTGTTAATCGTCTGCTACACTTACACAGAATTTTTATTGGCGTAAAAGGTGTTTATTAAACTAATTCATATTGTTTTAAATAAGGAAAACTAGTACCTATAGATTGAAATTAATTGGAATTTCCTGAGTATTCAGATCCAGAGCCTAAGAAGCACACTGCTAAATTAGTATTCAGGTCATGAAAACAACTAATGAGGCTTCAGACCTATAAAAGTCCACTCAAACAAACACCTGCCAATGTTTTAGAGAATATTCTGGCCCTGGCATCTGCTGTGACCTGAAGGGCAGAGCAATATGAACTTAACTAAGACAGTATTTCGGATAATTTGAGATCTAGAGACCAGAGCAATGAAGAGAAGAAAAATGGTTCTTCCTCCAGTGTGAAGACACAAATATCCACTGCTCACACAGCAGCAGCTTGAGTAGAAACAGGATTTCCAAAGTTATTTTCTTCAAGTAATGTGGTTCGGGTGCTTGCACTGCACCAGTGGGACTGAGTGGTCTGCTCATGGTTGTATCTGGCGGACAAAATGATGTTTCTGAAAATCTTTGGTGTGACGAGGCTGTGGGTGGCTTCAGTGTGAATTCTCTACGTGACTTGCTCACACCAGCAGCTATGATGTGGTAAGAGCGTCCTTGCCAAGGCACACCTTGGCCTGACCAGAGTTTGCAGCCATGCCTGGAGCCGGCGCTGATCTGTTCTCACCTCCGCTATTTGCTCCACGGCACAGAGTAAAGCTCACAGTAAATCCAGTTTGGATCCTGGAGTACAGAGAAACACCAGCACAGAGCTTTTCTCAGGCTGTCCTTACTTTGGACAGAGTTCAGGCATCTTTCTCTCCTGCTTTGCTGCCACAGAGGTATTCCCACAGCACTGCCATGGCACCAGCATGGATACCACGAGCAGCTGGAAGTGACAGTGCAGGGGTGCAGTAATTAGACACCTCAGTCTTTTACAAGCCACAATACGACTGTGTTTGGCCCAGAACCACTTGTCTAGAAAGGGGAAAACAGACATAACACGAATTAATTTATAAAGAAAGTGCAGCTATCAAGATGAAGAGGTTGACCACTGCTTCGTTTCGTGCTGGAGCATATGGTGCACAAATATAATTCATCCTCGTGATTGGGAGGGGATGCAGGGGAAAGGGGAATCTCTCTGGCATAGATGCCCATACAATGCCAGTTACTCTGCTGGAGCCTCTCTCTCCCTGTATATGTAATCTATGTTGAATTAATTTGTAGTTGGCTGAATTTCAAACACATCAACTTCGTTTTCATGTATGTTGATGGGATTTTCTTTTGGATCAGTTTCTTATGTTAATTAGCCCTCCATTTATGCTACATTGTAATGAGGTTTAGCAACTCTGCGTGTGCAAGCCTGGTGGGAAATGAGCTGGATGCACACAATTTCAACTTCTGCAGTTGCCTGGGTTTGAAATGTTATAGATTTTCCTGTTTCCCAACTCATGGACAGTCTTAAGTGGGCCAATCAGTTCTCTTCTAATTTTTCAGTGGAGAGGTTTTATTTGATGGAATATAAAGCCTGATGTATTAATTTGTACTTTAAAGGAAGGAGGGGGGATTTTAGCTGGGAGACTTGTTGGTTCTTCAGCTCTTCGGTGGTGAAGTTAAAAAGAGTAAATGGGATGGGTTTGCTGTGGCTTCCAGTCAGGCCTCTACTTGGAAGGGAAATACCAGAGATCTAAAGCAAACTGCTCTATATTTAAGAAGAGATTAATGCAAGCAAATCTTAAATGTCTTTCTTTTTAGCAGAACAGAGACACGAGTTTTTCTGATACAAAGGAATTTCCACATTAATTGCTTTGCTCATCTGTTCAATACCTGAAAAAAATCTGATGTATTAATCATTGATATTCTGTGTTGCTTTATTGGAAGTTCCAGGGTGAGTAGGACCTTTGTGGGGCACAGAGGCTTCCTAAACGTCCCTGCAGGAGCTGGTGCCACACTTTGGATACCAGCAGGAGTATCTGGGATTTTGTGGGCAGAAGTTCTTGCTCTGCCCTTGCCCCAAGGGAAGCAGAGCAAGGTGAGCACGGCCAGTCCGTGCCAAAGCTCAGGCTGATCCTATGCCCAAGCTCATGTGGCTTTTACAATCTCTGTTAAGTCAGTTCAGCGTTGTACTAAAAATGTTCAGATGGTTTTTAGTCACCCAGGCGAGCAGGGTCAGAGCCTGTTCCTGCCTGTGAAACGCCTCCCACTCACCCACTCCTTAATACAACCACCTCAGCTGAGCCTGGCACTTAAAAGCTTTTTTTCTTCAGGAGCCCGAGGCAGGAGCTGTAATTGCCAGGTCATAAGTAGTTTCTTTGAAACAAAACCTTATTTATCCCTTCTCCCACACAGCACAGCTGTTAATGAAGCAGGAGTTAAGAGCAATTGGCTGTTCTTCCCTTTATAACCACCTTCCTTTTCCCTTACAACAGTAGAACTTGATAAGTACACGTTTCTCTCAAGCAACATTCCCTTTCGAACACAAGAATCTTTATCTCTCCAAATATATTTGCATAGCAAAAAATATTCCTGTTGCCTACTGAAGTACCTTAAAATATTTAGTATTTTTCTGCTATGTTGTGGGGAAAAAAAAGTTAATCTAGATGAAGTGGCTTAGACTGTTCCAATTTCTCAGAAGAAGTTTGCAATAAATATTCATCTTAACCTGAGGCATTGTCGTTAATATTCAAACTGGGGCTTTTCAGCTCTATATTTTGAATAAGTGCTCTGGAAATGTATGAATGGACCCTCATTCTCAACAAATCCATGTTCCACACAGAGATGTATTTTTACACATCGAATTATTGATAGCATAATTATGAACTTTTCTGTCCAAACCATTTGGTTCATCCAGCCATTATGGTCAAAATTTATTGTGTTGGAACACGCCTAAAACTCTTCTCCTCACTTAAGTGAAATAATCTGTGTAGTGCCAGAAACAGAATTTCTGAGAGGTGTTTGTGAGATGTCCTCCCCTGTGAGCACTGAGCAGTGCCATTATGATAAGAATTATATCAGCACTACCTGTTATGTAATCAGTGGCGGGGAAATTATGCTTTATATTCTGTTGAGTGTTGCAGTGATCATGAAGCAGGAGGAGGACGAGCCCGAGTTTCCCCTGTAAATAACAAAATCAATACCCAATGTTTATTTGTGCTGAGGCTTGTCTGCTTTACCACAGTGAAAACTGGAGGCTGCACAGAGAACGAGAACTGGATAAATGATAAGCACTGGCCTTTAACAGGGCATTTAGGAGGTTGGGTGGTCAATGCAGTAGAAGCATTTGTTGGCTCTGGGAACCCATCCAGCTTCTGACTGTGGTCAAATACAAAGATGACTGAAATCCCAGTATTTCCTGAATTTAACCTTTTAGGAAATCAGACCCTCAATATATAATTGAATATGCCATTCCATGGGGAAACAGAAAAGCATCCTTGACTACTACATTCAGCTCTTCAGCTCTGTGGTTCTTGCAGTGTTCCAAGTAAATCAATGTGAAATAGAGAAAGTTTGCAGCATTTAGTTGAATGAAGTAGTTTTTAGAGCAGGAAAGAAAATCCCTGGTGCTTATAAAGCATCAAGACTTTCTTAATGTGCACTTTCTCAACAGAACTTGCTGCACAGTCACCCATGGTCAAGAATATAGAGAAGAGAAATGTGTGAAACAACTTGCAGCCGTGCATTGCACCAGCAACCAAGGGGAAAAGAAAAAATCAGAGTAAGTAGGCATGCCTATAAGTGAGCCTTACCATAAAATAAAACATGTAAGCACATCCTTTTAGTATGCTTAATTGTTTTGCTAAACTAACACACTAATGGCTATTGTCTTTTCATGAAGAAAATCCTGAGCGTGGAGCAAGACTTCAAAGAAGAAACTGGAAATTCTGCTCTTGGCTAAGAGATTTCAAGGGAGCCTACAGCTGGGTGGGAAGTTCTGTACAACTAAATCCCTTAAAGTGCCTTATTCACTGCTTGTCTGCCATCTGATCCCATAATCTCTTGACCCCCTAACAAAGCGCCGGCTCCTTTGCTGGGTGTCCTGCTGCAGGATGCACTGCCCCGTTCCTAATCCTGTCCATAGCTGCCTGCCCTAATGGCACAGCCCAAAAGGGACAGGGTTGTTCCACGCCTGCCTTTTGGGAGCATCACTGAACAGACGAAGAGATGCCATGTTTTGAGCACAGCAGCCATATAATAGTCCTGTGTATTTTCCTTTAGATCACTGTAGCTGCAGATGTGCCCTTGGTTTTCCCCATGAGGACAATAATCCCTGGCATGGCACCGTAGCAGTGACAGGGATTGGTCTCTGTTGATGGGGATTTTTGCCAGATTTTTATAGGACTCTTGATTTTTCTCCTAAAACAAACAAGGATCCCACTCAGGGAGGGAACACGAGGATATGGATCTGAGAAAAAGCCAGGGCAGTGCACACAGTTACCTGTTCATTTACCTGTTCATTTACCTGTTCATTTGCCTGTTCACCAGCTGCCCCCACCCAGGGAAGAACAGAATTGTCTGAGGACACGAGGGGCACTTGCAGTGTCTCAAATCACAGAATTACATTAATGTGTAAGTTGGATAAGACCCCGAAGCACATTGAGTCTGACTGTTGCCATGTTCCCAAGTGCCACATCCAGTGTTTTTGGAACCCTTCCAGCAGATGGGAACAAGCAGTGGCCTACCACCATCCAGTCTAAGGATCTCCTTGCTTTATTATCCCAAGAATAAATTGATACCTGCTTGAACAGCATTCCTAAAAGCACTTGTGAGTGGGCCATGATAGGTTGGTTTCTAAGTGCCAGCTCTAATTTAAGAACCCCCTAATAAACAACCACAGCAAAAAGCTTTTTTTTTTTTTTTAAATAACTGTTAACTTCATTGCAGAGCTGATAAATTGCAGAATTTAGTCTGTAGACATTACTAAGGAAAAGGAGATGAGATCAATATATACAGTATGTACTACACATATAAAACTGTTTGAAACAGAGTATTTTGCAAGCTACTGAAGGCTGATTAAAAACAGTTTGCCTAAATTTACTTTGGCTGCCTTGCAAAGAGATTTAAATTTCATAATCACAAACACTTTATCCAGTGTACTTCTCCCCCCACCCAATTACAATGGATGAACACACAGAGGAACAGAATTCAAGTTTGGAAAAATTTAAATGTAGCATGTCTTACATTTCCAGTGTTTCTCTTGGCAACCTAAATATTGTTTTAACTTGTGGTGTGATTGTACATTGGCTCACATAGGGGAACTGCAGAACTCTGCCTGCTGAGCATCATTAAGCACTTTGGTGCTCGGTGGGAATTTGTTCATTAGGAAGAGTGTGTTATGAATTTTACTCTGTGAGCATCTTTGTCTGTGAGAGGGAGGGAGAACGAGGTAATGAGAAGAAAATATAAGATCAATCATTTAAACCTGCAAAACAACTAAATATAAATATTTCTATTTAAAGGAATTAAAGTATTGCCCAGAAGAAAATAAGCATCAACACGAGGGCTGTGAAAGAAGTCTCCTGAAACCTGTTGCTACTTCTGTTTGGAAATCTGCATTATTTCCTCAGATTTAATCTGCTTGGCAGAGATCCACCAGTCTGCCATATTTTGCCTTTTGGTTTATCATTTCCTTTTACACAATAAGGTAATTTTTTTTTTATCTTGGGACGTATAAAGGTATAATTGCATAATATAATTTATTCTAATAGTTACCCATACTTATAAATAAATTCTGCTAGCAAGAAAGGGGACTCTTAAATGGTAAGGACTTAAAATGACATGATTTTTACCAATTTTATAAACTTCAAAATTTTCACAGCTGAGAATAACCTATAGAAGATTGTTCCTTAAATCATTTTACATGTCAATTCCTAGGTATCAAAGACCATGTGGTCAGAGAGTGGAATGTTGAAGCTGGTGAAAAAGGATATATTTTGTAAGACATGCAAAATGCACTTGATTTTTTCATTGCGGTATTTTAAAAATGGCCTAATTTTACATTCACAGGGGCTTCATTCTGATGTTTTGTAATTTTGTTGGCTTGTCTGATGTATGTGTTTATTTGTATCAACATGGATGTGGAGAAAAATCAAACTCACTGCTTTGCAAATGCTTTTACAATGCCAATGCAGTGTTAGACCCACTTGGCATAAGTGACATCCGTAAGATTTTCCAACATACATGTTTTAGTCTAATATGTTATTTATATGTACATGCCATTTTAACATTAAAAACAAAGAAACAAGTATTGAAGGAGGAGAGAAATGTGAAAAATTGATAATATCTGTTCCTTTAAATTATGTCTCCAAATATTTTTCCTTTATGAAAGTAGCAAGAGCTTAAGCAACTCCTGCTGTCTTGTTGTTCGACATCCACTACTGCCCATCTGCCTATTGATTGGTAGGAAACTCCAAATGGGAATTTCATCTCATTAATCATGTCACATCACAGGGATTAGGACAAAAAAAATCCTTTATGCTTCACAGCAGCCATCTAATGCCCAGTAAGACAAGTGAACGAATATGATATGGATAGAATATCTTCCCACTAATTAAAGGTCATCTGCTAAAAACTGTGAGTCAGGCTGGCTCAAGCGGGCTCTGATCTGAGCCCGCACATCCTCTGCAAAATGAAAGCAGCAGTAAATATGTATTTCTAATTCAAATGTTAGCAGAGCCAGAGAATAAAACCCATCCATTACAGAGCGCTGCAGTGACAATACTGGCAACAGTGGTTCTCCCTGAGTAGCTCCTTGCAAAGCCCAGCTCCATTGATTGTCCCTTATTCCCCCCTCACACCATCATTAATATCCATCCACATGGCACTTCCCACCGCCACGCTCCGTAATCCTCTTACAACACCACCAAAATTGTTGCTGTTCTACTCATAACCCCCATAATCTACATTATAAGGTACTCGGATTTTTCTAAGCCTGTTTGGTACGGTAACGAGCAGGAAAAAGCAATTAAAATTGCTGAGATGTGCCTGAGCAGGTGAGGTGAGGTTTCCTTACAGCGAGGGCACTATGGCAGATGAGAGGGACACACACAGCCTTGGAAGAAAGCCAACTTATTAATGGAATTTGACCATGCAAAACTTGTTGAAATCCCCCCAGAACATCAAATGCCACATTATAATATCTTTACTGAGGTCCCTGCCATTCCCAGGAAATCTTTAATTCCCTTTTAAGAGTATGAGTTTTTTTTCCAGTAATATTTTCCAAAGCAAGTTTTGTGGGATGTATTTTGGTTTGCATTTGTGTTTTGCTTTGTCTCTGTAGTGAAAGCTCTCATCAGTTAAAAACAGGTAGGTGGGATCTGGGGTTTTTTGTTGGAAAGAAACCTTGAGGGAGTTGAGGTTTATTTTGACAGAACCAGGTTGGTTTTTGGGTTTTTTTTAGTTAATAGACAATTCTGAAGTCATAAATACCCCTGAAAATATTGCTTATGATATTGCATTTAAAATCTTAGAGGTCATTTTTGTCATGCTAATGACTGGAAATGATCATTACAATGGTATAGTTTTAATTAAGATATTCACTAATGGGATAAGGTAACAAACACTCTCTCTAAAACCAGCAGAATAACACTGCACACTGATAGTGCAAAGACTGATAAAATGTGGATATTTTTACGACTTAGTATTTGCATTCTGAAAGTTTATGAGCTTGCAATTGTTTTGCACCTTTTTTTTTTTCATTTTTTCTGACATTCTAACAAATTATTCAATCTCTGAGAGCATTTTCCTGAGTGAAATATTGCTCAGCAATGCTTACAATCATTGGTTTTACGAAGATCATGACTTTAGCAGAAAGATCTGAATTATTCCATTGACCTCTATGCTTAGAGGAAGTTCATGCTGAAGCCTAAATTAAATGAGAAATAAAAACATCTGTATTTTTGATACTGCCAAATCTCTAGGCTGGAGACAAGGGATGAAGACAAGTATCTGATGAGTGGCTGTATTCCTCTGCTGGGTTGACTTAAACATGCTTTACCTCCTTCTCTGGTTTTTTGCCCCAGGCTTGCCTCTTGTCCCAGGCTATAAACCACTCTCTAACTGTCCTCTTCTCAGACCTGGTTTCCCTCCAGCTGAGTATTTCCAAGCCCTCACCTGATAGCAGACCTCTTTTTTTTTAATCAAACAATCTCCACCCTGTCCTCTTTCTCTGATTTCAGCTCAGTTGATCCCTTCAGTTTCTGCTTCCCCTTTCCATTCACAGCTGATCTTCTTTCTGTATTTAATCCTGGTTCCCTTCCCATTCAGGCCCACATTTCCCAGATTACCCCATTGAGGGTTTGCTGACCCTTCCTGTTATTCTGTTTTCACCCCTCTGCATTTGCAGCAGCCCAGGTGCCCTCTCCATTCAGAACCCACAGCCATTAGGAACAGGGTCACTGATTCCAAAGGCTTTTCCCCTACAGCAGCATCCACCCACGCCTGGGGCAGCCCAGAGCAGGATTACACCAGGGATTGCTCATAAATGTCAGCTTCTCAGGGATTTTCGGAGGGTGAATGAGGATGTGCAGGGAAAATAATGATAATAAAAATTATAATAATTTTTTTTTGAGCTCTTTAGGTCTACAGGTGCAGAGCTTCCTGTTAGATGTTCCCACTGGCTCAGAACAAGCTGGGATGTCAGTCCAGCAGACAGAGAATTTACTCAGGCTGTTTCCAGGAGCTGCTGAGCACCTCGTTCAGGCGTTCAGGCAGGACAGGGTGATGTGAGTGGAGAGCTCAGATGTGACCCCACAGCAGGGACCATCCTGTGGCTCTCACCTGCTGCTGTCTGCACCCTTTCTACTCCTCACAACTGAGCCCAGCAGGTTCCTGACACAGAAGGTCTTTGCAAAGTACTGTGTGATGCAGCTACATATCCTTGCAGGCTTTGAATTTTGATCTTATAAAGCTGTCAATATTATTTATTTCTTGTGTAGTGACAGGCAATCACCTCAAACCTGACAAATATTGAGTAATCTACTCAACCTTTTGCCATTCAGAGGGTAGCTGACAAATCTTTCTTCTTGGCTATCTTGTTTGTAACAACTTTTTTGACCAAAGAACAGCACTTTTTCTTCAGACAGCAAAAATCTTCATCCCAAACTTCCTGACATTCAGCAAGCAAGTCACCTGTGTGCAGGAGCCCACACAGTTGAAAGAGGCACAATTCCCGTTTTTCCCTTCAAACAATTATTTTAAATTCATTTTACAGTGAGAGAACAAGCTTAAAAAAGGCTCCATACTTGAGCATTTGTTCCAGCATTCAGCAAAACAGATTTCAATGAATTGTGAGGCATTTCTGTTACCTGGTGCCAAACCCAACTGCTTTGATGTTAAGATAAAAACATCCTGAATCTGCCCAGCAGGATAAGGAAAACACATTTTCTGTGTTGCTTACACTCTCATTCGTTCCTTGCCAGAAAGACAGTGGATTAGAAGCTTTTAAACTATTCGCTTTTCTAACTTAGGGGTTGCACTGTTTGTAACCTTTCTATCCTGTTTCTGGGTTCAGGGATGCTCTGGTGCTTCATGGCAGAGAGTGGACCCTGGCAATCCCCTCTCATTTAAATTATGGGAGAATCCAAAGAAGAGAGCTGCTAATGAGGAGGGAACAGTCTCTCCAGACATGTTGTTCCAAGCACATATTGATTTCCAGCACATCGTGATAAGCAAAAGTTTAACAACCATAATTTTATGAAAATGACAATAGAACAGCACATCTGGTGAGAATTCATTTATGCTTTTTACATTTTTAACAACCTGGCTATTTTTACTCTTCTCATCCTCTCAAAGGGAGTACAATGTAATGAAGCATGGAGCTGGAACTAGGCCACACCTCAGCTGGAAAATGTCAAATTCTATTATGCCATCCTCAAAAGCATAAATCATAGCTGCACATTTTTAAAGGTATAAATGAGGGAGGGAACAACATAAAACATTTATTTGAACTCATGCAATGTATTTATAGTACAGAATGGTAGAGGATGAGTTTTTATTTGTGTAATGTAGGAATATACCAAATATTTAAAAGTTGAACTCTATGATAGATAGGATCTTCTCTCTGCTGGGAAATCCCCTTGAACATTGAACATTCTTGCATTTAATTTTTTCTGATTGTCAGCTAACAAACTAACCTGCTTAATGTCAGGAGCTAATAGTTCCTTTGTCACTTAAAATCCTTCATTTCTACAGGAAATAATTTTGATTGTCTTAAGTTTAAAGACATAGTTGACTAGTATAATATCCAGGAGTCCGCATTTCATTTTTTAAACATTAAATTGTAGCTTTCACACGTTGTTTCCCATGTTTCATTGCTTAAATTACGTATGGGGAGGAAAACCTTTCTCTTTGGCAGCAGCAGTACCATAGTTCATAACTATTCAAATAAATAAATAGCATTTACTAAGCACTTAGGAGGAGGAAGGAAGGTTGTTAAACTCACTTGCTTACTCTCACTCTTCCTGTTTTCTTCAATATTCCTTTTATTCCAAGAGATTGAAACTGTGGAAGTCTGACCCTATTCACAATAAGTTTGACTTTCTGGATATGTTCTACACCTCTCAATTCTGTAGCACAGTTTTTTAAAGGCTTTTCAGGATATTACACAAATGATTAGACGACATTTTTGGGGACAGCTGATATGCTACAAAAGAATGTGATTACATACTTTCATGAGATATTTTTGCCTGCCGTTCAACCTGGAGAAGATGAGGGTCTTGGAAGAGTATTTAAAATACTTGTACAACGTAAGGATAATAGTAGGCTGATAGGGATTATAGATTATGGTACATTTAATGTATAGAAAATAGGCTACATTCATTATTATGTAATTAAAATGGACTCAAACTCATCTCATTGCTACCACTAAAACTAAAACTATTGTACAAATCATGTTACTTATTACCTAGTAAACATGTTCTTAATTTGAGCTACAACTTCTGTACCTCCACAGCTTTTGAGATCCTGGTGAAAGCTTTTGAGAGACAAATTGTCAGCTGAACACCACCTGTAAGAGGCATTTGCAGAACAGAATTCCACGTTCTGAGGCACATTTTGCTCTGGCAGGTTCTCCTATCTTACACGCAATGGCTTTTTCACAGCAGCCTCAGGTGTATGAACAACACCTCTGGGGTGTTGTTTCTCTTATGTCCTTTATCCAGAGAGATCTTGGGCAGCTGAACTTCGAGGGTCTATTTCTGACTTAGGCTGGGATCAGTGGATGAGGATCTTTCCCAATGAGTATCCCTGTGATCCACGTGTGCCTGTGAAACAACAGAAATGTAAACATGGAATAGCCTGGCGCAGCCCGTGCTGCTCTGCTGTTCCTGCAGGCATTCATTCCCTTGTTCCTGGCCCAGTACAGCAAATTTTCTGTGGTTTAGGAGACATTAAACTGTCAGAGGCACAGAGATGACCACCTGCTGCTTTGACCAACATTCCTGCCATGGTGGACAAACCTTTGAATCAGACATTTAAACCTGGATTAGAAAGTGGAGGACAGGTTGAGGATACTCCTGAGCCCGTTTTGCTGAGGGCTTGCATTCCGGAGTCTCACACCTGCTGCTGCTTCCCGGCTGCGGAACACGTGTGTCCCTGTGTCACATTGCTGGAGGCCATCCAAGCAGTGACAGACAGGGCTTTCTGTTGTCACATCGATCCATTCATTTGGAATTCTTAATCCTGGATCTGAAGGTGAAAGCAGTGCAGGCTGTTTGCTCAGAACTGTCTCAGGTAACCCTTGGATGGGATGGGGCAGGAGGGCAAAATGGATTTGCTCTACTCAGTGATACACACATCAACCTGTATAAATATATAAACTACACAACCTTCTTATTTTCCTCACTGAGTAGGCCATGCAGATTTTTATCACTTTTTAGAGAAAGCTCTTGATCCAAAAAATGCTGATGCCATTTAACTTCATTGTGTGTCATACATTACCAGCTTGTATCTACAGAATGTTCTTGTGCAGTAGATATTTCAGTGTTGAACATTTGAAATCTTATCTACCATTCTGCTCTGGCTGATTTAATCTCTTTGGCTTTAAATTGTCTGTCTGAAGTCACTGCAGAATGGATCAAGAGAGGAACACTCAGCTCATTTAGAAGGAGGTTAAGAAGCTATTCTTGAGTTATTCTTAAGAGTACTTAACCCAGTCGTAAAATTCGAAGGCGCTTTTCTTAGACTGAAGTGTTGCAAGGAGTAAGTTGAAGATTTGAAGCTGAAGCCAGATAGTTTAAGAATATTATGGTTTGTCTTGTACAGTCTCAGCAGAGATTTCTTTCCCTTCCTGACCACTTCATGCCACAGCACATCTCCACTTCAGTTTGGGCAGCACAGCCCTGGGTCACAGCCACTCTGCAAAACAGGTGGTGAATCAAAGCAGCTTTAAAAAAATGCTGAGGAATTTGAAGGGAAAAAAGTAAAAATAGAAGTCAGGGCACGAGCAAGCTGGAAGGGGAGGCTGTTCCCTGGTAGCAGGGACTGAGCAAAGGGCAGACAACACCCAGTGCAGTCAGTAAAGTGTTAATGTTCAGTGGCTCTGCTCAGCCCTGGATAGACATGTGCCCGCTAATTTTCAGCCTTCCTCTATAACACTTAGCTTAGAACTCAGCAGAAACCGGGTTTTTCAGTGTTTGAGTAGACATTTGGCAACTTGTGAAGTGTCAGATGAGCACTGGGGAATTTGAGAACTGGGGTGAATGTTTGTGTCAGGGAAGGAAAAAATCTTCACAGCAGAAAGCACTCTCTAACCTGAGACTGCAGTACCTGAAATAAAGTAACTTTAGTCTGTTCCAATTACATTAAAAGCCAAATCCTGCACTGCTGACACTTCACAGACTTTACAAATATTGAAATCTGGCTTAAGGGACTGGCTGCACACCGCAGATTTAATCAGTATAAACTGAAGATGGTAAAGGTTTAAACTGTGGCCTAAATATGATTTACCATGAGAGATTATGGCTGAAAAGTCCTATTTAAAGTTCCATCAAGACAGAGAGGGCAGTCTGTAGGATTTGGGAAAGCAGGAGTTCCTGCTGGGGTGTCCTGTCCAACATCAAGGCTTTGAAAGTCAAGGCACCGAGGGTCCTCCTGCCTTGATTCCTGGCGTGCAGTCCCAAAGAAATGCACAGGTCCAAGTGTTGAGCCTTCCTGATTTTTTCTAACCCCACTGGGACATGGTGCCCTCCCTATAGATTCTCATCTACATGATAAAACACTTCATGAATCCAAAACATAATTCAGCGGACTATTGTTGAGGAATTCTAGATTTGTCATCGCTCCTACTAATTCAATTTACTCTATTAATTTGCCCTCTATTAATTTATCACAGCTTTCTGGGCTGGGTGGGTTTTTTCCCAGCTCATCTGTGAGGTGTTGGATGCTGACAGTGACGGAAACCTCACAGGAAGCATTGACAAGGTCTGAAAAATAATTCTGGAGCCCTTGTGTTGCTAAGGAAGTTTCATCAGTAGAACCAACGATTTGAGATTGTTTTCTCAGCAGTGCATGAGATAAATGAGAACTATTTCCAGATTCAGTAATTTTGAAATCTGAAGGAACGATCTTATCAGTTTGCTGGCCACCCTGAACAGAATGCATCAAAAAAGATTAATAGGTAACAGGGATACCTGTTTTGTTTTAAAGCAAAAAAGCCCTGCAAAAATATTTTATGGAGCTGTTTTCACCTACTTCATTCTGCATTAAATATAAAATCTATACATTTTGTATAAGTAGCTTTCCATTCTACACTGCTGGGATAAGCAAACTGGTAAATGGAAAGAAAAGCAGGTGAAATTTATTAAATTAGAAAAGAAGATCTTCTATGAGGTCTGATCCGCTGGAATATTTAATGTATTCTTGGGTATCTTCCAAAATTTTCCCAGTGGATAAGGGAATCTCTCAGGAAAATTTTGTTTACACAGTTTAACCTAAAATGCATCTGTATTGAAAACAGAAGGAAATTTTCTTTTCCACCAGCTACAAAATGTGACTGTTTTGAAATCCACCGTCCCAAAACGTATGCCAAAAAATGTGAAGACTAGTAAGGATAAATAATGTGAATGCAAAAGCCGACGTCCAAACACAAAAAACCAGCAACGTTTGTTTGTGGAGTCTCTTCCCTGTGTACAGCAAGCCCTGGCTATTGTATTAAATATGACATATTCCACTTCTACAGGCAGGTGATACATTCCTGCAGCTCCAGCATTCTTGAACCATCCGAGGGGAATGCACGACTCAAATCTGTGTAGCTCAATTCCGTGTGCCTGCTTAAACAGGCACAAACGTTCCTGTGCCGCGCATTTGCTGCACGTGGATATTTGTGTCACAGCAGCTCACACAGTGTATATTTGGAAGGTAATTGGAGGGTATGAAACCTTTGAAAAGGATCATTAGAATGTGTAAAATATTTTTGAAGCAAACAAAAAAAAAATCTGCTTTTTTTAAAGTTAGTTTAACTAAGCTGCTTCCAAACAAAAGCATATTCTGGGAATAATAGTTGTTGAGTGATGAAAACTATTTTTCAGTTAAGAATCTATTACTTTTATTAGAATTATAATTTTTAATTTTTTCTTCATATCTTGTGTGTACGAGTCATAATCCTATTTTAACAGCAATTAATCTGGTGTTAATCCAGCACTAAGCAATTTTCAAAGTGCATTTGACCGAGTTACAAATTAAACCTCTCCAGGTGTGAAGTGTTCTGGCTTTACGACGTGGATCTGACTGGGGAGATTTCTGGTGATTTCTTTTGCCAGTAAAAACAGATCACGCCTATTTTTGGACTCTAGGTTGCTAATTCTCAGACGGTGCCATGAATCACTGGATGTATTTCCAAAGTCTGAGCTTCAAGGCCCTCTGGACTCTGCCCAGCTGGTGTCAGCCAGCAGAACTTCCCTGCTCCCTGCTCAGCTGGCCTTGTGCAAAGCTCTCTTATGCTTTTAGGCAATTCCCTTTTCTGAAGCATTGATTTTCCTTTGCCTTTTCTCACCTCTCTGGAGCAGTTTCAGACTATCAATCCATGAAGGCCTGAGTTATTTTGGGGGACAGCTCATTTGTAACTGACTTTTTTTTTTGTTTTTTCTCCTGGGGCAATTTGGTGCAGGTTTGAAGTGTTGGTTTGCTTTTATATAGAGTAGTTAATCTGATCAAAGTGCTCTGAAAGTGCTCTATGCAAACAAATCCCTATAAATCTCAAAGCTGCACTTAATCTGTGTCCTCCTTCAGCTTTTTTTCTACTCCTGTAGTGTAGGTGTTTTTCTAATATGCATTTCTGTCGTGAGCTACCTAATTCTGTTCTTAAACGCGTATTTTATTTCACATAAACGAATTCTCACATATAAACTAGTCCACAGAAGCCCAAATAGGACGATTCTGATAACGAAGATGACAGCAGATAGCTGTTTCCTCTCTTTGATTGCAAAAGAAATGGCCAGCTCTTGGCCAACACGTCCCCGTGGCTCCTTCCCACGCAGGAGCGCTCTGTGTGTGAGGGTGGGTGCACGTGTGTGTGTGTGTGTGTGTGTGTACTTTGGAATCAGCCACGTTCCTCAGGCACCGAGCACATCCTGTTATGAGGAAATGGCCATTCAATTGTGTCTTGGGGCCACAATACACGGTTTTGGAAAAGTTTCAATGATAGCCACCAATGGATTGTCAGGCAACGCTGCCCCGAAGGCATCACGGCCTGTGCACGGGATTTGGGGGTTTTCATAAAAATGGAGAACTCTGCCCATTTTATGACAATCTCACAAGAATTTTCCTTTTTCCTCTGCAATCACGGAATCCCAGACTGGTTTGGGTTGGAAGGACCTTAAAGCCCATCCAGTACCACCCCCTGCCATGGGCAGGGACACCTTCCACTGTACCAGGCTGCTCCAAGCCCCGTCCACCCTGGCCCTGGACACTTCCAGGGATCCAGGGGCAGCCACAGCTTCTCTGGGCACCCTGTGCCAGGGCCTCACCAATAATAAGCTTAACTTTAAGTGAGGTTTAAGTGCTCTGGTCTAAGGCTGTGGCACCCCTTTCTTTTCTGAGTGTGCAGCTTTGGTTGAGGGTGCATCTTGGGGCACAGATACATTTCTAACCATCCTCTTTTATTTCTCTTCCCAATCCTATATCCAATATTTTCATTAGCTTTTTGGGAGGTGGGGTGGGGGTGGCATGTCACCAGGTTCCTTTTTTGTCAGGTATTGCTATATAAAGAAAAATTAATGTAAGGTAAAAAGTAGATGCCTTTAAAAAGATACCAATAAATCATTCAAAGTCTGTCAGTTTTCTGCACAGGCTGCTAGAAGAATAGATTTAATGGATCTCCATACAACAGAGATTTTCTATATTGCTGAAGTTTTCTTATCTGGCAGAGCTTTGCATCATTTGGAACCAGCCCCGTATCGTGGGAAGACTCTACTGATTTCTCTCAAGGAGTGCTTTGGTTGTGGGGGAGTCCATGGATAACTTCTCTATAAGTGTTTCTTGATGTATATTTTGAGACACAAAGCCTAAGAATACAGCACAGAATGTGACAATGCAGAATATAGAAAGAAGCTGTTGATTACCGTTTGTATTTTCAGACTCCTCGTTTCAGGAGGATGCCAAAAGCAAACTTCAGCAGTCAGATCCAACTGTATTATTCCTCATGACAGTATAAAATAGTGAGACAATTTCAGAAACTACATTAAGAATCATAGTTTATCTTGCTGCATAAAATTGCTAAAATTGTATAGAAATCTGTATTGTGGATCATAAGTTAATGTAAAACTCCAAGCTATTTTTTTTTTTTTTCACTTTGTCTGTTTAAGCTACTGGGCAAGTTGCTGCATGAATAAATTTATTTTCTTCCTCTGAAACTGTATAATATTAAACGCTGTGTTGTTGGCATAAAATATAAGTTGATCAGACAGACAAAGATTATTATTCTGACAACTGTATACACAAGGGCATCATTGTACATTGAATTTCAGTGTGTAATATGGTATGAATCTTCATGAGAGACTCAACTTTCATTGACTGCACAGAAGGTGCTTTTCCTTATTAAATACGGGAGGTGGTCCTGGGGGGATTTTTTAAAAATATCTTTATCCATTTTTTTTCCCAGCCAGTCTCCGTGCCCTGGGAGGCTGAGGGATCTGGCAGGGTGAGCAATTCCCCCTGGAAAGCTGGGATGGAGACGCAGTCGTGCTTGAGCACTGGAGTACCTGGAATGTTTTGCCTCGGCAGAACCCACAAAAGCTTCGCCTTTCCCATTCCATTGGCAGATGTGTGTGCTCTGTCTGGAGCCTGTAGGACACAAAAATTCACCTTAATTCAGTGAAATGTTACCAGCGAAACACTAAAATCACTCTGGCTCTGCACTCCTGTCATTCCTGGCTGTCTCTGACTGTTGCCATCCTCTCTTGCCACCTGCTGATGATTTCTGGGGCGCGGGGACACCCACAGACCCTCTTTCACTTCTACACAAAATGAAGGGCCAAGGGCACAGAGTGAGAGACCCTCTTGTGGAATTTAAACTGCATCCATCATTCTCCTGGCCAGTGCAGGGATATCAGCTTTTATTGGCCGTGAGTAATTAGGAGATTTCATCAACTGTCCATCCAGAGGGTTCCCCCACCCTCCTAAATCAGCAAGACTGAAGAGACGGTGGAGTTTTATGGCCTCTCTCTTCCTCCAGGTTTATTAGTGAGTTAATGGCATTGCTCAGCTGGGAGGGTCTGGGCACAGGGGTGTAACTGCATTTGGAGCTGATGAAATGCCAGTTCTCTGCAGATTCATATATTGCATTCAACAAGTCACTTTAATCTTTCTTTGACATCTCTTTCCCCATCTGTAAATGAGAATCAGGTGGATCTTTCCTGTGAGGGTCTTTGTGTCCCCACTCCCACCCTACATATGGATTTATCCCACAGAATGGGTGAGGTTTGGGGGACGAAGGCAGAGCTCAGATCTGGGCTGTGCATTCTTTGTTTAGATCAGACAAAATCAGGGCTCAAACTTCCAAAATTTCTCTTCTTTGCTATGAAAAGTTGTTAATTGTGATGTTTCAGACCCTTTTAGAGCCCATATGAAAACTTGGCATTACTAATTTATTGCACAATTTACAGCATCAAAGTCTTCCCAGATGGCCGAAATTCTCTCTTCTCATCCTGGTACTTTCTGTTATAACTTTATAGTTTGGTGCACTTCAAATCTTAGACTGCTCCTGTACCTTTTATAGCAGCACCAACCATACACTCTGTGTGCCTCACCTTTACAGCACAAGTAAGGACTATGAAATGCTGTCTCTCGGCTACTGATTTGTGTATTAATTTGTTGAGAGAGAGTAACAGCTGTAAGGACAAAATAACACTCATTTCACCACCCACAGGAACACGAAATGGCATATATTGCTTTTAAAATTAGCTATCACATGTAAAGTTCGATTGTATATAGCTAAATAATAAAAGTAAGCACATTTTTAGGTGATCTTCAAACGAGGTCACAGTGCTGATGAAGTTCTCAGTATTTCTCTGATTTTATGGGATTCCAGGGGCAATGATGAGATGTGTGGCACATGAGTACATGTGGCCAATTTAAAAATGCCCTAAATATAACTTGAAGGGCTAATCACATTTACAGTCCAGCGAATGTGTATGAATGCATTTTGATGTGAGAAAAACACATCCAGTGAGGAAATAATAAACTATTAGCCTATTAAAGTGAGTATGTTTTATTCACTGCTAATTTTAATTAAGACTCAGACTTAATTCTCACATGCACCACGGGAAAGATATTTTGGTACACGGTTTCCACAGCCTCATTGTGCACTCTTTCCTCCAGTTAGAAGGGGGTAAATATTTTTTTTTAAAGCAGAGTTGTTTAGGAGTGGCCTGAGACTCTGCCCCAGCAGCAGCACAGCCTGCCCTGGGTCTCCATCCTCTGCCTGGATGTTTGCAAACCCCCCAGGGAGGGCTCAGGGCACACATTTCCTGCAAACTCTGCTCCCCACGGGAAGGACAGCGCAAGCCACGAGGAATAAGGGGGGACAATTCTTTTGCAAACACTGATCCAATGGGAAGGCTTCAACATTTTGATCTGGGAGGAGAAATGAACACTGAGGCTGCTCTCCTTCAGGATGTCTGAACTCAGAGCAACAGCTCTTGAGTTATTAGCTGGGTAGTTTGGCATTTATCTTCTGAAGTCAGTGCCAAAGGCATACAGGCAGAATAAAGAATAACACCACATTGATAAATATGCATCATTTCCTCCTGCCTTCCACAAGAATTGTGTAAAATGGAAAGGCATAATTGGACTCTTGGTAAATATGATGGATCAGAATTTACTTTGGGGTGGGTTTATCTTTTTTTTTCCCAGATTGAATCATTGTAACATCAGATTTCAACCTGTTGTGAGGCCTGACTTCCAGGCCTGCTTTACAAATCTTTTGGATGGAGAATGTGGAGTGGAAACAAAATAAATTCTTCCTTGGCTGTGTTTTTTCGGTTTTGAGAACTTACCAGATCTGGGGGAAAAAAACCAGGAGAGAAACTGAGCTGTGCCTGCTAAAGGGATGAGTTTGTCACCTTGTGAACTTTCCATGGGCCACCTGGTGGGATGGGGAGTCCCCAGAGGTCTCCTGTCACTCCCATTCCTCTCCTGTCCCCTGTCCCACCACAAGGATGGTGGCTTCTGGCTCATTCTCACAGCCGATCTACAGCCTGAGTGTGGGACTGAGGAAGGAAAGGATGCAGAATGGCAGCCACTAAGTGCAGCAATCCCATCTCCAAGTTACATTTCAAATGGCAAAGGAATTCCCAATAAAATGTTACTTCCAGTTTATAATTCCGTGATCCCATTTTTCTCTCAGGGGCAGAAGATCTGAGATGCAAATTGGATGGGCATTATTGTTTTTGTCTCTGAGAGAGCATCTTCATGGAATACAGCTCTGACAGAGGCATGGGGAGAGCTGGCAGGTCTGGGCTGGGAAGCTTTTCTGCCTGTCTCCCACCATACACTTATCGTGGTGATGGGCCTTCATTTTACCCTTTTGATTATAAAGAACAGTAAAACAAGAACTGAGAATGCCTTAAAATCTTTTCAGCTCACAGGGCGATGTGTGATAACCTACAGCTAAACAAGAGCAATTACTAAACATTTTTTGCTAATTAGGAGATGGTTTGCCAAACATCTTACCTATTTTTTTTAAATTTTATTTTCCAAAAGCAAGTAAGAAATGGCCATAAGAACTACTGGCTGCTGCTCAGGAAGACTTAATGGAATGACCTGTGGTGGCTGCACCGAAATCAAATATACAAGCAGAGACAGCAGAAGGTAAGAATGGCCATACTGTGTTGAACAAAAAGGTGTCAGGCCCAGGCCCTCCACAAGAATATTCCAAGGCATATTCAAGTGCCATCAAGGCCATATAATTCTATGCCTACAGCTCCATAAGGACGTCTATGAGCATGTCACAAGCCAAAGGTTGTCTCTGTGTGTTTAATCACCTTAGACAGCTTAATCTTGATTAATTTAGCTGTTCCTTATGCAGGTTATGCTGTACAGCCTCAAAAGCTTAGAGTTAAAAATACATTTTTCTAATGTTAAATGATACTTGATTTGCAGTCCTTAATTTGTCCTTGTAGATTAACATAATGCTTCGTTACCAAGTAAGACACCACTGTAGAGTTACAAATATTTAATGACAATTTCAATCGTCTATTTGTTTTATTCTCTGGCAATAAAATCTCCAAATGCATTATTCCCATGTTTTGCCTTCACTTCCATTTCACACAGGGCCACTGATGTGGTTGCAGAAGTCTTTGAGCAGGAGGTGGGAACAAATGACCTCCTGAGACCTCGTCACCCTGAATTATTCTATCAGTCAATAGAATCTAGAGTCAACAATTCCCTTCAGTGCCAAGCAGAATTACAAACACGTAAACCTGTTTTTAACAGGCATGCAAAAGCTACCACAGATTTTCTGAGCAGAAAAAACTTGTGCATTTTCACCCGAGCCTCCCTCTGCGTGGAAGCAGCTCTCTAGCACAGCAAGCAGGACGCTGAGCATTGCTGTGCTCCATATAATCCCACAGCCAGTTGGCCAGCAGCAGCAGGCTGGTGGCCAAGCAGTGTTTGTGGTTTAGTGCCACTGGGAAAACCTGGAATGAGTGTCTGGGGTCCTTTCCCCACTCCTCCTCCCCCCAAAAGGACATCAGGCTGGCTGTTTTCCTTTCCTACCTGGTGGAACGTGCTGATGCTGTTTGTGCAATGAGTAAGGGGTACAGGATAGTTACAGGTTTTATGTAAGAGGCTGAACATCTGCAGACAAAATAAAAAATTTTATTTGTCTCCCTCTGGCCTTGTATAGCTCGAACAGACAACTGGGCCAGGACTCTAATATTACCAGATACATGGCAAAAAAAGGCACTGAATCACACAACACGTGGGAAGGAGCACAGACAGATCACGTCACACCTGGCTGGGCAAACAAAGCAAGATCATTGGGCTGGAGGGGAGAGCTGGGAGCAGAGGCCTGAAGAAGGTGGTGAAGGAAGAAAGAGGAGGAAAGTCCTGGGACTTGTGTCAGTGATGGGGAAGGAGGTGGCTGCGAGGATGCTGCAGTGACCAGTCTGTGGGACAGCTCAAAGCAGCAGCAGCTGGCCAGGAACACCCCGATATTCCTGGAGTCACTTTGTGGACAAAAGCATGGGATGGTGACTTTGTTCAGCCTGAAGATGAAGGCTGATTCGGGGCACAGAGGGTTTTCTGCCCTGGCACAGGGAATTCTCCCAGAGCAGTGCCAGGAGCTCTGAGGACCTGCACTGTTACAGAGACAACTGCATGGAAAACGTCAGGGCAGGCTCTGCAGGTCACATGTCTGGGTTTGGGGAGGAAAACCCTGACCCCCTCTCTGCTCTCAGAATGAAGAAAAGCAGACTTGAAAGCAACAGATCTTCTACGGTGCTTCCAAATATCCAACAGCAGTTTATCACTGGATTAGAATTTATAAGAAATAAGTAGCAAATGGTGCAAATCAGTGCCCTATTCAGAAGTGAAAATAATATTTTATAAAAAAATCCTCAAACTTCCAACATTGGCACCACCAAAGAAGAAGTACCAGTGTATTTGTATATTCAGGAAAATAACTCCTGAAGGAAGTCTTCCCAAAATTACTTCTGGCTCTGTGTAATTCAGGGAGATAGATGCATATGCCCATGAATTGTTTAACTGTAGAAATGCCTTTTATTCCTGGATAGCAGATGCACAAAGGGAATGGGAATGTTTTATAACTTAGGCTTTTAAATAATGAATAAATGCTGACATTCTCAGCTGAGACATCTTGATTTTTGTGTACTGTGTAATACTGAAGTGTACAAATATTTTTTTAGAAAGAATTATTTTTCCCTTTTTAAAAAGCATATGAAACCTCAAGAATATGATAAAACATCACAGTTGGTTTCTAAATGCTTTGCATCTTAATATGGTTGAAGTTAAGGCAGTAATTTCTGAGTTTTTCCCTTGAGCTGCGTAGTTCTTTTCATATGTAATTATTCTCTGAGTGCATTAGATAATGCTATGGTTCCCACAGCTGTATACACATCTATAAATCATTAATGAGGCAGTTAACTGAAACAAAACTATAAAAGATTTGCATTACCCGGCAGAACCCAGCCTTAATTGACTTCCAGTTATTTACAATTAATTTTTCCATTTGGAATAATGATTGCAAGCAACTTAGGGTTTTTTATTACTGAGGAATTAGATGCTGACTATTCATCAAAAGTTTTTACAGAGGGACTGTGTCAGTGGACAGTAATGAGCTGGAGGTAATCTGATTTTTACACGCACATCCACTCCCCCACACTGGCAGAGGGGATGGGGTGGGAGGGGGCACGTGCAGTAAAATGCAGACAGGAGCCAGCAGAAACTTTTTTTGTCCCTTTAATCACATACCTAAGTTTAACAACAATTAATTTCCTTTCTTTATAGCATCCAGCTGAAAGGCAATAGGATGAATAGAGCTGGCTGCAGTTCTACATAGAATAAACTGCATGAATGAAGAGAGTAAATATTTATTTCTATCTTACAAGACTGTAAGATGGACACTGGGGAATAAACGATGCAGAGGCTGTCGAGTAAATATTATTCCATTACGCTATTTAAAAATTACTTTTATGGAGACATAGAGCACAGAGTAAATCCTCATTAACTTGTCATTGTTTGAGTCAGGCCCAGGGTCGGGGCTGTGCGTCAGGGCCTGGACAGACACACGGCAGAGATCAGCTCTCTGTGCCCTGTAAACGTAACTCTCACTGACATTGACGGGCTGGGGATGTGCTCATCAGGAGGGGATGTCATGTTCAAATTCCTAATAAAACTTAAGTCAAAAATCACCGAGCCCATTTGCAGCAGCTGATGTTCTCTCTGTTACCCTTCAGCCCTCCCTGTCCAGAATGCCTGAGCACGCAGAGCTCGGCGCTGCAGATTCAGTGAGAAAATGAACGAAGGCTCAGGTGCTGGGGTGCACTGCACTGGAACTGCTCTCCTTGGAAATCAATCCTTCCCTGAGACTGACCAAATGATCCTTCAGTGATTTCCCCTCACTGCCCTTACTGGGTACAAAACACATGCAGTAAACATTCGGGTTGTTCTCTGTTCTCCCCCTCAGCTACAGCTGCCATGCTGAGGAAGTTAAACAACCTGCTTTATTTTTCTTGTTTAAAATAAATAATTTTGTTGTCCCCTGGCTAACATTTAAGGCTCTGCACTCGTGCCAGCTGGCTGGTCTGCTCTGAGCCAGGGAACACAGGTGAAAGCAGCCCTGTGAACACAGGGAGGGCAGCTGCAGTGGGCACAGGGAGCTCTGATTTCTGTGCATGTGCTGTAGACCAAGAGACAGACACTGGTGAATGTGGGGGAGTTTAATTCTGAGTGATGGCAAAGCAAGTGGCTGCTCTCTGCATTATCAATAGGTGCCAGCGAAAGGCCACTGGAATTGATCTAGGAAATGACAATCTAGCACTGGTAACCTTGAAAATCCTGCAATCTCCTGCTGGAGTCATTTTTCCCAGGTTCTGTTCCGCCGGGCTGTGCTGCAAAGTGTAATGTAAAGTAACGTGACAGCCCAGCCATGGGTCATTCAGCCTGTCAGTAATTCCAGGCTTGGCAAATTGGTCCTGCCTCCTCACCAGTCCATGAACTTCACAGACACTTAACTTACTCATGCTACACTGCCTACTGCATCAGTTTAGCTGGAAAAGCCACTTCCATGGGCGAAGTCTGAGAGGCTTTTCCTTTGGAAATCGGGCTGGTACAAGATGAGCAAACAATATTATTATTTTCATGAAGATATCACATCCTGTCAACACACAACATTGGCAATTGCATTTCAAATAACTGTGTCTTGACAAATTGTACAAAACAATTTAGACAGTGTTTTTGCTGTGTCCAAAAAACTGGGCTTGCTGTCCTGGAGTGGGAAAAGCTCAGTTTGTAAGCTCAGAAGTGCAGGAACTCTTTGTGCACAGAGGTGATATTGCTGACATTGATTTTTTTTTTTTTTCAATGGGTGAAAAGTATCAAACTGATCAACCCTCTGTTTCCTGTAGGAATCCTGAACAGCCTGTTACTGCCTGTCTTCAGGCAGCAAAAAAGAAATACCCTGGCTTGGGAATTTCTTGAGGGTTTGCTTTGAAGAAGCCAAAACCAATTTAAGTGGAAACAACATTTCATTTGGTGAAAATTTCTGTTAATTTAAAAAAACCTAGTAACTCTGCAAACCATGCAATTTACTTACCAGATCTTACAAACCAGCAGTCTTGGTCCTGCAGGGTTTCTCATCCCAGTGGCAGAGTTCTCACTTTCCTGTGACTCCTTCCAGCTGGGTTTGCTTTGGTGTAAGAGTCAGCACCTGTGAATCCAGGCTGTGGATTAAACACAATGGCTTTTCTCTTTTCCCTTTATGCTTTTTTCTTTTTTTCCCCAAGTTAGTATGAGCTGAACACAACATACCAGAAGAAATGAAGAATTACAGCCAGGATGTCAAGAATTATATTTTTTCCTTTGGAATGGAATCTCAGTATTCAACTGCAAGGAAAAAGCCATGAAAAGAATCAGAGCTTTTTCCACTGCTTTGCACATTGTAGAGTCATTTCAACATTGTAATATAGGTGTCAAACGTTACTAAATCAGCTGTCAAATGCTATCAAACACTTACTTTGCACAGGTGTAAATGATCACATAAAATGCAGAGCACTGATCTGACACCAAAAATCTCTGTGTACCATTTCTGTCTTCAGCAGTTTTACAGAACTATCAGGAAAAAGTCCAGTAGGGAGTTTATTCCTTGTTATTTAAGCTTTTTTGGTCTGTTTTCTTACTTTTAGGGATGGGGTTTCCCCCTCTGCTCCAGCTGACACCAAGGAAGAGAATGCAACAATTTGTATGGAACAGCTTTGGACTGATCTGCAAAGAACAATATTATGTTCCATAATAATGTTCCAAATGTTAAAGAATTTTTCCTGCCAAAACCTCTCTTCTGTAAGTGCCCCAGCATCATCAACTGATGGCAGCACAGCTCTGGGAATAAACACTTTCAGCTAATGGCAGGAATTGTCAGGGGAAACACGAAACAGGTATTTCTCCCTGATACAGAACGAAACATATGATTAAAATTAAATGCCAAATCCTACCGGCACTGGAGTGAATTAAGGTTTATTTTTCATTCCTGTTAATTCTTTCCTCTCTTTTTAGCTAATTTGTCTTGTTTCATTTAATGCCAGTGGTTTTTCCTGTTTGGCCACTTTGGATGGGGGGACAATTCGCTTTAGGCACGTGGCTTTGGGTAACAAGATTAAAGCTTCAGGCAAAGCCCCGAGCCTGAAGGAGCGCTCTGCAGGCTCCCTGTGCCGTGTTCAGCTCTCCAAAGGCAGGGCAGTGGGACCACAAACACCCTGCCCCTCCTGCAGCACAGTCCCAAAGGTGCCCTGGTACATCCACGTGCTGCTGGGACACTCAGCTGCTTAATGCAGTGTTTAAATCAGGCTGTGCACAGCAAAACTCTCTTAATTACCTCAGTGTGAGGGGTGCTGTACTGCAACGCTCATTGTGAGGGAGCTGGGACACCAACCTTATCATGATGAAACCATCTTCAGGTAACAACCCAAAACGAATTGGTCTTCACTGTTTCACTTGGGACTTTCTTGTGAAAAGTCAGTCTGGCTCACTGGGGGCAGACTGAAGCACATGGTGATTAATTAAAGCTGGACCGATTTTGTAGAGTTCAATATGAACATGTCACTTCTCTGGCTGCTTCATTTCCATCTTCCCTCTGACCAGCCAGAATTTATTCCAGAATGCTTGCTCTGGTACCAGGAGCAGCAGATACATAGATATGTATATATATGCACACACACATGAATATCTATATATATATGTGAGGTCAGTGGCTCCTGGGACTGGTACCACAGCCAGGGGATATCTGTGGGTAGCTTGGAGCTCCCAAATACAGCGAACCCCTCCCCTTTTCCCACAACTGACCCCTCTTGGATACAAAAAAATGAGAGCTGGCAAAAGGGATCTACTGCTCAGTGAATACACATCTCAGTGTCCTTTCTGAAAGACCTGTGAAAGCATTTTCAAACAGGCTGAATGCATGTTAAATTAGTTAAACTATTATAAATCATCCAGTTTTTAAAGGATCACTTATTGTAAGAACATTTTAACGTATGGTGCTGCATTTGCTTTCACAGTTTTGGGTTATGTCAACAGAATCATATAATGAAGATGTAGTAAATTCTTACTGCATTTGTAACAGAAACTCAGAAAAATGGAAGTTTTTATTTTAAAAAATGAGCTCCAAAAAGATTTTTTTTCCCTGCCTTAGATGCCCACACCCAAATGTTCATGCCAAGGATGCTCTATTCCAACAGAAGACCCAAACAGGTCCAGGTCTAAAGGCAAGGTTAAGGTTGTGTGCAGTACCCACAAAAGCTGCAGCATTCATGCTCTGCTGATGCTGAACTGGCTCATTTCAATTGATTTCTTTGATGTACAAATATAAAGCAGTAGCAAATCATTATCCATCTATAATACATCATTATAAAAATACTTTTTTTTCTGCCCTTCCATCTCAGCTTCAAATCATCAAAGATGCCCTTATTTGCAGACAGACCTGAAGTCAGAGTGTTTATTAATAGTGGTTTTACAAGTGCTTAAACATTTGCAGTATGTATTAGAAATGATGATAGCACATGACCTGGCTTAGAAAAAACCCTCTGTAAATTCCTTCCTCTCTGTCCCCACCCCAGCAAGGACAGCAGGGCAGGTGGATACTGTGGGACCACAGCAGGAAGCAGCAGGGGGAAAGTGGGAAGTGCCAAAGGTACCAGATCCAAGCCCAGGCTGGGAATTGTCCCATGTGTATTTAGGGCTCAGTCCATGCACAGGCACAGCAGGGCTTGTGGAGATCAGCTGAGGCCATAAAGGAAATTTGTAACAATTCAGGTTAGCCCACATTTTGTCATGTTACCAAAAATAGCCTGTAAATAAATACATTTATGGGCCACTTCCTTGTAGGCAGCAATTACTTACAGCAGCATTCAGGTTTTAATGCACAGCCGTGCATTTCCAAAGGAGTGTTCTTGCTGTGGATTGCTATAGATCCAGGCTTCAGATGGAGATTGGGCACTATTGATCCTCTGGGGTTTATTATGGTCTGCATTGCACAGGACTCAGAACACTGCTGCAATCCACCAGCCATGCCCTTGCCTGCCTTCAGCCAAGATCACCTTGTCCAGCCAACACCAGCCCCATGGCCCTTTCAAAGGGCAGCCACACACCTGGATGGACTCCCAGGGACCCAGAACTGGCAGAGGGGCCGTGGGTGCTGCACCCCAAACACGCCCAGCCAAGCTGCCCACAGCCCCCACTGCAGCAGCAGGGGCTGCCCGTGTCCCTCTGCCCCACACCCAGACAAAAAAACAGCCCAAAACCCCAACCCCAAGAGGTGCTGTCCCTCTCTGGGTGCCAGCTGGGGCTGTTCTGGTGAGGAGGAGTGTGGTGGTGAAGGCTGTGGCCACTCCTGCCCTCGTCCACCCCGGGGTGGCTTTAACACCTTTCTCCCACACAAGGTGTGCTCGTCAGGCTGAGCTGACACCCAAACCCCTGAGCCTCTTGCTTTGTCAATACTTACCAGGAGCCACCTAGGAAGGACTGAAAACAGAGTCAGTCTCCCAAGTTTATCAGTCTCCTAAACCTCATTTGTCAGAATTTTGACACTTAAAACTACCCTGGGATGGGCAGACCAGTAATCAACCTGTGCTCATCAAGCCAGGCTCAGTGCTGCCTTAAGAAGTGTGTACATCAGCCACTGAGGGGAAAAATGCTCAAAAAGCCTTCATGGAGATTAAAGAAAAGTACAAAAATGTTGGTATTTTAAAGACTGAGCTATTTAGTTACTTTAAGTCTTTCTAAACAACATGATACTGGATAATTAAGCAAAGATCTCTCTTCAAAATGTGCACTTTACAGGAGCACTGCCAGGACTGGGTCAGCCAGAAATGCTGCAGCACCCCAAGGGCTGTCTCAATTCCTTTTTAAAAATAAGATTTAGAAATAAAGTCCAGCCCTCACCTCAGAAAATCCCACTGGAATTGAAACTGAAATTAATATAATACCTAAAGGTACAATTTAAGTTCTGGTGCTCCAATGTTTTATTCACACAAGAGCATTTATTAACAATCAGGAGGACTCCTGATTCAATTCCTAATGCTCCTACTTCTTTGTATCATTCAACTTCTGATTGTTTGATCAACAACAGCACGACTAATGCAGTTATTAGAACACCTGTTAAAAAAATAATATGGAACAAACCCAATTTGTACATTGGAAGAATATTGTGGTAAGTCACCTGATCACCCGTAGACCAGAGGGCAACGCGTTTCCTTGAACTGACACTGGGTAAGCTAAAACATTTCTTTTAGGAACACAAAAATCAGGTGATCCCATTCTGCTGTGTTACAGAGCAGAGCCTGTTGACAAAAGTCTGCTAATGAGAAAGAAACACAGTGCTAAAAATGAAAGAAATTGTGACCACTCCACATACAGATGCAGACAGAAGTAAACATAAGCACAGGAAATATATTCCTTGTAGATCTATTTAAAAGTCTTTTTTGTTTTTAAGTGACAGTGATTTATATTCAGGGCACGTGTGTGTAACCATGTGTACATCAACAGGAGTCAGTAAGTAAACAAGCACCCTGCCTTTGACCCAGCAACGAAAGCAAAGAGGGAACAGGTGATCACTTAATTCCACCTGACTCCAACCAGCTTTCACTCCCATGTTTTGAGAAGGGAACGTTTCAGTTGCAAAGTTCACAATCTGGAACGTAACAATAATTAGGAAAATGTTTAATACCAACCCACCCTCTTTATTAAGTCATTTCTTCAAGTATTTTTAATAGTGCAAAATACTGGTTTGCATTAGTACAGTTACTATGGGAATTCACAGTCCAAAAAAAAAATCTTAAAAGATTTCCAAAGTCAAACAAAAAACTTTTTAATACTGTATTTTTAGCAAGAACATTTTTAACAAAGAATGTGTACTTTAACTTAATATGGTACAACAGAGAAACCATACTTAAAAGTTTCCATTATCTAACACTCTACTGCATATTCATTTTTCCATCTTAAAAGACCAAAAGCCAAGCTGAACTGAGCATTAAAAAAAAAGCATCAATTATAATCCTCATATTACGTCAGCTATTAGGGTTTAGCTCACACTTTTGAATTGGTCATCTAATGAAAGGACAATTTTTACATCGTTCTTTTAAAAAATGTACACACATTTCTTTTTAAAACGTAATATATATCGAGTATCTGCTTCAGTAAACAAAGCTTAATTTATAAACACAATCGAAACAGCTCCATGTTGAACAGTTTCAGTGATAAACTGGACTTGTATGATGTACAGCCAGTGAGGACCATTGTGGCTTAAAATCATTGTGCCATTGCTATTCAGTAATAGCCACCTCCTAAGGAAAAAAAAAAGTTCTTTTTTGGGGCAGGGTGGGGAGGGGAAATAATTCATGTATGTGCTTAAAAATACTAAAACTCCTTTCTATCTCCGGGGACCTAAAAATGATCTGTTGTGACAGGCTTGGTTTGGTATGGTAAGCTTGTAAAAAGTCTCAGGATTTCTTAATACGGCAGTTTTCAATGCAGCAACAGTAAATTGCTTGAAATTGTCCTTCAAGTTTCATGCTACAAATCCTGTTCCTCACACAGTACTGAAGGCATCAAAGGTTGGAAGGGACATTTCTCAGGAACTATATAGTCTTCAAATAGTGGTCATCATACATTTTTCAGCAGTAGGTGGTTCCTTCAGTACATGATGGTCGGCTTGATGTATGTTCTGTTTTCTGGAGGAAACAAAAAAATGAAGAAAACAGTCAATTGCGCAGTTGAACATTTCATAATTAACTGACATTTAGGTGGTTTCTTGACCTGGCTGTGGATCTTTCTGTTCCTCAAATGACCAGATCTACAAGTGATACAAACTGAAGTGATACAAACTGAACTGTCCAGCACGTGGGCACGTTTCGTGTGGGGAAGGAGGCCCTGGGTGCCAACACCTGGCCAAGCCCTCAAGAAATGACAAACACCCAGCACCACTTGCCCTGGTGTTTGCCAGCAATGGCTCAGGACAGGTTGCGAACACTCTGATTTAGATTTTCTTCCTTTAAGGCATTTTTTTTAATCAAACACTCCTTTTCTCCCAAAGGCAGCCCAAGGTGTTGGATTGCTGCCTCCCTGGGACAGACCCAGGGACAAGGCACCAGCTTTACCACACACCCTTGTCACTGCACAAAACCTGCCAGGGAACAGGGTGTTAAACCAAAACTGCATTGCTTTCAAAAAATGTAAATCAGGATCTGTTCTTAGAAAACTGTTCTTTCATTCAGAAACCACCACATTTTGCTTAAAATTCTATTTCTTTATTTAGAGAACGAAGCAGAAAAGCACTTCATAAAAATATTCCTAGTTATAGTACCTATCAACTGTGATTTTTCACATTAAGCAACTTTAAGCCCAGAGAAAAAATAAATATTGAAATGCCCACAGAAACTGAAGCTAACAAGAATCCATATTCCTGTTCATTATAGAATGAATCATGAATCCACCCAGCTAAATCTGCAAGTACTGATCTGGAAGATGATAGCAAAATGATAATATGGAGCAGCATTTTGTATAATGTTGACATCTCTCCCATTACTGTTTTACATATGCCAATACTGAGCACTCCTAAGGAACGAACAAGTATTGACCTGCAAACTGACACTGATCCTTGGAGCAATCTCCAAGTTTGCCACATTTCAATTTCAAAATGCATTTCAGCTATAATATGAGTGATTTATCATTTAGCAGTAGCTGTCAAAGTAACCTCCTAGATAAAACAAAAACATCTGGAACCATAAACAGAGGAGAGCAGTAGCTGAATTTTAATCCAAATCCGACATGTTCACTTCATTAGGAACAGGAAACAGCTAATTAGTAATTGAATGTTTCGTGGTTTTAAGGAGGCTCAGACTCTCCAAACCAACATGATTTAATACGTATTTTGGATGTAAGCACAAATAAAGATCACAAGAGCCAGGGATGTAACAACTCCAGAGGAACGTTTGGGAGCCTCCAAAGAAAGGACTAAAATTAGCTTCAGGCCATTGGCTGATGAAAAGTCTTGTCTTAAACCTAGTGGGGAATTGCTAAAGCCAGGGGAGGTGAGCACAAATGCAAGGATTGAACACTGTGGGGTTTGTTTGTGGTTTGGGGTTTTTTTTCCTTTTTCTCATGATCATTAGGGAGCTGCACATGGCTTCTTCCTAGTGGAGGCTGTTCTTTATGTTCTTAGTAAATTTTAAGTATTATTTTTTAAATTAAGGTAATATGAGGACATTGAGGGTACTGTGGGCTGACTAAACTTTGGAACAGGTTTCCATATTTCCTTCCAATTCCCTTTATTTCTCAAGCAAAGTTCAATGGAGGTATCTGGAATACCTGTAAAAGAGAAAAGTAAATGCCACAGCTCAAACCCAGCGCAGCCACCCAGGAGACACCATTGATCAGTGAACAGAAAGTGCATAGTTAAATATCTCCTTTTTTATAACACCCTCAATTATTCTCCAGAAATTAAAATACTTTTTTGTTGCTGTGCAATAAACTGAATTTCATGGCATCAACCACGTCACACAGCAACCACCTCTGAGGAATTAACGTGCTGGGAGCAGCTGTGCCCCCACTTACACAGGGAAGACAATGTGATGTTGTCAAATTAATCTTTTCTGGAGAATATTCACCATCTCCTCAGTGCAGCTGACTGCAAGCTACAGACCATTTTATAGCACTTTACTGTATTATATAGCAAAGATTTGAATAAATCTGTGTGCAATAAATGTATTCTTTTATCAGGTTTATCCCTTAATCAAATATTCATTTATGTGGGCTTCATTCTATTAAAAAATGAAATTATACAAAGGTGAGCAAAAGCGTAGATTTACAGTAGTTTAAAGCCTAATCTCATTCTCTAGGGGTAATACTGACAGTATAAAAACTGTATAAATGATATTCCCTAACACTAAATATGCTTATGAGCCCCCTGTGCATGTTACACTGCTTTACAGCCTACAGAGCAATGCATGACTGGCTTAATAAGCAAGACATTTGGAAAGGAGGTTTTTTCCCCTTCACAATGCATAAGACAAGTAAAGATCTCCGACTTTCTTGGTGAGCCAGAGTCTGTGTTAATAACTGGAATTTTCCCTCAGGATGGCGTTCTCTTCCCTGAGTTGTTAGCCGAGGGTAGGTGCAGCTCTTGCACTCTTTTAAGCACAATATTACCATTTGTCTTTTTCTTTCAAGGTTTTAATGGGTGCAGAAAGGACAAATCCAAAAGCAATAATCATCATCTGCATATTTATTCACATTTAACTTTTTGCTTTCTTTTTTGAATTTTCTGAATCCTTTGTGAGGCTTTGTTTGTAAGAGCTCGGGTTTAAATTCAGAATTCAGCTTTATTTCCCTAAAACTACTTTAAAACAAAATTTCCACGTGTACCCTCCCAGTGTGCCCTGGCAATGCTGGTGTGCAAACCCAGTCCAGGCAGAGAAGAAACCCCAGCTGCAGCTACACCTTGGGATTGCCAGGGATCTGAGGGACAGTGTCAACTGTGGAGAAACTCACTGGAGGAAAGAAATTTGGGATCTGATACACAGTGAGAAAATAGATAAACATGTATCGATAACTGTAAATTATCCATGTAATTTATAAGATACAACCCAGCACTACAGGCTGCAGAGAATATGAGTAGCAGGGAAGAAATAATAAACTGGGAATCCTGCTCCGCCAGTTGAGCTGGAGGAGGAGCTGGGAGAGCAGCTGGAACAGGGTCAGGTGGAGCTGAGAGCTGCCTGTGTGGCCAGAGAAGGGGCAGGGGGGGCGAGGGCAGCTCTGTGCCAGGCTGGGCCCTCTCGGAGCCTCTGCACAGCTCCTGCTCCAGGGCTCGGATCCAGGAATCCCACAGGATACCCCACAAGTGTCCAACTGCACAGGAGCCGAGCTCTCCACCCTTCCCAGACTGGATAAACATCAGCTCAGTTCGATCAGAGCCAAGCCCAGCTTTGGATGAAGCAACACACGGGAAATGCAATCCTGTAACAATAAATTAACTTGCAAAGCTGGGGCTAATTAGTTTGAACCAGTGTCTTACTTTGTACAAAGGAAAAATCAGACAAAACCAGTCTGCTGCTACTGTGGATCACATCCCTCAGAAAAACCCTCTTTCCCTAAAGCCCTTGGCAGACAGGAGTGCTGCCTGCATGGAAGGAGAATGAATCCAGGCCCCTGATCGTGGGTAAGGACCAGAGCAATTAGCAAAACACAGCAAAGGATCCCTTCGCTGCCACGAAGAAAAGATGGATCTGGGCTGATCATTCAGCTGAATGACAAGTAAAAATGACTTCTTTGCCTGCTTATTAGTCGTTCAGCAAAACTTCTCTTTTATCTGCAAATATCCTTCAAACTGAGCAGTGAAAGAGCAGGGCATGGCTCCCTCTAGACCCAGGAAGAACAGGGTCAATAAATGCTGGTTCTGTGAGCAGCAACCAACAAAGGCTGGTTTGTTTTAGTCACTCACACTTTCCTATGGCCTCTCTCCACCCCTGCAGAGGTGCCCTCTCTGACGTCTCGAGCTGGCTGAGCCCCTGGAGATCCCTTGAGATTGGTACCAAACCCTCTCCTTCGCTCAGGACCGTGGTGCCTGACCCTCCAGGGCTGCTCACTCACAGAGCTGCTGGGTTAGAGTTTCTTCCCCACTTTGGCTGCTGGAGTCGATGCTGTCAAATATTTCCTCATCCGTGTTAACAGAGCTAAAAAACTTGTTCTAAACCCAGGACTTCAGTCCAGTCACTGTAAGGCCCCATTCCTGGTGAGCAGCTGATGGGGCAGCTCTCAGCTGCACGTGGCCAGTGTGGGCATGGAGTCGCAGTCTGGGAAGTGCACAGGAGCTTTAAAAGAGCTTTTCTAGAAACTCTGCAACGACACAGCACGAGCTAACTACCAGGGGTTTAATAATTCACAGCCTCCAGAGGAGGACACGCACTAGGGAGAGAACACAGCTTGGGCAGGAGGAAGAAAACAGGCCTAAGACACAGATAAAGCAGGTTTGATTTAAAAACTCACCGGTTAGATCAGACTATTAATAAACTAAAGCCCAGTTTTCTAAATGATCAAACCCAAAATACGTTCTAAGCTTCAACAGTCCTTCATCTTTGACAAACAGATAAATGTAAAATGTTATTCATGGTAACTTCAGAGTCTTTGTGCCAAATCTCTGCCAGGTTATGTCACAAACAAAAGCAGCAGCAGCAGCCCTGGGTGACCCTCCTGTTGCAGGCACAGTGAAGCACATTTTCACATCAGGAAACCTGCCTGCCTATGCTGCTGCCTCCTTCCTGAAATTCAGAGTATTTTATTTTTTCGTAAATTGTTGTTATCAAGTATTACTGTAACATCTACTTTTTAAGATTTTAAGCTAACATTGCTTTGCTGATTGTTCCAATATCCCCTAACAATGAAATATTGTAATACAAAAGTTAACTAAGGTATAAACATGCAAAAGGAGAAGTCTCCCTGCGATCATAAAATGATGTTATTTTCTGTTCAGCAGTTCATGTTACTGCTGTTCATGCTAATTAATTAAAGGAGCTGTTGCTGTAATGTGCAAACAGGGAATCTGAGAAACTGAGAGGGCTTTTAGGTCTCGGAGTGAAGTTAAGTCAATCTGGGCGCGGGCAATCAAATGTAATGAAATCACTTGTCAGTGCTAAGCTTGCAAAAACTGTGAAGTTTGACTAGGGAGTAAAAGGATTATAATTAGATTTCCAATAGGATAATAACTAAATGGCAGAAAGCAGTAAAGAGAAAATATTACTTTGTTAGCTAATGGTGCTGCTGTTCGGTTTTAGTTTTTATCAGCACACTTGTAGTTGTGCTAATTTAATTTGCTTTTATCAGCAAAAATGCACTACTCGAATGGTACTTGAATGTCATTTGCAAAAATCATTGATCTGAAGGTGCACTTAATGACACCCAGTATGTTTATTTTATGTGGAAGGGAGATTGGCTGATAAAATGGTTGATGCACTGTGGTGCTGGCCCAGGAGTGAGCGGCACAAGGAGGAGCAGGAGGGTGTCCGTGTGCTCATCCCCTGCTCTGCTCCACTGCAGCTACCACTGATCTCCTCTGCCAGCTAAAAACCTCCCAGCTCCAGCTCTGAATTAAATCTGGGATATGGAGGATGGAGGCATTAGACTGTAAAGTTCGAAAAAGTTTTAAGTCTCGTCTGCATGAAATTTCTGTTCAATTAATATACAAATCAGAGGGAAAATGAGTCAACTAAATGGAAAAGATTTATAATGCAGATCAGAAACGCAGTACATGAACAGCTTGTGTTAATAAAATCATTTTAAGAAATGAGCATAAAATATGATATGACTTAATCACTGTGAAAGGTGGCTGTGCAGTAGTTCTGTAATTTTCCTTTAAACCGTCTTAAGGAGATACTGGCAGTGGAACTAATTGAATTTCAAAGGAAAAGCACTGTGTGAATGATAGATTTCTGTCCAGCAGAGCTATTGACAACAGAAAAAGAAAGCTCTGCATTGATGCTCAAGCTTTTTTTCTGAGCAATAGAAAGAGATTTTGGAAGCTTGGAAACCGCTTTGTATTAGGGACATGTGTTTTGCCCCTTCCTCCTCCCAGGGCCCGAAAAACAAAGGCAGCAAATGACAGGGGCAGTGAGGGAGTGTGCTCCAATTGTTACAGCTGCAGCAGCAATAGGAGCTGTCAGGGACACGAATGGTAATCAAAGGGAAAGAGAAAAAAAAGTTATTACAGTATCAGCATAAATAAAAATGAAAGAGACGGTGCTACAGAACAGGAACACTTTGAAATCTAAACAAGCTCCACAGAGAGCTCTCCAAAAAGCTTTTTATCAGCTCAGAGTGTTTAGTGACCAAGTGGCTCAGCTCCTCACGTCTCCACACGAGCAGGATCACCAGGCCAGGGAGGTCAGAGCCAGCAGGGCAGAAAGGGAAGGGAACGGCTTTGCCACGGAGGGACAGGGACAGGGCTGCAGCTCCTGCTGCTCAGGCCATGTCCTGCTGCCACGAGCCCAGGGACACCGAACGCAGGGCACATCCAGCTCTCCCCCTCCGGCCACGCTTCTGACCTGAACAAAAACCTTCTGAGCCAAAGCCTCTCACAACTGGAGGGATGATGTAGTTGGGATCAGATTAAAAGAAAAAAAAAGAAAAAACCCAACCTGAAATAAAAATGGTAACATCACAAGGTTTTACTGTGTATTAATAAACTACAGGTAATGTAAGAAAGTTCTCTTGATTCCTTCCAGCAAGTAAACAGTAGTTGAAGTGGCTGTGCATCACTTTCCTCACAGTATTTGTAATCATTCTTGATGTAAAGACACATTTCAGCCAAGTGTAATGGTTTTTCTTCAACTGAAAACTGCAATTACCTTTCTTTTCTTTACTAGAGTCTGCCCAGATGCACCTTTGACACTCAGAGTTGCTTGGAAGAGCGCTGAGCACTCCTCTCAGCAGGTACCATGAACAGATCAGAAAAGTGAGGAACATTTTGCTTGTCGAATTTAAATACGTGTGTCCCAAGTGCTCATCCAATATTTTGACTATTTCTGGCAGCAGCGATTTTCCAATTGCAATATTTAGAGCACAGCTCTAATCGTATGTGCACATATACATACACACACATATGTCAGACGTATCTATCTGCATTACAATTAAGCTGTGATTCTCCTGCTCCGTAACACAGAGCATATGAACCTAAAATCACAACAAGAGACAGCAGCAGAAATATCTGAAAGCTTTCCTCTAAGGATGACAGATGGATGACAGATGCATACCAGAGGTATGCAAGTCAAACCTTCCCCAGCTGAAGAGAAATGCTCAAGTGAGGTTTGTGTCTCTAAGTGCACTGCAGCCCTTCTCCTGTCTGCACAAAGTGTCTTCAGTTACCTGTGCTCAGGGGATTTTTGCAAATTACCATTACATGATGCAGCAGAAAGGGTGAAATTGCCCTAAGAAGCAGCAGTTCTATGGAAGAGGCAGCTGTCTCCAGGCTGCCACAGCAGCCAGCACAGAACTGAAGGGTCTGGAATGAACACGGCACAGGACTGAAGGGAGAAAAACTCTACAAGGTGGACTTTCACCGAAGTCAGAGAATTTCAATGTTCAAATTGTTCAGACCAAATTTTACCAGAGGTGACTGTGGATTTTCTGTGTGGCTCGAAGAGGCTTCCAAGGGGCACAGGAATATCCCTTGGGACTCTCTGTCTCGGATCCCCCAAAGGAGGATTTCACAACTCCTCAAGTCTCAGACCTGCAGCCAGAACTCATTTACTGCTCTTTGGGAAGCACTCAGACCATACCTGGAGGTGCTGCACTCACACACAGCCACTGAACAGTGAGGGAAAAGCAGCACCAGACAGCTGCCCATAACATGAACATGGCTTTTCTTTTTCACTTACAGTTCATGTATTTTTTGAAAACACCTGCAATCTTAACAGGTAGGTAAGGACCAGAGGTAAAATATTTCAAAAAGATAAATCATATGCAAAATCCCTTTTGAACTAAGGGTGTTATCTTGGTAGATAAATATCAGTTTTAATACAAATATCAGCTCTAAATATCACCTCAGATAAATACCACCTCTACTTAATTTCTGATCTTGTGAAGTACGGTTCTTACAAAGGTCTTCTACATCAAACAGCAAAACCAGCTGAAGTTCTGTAATTTACATTTATCTTAAAGCAGGGAAACAGATAAAAAAATGATTCTGCATTTCACTTATTTTTAATGACAAGCACACAGGTGAGGAGCTGTGGTACATACTGCACCTTGCATTGCTGCACTGTCATGTTGGGTTCCGTTGTGTTCTATTTCCATATCTGGGATTCCAGCATCTGAAAGATGGGAGACTGAAGATTAATGCATTCCCCTTTGCCCCTCTCTCAGGCATCTTTAGAAAAATATTTATAGCAAACTAGGGTGCTCTCCAAGTTAACATGGTCTTGCATAAAACATTTGGTCCTCATAGAATTTTCAGTAGTAAATTGTTTCCAAAATGTGCAAACATTACTGGTCTCACAGTGAATTATTTTTAACGTGCTTCACATTTGTCTGACGATCAGATAATAACCAACACGTGGTAATAATATGTCTGCAAAGTCCTCTTGGAGAATGAGGGCATCTGACACATGAAAAACAAAAGTCGAAATTAAACTGCGATAATATTAAACTGCATTGACTCTTGTATATAGCCAAATACCTCCAAATTACAGAGTTGAAGGATACAGCCAGTGCCAGGCAACAGTTTTGGGGCGTGTGTATCAGTTTGTGTGAGTGCATGTTACAGATAAGAACTGTGCAAATTGCATTTCAAACCTCAGCTCGGGATGTGTGAGCATGTGTTACCACCCAAACCAAAATTACAGCTGTCATATTATGTGAAATATTTCCAGATCTCTGAGAAGAGCTTTCCAAAGAGGATTGTGCTCTTTTTTTTTTTTTCCAAGTTGAGAAGGAGTCTCATGACACTCACTTTGGACCTACTTAATTTCATGTTGGTGATACCTCTGTCTGCACAGTCCTTGGGGTGGGGGCGGGGGCTCCAACACCCCAGGGTGTTACGATAACAGATGCCATGATCCACCTTGTGCCAACAAGGATTAGCATGAAGGGGATGTGATTTGAATCCATGGCACCTCAAATCCTGGAGAAACATCTGCTTCCCTTATCATACAGCACTTAGAAATTACAGGAAGGAAAAACCCACACCTGAAAGAGAGCTGTGTGCACAGTCTGGGAGTTTTTCTGCGCAAAAGCCTGTTCTGGACTTTCTCAAACAGAGAATAATTGCACTGTTGCTTTCACAGATCCCTGGAGCAGGAGTGTCAGGATCTGTCACAGAGGTGGTGCTCTGCTGGTGACCCTGCAGTAACGGAGCTCTGTGTGAAAGCAGGGCAACCCTGCCCAGTACAGTCCTTACAGGAGAGCAATGGCTCAGCAATAAATGTGTAAATGAAATATATGTCATGTGTGCATATACAGCTCTATAAATGTATATATGATCCAAAAAAGCAGTATTTTCACAGACACAATTTTAATTATAAAATTACAAGTGACTGCTATTCTGCAGGGTTTCCCTTACTCAGATTCCTGTTCTGAAGGCAAGTGCAGGGCACTGACCTATCAATCTGAAAAGGTTCTTTCTTTTCAAACCCTTCAGAGTACATGCTGTATATAGCAAAAATGACAAAGTCATCTGTAACTAATAACAGCATCTGTTAAATGAGACAGACTGTCAGAGTTAAATTAAAAATACTCAGAATAGCCCTTCACATTTTGTTGTCATAAAATTGTACCTGCAATTAAATTGTGGATTAAGATGCTAATGAGCTACCTGATTTGCATGTGCAATCAGATTAGCATGTAAATATCAGCTTCTTGCAGGCACTAACATATATATGACTACCTGAGTGTGCCTGCAAATCAAACTGCTGCAGCCAGGCCCACACTAGCAGATGTAAAGGTGTGTTAATCACACTGCTGGCACGCTGGTATCCCTGGATTTGTGGCTTCCAGAACTGCTGGGTGCTCCAGGCTGGTGTGTGAGCAGCAGGTGCTTCCCTGCAGTGGCAGCACCCAGGGGAGTGACCTTTCAGTACATCAGGATTTTAGGGTTTTTTTGACATTCATCTCAAGGTGCTTGTTCTGTCCATGGGATCCAGTCTGGGCATTTGTTTGATCCAGTGGACGTGGTGGAGGAGGTTTTTGCTGGCTCTGGCCACCCACTCTCCCCTGGTCACTGTTCCCCATCACGGTGTGACTGCGGCTGTAAATCCACACCTGAATCCCTCCGGCCACTGCCAGTGCTCCAGGGACGCCAGCCAGTCCCTGCTTCCAGGGATCTGCAGGGCTATAAACCAGCAGATGAGAGGATGCCTCTGAAAGATGCTGCTCTCGTCCTCACCGAGTTTACATCCCTCGGGTGCCCCGATAAATCACAGCTCGCAGTCCCCTGCAGAGCACTGTGGTGGCAGCTCACACACACAGCCTTGCCCTGGCTTTAGGGAACACTCTGGGCAGCTCTCACAGCTGAGAACTCCCCACAAGCCAAATTCATTATTTTCGCTCAGCAGTCAGGCAGTTTTTGCACTCTGCAGTCTCTAGCAGTGCCCAAAGCAGGCAGCACAAATTAACACACCACAGGACACCTGAAGGCAGCAGAGACTGAGCATCACTCTGATTCCTGAGCCTCTGCAGAGACTCCAGGTAGGGATGCACAGACTAAACCTGAGCTGCAGAACCTGAAATTAATCAAATCTCAACTAGGTTCAGTCTTAAAGATTCAAACCAAAGCTCTGAACTTTGGCCAGAACCATCTTAAGTACAAAAGGCAAATTCTCCCAGCAGCCAGAACTTAATCACTGTTTAGGAGATTAACTGATTTGCTTTTGTTTCAGAAGAGTATTTGGGAAGTGTTCAGAACCCAGTCAGCTCTGAAAGCTGATACATATTTAACAAACTTAATAGGTCCTGAGGCTGAGCAAACTTCAGCCAAACGGCTTTTAAAATGAAGCTCAGCAGTTCTAAAAATGAATCTGCCGGGAGAGAAGAGTTCAGAGAACCTTATAGGAACCAAATTTCACATTGTCTTAGCTGGCACTGTAACAGATTTCTCTGTAATATATTCAGCATTTCTTGTCATCTCTGTGTAAACTGCTCTGTCTGTTTCTCTACTTGCAGACTTCTTTATTTTTTTAATTCACGACCCAGAGCACATGGCCTGAAATAGATTTTTCATTATTTCAGGAAAGAATTGTGGGGGTTTATTCTGAAATTTGCTCTGTGCATCTTCTGATTTTTTTTTCCTCACTCAATCAAACATCATTTTAAGCTGACTGTGAAAGGCCAACTAAGACATTACCATTTAACATCCTGAGACCGTCACCTGATGTGGCCTGTTTAAGCGCCTGTTCCACTTGTTCTCTTCTCTTGGATTCAAATTCCAAAGCTTCCTGCAATTTTCTCTTTGCCTTCTTCTCTTTCTTCAAGCGTTTCTGAATTGTGGCTGAAATGTAAATACAGTGTAAGAATGGCTGTCAGGGCACAATTAATAGATGATGGAGACAGTAAAAAATTAGTTTATGTTTGATATTCAAAGGTGCAGCTCTAGCTTGAGACCCCTAAAACAATAAAGATGTGCATGTGGTGATGACCTGAAAGACAAACAACTCTGAGGATGCTGCTTACTGGTGAAATTCTCTTTCAAGTCAGGAGCCATCAAAGTCTGTGAATGATCTGAGGTTTTTGGTGACTTAACTGGGACTCAGGAGGGGCACAGTGGGCTGTCCTACAGGGTGCTAAGTTTTGTTTTACAGAAATATACAGTCCCACCACACTTGGGTGATGCAACATTTCTGGACACCCACTGCAATTTAACAGCTTCAATAGTATTTACTGACCCTTCACAACTCGACTGAGAAGCGCCCTTTGGTGCCCCTGAGCAAGACCTGGCACAGCAGACAGGTCCACACACCCAATTTCCATTCAAAAAGCACAGGAAGATAGGACTTGGCACCGACACTTTTGGTCTTATCTAGTTGTATCTTCCTGATTTCACGGATGTAATCTAGAAGTAGCTTTTGGCACATGAAGTGCTGTTCCTTTCCTTCAGATGCAGATCTGAATTTTAAAAAGAATACTGCTTCCTTTGCAATGGCACAGCGAGAAATTCAGATTTACCAATTTAATTGCCTATTACTATCAAAAGCTTCTAACCAGTCATGGTTTTGTCTCAGAATGCCCCATTTGGGGTGTGCTACTGTACCTCAATCTCCTGATGCAAAAAAAGATCTAGGGTTATCTGCTTCAGATCTTGCACTTGGGCAGACAATTTCTCACAGCTCTATTTTGCTGGGCTGAAGTTCTCTACAAGACAAACTGAGCAGCACTGAAGCTGCAGAAACGTGGGCTAGGGAAGTAATGACAAAAATCACCTAAATACCCAGATTACAGCCATATCTTTCTCACAGCAAAATTTCTCACAGATTCTCAATGCTTGGAGCGTAACAGCAGAAACAAAAATAAATTAAAGCTGTCAAATGAAGAAATCGGGCTGGGAATACCTGGGCAGAGTGGTGCTAGTACACCTGAAAGCCATGGAACTGCACCAGCTTCCCTCCTCAGAACCTGCCAAAACTTGCTGGGGACAGTTGCCCTCCAGCTAATAATCCTTCAGCCACTGTTCTGCTCACAGAAATGTGTGCTTCTTTCTGGTTTTGTGAAATTTAAATCTTTCACTACCAGTGCTGGTCCACTGCTGCCCTGCACTGGAGTATGGATGTCAGTTAACCCTGAGTCCTCGACAGCTCTAGCTGGAAATGCCAAAGGGTTACACATTTAATAGGTACCTAAACTCCATTTTTCATTCACTCACCTCTGCTTTGCAGCTCAGCTGTGAGTTGCCTTTCCAAGCTCTCTCGTAGTTCTCGCTCTCTACAAAGCTCCATCTTTAACTCTTTCTTTTCCTGCTGTATCTGCTTTTCCTGGACTCTTGCATTGTCCACAGCCACTTTCAGCAGGCCCTAAAACACACAAATGCAAGATCTGAAAACACCATTCCCTTTCAGCAGTGACAAAATTCATCCATTTGTTTCTTTTACACCCTCTAGGAAAACAGAAAGATTAGAAGCAAGAACCTACAGACCTGGGGCACAATTGGGCATTGGAAGTAGCTAATGTTGTAGGAAAACGAGGAATTTTGTGGCATGGGATCATTCAGTACAGCTTTGGCTAATTGATCCTGCTGCTGTGGTTTGTTACACACACAGTGCCATGTCTCCGCTGGCCTCAGGAACTGCAGAGAGAAGCACTGCAGCAATAATGAGAACGGTGAATTTCAATATGACCATTATTGCCAATTATTATGTCAAATATGCAATGTAAGAAACCCTTCCAGGACTGCTAACACCAGAGAGAGAGGAAACCTAAGCATGACATTAAATAAAAGAGATGAGAAACTGCAGATACAAAAGAGTTTCTAAAACTTTTTTAAGAGTGAAAAAGAAACACATGTTATCTATCATGACACAACCTGGCCCTGTAGAGAAGAATTTACCTGAATGTTGGTTAATAGTGTTTCTACTGATGAAAGACCATCAGCAAAAAGAAATGGCGCCGGAAATCCAGGAGGCAAGGCCTGTCCAGCCAGTTGGACTTTATCTAAGGTTGGTTTCATTATTGGAATGGCAATTTGGACCTCTTCTGTAAAGATAGGTTTAAAAGTGACATCAGAAAGCATTGGAAATATAGGTGACTGTAATTTTCTAGAAACTAGCATTTTGTTTATCTGGAAGTCAAAATCCAAGTGCATTAGTAAAATCAACATTATTTCAGTCTTTGGGCAGCTGGGACTGTTGCCAAGGTAAGTTTGCAAAATAGTACAGAACAATAATCAATACACTGAGACTATAACACAGCTGTAATGGAGTACAGACTATTATACTTCAAATTCTACAGAATTATACTACAGAATTATAACAGCATTACGCAGTTCATTAAACCTGAATGACCTGTCTTCACTCTATCATGTTTGCCATTCTGTGATGTGCGTTTTTTGTTGCTATAACCTTGGCAAAATTCTAATCAAGGAATGTATCACATCTCTTTACTCCTCTACCTTTCCCCTTCCCGTGCTCAGCAGTAAATAATCTCCACTGAGTCATCCATCCCCTCCCAGCTCGGCCAGCACTGCACGGGACTGGAGCATCTCCTCCAGAGAGCAAACTGGGGCCTGGCAGCTGCCCCTTCACTCCTTCTTTCAAATACATCGTGTGGTTACAGACCAAGCCGTGCACAGGCAGCAGAAACGTGTACCCAGAAAGAAACAATGTTAGTAATTGGTTTTTTCAAGAATCCCTTCAATTTGGTGAGGAATCAGTACTATCACCAATGAACTCCCAGTTTTGAATAGAATACTTTAAGCATCTTTTAGGACAGTAGATGTATCTCCTTCTCTCAGATCCCTGAGAGTACTTCTTCCCACGTATTCATTTTAATTGCTGAAAACTACACAATTAAAATCTAGCTGTCTCCAAAGCCAAATTCGGTACATTTCTTTTACTCTGAAACGCTAAAAAAATACTTCTGTGCAATATTTCATGAAAATCCAGTCTATATATATATATATATATATATATATATATATATCATGATCCTGCACTTGCAGAAATCATGATGAGTATCTCCCTTTTAGTGAAGCCTGTGATCCCTGCCTTGGCCATGAGCTCCTGATGCCAGTGCTTGCTCAGGGCAGCTGCACAGCCAGCCCCCAGAGTTTCATCTGTCAAGTGCCTTGGTCATATTAAAGCCTGGATTTACAATTAGACCACACCATATTCAAAAGGTCTCCTTCTCCCACTCCTGTTTCTAAGGAATAAACAACTTAGAAAGAATCTGACAACTAATTAACCCAGGGTGTCTCCACAGCAGCACTATTTTCTGGTGTAACACACTCCAGGAGCCTCCATCGAGCTGCACTTCTTGCCGTGTGTCTGAAACATCCACCTAACAACAAACCAGGAGCATTAGCAGTTTTCAAGTATTCTTCAAAATCTCTGGTTTGGGAGTATTTTGTCTTTGCTCTGTGAGTTCATTAAATGGAACATCTTCCTAATGATTTTTCAGGACTAATAACAAAAGCCAGTAACCTCTACATGTCCTCAGAGCCAGTATCTTAGATGAAATTTAAGTGATTCATTTAAAAAATCCCAACTCGGGTAACAAACTCAGACCGCGAAGTTTGTGCTGATTCAGACACACCATTTCTCATATTTAAATATATCAGTGGCAGAGTTTTTAAAATAACCTGATTCGTTGTCGCACATGATGCTGCACAGAAATAACAGCTAAGCCACGGAGTCACAAAAGACTAAACAGAGTGGCATTTGAAAAAGAAAGCAATACATGAAGTATGCATAACAAAACTGGAGCTGCTCTAACACCTCTAGAAATCTCTGCTATTTGGAGATGAAAGTAATAACATTAAATTGGCCGAAAGGAAAATTACTATTGACTGTGAAGACAGGTTGCATGGTCTATGGTTTGTAATGCTACTGTACAGCAGATTGAAGTTTCAAAATAGTATTACTCTTCTTTAAAGAGATAGACACAGCTAAATTAGGTGCTGCTTGCTGCAGTGAGGATCAAATGCAAAAAGAATCATATTTCATCAGACCTAGTCAACACCAGGAAAATAAATAGAAATATAAGAGGTATGCAGGCAATGATTCATTTTGATAATCTGGCCCAAGAGAGACACATAGAGACAGCACACAGATCTAAGCTTCTACCAAAAGACAAATAGGACACAGAGGGTGGGAATTGGGATGACAGTGTAGCAGAGGTCACATCGATTTTCAGCAGCAGTTTTCACACAGATGAGATAACCCTGGACTCTATTTGGCCCATTGTTCATATCCTACCTGTCCCAGAAGCAATAAATTTCCAAGTCCCAGAAAAAGGCAGTAAAGAAGAAGGATTCTACTTATGACTTCTTATGATTAAGTTTTTGTGCTAACCAAACATGCTTTGCAGACCAAGGTCACATTGCATGTTAAAGTCTGTAATAGCTGAAACTAGAAGCAGCATATTATGTTTTAGCGTATATGGGTGGAAACTGTCAAACCATTCATCATTTTTTTTTCTGATTGAAATCACACTCTGCAAAGATGAATGATAAATGCATTAGAAATCTATTTCAATCTTGTAATAGGTCTTCACATCTGAACGGTGTCTACATCTTGCCCATACTCTGAATAAGTGCACAGTTAGGCAGAAATTTATTAGCTAGACTTGAGGAATCATAATTGGTAAAGCAATTAAAAACGGCCTGTGCTGGAAGCATTTCTTGTGGACTGTATCAAATGCATCTCTCTAATGGAAAAAAAATAATGTTGATTTAAGGATTTTGATTTTAAACACCACTAAAAATATAAATGCTAAAAGCTGCACTCACATATACAATACAACAGAATAAGCAAGAAATAAAGCCAAGACAGCTCCAGTCTGACCAAGGACACAAACAACCTTTCTGATTATTGAAGCAAAGTGGGAACTACTTTTATCGAGCCTGTTTGTTAAACCTGCCATGCTTTATAAAAGCATTCAGGAATCCATTTAGAGTGCAGTCTTTTTATTTTAATTTCTAGCTGACATCCAGATGAATAGATGAAAGCAAGAATTATATTGCAGAGCAAAGAAATACACAGTAAACACTAACAGTGAATGGAGTATCATCCTGGGAAAGCACACAGAAATCTGCTAGGAAGTTTCTTGCTCTTAATTCAATATGCTTAAGTATTTCATCTTCTGTCTTCTGCCTAAATAGCAGGAACAGGGACTGGCAAATGAAGCATCAACCTCCAGACTGAACACAGCGCTGGGAACAGGGGGATGTGAATTGCTCCCTGCACGGCCCAAACCAACAGGCACTTTTATTTGCCAGCTGGTTTATTTTCTTTCAGAAGGCATGTTTTTAAACCCATCAGTCACATCCCTGATCCACTTGACATGCCACATCCCTCTCAAAACAAGGGAGAAAAATTAAAGGTACAATTTACACTGGTTAGACCACCAAGTTATTCCTTCCCATGTCCTTAAAAAGTTTATCTACCTGGAGCTGTATGAGCATTATTCACCTCCAACAGCTCACAGAATGTAACTCATGCATTAAATAAATACGTGGCATATGGAGGAGAGAGAAACAATTTATACAGAATTTACAGTTATTAACCTGTTAGTTACTAACCAAGACATTTGATCTCAGAAACCCCTCAGCCAGGGATAAGAAGATGGTTTTGGACACAGCTGGTAGCTGGGTTACTCCTTTTCCCTGCCTGTGGCATAAAATTTAGAAACCCAAGGACTAAAGTGGTTTATTACAATTATAATTCTTTGAGTTTCATACCTGAGTGAGGGGGATTACATTTAATGGCCCATAGTTACAGAACAGCCTGGATACTCTAATGGACCTCTTTGACTTTTAATAAAATAAAGCAGAGGATCTGCAACATCAGCTGGGTTGTCTGTGTGACTCATCCCTGAAAGTAAAACACGTATTTGAAATAGCATCATTTGCCCGAAGATCTGACAGAATCATCCAAACTCATGTATCTTCGTAGTGGCAAGAGGTCCCCTGACTTCCAGCTCTACATCTGCTTCACAGCAGGGATAGGTGGTGTCCAAACGTGGGTCTTTTACAGAATTAGGGCCAAAATTCTAATTTTTGACTGCAAAGTCAGTTTTCTGAAAAAGTGAGACTTCTTATTATAATTTTAAATCTTGGCAACTTCTGTATTGCTTAACTAGAAATCAGGTTGTTTTTTATTCTTTTACACCAAAGTAAGTATGGAAACCTGTATTCTGAAGCATTGTTTATTTCAAGTATTTTGTATTTCTAATTCTGCAAGGACAGGGTTACCTGCCTTCCATGTCTTAATAACTTCCAAAATCCTCTCTAACCCTCTGCCTTTTTTTCCCCTCACTCACTACTGCTCTGCCAGGAGCTGAGACTCCTGATCATCAGTGAGAAAAGAGATGCCTCCTGTAAACCAGGCACCAATCAGACTCAGAAATTTACTGCTTTAACCTTGTGATTCAGGTGCCAAATTTAAAGTCACTGCTGTTTTTCTTAATTACAGCCCCTGAATGAATAGGGTCAATGAATGCAATTGAGGAGTAGCTGATTAATCCAGTGCAGTACCTTTAAATCAGATTTCATTTTGTTTTCCAGTGACTGATACAAGCACTGCTCACCACTGAGCTTTGCCATGAAAAAATTTCAGTTTGAGCACAGTATCTAACAATTACAGACACATTTCCTATGCATTTCCACACTTCCTTAAAAGCTTCCAGAAACAACCAGAGAACAGTACCATCAACTAGGCTCCACTTATCTGTGTCCAAGCAGGTTCTCACCTGTGCGCTCTGAAATCACTCGATTTTGTCCTGATCAAGTGTGTAATAAAACTTTTTCACTGTTTACAACACAGCAGGAAAATGCAGGCCACAAAACCATGGAATTGTTGACACTGGGAAAGAGCTGGACGACCATGAAGTCCAGCTGCTCCCCCTGCACTGCCGAGGCCACCACTGACCATGTCCCCAAGGGCCACATCCACATGGCTTTTGAATCCCCCCAGGGATGAGGACTCCACCAGTGCCCTGGGCAGCTGTGACAGGGCTGGACAGCCCTTTCCATGAAGGAATTTTTCCCGATATCCAACCTGAGCCTCCCCTGGCCCAGCCTGAGGCCGTTCCCTCTCATCCTGTCCCTGTTCCCTGGGAGCAGAGCCCGATCCCCCCGGCTGCCCCCTCCTGTCAGGGAGTTGTGCAGAGCCACAAGGTCCCCCCTGAGCCTCCTTTGCTCCAGGCTGAGCCCCTTTCCCAGCTCCCTCAGCTGCTCCTGGGGCTCCAGCCCCTTCCCAGCTCCGTTCCCTTCCCTGGACACGCTCCAGCCCCTCAATGTCCCTCTTGTCATGAGTGTCCCAGAGCTGTCCCCAGCACTGGAGGTGCCCCAGCAGTGCCAGCACAGGGGACGGGCAGTGCCCTGATCCCACTGGACACACCATTCCTGCTCTCAGGAATGACGAGGGTGTGTCCTCCCAAAGGACGTCATGGAGCTGCCACTTGGGGTTTGAACACAAGGAGGTGGCAAAAAGCACAGAAATGAAGATTTCGCTAGAAAAGGCTGAAATTACAGTTTACAAAGTGCCTTTATCTGTGCACTCTTTATCAAGAGGTGCGTAATTATACAGCTTTGACATTTTCATCAGTGTACTCTTATTAATAACACAGAAAATTATGTCTATTTATAACTTCAACATATTTACAATATACTCTGATGTTCACATGGCACTGGCAGTAAAAACACCTGAAAATATTTCAATAATTCAAGCCTTAAAAACAAAGACCTGAGTTAGAGGAGATACTTGGTTTGCAATAATAATAAAAAATGAAATTAAAAAGCGCAGCAATTCACTGGCTCGACATCAGAACTAGAGAGTTTCATTGCATGCAACTTCAGTCTAAAGTTCAGTGTTAAGAAAATATACAGATTAAGAAAAACAAATACAGCTGATGTCACCTGGCTAAATTCTGTTCATTAAGGAGAAGCCTACGGACTCCCACTAAGGCTCCTAATAAATATATAAAGAGCCTTCAAAAGGCTGTTTTTTATATTCAGAATTGTTTACAATTTGTAGTTTGTCTGTGTTATTATTATCCCTGCTTTCTCCTATGAGCTGCTCCTCAGGCAGGTTTTGGTAATTTGGATTCCAAAATATTTTAAGTTGTTCTGTGCTTTAAGCTGCTTCTTAATCTAGAGAGAAGCTTAAATACTATTGATCTGCATTTTCCATATGGCAATTTAAAGGAACTGTTTTGTTCAGGCAGTAATAGTACCTTGTCACTCCTCACCACGATGAGGAGGATTATTTCTACTGACAACAGAGAGAAGGGAAAATGTGAACTATTCAATAAAAGGTTAGTAGCAAAATTACTGTGGCATGGAAGAGAGGGGAAAATGAAACAAAATAAACAAAATCCTCCTATGGTCATTATCAGGAGGTTTTAAAATTTTTTCTCAGCTAACTCTCCTATTAACATTCACAAAGGTTTTTTTTCATGGTGATTTTTAAGCATCACTGTAGTCTGACTATTCCTCCACTGAGATTTTAAAGTGTCAGATGAGGATGGGTAGGAGGAACTTGCCAAGAAAAAAAAAAAGATTCTTCAATTTTCTTCGCGGATTCAGCTTTTCCCTATTAATGTTGAGATTATTTCTTCAACTATTTTGTTGCAAATATTTATGACTCCATATGGAACAACAGATGTTGAAGAGAAGGGATAGCAGAAAAGACTTCATTTTCAGCAATTACCCTGCTACTTGTTGTCATACTGTAGGTGTTCTTAGTGCATCTATTTTACATACCACCCTGTCCTTTCACACACTGCAAAAATGTCAGTTTGGATAATTAATGTAATAACTGTAGCCCAAATCATTTCCACAATGAAAAAAAAAAATATAAATAGGACAACAGGAGGAAGAAATCAAGAAGGCAGGGGGAAGAGAGGAATTGCTTTAGCAGTTCTTCTAGAATATCTGATCAGGAATCAATTTGCAAAGCTGCATTAGGTCCTTAATACAAAATCTTTCCCTTTGGGACAGATTCCAGTGACTGTCACCAAGAGAAATCATACCAAGAAACAGGAAAACAAAGCTATGCAGAAAGCAGGATAATCTTGTAGGATCATATACAGCCAACACCACAGAGAGATTACAGTTATGTATTGATTTATGCTAACATGGCAATTATGACACACAAGATACTTAACCTCTTAATATATTTTAAAATAGTATCAAACTAATATCAATATTATTACTATTGAGTTCAATTTCTTAAAGTACATGTATAACCAGCAGTTAAGCCTTTCAAATATTTGAAACAGGAGGAATACTCCATTTCCTGGATATTCCTGGATAATTATTCTTGCTTTATTAAGGTTTATTTTACAGCTGTGTAAAATAGGTTATAAAGGACAATTCTGCTATTATGCCCTCCCCTGCTTAGGCTTAATAAATATTATATTCCACACCATCCATTAAAGCCAAGCAGTGGAGAAAATAGTAGTGGTAGTAATCTCCTCCACAGATGTAAAATACCTTTAATAAAATAAGGGTGTATAACAGTCGGGAACAAATTACTGAGGTCTGCTTTAATAAAATAGTACCCTTAAAGCAGTATTACTCTTAAGGTACTGACATTCCCACTGGTGATGCAGTGCATCCTTTCAGAGCAGTGCAGCTTGTTAAAATGGCAAGATATCTTTTTGCAATAGAGTGTTTGTGTCCAGGCAGATACAAGGTTTGTATAGAATGCATCCAGGGAGCCATAAAACTGGTGGGAAACATATTTCTCCGTGGTATTTTAGTACTTCGAAAAATTCAATCACTGGGAAAAAATGTTTTGCTGTAAACATCTGAAGAGCATTATAAAAGCAATGGCTTCCCACAGCACCTGCTTAAATAATTTTAAGAGGGAGCGAGCATGTCTTTGCTCGTCTTCTAAAACTTGTAGAAAGCTTCTCCTATTAATTTCCCTGGTGCTGTCAGGCCAGGGCACTTTTAATCAGAAATAATTATGAGTGCAATTGGGGAATGTTCACCGGCAGGGTTTTTTGCACTGCAGAAATAAGACAACTTTCAAAACTGATCGTTAGGAGAAATATGATTAACGGGAAAATATACCCAGAGAGATGAGCACCTGAAAGGTTTGCTTCTGAATGAATTATGAATTCCTCAGATGTCAATGAAGAAGGACTCTGCTTATATATCCCAGTGTTTGAATTCAGTTCAGTTACACATTGATTTTATAAACCCTGATTAAGCATGAGGAATCCATCCCTTTTTAGCTCACCTGTTTTAATTCTGACTTTTCCCCAGAAACCTTTAACCTTGCCCCAGCTCCTGATCCATCCCATGCAGCCCAGAGCACATCCCTGGTCCCTCCTGTGAGTCCATCTCCACTCCCCAGTGCCACCAGTTAGTGCCAGTATCTCCTGCAGGACTACAGGTCACAGACCTGAACCCTGACACAACCAACCCTCTCTTGGGCTAAGAAACAGCCAGAATTTGGCTCACCTCTGTCCTCCTCCCCTGGCGAGCTAGGAGGGCAAGCAAGAGCCCCTCTGGCAGCAATGCAGCCCTGGTGTGTGGCTGTGACACTGCAGTGACAGAGTGATCAGACTCACGGATATTCCAGCAGCAATCCATGTGGAGCTGCCTGTCCATGGCAACTCCTCACCACCAAACAATTACATGATGCTCTGGGGAAAGACAAGTTTTCCTAGCACACAGCCCATCTATCAACAGGAAAACCTCTTTCTGACCCAAATGGCAGCTGTGATCAGGGTATAAATGGAAGCTAAGCACCAAGTACTCCACATCCACTACTCTGCAGCCTAATAACTGGGAAGTCTGCTGCTGTCACTTGTCCTGAGCGCTTTTACAGGATCAAATATTGGGGAGAGGAAAGGAAGAGGAGAACTTTCTGCAGAAGGCGGCAGCTATCTGACATTAATCTGCTGTGTTCCTCCCCGAGATGAGCCCGAGCTGCCGGGGAGGTGGATGCTGTGCTGCCAGGGACGCTGTGCTGCCAGGGATGCTGCGCTGCCACGTGCTCCAAGCCCCTCAGCCTCACAGCCGTGGCACCTCTGCAGTGACCACCTTCTTCACAGCGACCCCCAGCACACACCTGAGACAAAACATCACCTGTAAACCAAGTGTGAACTATTTCAGCAATTCCAGGGTCTGCTTCCCTCTAACTGGTTACCAGTACAGTGCAGGATTACAACTTCCCAGGAGGTCAGTAGTTTCCCTCTATTCCTCTTTGCCCAAGCACCTGTGCCACCATCCCGGGACAGCAAAATTCATAAAGCCATGCTCTGTTACAGAGTGCACATAGCAGAGTGTGGCAGTAGAGCCCTGATGCTTGGGCTAATTGCATTAAAAACATCACACCTGCTGAAGGAAAGGGCACAAAAGCTGGAGAACTGAGCAATGAGGATTTTTCCCCTCACAGCCATGTGTAGGTACAATTCCGTTCTTCTGGTGGTTCGGCATTGCAATCCCATCACTAGGAAAACTTTAGGAAACTTCATGAACATTTTGCTTCCAAATCACTGTAACTTATTTAGTAGGGTAAGACAAACAAAAATGCCAGTGGTGTCATCATTACTAAATAAAACCTACTAAAGTTTTTTGGACAAATCCCTTGGAGTTAAGTGCTTCTCAACTAAAACAAGACACAAAGGAAAACAAATTATCCAGGAACCTAGACATCTGCATGCACAGGTTTCAAACTAGCCTTGGATTTGGTTGGTGGCTGAAAAATCTGACTTTATGGACCTGCCACTGTCTGTGGCTTCTGGATTTGGCAGCTGATGCCTGGGGAGATGGTTGAGGGGCCCAGAGAGCTCTGCCACTGGCTCCCAAAGTAAAGTGGAGGGGAGGAAAACAGCACCTTCTTAAGCACCCTCCCACTGCAAATACAGAAGGTGAAAAACCAGCCCTGAACAAAACCAGAAATACCTTGCCCATATTCAGTTAAAAAAAAGTGAGCAACTAAAAAGTATCAAACAACTGTCCACGTTTTTCTTCCAAAGGACAGGAATGAGGCTCTGCACTTCATCAGTGCATCTGTCCTTCCAGTGGGATTCCCACCAGGCCAGCCAGGAGCATGAACTTACTGCTCTAAGCCATATTATAAACTCTATAAGCATAAAACCCTTTACAAATGTTTAGGTTTTGATTACTGCTCCTGTGACGTACGGCTTTTAGCAAGCAAAGCATTTTCCTTTCCCAACTGCCTCACTCTCTTTGCAGGGCACATTATATTTTCACTTTGGCTTATTCTACCTCCTCGCTTTGAAACCCTGCATTACTTGAGAGAGTGGCTGACATCCCCATTCATGATAGTGCACAAAATGAAGCTTAATGAATCCCCAAAGCAATGTACTTCACGTGCTAAAATCAATGTACATTGCCTGCTACAGTATCTCCCTGTGAAATGGAGGCATTTGCTCAGAAATTTCTATCTCAACAGGGTCTTTTCTCTTTTTGTAGCGTTTAACTGCCTTTTGTCTGCTCTTGTCTCCCTCCAGTGTTGCTCAGATGGCAATCTTTTATTCCTTGTGCAAACTCATTTGGAAAATGCTGGATGGGCTACAGCTGTGTACTGCTATGTAAGGTCTAATCCATGTCAAGCAGTGCTTTATACACACTGAATAAACACAATGAAGCAATGTTTTAATTGATTATTAAAAAGGCAGGGTTCTGGGCTGAAAGCAGTATTTAAAATCAGATTTAATCAGCTAGTTTTGTACAATTCTGAAAGGTAGTGATGCTGCACACACTGCCACTCGAGCCCAAGGGGATGGGGCTGGGGATGGAGCTATTTCTGGGTGGTTTGTGCAAACTTCCAAGTCTGTGGCTGACGAAAAACAAGCCGTGGATCAAAATACTAATGAACACAAACCTTACCTGGGAAGGTGTTTTCCCACATAGCTTCCAGGAAAATAAACCACACATTTTTCCAGAGTCAATCCAGGTGCTGGGGAACCTTTGCAGTTCAGTCTCAAACAGTAAAATCTGTCTGGCTTTTATGATGCAGAGAGTCTGGATTTACAGTCTCTAGTAGTAAATACTGACTTCAAACCAACCTGCATTGCATCTGACAAAGGTATCCAAGTTGGATGTGCAGTCTAGAGCCATAAAAAGTCTCTTTATATGATTTGTTTAAACCAACAACTATTAGACAATGCAACTAAAATTTTTTCGAACTCAACATGTCAGAAATATTTATAATAGTAATAATTGAAGATAAGTAATTGGTAATCAAAATACTCATGCATCCCATAGAGGTGCCTCTGACCCTCCACAGGACACTACACCTGGGGAACCACTTTAAGGATTATTTGAAAGTTTGGGCAATGATTAGTCTGAAATGACATCTAAAATCTAAATTCTTCTTAAATCCAGTAAAAGTTCTCCACTGACTCTACTTCTCCGTGGCACCCCAGGAATCTATGTGAAAAAAAAGGCATTGTAAAGCAACTAAGTTTTTCTTTCCTTTTTCCTTCCAACAAAACTACATCTGTTGTCCTGAAATTCAGGTAGGAAAACACGGCAGTATGAAAAATCTTCATCAGCTTGAAGTACATGAATTATCAATCAAATGAGAAATAAGCAGAGAGCAGCTGAAAATGGCAAACTGCTATAATTACAAATGATGTCTTGTGCACGACTTTGTCTCAAGAATTGTTACAGGATGCTGTGCAAAAAAACCAACATTTATATCCACAGTCCAGAATAATATGGTCCATTACAATGATGTACTTTGGAGCAGAAATATCATTTTTTATTTTTCACATTGTTTCTGTTCTAGACACTGAATCTATACTTTGTTTTATCTTTTAAAAAGGATGAATTTGCCTTAGAGAACTGACAGCTTATATGAATATTTTAGTTTTGCTTGCAAGTAACAGGAAAAAAAACATGGCATAAAACTCAAGCCCCAAGTTCCCCAGAATGCCTACTGAGAATAAATTTTATGTTTATTTGTATTTCATTTTCCTTGAACAACTGCCTTTCCCTTGGGTATTTATTAAAAGCATAAAAAGAATGAGCCAAATTCACTTCTCAATAACATCCATTCAGCATTGTTGGAGCTTGCAAAATTGCACTAGACCAGCCAAGGGGAAAATTTCACTCACTGTTTAGTAAATATATATAATTTTTTTTTCTGGTTGAGAAGATGTATTGTTTAATCTTTAAATTCTCTGCCTGCCCCTGCTTATCAAAGGAGAGAAAGCAGCTGTTTGGTTATAATTTGTGACCTCACACAGGAGTAATGTGATGTATGTGCTGGGCTGTGGGTTACTCGGGGCAGTCCTACACCAGGCAATTCCCACTGGGTGTGCTGAGGATTCCAGCACAGGTCCCATCGACTCCACTACACAAAGCAATAGTTACATTTCCTTCTGTGCTATTTGCCTGACGATTCCCATAAACAATCTCATCTGACCTACATTCTAAACCCCTCAGATTGAGGCAGTGTTAGTAGGGGAACGGTTTAAAGAGAATTTGGCCACTGGGAGGGTCCATTCTCAGTTCAAGACTGGAGAAGCATTTTTATAGGGCATGGCAGACACATCCACTTCTGCAGGAGGTGAATCAGGGAAATCCACAAAAACCAACAGAGCAGAAGGTGCTGCTTGGGCTGTGACCACAACAGAGCTGGTTCATGATGCAGCCAAGGTGTTCCCACATGTCCCTCCCACCTCCTGCCCACCAGGCTGCACTGGGGTCACTCTTCACCTACTGCTGCAGGTATCTCAAAGCTGACCTGATCCCATAAACCCCAATTCCCATTATATAAGATCACTTCTCCCATCATCAGCATGGGTTTTGTACAGTTTGATCTCATCTTTTTTAACCAGAGCTTGCAGGAAAGGTCATTAAGACACAGAAACTGTGACTCCTAAACAGAGCACGTGGCCAAGAGCAGGGGTTAGTGCTTCTTGTCCACTGCTACTCACGAAATTCCAGTTTATAGCTTTGTGAGTAGAAAAATGATGTCTTTAAGATCTAAGCTAATGTTTTCAGGAGCCCCTTGGATTGTCTTTACTGCCAGCATAAGAACCCCCCCAAATCTAGCAGCGAGTAATGTGACCATTGCCCTTGGCAGCACCATTAAACTGGGCAGTGAACTACTTCAAATAGCTGCGAGTGTTAAACATTAGTTCTGCCTTAACTGGGTTGATTTTAACAGTCAAATGTGCACTGCAGTCTACGTGAACATTAAAAGCACCTTTCAAACTTAATTTTACAGAAATGTTAACGACCAGAACAAACTATTGAAGGCAAAGAAGAAAAGTAATTATTTCAACAGATGAAAGGAAACAGTAAATTAACACTCTTGTTTTAAAAGGGGGCTCAGTAACTTATCTGCTTTAAGGAAATACCATTAACTGGAGGTACCATGGATATTTCACTTAATATGTTTATGGTTTGGGGTTTCTTTTCTCTTCTGACCTTTAAAAATGAGGTCTGTGGCAAAAGGAGAGCCATAAATCTTTAATTGAAATACAACAAGTTCCAGAAACTGCTTTATCAAAATCATAGCAAGGGAATCGGTTCCTAAATATCAACATTACATGCCATGTACACACACATCAAAGCCATCAACAGCAACAACCTTTATGGCCACAGAGGCCTCTAAATTCTAAAGAAAGGAGGAAGACAGAACCAGAATGACTCAGAAATATCCCTAACATACCACCAGTGCCTACGTACATAAAAAAAACCTAGGGACACCTAAACTAATCCTATTATTACATTAAAAAATATCCAGGGAGAAATTTGTCATAGTTTAGAAATGTTAAGCTGCTTGTTATAAATACAAAACACACCAGTTTTTGTGCATGAGCTGTTATCCAGTGCAATTTTGAAAACTGTTTAAAAACAGTCACTGGCTTGTAAGCAAGATTTTCTTACCATATGTGTTGCAATATGGAAGCAGATTGTGGACATTTCCAAAGGAATTTCATATATATATATTTAAAAATGTTTACAGCAAAATTTAGGTGATCATTAGGGGGTTTTTGTGGACATGCATTTTCCACATGATAAAAAACCATACTGATTTAAATGTGGAGTTTGAATATAATTTATTCTGTATAATCAACACAGCTATATATGCTTTTCATTCTGAAATCACTCATTTGCAGACCTCAAATGATGAAATGGTTAATTATCCTTGTGACTTATACATGTCCACTTTGAAAATACGGTCAAATTTAGGGTTTCTTCAGCAAAGCTGCGCTGCCGATGAAAGTGGCTTTAATCTGGGCTTTTAATTAATATTTTTTCATGAAGGATACTTTAGTAAAGGTATTAGACTGGGCTGCACACGTATCAATCTCCAAGTGTTTATGCAGATTTCTAGGGATGCTAAATGCTAAATACACACACATCCATACAGGACATACACGACCTAAGAGGGAAGGAAAGAACTGCATACGGAATTTAGCAATCCTGAAGTAAATTGAGAACCAGAAGGTCAGGAAAAACTGATGATGTAGTCTCAGCAAACACTGGCTTTGACAGGAAAGCCAATTTAAGTAGTTCCCACACCCCACAGCACAGCTCAGCAGCCCCTTCTGTGAAAATCTTTTGGATGCCTATTTTTAAACTGCATCATATAAAGAGTCTCTTCACTAACACCTCTGGATGATGCAGGATTATTATTCTGGGGAGACATTTTCTTGCTTAAGGTATTTTGATGTGGGAATAGGCACAATCTGGTTCATTCTTACACATTATTTAAATCATGGCAGTTAATGTCAGACAAAAATAGGAGTGAGAGCTGTTTAAGGCCCTTTATTTTTTGAACGAGCAAAATGTATTATTTTGTCCAATTTAAAGAAGAAATTGAGCAATGTGTGGAAAAGTACCCGTGACTTTCTGGCATGAAAGGAGACGTCTACTCCACAAATTAAGTCTCCCTTTGATAGTCTCTCTTCATTTGAGGGTATTAAAGGGGGTAACTGAAGGAACAGTAGCTGAAGACAACCCCTCTAAGTCGGAAAACCTGTGTTATCAGACCCACCCAGACACTGTGAGATCCACTACCCAACCCAAGCTCAGTCTGCCACTCCTGCATCCATCACCCTGTGCTGGATTGATCATTATTTGGTATTGAGATGTGATAAATACCACCACGTTCAAGCCTTCAAACAGCAGCTCCTGAAATGCACGGTGACAGTGCTGTTGCTATAAACATATCTGCACCAATTATTAGAGTGAGAAGAATTTGTGAGCCAGCAGTCTAAAATCGTAAGTTTTAGCTGCACACAGCAAGGTATACACTTATTTAAAAATAAATGTCAAATTCAGTCTTCCACAAAAGCAGCAGTGTCATGAGAAAACTCGGGCTTTAAGTTTTGTAAACGCTGCGTTTTCAATATTAGAGTGTCAGTCTTCATTCACTCTCTGACAAGGTTGTCAATCAAACAGCAATCTAGTTTTGTAAGACTTTAACCAAAGATCAAAGCAATGATACTGCTGAGTTCACATTACCTTCCCAGAGATAACTACTTGAGCACTTTCACAGCATTGCATCGATATTAACTTTGCACCATTCCTTCCAAGCAAATAAAACAGGACAAAGTTTGACAGCCCTGCTGGCTTCTGCTCTCAGCCCTGATCCAAACTGAATCCCAGAGCCATTCCCTGTCTCTCTTATAACTCCTCCTGGATATTGAAGGTGAGGACTGCGGGACTTGTGTTCAGTTAAACTTTCATCAATTAAAAGAAAATGAAATGTGCTTTCTGTCTCCTTTGAGGAACACATCAAATGTCTTTTCCTCAATAACAATAGTTGGGCAATAAAAAGATGAGTGAGCAAAATGTGGTATATCATCGTTTTGTGTTTGACTCCAGCCCAATGGCAAATGAAAGGCATCCAAAATCAATTTCCAGAAGCTAATAAATTCAGTGTGTGAAAGCAGTGAAAATATAACTTTTGCAGCCTCATCATCAAGCTGATTTGTAAGCAAAGCTGGGCCCAATTCCTGCACCCTATGGCACCCATATTTTCAGTTTCATGCAGGTAATATACTATTTCTACACAGTTCCTATTCTGAGGCTAAACAGAGAGATATATCCATATATATCTTCTTTGCACAAACATATGTCCTGGTAATACCATAATAAAAATCTGAATGCGCTGTGCCCAGGAAATCGTGTCGATCCCTATCAGTTACTTCCTCCAGCAACAGCGAAGGGAAGGTGAAGGCAAATGCTGCTCCAAGGGCACAACGCAAACACAGCTGCTCCCACAGCTCCACAGGAATTCCAGGACAGGCCTCTTTATGGCAGCACAGACAGGGGCTGTGGGGGCTTTTATTTGCTTGTTAACTGCAACACCTGCCAGACCATGCCCAGCTAAAGGCAAGATTCCACAGGGAATATTGTGTGACCGTAATCACAATTAGAAATACTCCCTGAGCAGGACATGGCTTTGGATCTTACACTGCTGAGGGCTCCCACTCACCCCAAGCAGTTCTATGTGACAGACTATGGATTTGTTTTATCTAAACCAACTGCAGAGAGCAATAGCACACACGGTCAATTACACTTACCTAACACGCTCAAAAGTCATTAAAAGTGTGTACATTTTCTTGGTGTGGTACTTACTTAAAAGGAATAAATAAAGTAGGAAAAAACACAAAACATCAAAACAAAAAAGGTTTCTGACCCTGAAGGTTTCTTTGTCAATATATGGATTTGTTTCCTACAGAAAAAAAAAAAAAAAAGACATAAAGAGAAAAAAACCTGAAGGGAGACAGGCAGGCAGGCGAGCTGGGTGCTGGAGAGAGCTTGAATTGGCAGTGGAAAATGTGGCTGGGGAGTGTAGCTGAAGAATGATGGAGTATGTGGACTGAGGACATGTGCGAGGTTTGGAAAACAGCAGGTGGAGGAAACTGTGGAACAGAATTATATTTAAAGGGGAGAAGTTAGAACTAGGTGAGAACAGTAAAGGAATCACACTCGGAGTGTAAAATATTGCTTTGTCACTTAGTTCATACTGTGAACATGTCCAGGTTTTTCCTTCCAAGTCACCAGCAATGGGAAATGCTGTTCTTTCTTACTCTATTTCTCACTAGGGCACCATTCTCCTCAGATGCTGGCAGCTTTTGGGAGCCTAGACTGTTATTATGGGACTTGCGACAACTATTTCCTCACACTGCAAGAAATGGTCCGCTGATTTTTTTTTTGTTAGAAATATCAGATCATGTTTCCTCTCCCTTTACTCCAGGATTTTAGCGAGCAGTTGGAAATGAGTGACTATGAAACCCAACTCAAATCTGAGTAACACTGTAAAAACTTCTTTCTTTCATGTCTGTTATATCTACTTCACCTGTTCACCTCTGATGTTTACAAGCAAGAAATAATGATTTTTTTAGTCTCAAACACTGTTTCTCCAGCTGAAGAGTCTGAGCCATGCCTGCCCTCCACGCTTCCAGCTTTCTAAAACACATCTCTTAAAAAACCAGAAAGTCTGAGAGATTATGCTGCTGATATTTCTGCAGTAGTGAATAAGCACAAGAGTACCTTTCCAATTTCCTTTGCAGACAGAGCAGGTTAGGAAGTGTGAATGCAAATGTGAAGCCACCTTTAAAACAGCAGCTCTTCTGTGTGTGTAAGGGGTCACCTGGATGCTGTGGCAGTGCTGCTGTGCCAGTGACTGCACTGCTTTTTCCCCCGGGGCTGTGCTCCCCCAGGGCTGGGCTGGACGGCAGCAGAATGCTGATACAGGCACGGGCACATTTGTTTCATGTGAAACACAAGTTAATCTGTGAACGCCACGCATCACCCTGTGAGAAGCCAGTCCTGTCCGCCTCCCCTCTCCCATCTCTGTGACCCCACAGGCCAGGCCATGGGGTCCTGGGTGTGTTGGGGTGACCCCTGCCCTGGGGAGACTCCGACACACCTCATGTGCAGAGCACATCTCTCTCCACAGCCCAAGGAACACAGAGCTGTGATTTGATCACCATGAACCACATTTGAGCATCACAAACCACAGCACCCCTGCAAAGGCCCCTCTTAGATGTGAACATGGTTAAAGAGCTCCACACTAAAAGTACCTGTTCAGAAATCATCTTTAAACTGCTTCTGAGCACCCTGATCTGAACCAACTGCAGAGAGAGATATTACAGAATATCGGTGATAATTAACATGCTTACACGCCATTAACAGTGCTAAGATTTCCTTGGGGTGTGGTACTTAGTTAAAAAGAATAAATAAATTTTAAAAACCCCCACCAAAACACCAAAACCAAACAGATTTCTGTATAGCACCAGTTTCAGTCAAGACCTGCGAGGTGCCATCCCTTCCCAGACCACCTCTCAGCCTCCACTCAGCACGGAGTGATTTCACACAGCTTTAAGCTTGAATTACCCACACTCGGTCCTTCCTGCCCACAGGATTTAAGACTGATTTTCAATATCAAAGTTTAAAAAGCTAAACTTTTCTGCATTTCATCTTTGATAATGCCACCCAAAAATAGTTTTTCCTAAATTCTGACAGTTTCTTCTGTAAAGACAAAAGGCACACTTATAAAAGCATCTAAAAACCAGAATATACTTAAATATAAAAATGCCTAACTGTATCCATAACTAAGTCTTCATTAAGTTAAAAAGTTTTGATATTATCTCTTATTATTTATTCTTCAAAGGAGAAGAGTAATTAGAAAAGTTCTGCAAATTTGCACTAATGAAGCAGAAAAATCTACTATGAAATAATGAATTTTGTTAATCACCGTGCAAGCAAATAAGTAAAAAATGTGAAAAATTTAAGTACACCTAGATCTTTTTTATGATTTTTATGGGAGTTTATGTTGAATTATTTACAGGTTATTTCAGAGAATCCCAGAATGGTTTGGGTTGGAAGGGTCCTTAAAGACCATCCTGTTCCAACCCCTGCTATGGGCAGGGACACCTTCCACCAGACCAGGCTGCTCATTTCTAAGTCTTTGTAACAGCTTGAGCTGGGAAGTGTAATTTTGCCATGAATTTGAACTATTATCAAGAAATTTATACTCCCTGAACACTGAAAAAGAGAGGACACTTAAATATGCAGCAAAATTACATTGCTGGATCTGAGCAGAAACATGAAGAGTTCTGGGATTGACTGTGAAAGGAAACCCCAAATCTCGTTTTTGTTCCCATCTTTCTTCCTTTCCCTACATCCAGCACCGTTCCTTGCTGTCCTCAGGACATCTCTCTAAATTGAGGGGAAAAGGATGCCCATAAAAATGCCTTATGCCAGGATGTGTTAGCACCATTACATGAAATAATTGTTCCTTGGGAGATTCTAGACAGTCAATTAACCCCCAATTCACGACTCAAGTGGCAGAGCAGACACTCAATGAATAAAGGGTAGGGGTTCAATTCTCAATTAGGATGAAGTTTTTTCCTTAATAGTTTAATCTTGTGGTCAATTAAATCCCTGAGCGTTGCATTAATTATTATATGAATTCTAGGCAACTTCTAATTTAAAGGTTAGTTATGGTGTACCACAACTGGACCACAGTCCAGGGCTTAAATTTTTCAAAAAGCCTATTCTACCTCAGGTGCAAAAATCCCCCTGAAAAAAGTCAAAGAAATGTCTTTACATTGTGCTTTCCTAATGTGGGATACTTTAAATGTCTCCTGGATTTTATACCAGAGGTAAGACTGCATTAGGTCACAGATCATTAGAACCCTGTTTACTGCTGCACCACACATTCGTATCACCAGTTGTAAAAAACAGGATTTCTAAGCAGGCTTTTAGGCATTAATCTCATCTCCAATTGCTGAGCTTTATTCCTATATTGTTGGGCACAGCAGCTTGGAATAGGAGCTTACTTTTCCATCTGTTAGACATATAGAGACTATCAGTTTGTGAAGTACTTTCTTGGTAGTCTTTTTGTTAGAATAAAGTCCTGGATTTCCTCGGGGAAGCGAGGGACATATGCTGGTGCTCTATGGTTTCTGAGTTACTGCAGAGATGAATTCCTCTTGGCCAGCTTTCTGTTGAATAGGTGCTGGAATCATATAAAACAGCAACTTGTGAAAAAAACCCAGTAAAATGGTGAGTTCCCCGGCCAAATCAGTGATCTTTTTTCAACTAATTATTTTTCTTGCTCAAAATGAAGACAGTTTGTCTTTGAAAAGACTGTCTATCATTAAAAAAGAAAAGTATGGAAAGTTTTTGAAACAACTATAACAGATGTCATAGCAGTTGAAAGTACAATTAGAAAGCACAACGCCGCAGAAATAAAACTTCAAACAAAAGCGGAAAGAGTTCTTTGTGCACATCAATAATTTAGAATGATTTAAGAACTGTTTTATAGATGCAAACGGAGCTCTTTCTGTCTATATATAAATCGAATGTGGTCTTTATAGGCAAACAAAAAGGGGATACAATCCTTTTAAATTATTTTTAGGATAATTGTTTCCACAACAAACATCATTATTTATCAGTTTTGAAAAGAAGCCAACTGCCAACATTTGAAATGCACAAACCTTGGCACACAACACAGAAAATGGTAATCTCCTCCCTTTTCAAAACCAGTTTTGCATTTATTTTACACATTTGTCAAGTTCTTATCTCAAAGCCCATGCAGTGGTACCTATTTCTATCAGAAATCATTATATTTTATTTCTAATCACCTTCCCATAGCTAATTTGGTAACTCAGGAAGGGAAACTGTTATTGCTACCAGATGCTGTTACCTTCCTGCTCACTCACATATTCCTATAAATCGATTCAACAGCCTGGAAAACAAGGTTTAATATGTGTTATTATGCCTTCTGGATTTCTTCTGTTATAATCTCTCTTTTTAGATAAACAGTCCCATTTTAGAGATGCAAACATTCTAAAGCTACGCTACAGACACTCCCCATAGTTATTCCTTCAGGAGAATACTGCAGGATGCTGCTGGTCCTTCGCCAGCAGGAATTTCTCTGTAGCTTTATTTCTACGTGTAGACTTCAAGAAAAAAAGAAAAACAGGCAGTTTGGTGTATAGAGAGCTGAGATTTTTCTTTCCTGATGAGGAGGAATATTAGGGAATAAACAATGGTCCTTGAGACTCTAAGTTTTCTACAGAGGAAATGGGAACAGATGTTCTCGTAGGTCATAGAAGAGAAACCAGTTCCTCAAAAACTTCCACACTGGAGTATCAGAACACGCTTTCACTGAGTCACCCTGGAGACAAAAAGGGAGGCCCCAGCCCAGCCACTCTGCTGCTCCAAACAGCAACAATGGCAAGAAAAAAATCGAGCAAAAAGTAAAACTTCAAACTTTGAGACTTCAGTTCTGCCATTACAATTTATTAACCCCCAAATCTGTGTAGGTTGGCCCTCATTGGTGAAAAAACCCCACATTAATTCTGCCAATTTAGCAACAACTCTTCCAGAAACATAATCATACTTTGCAGATACCTGGGACCATATACCCTCAGTATTTTACATGGCTGATGATATATGAGCTGCTAGCTGTGTAAAATTAAAGCTGCAGCCTGATCCATACGATATTTAATATGGGCCATAGAGGAAGTGATGCTTACAAAACACTCATCCTAACACACAGTACTGAAAAGTTATCTTGTGTATTAGAGACAATTCTTACTGTGAATCAAACTCTAATCTAGAAATACCTGACATTTTCTGCTGAGTTTTCCACACGTGTGTATGGAGAGAAATTAATAATGAACATTCTTGAAACAACAGAACTGTCTCTCAGGAACTCACTAATTAGTTTTTGAATACTGGTGGATTTCTTTTTTTTTTAAGTATCAAAAGCTTTGTACAAAGAAAGAAATTATATCAGGACATAATCCTTATTATGGTTATTACCACTGCTGGTGATGTTACAGAAATATTATGCTTTCCTTGTAATATATCAGGTAAAACCAAACTCAGTATGTATAAATAGACTGTCTTTATAGAGCAATTTCAAACTCTCTGCCTAAATCCCTCCTGCCTCCAGTGCCAAAGGCGATACGACAAGAATGTCAAAAGTCAAACAGCAGCTCTGGTGACTCCTCCTTTAATCTGTGAATTTCTCCACACTTTTGCCTGGAAGGCACCATCACTACAGTCACTTTCTAGATTTTCAAACTAACAACAACCAAGACAACAATAACAAACACAGGCCTAATCAGCAGCATCTAAAAAGTCTCCAGAGGTTACAGATGTATAAATAGCACGTTATTTTCTGAGCAATGCTGATTTTCTGGCCTCTGTGAGTAGGCACGTGTACACACACAAATTCCATTTTCTGCTCCAGCTCAGCCATCTCCCAGAGATGCTCCATCATCCAACATATTCCACATCAGAAAGGCATCTTCCACCACACCACAAGAGGCTCTCCACTGAACTGTCAGTAAAATTTGTACAGCTCTGGCTCCCCTTGCTGACAGCACGCACCCGAAAAAGCCACGGGATATGTCAGCAAATTCACACAAGCCAAATGTAACTATCAAAGTACCACAGAGCAGCCCCAGTGACGGGTAAAACAGACAGATTCAAAACTGCACCATGTTTTATGGATTGTAACATCTCAGAATACACCTGGAAGCAGAATTTTACTTATTAAACTGCTTGTTATAGCCTGTCACATTCTGTCAACTAGAAGAAAAATCTGCTTTGGAAACTACTGTCACACTGACTGCAAAATAAAAGAAGAAAATAAATCAGTTGGTATTTTGACACCAACATGGAAAGGCCAAGCATGACCAAAGAAGTGTGCTGGGGAATTTTGTATGGGAATAATCCCTCTTTCTAGTCTGTACTCTTTCGCCTCTAATTTCAGAATTCAAAGCTGTCTCTACTTCCATCTTTTTATCAATCCTGCTACAAGAAGGATATTCACAGCTGGGAATCTTCAGCAGGGACCCACAAGGATCTTCAAGTCCAACTCTGCAGTGAATGGCCCACACAAGGATAAAATCCTCCTTAAAACCTTGGCATTATCAGCACCAGGCTGTAACAAACTGAGCTAATCCAGTTGCAATTATATTGATTGATTACAATTGTGGGCTCCTGCTCTTTCAGGCACGGTGATGAATTTCCAAAGTACAGCTGAGAATATGAAAAACCTACTGGGAGAACTGTCCATCCCCAGAAACGACTGTGGCTGTAACACACAAATACCACACACAGTCCAAGGCGTTGGAGTGGTGCCTTCTGCCCCAAGAATCAAACATGAAATCTGATTTCCCGAAATCTGCAGCCCCAGTGGCTTCTGAGATCAGCATATGGGTCATTATCAGCTCTGCTAACAAGAATTCATGTAACTTTACCAATGGAATTCAACACAATGTCTGAGATATAATGAAGAACACATTTATTCTGGTTTCATGACTACACATCAAGAACAATCTTTCTCTGCTTCCAGTCTGAGGTTAGTTCACTATCTTATGCATAGAATCCTAGACTGGTTAGGGTTAGAAGTTCACTTAGGATTTATCACTTGTTATTATCAAGAATCTTATAATGCAGCACGTACACAAACGCTTTGGAGATGAACCTTAACGTGCAGTTTTGTCTCAGTCTTGCTGTCCCCAGAAGCCTCTGGGCAGCAAGTCCTCCACAGAAGGGAAGACAGAGCCCTTCACTGCCATCTTAATGTGACTGTTACACAGGAGACAGACACACTCCACAGAGCCATCTTAGATATTCAAGATCAAATTAGGAAAAAAGTCCCTGAGTACATAAAAAACTGCTACACAAAATACCATCCACCAGTGCTGGATGTGCTCTTCCGACAGCAGGAGCACACACTGCTGTCACAATCATGAGCTCTGTATTTCACTGATCTGGAACATCCAGCTGTGGGCAGCAGGACAAACTCTGGCTCACTGGCAGGAACCCTCAGGAAAGAACTGTGTTTTATGAAGTGCAGCTTCTGTGAATTTCTTCAAGGTCTTCCTCAGTCACAAATCCCGCAAAACTTCCAAAGTCACCAATTAGCAATTTTTATGACTAGTTTGAATTTTTATTTGTATTTTTATCCCTTTTCTCCTCTGTGTGTGCACAGCTGCACACTTGGGCACACAAGTGCAGGAGCACAGTGCCCCCGAGCAGGTTTGGTGCCCCGGCAGGGCAGGCTAAGCCGCTGTTGGTGCATTCCCTGAGATCCCAAGGATTTCTGTAACATGACAAAAACATGCAGCAACCTCTCAGGACACAGATTTGCCACATCTTACTGCTCATAATGAGGACTGAAGGCAAACTTATTAAATAACTCATAGACATTAAGAATGTCACCAGCTGCAGGTCTCAGGTTAATGACTTTGCACCAGAAGTAGCACCAAGCAGAGAATCCAATGGGTCAGTTTTAATATCAGTGCTAAGGAAAAGATTCCTGGGCTTAATCCAAAAGCTCTCTTAGGTCACTGGGTGCCAATCAACAATTTTTCTCCTCTTCTTATGCTTTTAAAATCTGATATAGCTCAGATGAACCTACATTAAAAAATTCACAGTACTGGACGAAAAGTGGGAATATCCCTGAAGAGACAATTGACTGAAGCACAGCTACCTGATTTCCCTCTTATTTGCCCATTTTATTGCACAGACTGACATGAATACCTTACCAAAAATTTGTTTCAAAGCCCTTCCAGTAAAGAAAATTTCATTATTTCACCATGTTTATACAGACTCGTAATTTGTAGTGTTTAGACAGCGATACATGAAAGTCACTGAAATCTAATAAATAAAACATATTAATAAATTATATATCAATGTAAGAAGCTGCCTTAGCCCATCTGCCAAGATAACTATGAAGTAGGTATTTTACTCATCAGAAAAAAGCATGCTTAAAAATAATTCTGCAAATAAAGCTCTAATATAAACTCAATGAAAAAGGTGTGACCTTGGAGTACTTCACTAGTATCTCTTGCATAACTGCATTTCTATTTATAAATTTTTCAGCAATGCTTAAGCACACAATCATAACAACATGAGTACAGACACTTAAAAAATTAAAGCTTTACCTTTATTACCTATTTACATCCTGTGAATCTAAGTGTTAACACAGTTTGCCTTGGTTTTATGGGTTTGGGTTTTTTGGGATTGACTGACTGACAGACATCGCATCCAGTATTAGGCCACCTTTTTAACAGTTGTCAGTCCGCTTGTAGGTTAAATTTAACAACAAAAAAACACTTGTGGAAAATGGCTTTACCCAGAATAGAGCACCGTGCTTCTTATCTTTCAGTATTCTCTTAGGATAGAAAACGTAAAAATATCTCTGACTTATCCAGTGAACATATGCACTGGGCATGTCACTCAAGGTTTTGGCAACAAGAAACCCTTAAACTCATGTACTAGTGCACCCACTGCTGATGAAATGACCCCAGGGTCTGTGATACACACACTCAGACCCCAGAATGAACATGACTTCACCCCTAATTTGGGCAGTTCTTCATGTATCCATGAACACATTAGTGAAGAAAACAGTTTTTTTCTCATTATACCTTTAAAATGCCAGTATTGATGTGTCAAACAAGCAGCACAGAGACCATGTGAGGTGTTGGCACCTACTGCACACTTTGCACAGACACCGTGTGGTTCAGCTTTGAGCTCCTTGCTCTCCTTCTCATTCCTTCCCGCTCCATCTGGATGCTTTCAGATTAATTGTTGGGAAAGTCCCCTCTCTGGAGCACAGCCCCCACCAGCCTGTTGCTGTTTCAGGTGTTCTGCACCTGCTCGTTCTCCTCCCCTCACATCCTGAGTAGCCCAGTCCTTTGGCAGTGATTAATTTAAACAGCATAAACCCTCGTTTCCGCTAATGAAATACAATAAATAAATATGGTTATTCTTTCATTACCGCGCTCTCTGGCCATCTGAAAATATTTCACTCAACGGACAGAAATGATGCAAAATTCCCCTTTCCTTGAAGCAATAAAGGGAAAGGTGCTCTTTAATAAACTGGGAAGGGATAGCTGCCAGATGCAGAGTTTGGGGACTACTGTGTGCTGGGCCGTGGAACACAGCCCCAGAGCCTGGATTTGGGCTCTGGAGATGCAGGATGGGCTAAAGGAGGGAGCACTGCCCCCAAGCAGCTCTGGGAGTGCAGGGCAAGCCCCCTTCTCAGCAAAAATAATCTTAATTTCCACTCACAGACTGCTTGAACAGTGGCTAAGTCTGACAACACAGGGCACTATTGGAATTTTCCTACAGTATTTTCCTCTGCTTCGTTTTGGTGGAGCACAGCACCCCAAACCCCACGTGAACACGTTATCCATGTCTGGAAAGCAACCAGCAGCACGAGATGGGGGAGAAACCTTCCAAAAGACCAGGCTTTGGCCAAACTGTTCCCACTGAAGACATCCTGTACATCCCCACTGATTTCACTGTGGCAAGAGGTGGGCCAGTGCCTTTTACTGCTCCAGCCTATGTGAGGAGTTTGAAATACTTCTTGTCATGCAGTCAAACAGAATAATTGCACCAGCATCTAAATCCGGCTGGAAGGCACGGCCAAATTCTTTTCTGGCTCATTTCACCCTCCTAATGCCAGAATTCATATGGAGGTTTCTGTAAAACCTATACAGGGCTGTGTCAAACACAATCCTATCCCACACAATAGAGATTTTTTCCAGGATATGTATTGAAGCAGATGAATTTAAAATGTAGTTTCTGTGAGTAATTGTGCAGGTAAAACGTGGGGCTGTGTTCTAGGGGGATTTTGTGACTGTTTCCTTGCACTAGTGATTTCAAAATAAAGTGCAGATTACTCTTGATATGGTTTTCACTCAGAAACAGATGCACAGGCAAAATGCTGGTGTAACATGATAGAAAAAGGCATTAGACAAAAATATAGTACTGGATGTAATTCATGCAGTAAAAATAATTTTAGAGATATATATATATAGAGAGATATAGATATAGATATAGATGTATATAAAAGACCCCAAACCCTGCAGACTTCCAAAGATGTTTGACTTTGTTGTCCTCTAATGTTAAATCTGGCCATACTTCCTCTAAAAGGATGATGAAAGGATGCAGAGTAATTGAGATTTAATGGCATTTCTCCTTCAAAAAGCTTAAAGGTATGGCCTGTAACTGGGCTCTAACCCCTCTGCAATGAGACAGACACCAATTCCGGAAATCCTGCCCCACCAACACACGCGAACAGATCAGAGCAATTGCAACAACTTGATATTCACTGTCTTTTAAAGAAGAACTGTTGTGAAGCCATGCTCTCCTCAGCCCTAATTACCTTGAAATTACTTTGATAAGAACAAAGTGGCACATTTTTGTCTGTTGCTGAAATAATTTAATATGGGATGTGGAAAACAAAAACTGTGTATCCTGAGGGGTATTTTGTCTATAATCAGTACAGTAACTTTTATCATTTTTTTTAATGCTAAGATTTCACATAAGTAGTACTCCTGCTAAATTTTAGTTCCTTAATTTTCAATTGTTGCTACCTTAATTGTTACAGAGAGCTCGGCTTTGTGAAGTTATGTCAAGGGGTGTAACACAAAAACACGTTCAATATATGCCTTCAGTAATGCCTTTGTTGTTTGAAAACTTCCAACTTACAGCAAAGCTGGCATTTTATGGCCTGCAGAGCTATAAATCATTTTTAAAATCATGATGATATTACTCAAAACAGATGTGAAAACATATGTTTGCCACGGTTGTATAAACCGCTTACTTGTCATACTTAATAAATGTTGATACTTTTATTTTAACTACATTCCTTCTTAATAACTTTGAAAATCTTTTCCACGGTGAATATATTTTGCCTTGGTAAAAGCTATGGCAGTTTTGGAAAAACAAAGCTTGCCCTGTATACAAATAACACGGATGTTTTTTGCAGGGCAGGGCAGCACAGATCACGCTCTTCACACAGTCCACATCTGACTCTAAAACATTCAACAGAACTGAGCAGCACCAGAGCCCAAAATAATTATACAGAAGAAAACAGTAACAGCACTAGGAACAAAGAATCAACACAAGACTGGGACAAATCATTGAGGACTAACCCCAGTGGTTCCTACAGAAACTGCAGTAAGGTCTGTCCCACTGAAAAATGCAAAATCAGCTTGGAGTGACTGGATAAACAAGGTCGGTGCCTTCAAAATTTCTGTGTTAGTCCCACCATAATGTCATCAAAAGGTTCCAGTTCTGGAGCCATGGGACGACTAGAAAAATTACATCTGTACATGACAAAAAAATAAATTTCTCATTCTCATATTTCCTTAGAAAAACCTGACCTCTGCAGACCAAGAAGAAAAGCAGAAATTTTGTTCTGTCTCTAAAATGATATTTTAAAATGTGTCACGATTTTGAAGCACTTCATTTCTGATGCAGGTGGATCTCTGAACATTAAATTAATTCTAAAAACATCCCCTAAGTGCATGCAGAACTAACACATGTCTAAAGACGTATTTCCCAGTACTTAATCAATTAAAGACATTATGCAAAAAATGTAGACTAGGAAATGAATAAACCTATACAACTTTAATCTTAAGGAGAATTATGGCACACAAACTGTTAGCATCAGATCTTTGTGATTTCATCCGTGTTAAAAGGAATGATCACAGGAGCCTGGGAACTGGGTTCGCAGGTGGTGGAGGTTCAATTACTTTCACTTTGGGGATTTCTGAATTATTTTTTCAGATTCTTAAACTGCACCTTCCTTCATCCATCCTGACTGACAGAACTGCTACTACCAAGAAGTACATGATTTGCATCTTTGAACCCCATAGGAAACTGAATTGTTTCACTGAAAAACGACTGAACATGTGGCAAGAAACCATGCACAGTTCAACAGAATTAAAATCTACACTTTCAGGTTTGTATTAAATACTCACTATGCAATTACTACAGAAGTGTAATTTTTAAATCTTAGGAGTGAAGATATGGCTGATAACTTTGCTGGTCTGTAAATGTCAACAGGAGTCAAGAGGGAAGGACTTAAGCAGGATGATCCAGAAAGAAAATTATCTCAGAATGGCACAGAAGGGCTCTTTTGGGGTTCATGAAGAAAGTGCTTAAATGCCCAGAAAAACCAGTGAATAGAAAACAGCTTCTGTCTTCAAGGAGATTTGAGTATGAAAATACAAAATACAAGGAGGAAGTTTCAGGCTCTTCCTACCCACGACTGGATCAGTCACAGACCTCTAAGGAATACAAAATCATGACACTGCTCAAATAATTTTATGTAACTCTGGAACCATAGGGCATGGAAGGCCTTCAAATTCTCTTCTGAGTAGCCCATAAAATTGTCTATACCTGCCTTTTAGTTTTCTCTGCAAATACATGAAAATCACCTCAACCAAAATATAAATCAGTTTGTGCTTCCATTTATGATGATAAATATGAATATTTTCAGTAGACTTACAAATCCATTCAGCTTGTGCTGTCTCTTTCTTCTGTTTCTTTTCCTTCACATCTTTATCACTCTAAAACCTCACTATCCCCGTCAATATCTCTTTGCAGTATTTTTCCAGAATAAATCCCTGAGTATCCACTTCTCCAGCACCCAAGAACCACTGCACTGAGAACCTGGCAGAGGAAGCACTTCCCTGCCTACAGGAGAACCCCCCAAGGCCAAACATCACCTCTCTCCTTGCTGCCCCTCACTGGTGAGACAATATAAAATTATATTGCTCACCCAGAGCATCAGAGACTCCGTACACACATACCCTGAAGGCAAACAAACACCACCACCTGACTGATCCAATATTTGCTCAGAACTTCATAAATAATTGAGCCAAAAGACCTGCAAAATATTACCCTCATGCTATATAAACAGAGAGAAGCAAAGTTCTCCTTGCTTACACTTTCATGTGAGTTCACTGGATACATTATTCATTGCAATTAGGCACTTAGTTCTCTTAAATTAATAATATAACGTCATTGCATATGCAGAATACGAGAAAAAGGAATAAAACACATAATAAGTGGAATTAAATGCCTGAGATGGAAAACAGTCTGTGATTTTACCTTTCTCCTTCTGTATTTTTTTTAGGCTGGTCCCAGTTTCTTGGTCAATGAGTTCTCCTTCCCTGCTGTTGGTCAGCATAGCTAAAACAATCAGAGGGCACAGTTATATAACACTGTCAGTAAAAAAATGTTAAGAGAAAATAAAATATTAAGTTCTATTTCCTCTTGGTCGATATTTTGGTATTTTAACTCGTAGAGCCAAGTAAAATATGCAATAAAAACTCATCTGCTCAAGTTTATTACACAAGGACACCAAGACAGAACACAAATTACTACTGAGGTGAATGTGATTTCTCATGAAATGCTCAAATTAATTAATTAATGGGAAAAATACTTCACAAAAACCATTTTGGGGGAAAATACATTTAAGGATTTAAGTATTAGTAATTATCTATAAAGCAGTAAGCTTAATAAAAACCACAGACTGACAGATCATAACCCAAATTGATTGGTGACAGCAAACCCCCCCCACGTTTTAGTGCTGAAGGGAATTCTTTACTTAACACCTGCAAGCTCAGCGAGAGCTGTGCAGTTTATGACTTCAAGATGCCTCTTTTCTTTGTTCTTACCTGATTAAAACATTTCCTTCTCTGCAATCAACCAATTACAGACTTTACAGTTATTCCAGGGAGGACACTTGTTACAAACTTCGTCACCAGATTTTAGGGAAAGCATTTTTTTTTAGTTGCAAAAGTAAAAACATCGTCTTTTATCAACAAAAAATATTTATCCATATCTTTACAACAGTAAGCAATAGACCTCTGCACAGAGACATCAACAGTCCCTTTTCAATGCTGCTACAGGAAGTTACATTTCTTGTCCTGTGTATTTCCAGCCCTATTTTACACACGAAAAAGATGAGGGAATCTACTCCACAGTCTCTGCCCTGTGTGCGTGCACAGATTTAGGCAAAGAATTCAGGTTCTATCCACTGTGCTGGGCAGTGCCATGGTGCTGCTGCAAGGACCAGGGTCAGAACTGCAAAATCCCAGGAAGCAGCTGAGTAGTTTGTGGATGGGAGGGAATTCTCCAGTGACTCACATGGAGTGCACGACTTTTGTGGTTTAAATCTGGCTCAGCAATGCCTGCACGGGCTCCAGGCCATGAGGAGACAGCAGTGTTGACACACACTGACGTGAAGAGATGTTAATTGACTTGCCCTAGATCCCTCTTGGAAGCACCAGGAATAGGATCTAAACTTCCTCTAGACGGAATTAGCATTTTAATCGATAGCGCACAGGCTGTGAAAGCTGTGCTGGAGAGACCAAAAAAGCCAGGAAGGCCTCAGCCTCAGGGTGATGAAGGAATGTGTGGGCACAAGGAGGTTTTTGGAACAAAAAAGTCATCATATAATCTGTGACTTTCCTCGCACACATATGAAGAAAAAGATACCTTGCTCTTTTTCAAGTGCAGGTGCCTTGAGCAGCACTTCCCTACCCCAGCACGCCAGAGGAGCTGGTTGTACCAGGGAAGGATACAAGGGTGATCCCTCTGTGCACGGGACACCAGCACAGGGGGAGTCCGACGGGCTGGGCTTTGCTGAGGGATGCACTTAATTAAAAACCCATAGGGATGGAACTTTCTGGGTATTTCATAGCAAGTGAGCCCTTCCTGCAAGTTCCCCAGCGAACAAATATCGGCCTCAGCAAACTTCCCGAGCGGCTGAGGTGGGGAGGCGAGGCTGTGGGCACTGACCGATCCTGTCGGGAGTGTTGTCCAGCTGGGACGGGGAGCTGGACACGCTGCTGCTGGGGTGTGAGGACGCGTGGCTGCCGGGCCGCTGGCTGTCCTCCAGGGACGGCGCCGGGGAAGGGCTGTCCTGGATCCTCTCCTGCAAACAGAAGCAAAGCGAGGGCTGTGACGTTTCCTTCACGGGCTTCACTGGAGTCCCAACGAAAAATGAGGCTTGAAAGGAATGGTAACAAATGGTCTTTCTGAGGTAAACAGTGAACAGAACTCGTGTCTTAAGAGCAGTATAGTCATCTACAGCCAAAACCAATACAGGTTTCTACAAGCAACGTGTCTGAGCTTAGCTTATCATTTGCCACCTTTTTCTTGTTGGCAACTTTTTATGTTCTAAGTTTTTCACACGTAGGAACATACAGAATATCCTTTCATGTTGCTTTCAAAAACTACTTTTAGTCTACAGGTAGAAATATTGCCGTGTGAGTCACATTTCAAATAAACAATCCAGAGATGGACTGAACTGTCACTAAATGCAGTCAAATTTGTAATTAGAATCTGTGCTTGTAAATTTTTAACTAGAATCTGTACCTGAATAAATTACATCAGTATCTTCTCAGGGTAGCACCTGGACAAATGACAAAAGCTATGGCACTGGTAAAAACTTCCCTCTTGCATGAAAAGCACCACTGGCTAACCAAAACAAGAGTCTGCTTGCAAGTTCTTATGTTTGTATTTGCACATGAAACTTTGGTTTGGTATTAACCTCTAATTTAAATATATACAGTACTTGAGGTAAGGAGAAAAAAAAGGGTAAGAAATGAAAAAAAAAAAAGGCAAAATTAAATTCTGCGTTTCTGTGTATTTATACTTGCAAATTGCCTGAAGATGCCATGGAATTTTCATCAGTAAAAACCTTTAGGAACAGGTCATACAAGCAAGGCATAAGTAAAAATTCATCCTGTCTTAAGACAAGAGATTGTGAGACCACTTGAGATCCTTCCAACCCAGTGTTTCCACACATACACTTAATTAAAAATTCCAGGGCCCTTCATTCTTGTTCCCAGAACCAGCAGAAAATGAGAATCTTCTGAAAGGGACAATCAGGGCCTGAGATACTTCAGATGTTCTTCTCTTAAAATGCCTTTATTGTTTTAAAACCTCTGTTAAAGTCCTTGAAGGTGTAGTTCCAAGGGAGAGACACTAAAGAGGAGAAATGGTTGAATTCACAGAACTCCAGAAACTGAACCTTTGGAGCTGCCCTCATCCCTGGCAATCAGCTGCTTCCTGTGGAAACCCAGAACCGAAATATTACTTTCTTTTTTTAAAAAAGGGATTTTCTTGCCTCCACCTCACTAAAAATCACAATTACAGTTCACCTGGGAAAGCTGTCTCAAAGGAACTTTGCAATCTTTCCTCCTTTCCTTATTCTAAAGATGTTTTATTAGGAATATTCAGTCTGGCTGCTTGGTAGCAATTTACTGTATGCTCTGGAAAATAAACTCAGTAGCATCTGAACTTTTAATGCAATTTTCTAGGTGGGAAGCCTGAATCAATAATGTAGCTTTGGGAAGAGCATGGTGGTTCCTAGAAGTTCTTCCATTATAAATACCTGATATAAAAGCTGCTGTTTGGATGTATCAGGGCCATTCATTAATTGCACTGCCAGCAAGATCAACAAGAATATTCTGTTACCCATTAAAACCATCCCTCTAAGCCACACTCATCTTTGTATTTACAGACACTTCTGAGAGTTATGCAGAGGGAACATGAGATTGGATCCTCCTCAGAGCACGGGATGGCATTTCCCTATTCCAACCACAGCAGCTGAGAACGTGGCACTGGATGTGGTTTTTGCACATTGTTATTGCACATTAAATAACAACCCAGCCTCAAAACCATGTAGCAGATGTGTATCTATTATGTAGCTGCTAATCCTCAATGGATCAGTTTCACTAATTATCTGTTATTTAATGAACATACAGTAACTAAGAGATCTTAAAGGGAGACTTTTAATGCTAATATTTAACAGATATAAGTCTATTACATTGAGTCAGAATTTTTTATAATTTTGAAAATGGAATGGTTTTATACAAATTAATTTTCAAATTCTGTGGGAAAAAACAAGTCCAAGTCACTGATCTTAAAGTCTCCTGCGTTTCCTTCCTTTTGGCCTCCAAAAGAGAGCATTGAGAGGCTGCTGAGATGAACAGATGAGTAGAGCTGAGACCCTGTGGATGTGCTGCTTACTGAGCTGCTTTTAAAAGTCACATTCTTACCCCAAGAAGTACCGTCCTACATAACAATGAATCATACACATGCAATCCTGAGTCCGTAAATCCTGTGTGTTTTTTACCTTTGTGCAAATAATAGCTTCCAAATAGGTTCCTGCTAACAGGTTAAAACTCTGACTGCAATTTCATTTGCCTGCATTTCAGTTTGAGCAGTCCTCTTTGGCACTATTTCCTCTTTTCACCGCTAAGAGCACTCCATTTACAATTAAGATATCATTTTGAAATGATTAATTTTACAGAGGAGTGCATAGTTTAAGTAAATTTCATTGTCTACTGCAACCATGAAAATGAATAGCCAAGGAGAGGACATGCCAACTGTTCTGCAAAAAAACCCTATGAACAAATATGACTAGGAATTAACACTTAGATATCACACAAACAGCCATATATGTCATCTTAAATGGGAGTTATTTGAGTAATTCAAAAGCTGATGATTTGGAAAAGCAAAGTATTCCAGCTCCTTCTGGTAACTGCATTTCCCATTGTCTCTCACTACGAAATAATCTCTGCTGTGAATAATTGGCCTTCAAACTCAGGGTCTGGGTTTGAAATCTTCAGGCAGAAGCAGAAGTGTCAAACAGTAATGTCATTCTTAATCACACAGTGAGTCACTTTCTAAGAGAATTAGTTCATTATGTCATCTAATGTCTTACCAGTTACACCAATTTACCTGCACAGGGAAGGCAGAGTTTTCCCTATAAGCAACAAAGGAGCTGAAATTCCCTCTGTATCATATGTGCTCCAAATGAGGATGGAGCATCCCCATGCGAGGCTGCGTATGGATCAAGAAATTGTCCATTTCTAAATGTTTGTGTGGAAATGTGCTGAATTTCCCCTACTATAATGAATAATGCTGCGAGCAGACTCTTCTTTTGCTAGTAAACAGATCCATTTTTCAGTCCTGTAATCAGTATGCATCTATTTAGCTACTTAACAGCAATGTGCTCTGGTTCATTAGGTAGCTACTGTTGTGTCTCAGCCTAGTTAAAATTTCACAGCAAGTTAATCTATTTTATTACAAATGAGAACACAAGTGATAATGTCCTCACCATTTTCCAAATACAGGGTTAACAGTATTTGTAACAAATCAATGAGGGCATTTAAATAGCGAAATTGCAAATCTAAAACCTTAACATTTTGGTTTGCACACTGATGGCTTCATTTCATTAGTCATCTATGTATTTTACAACCTCGTTCTTTTCATATATTCTATTTTTTTTCCCCTTGGAAATGCCTCTGTTCCCCCTGCACCCTGCAGGGCAGCCTGGTCCCACTCTAGGTAAATTCACAGTAATAAAGAAACATCCCTAAATAAAGTACTATTTTCTCCATTTGTACTTCTTCCTATTCATAAATTTGCAAGATTAATATTCCAGGTTATAATTTAATGAATTATACATAAGGATTCTACAGATTGTGAGAATTTTATGAAAAATGAAAACATTTCTCAAGATCTCCCCTATTTATCTACCTACAGTACCTACTTTATCTCATCTTTTTTCCTTCCTTTACAGAGCTGTAACATAAATTCTCAAAAAGGACTTTTCCAGTATTTAATCCTCTTGAAGGGTAATATATTTGTCTCACTAAAGATCAGTGTCCTTCTCTGCCTCAGAAAATGTAGCTACAAAGCTTGACATGGTTAATTTTAGTTGTGATTTAGCTTAACGGCACTGAAGTCATGAACTCACCCAATTTCCAGACAGATCCTTGATTTCAGCTCAATATCCCTCTTCTCTCCCCTGTGAGGGAGTATTCCGCACCATTAATAGGAAACGCTACACACTAGTTGCATCCACACAAGTTTTATTTGAAATATATATGAACAGCTTACCTATTTTTGACATAATCATCTTGACCTTAATTCCTTACCTCTGATTTTTTTATAGTATTGATCTTCATTTTATGTTGAGAGTTTAGAGAAATGATGCTGCTGGATTTTCCTTTTTATTTTTCTTTATTCTTAGTTGTAATGTAGTTGTAATTACTCTTTCAAATGTTAATCTATTAATGAGTTCCTGGAGGATTTAATGGCATTTCACTGCTGACAAGCAGGTTTTGGAAGTTTGTCTGAGTCCTGGATGTTTTATTCAGACATTTATCTTGATATTTCATATTTAATTGAGGTGCTGCTGCTCTACTCTACAGGGCTCTGAAATGGCTGAAATTCACGCTCTCTAATGAAATGGAAAGAAAGGAAAAACGGAGATTCTACTGGTTTTAGGCCTAGATTAGAGTTTTCAAGTACTGCAAGAAAGATTTCAAGCTGATGTTGGCCATGTTGGAAAAACAGAGTTCATGGGCTCTGGCAGAAAAAAATCCCAGCATTAATCTGCACACTGGTTCCCCACTGGGACGTTTATTGTGCCACACCTCGACCTCCCAGTGCTCGCAAAACCTCCATTCATATTCTCAAAATGGACTACACAGTAATAAAAAAAATTGAGAAACCAGAGCCCGACTCCTCTGGAGGGGTCTGTGAAGCCAGGACGGGCAGGCAGAGTGCGCCCGCAGCCTTCCCCACCTCCAGCCCCAATTCCCTGCTGAGCTACCTCTGCTCCCCCCTCCCTGGCTGACTCCCATCCTCAGCAAGTGACAAGAGTAAGAAAAGTTAACACAATTCACAATTTCAGTCAGCAAAGACCTGAATTGCTAACAGTTCCTTTTTTTAGTTAATACTAAGATGTATTTCTCTCCAATTGACCTTAGTTGATACTAATGCTGTCTGAATTCTAATAACCAGCACATTTTTAATAGTGTTCTACAGTTTACAGTCCTTAACTGATGGACTACTGAATTTAGGCTTTTCCAAGGAAAAAAAACACCCCTGCTACAGGAAGCTGGAGCTGTGCTACACCTGAACTGATGCCAACAAGAACTAGGATGGCCACAGCCACTGTTTCTGGGCTAGAGAAGAGCAGTTTGGTTTGGATTTTGAGTCATTCCACCCTGGAAATGAGCACACACAGAGACTGGGGGTGACTTGTTGGTCTTCTGAGTTACTTAAGAGTACCTGTGATTGCTGTAGGTACTGGAGATGAACAAGGTAAACAGCTGGTCCAAAAACCAAGATAGGATCTGTGTGTCTGAAAGCCAGCTGGATCCCATTCATCTTTTGCAGCATATCGGGAAGTCATTCGCTTAAAATATGTACTTTGCCATTTAAATTGCAATTTTTTTTCACTGTGTACATATAGTTGTTTCAGTTGTAGTCAACTGGCAATTATTTTCTCACAGAATTTAAGAAATCATAAAAACTCCTACATTTACTGAATTTAATACCAGATGTTCACTCACTAATTCCATTACCTCGTGACTACTTCCTATCAATCCATTAATTGCCAGCTGCTCAGCCAAACAGAGAAGTGCAGCTAATCAGATGGTGCTGGGAAACAGCCAAACAGGAGCTGCCTTCTTCCCCGTTTCTTAAATTAGCAGTCACTGGGACAGCCATGGAAACCTTCACTCCTGGATTAAGATCTTGACATTTTACTTTGAATCTGAGAGCACAACAGTGCCTGAAACTGGAAAGGATCTCACAGTGGAAACCTGGTACTTGTGCCCCTCTCCTGAATTGTTTCACCCAGGGCTGCCATGGACGGGAGGAAAGGCACTCCCAGGACTAATGATGATAGTGCTCTACCTCATCTACGTTAGAGCCATATTAGTTATTAAGGACAAATGCAAATGACTAAGCTAATACTAAAAAGATCTGAGCCAGAACTAAGAGCTTAGATGTGCTTGGCCTAACAATTTTCCTTTGCAAGCTCTGCAAAAAGAGGTGTTTCTGATTGGATTTTTTTTCTACTTGGAAGTTTAAAATGAGTATTCAATGCTTAAAACCTCTCAACGAGGGTGGTAAGGAGCCAGGCGTTCTTGGCACTGCAGGGAGAGGGACATACCTCCCTCCAAAGGAGGAGATGAGAAGGGTATTTAATGCCATTTGAAAGGATCTGAACATCTCCGAACAGAGTAATTTCTCTGAATCAGTGAATGAAGAGATACAAACCTGCACACTCACTTCTCCTTCGCCTCAAATACAGCCACAGAAATTAACCTTTTAAGAAGCAAACAAACTCCTGTGTCTCACATGTCACTCCTCTAACATATCCCAGTCCCATTCCTGGGATATCAGGAATCAGCTGCCAGCAATGAACATGTGCTATGAACAGGACAGAATAAATCTAATGTTGAGAAAAATCACACACATTGTAGAGAAGTTTTATTTTATAGATGTTGCAATATTCCGAAAACAATTCATAATGGATTGAATGCACAGAGAGATACGAAATTACTTATGTTATAAAGTCTGTAATGGGAAATGTTTCTATTGTGAGAAGAAGTGTTTCAGAGCATTCTCAGATGGCCACATTTTTCTGGATGTCAGGTAAATATTATGAATGTGAGTTGTAGAGCACACAGAAAATAGCACCTCTCAGCAATAATTACAGCCCATCTGTATTCTCTTCAGGGAATTTAAAATCATGTCATATACATCCTTTACAAACACCTTAACAATCCCAGAAAATCAGGAGAAAAAACTCAAAGAGAAGGAGACTCAAAAATCTCTTCTACGTGTCTGGATCCTATTGTTCAAATAATGCTTTGCTCTGTTTATCAGATTAGTTTCTAAAGTACATTGGGATGAAATTCTCAAGGAATTCTGAAATATGAACATGAAAATGCTTTCATTTTTTTTAAAAGCATTTTAATTACTTTTCTTTTTTCTGTGTTTCCCATTTGCACTCAAGAAAAGCACCTTTTATTCCTAGCTGGGACCTCGATGAGAGCAAGAAAGAATAAGGAAAAAGCAGGAATACAGCAAGCATGAGGGGATGACAACAGAAGAAAAATGGACAGCAGGAAACCAATTTTCAGAACTACTCCTACTCGGGAGAAGCACATCCCTCAGCAGCTCCAAAGAGGCTGTTTGCCAGAAGAAGAGGGAGGGAGCATGAGGAGGAAGAGGGTGAGACGTGAGCAGGAGGAGCAAGGAGAGTGTAAAATATGTCAGGTAACTAAAATCAGAAACAAGGAAAATTTGGGAGAAAACAAGTCCCAGATCTGTGGCATGAAGTTTTGCCTCATTACTCTCAGTACTCTTTGCATATCTAACACAAAAGGAGCAGCTCAAGGCCCCTGGTTTGGGTTTGGTTCCCACAATTTCAAGCTCAGCCTAACCACAGTATTTCCCACCAGCCTGATCCCAAGGACATCTGGGAAAGTGGCTTTTCAGTGAATAAAGATTATCACAGTCACAGCTCCAGATTTGGCTCTTGCCAGCCTTCCCTTCACTTTCCTAACCCCACATCTTTCCCTTGACCTCTCCCTGCTTTTTGGCTGAACTTGTGTACACCACTATGGTTTTAGTCATGTAAGGTCATAGTTGTTACAGGTGCACTGTAAAATAAAAATCTTCACATTATGTACCTACTGCTCTCTGGAGTGGAGTGTTTTACAAACGTCAGTGAAAAATCCTTTCCCTTTTCTGTAAAGGGCTCATCCAAACTTTCCTTCTGAACACCTCAAAATGCTGATTTCTCTGAGTTTCAGGAACAAAATTACTGTATGATAGTAAACTGCTGCATTTATTCATAGAAACACAGACTGGTTTGAGTTGGAAAGACCTTAAAGGTCATCTCATCCCACCCCTGCCATGGGCAGGGACACCTTCCACGAGACCAGGGTGCTCCATCCAACCTGGCCTTGAGCATTCACTGCTCTTTCTAGCCCAAACCATGACTCAAGTGTACTTAGCCAAATTCCACCCCAGACTAGTCCTCATTTTACACCCACACCACTCCTGGATTGCAGAGCAAGTCCAGTTGAAGAACAGCTCTGGAAAAAAGAACTAACAGGACAGTGGATGCAAGAGGGAGAAGAGAGAGGGTGATGAAGTCAGTGTTCATGTCAAATTTTGCTTTTGCCATATGAGACCCTCTATAATAGAGACTCTTCTGAGCCATTTGAGCCAAGTTTCAAACACAGCGAGCTCCTTCAGATGTGCAGTAAACCCCTGTAAGGCTGAATTTATCACAGGGGCACTGCCAGGACTGTGGCCACAGTGCTGCTGGTGCTGCTATAATCACATCACATCACGTTATAGATGGCTAAGAAGGTTTTGCGAGCCTGGCCATTGTGCCTCCCTAATTTATGGTGTTCCTGTCAGGGAGAAATCAAGTTTCATAGTTATGACATTTCTTTCTGGAGCACTAAATGTTAACTTTGCTGATCATGCATATCTTGGTAGAACAGCTTATTTCTAAATGGCAAACGTGATATAAAAAGCATAATGACTTCATTCAAAACCTTATAAAGCAGCTGATTCTCACACCTATAGAAAACAGGCCAAGTGGTATTTTAGTCATCAGACTATGGAAACAGACACACACTCAATATATTCAATTCATTTCTCCCATTTTAAGTAAAAACATTATGCTGGGATTGCATTCTATTGAAAACTTACCATATTTTGTACTTATTAAATGCACTTCAACAATGTCCTAGAATAAAAGTATTACTGACAGCAGGAGCAGCAATGCTTTTCTTTTACATGTTTCATTTTGTACAAGAATTTCATGTTAACTGGTCATCATTCTGTGCTGGGTGATTGTACATAAGGGAAGGACACAAGGAGCTTCACAATGTAATGAAATTCATCTACAGTCTCAGCACTCAGAACAAACTAGAGAAGGATGCAGCACCACTTGACAGGTGAGAGTAACACAGCAAAGGACGCACATTCTGCCTCTGTCGTGTTGGCTACTGGTGCATTTTCCTCCGCAACATGAGAGGAAGTAATTCCCACCAGAGTGCTGGCAAGACCTCATGTTGCTGTGGAGATTCTGTGTATCCTCTAGTGCAGGTGCTGGGGAAAAAATTGCTGTAAATGAGTAACTCACATCAGCAAGGGCCTCCTAAATAACACCCTGAAACCCAACTGCCTGCAAAAACTGCAGTTTAAATTACAAAGCACTAGCATTGATTACAAATATGTATTTAATCTTCATCTTGACATACTGGTAACATTTAGAATACAATCAAAGCTTCTGCAAGTTTACTTGCTGCTACAAATATTCCACTGCAGTTTAAATTAGGGTTTTGTCAAGAGGTCTCTGAATAGGTAAAGAAAAGGTTACGGTTTGAAACGAATGGAACCTCAACTAATTTTTAACATTTTAATGACTTCCATTAACCAATGGACAGCTGGACATCACAAAGAGATATTTTCCCCACCCAGCCAACAACTGTGCAGGTACACTGATGATAAAGAGAAGTTTTTACAGATCTTAATCCTGAGTAGGCATCCTAATGGGAAATGTCACCCCTGAATTTTCCCAACCTCCCCAGAATCCAAGGGGAAAAAAAAAAAGCCAACAAAACCAAAGCATTCAGAACAAAATCTGCCCTAATCTGGAAGTGGACTCTCAGTAAAAAAGAAAAACAACCTTAGGCAATTTTGGAGATGCTCAGGGCCAGAAAGAAAATCAGAAGGAAAACAAACCCCTCCAAAACCTCAGCAACAGAGGGATGTAGTATTTTACTGCAGGGATGTGACAAGAGACATTTGCTGTCCCCCTTGAGAGGATGTTGCTATCAGAACATACAGGCATGAACAATAAAAACGTGCTTGGGTACTGAGTTTCTTTCCCTGCTTGATTTAGAAACAAAATCTCCTGCAGCACCAACCTGTGACAAAAGGAAGTACAACACAACCCTCACTAATGTATTCTCACAACTGGCCTGCAATGTTGGAAACAGGAACTTGCTCAATGATAAAATAATGAATCACTATAATTAATATGTTTTAAAATAAGGATATGAGAGGTTAAGTTCAGCAAATCAGTGAGAGTTGTTAGAATAAAGCAACTCAGATTCCAGAGTGACAGGGATACATGAGTGTAAATGAGCACAAATATTGAAATGAAGACATTTACTTTTCCAGAACAGATAGCTCTATAGACTCATGTATTTAAACCCAAAGAAAAATGGACTAAACTAGTGAACTTTCAAAGCTGACAACATTTTACTTTGTCAACAAGAAACCCACATGTGCATGCAAACACACAAGTCAGACTGCTAACACCTTTAATTTTTGCTCAGTAAGAAGTGGACACACTGTTTTAGAGAATCCCATCACACCAATCCTTCACATGCACTGATCCCACACACTTCTATTTTGAAAATTTCTTGTTTTAATGCATTTTTGAGTGTGTGACAGGACAGCAGCTCTCCACAAAGGCAAGAACCCTTCTGAACAACCTGCTTGGTAGAGACTACGACAAGCCTTTCAAAATACAAACATGTTTTAACCAACCAGAAGGAAGTTCAGGTTTGGCTACCAGAGACTCTACTCACTAAAGTACTTGTGATAATTTTCTCAGGTTCTGGATTTACACTGCACTGGACTTCCTGTTATGTTCCACAGCCTCGCTAAGGTACTTGTGATGATTTTCTCTGCTATTTACCTGCTCTGGATTTGCAGTGCACTACAATTCCTGTCATGTCCTACAGCATTTTTGCTTATGTTTGACTTTAAACAATATTTTAGAAGAGTTACTGAGCTTTCACAGATCTTACTCCAGCCTGTAGCGAGTGTTAGTGTCCATTTTTAATTACATGACAGACTTCCTGACAGATCAGAGCAGCTGAACTTCTTGGCTGCAGTGGTGGGTGTTGCTCAGTGTCAGGAGCAGCCCAGGTGAGCTGGAGCAGTGTGACCTCACTGCCCCGTCCTTCTCCTCCCTGAGAGAGTCACTGCAAATGCTCTGTAAGCCAGAGGAGCAGCTTTGTGCAGGTGGGAGAGGTGCCTTACCTTGATGACGGAGGCCCCGGCCCTGGAGAGGGGGCTGTGCATCTGCGCCGCCGCTGCCATGTTGGCGATGGTGTTGAGATGGTTCATCTGGTTCATGGCCATGGCCACCGAGGCTGGGGGGAGGCTGACGGGGAGCAGGGGGTGCGGCATCATCATGAAGGGCAGGTCTATCCCTGTGGAGAGCACGGCCACGTCACTCGGGCACCCTCCATAGCCCACGTTCCACTGCCACATCCACCATGTCAATGACACCCTGTAGGGCTCATGTCCCACTGCCACATCCACCACGTCACTGACACCCTGCAGAGCCCACGTCCCACTGCCACATCCACCATGTCATTCGGACACCCTGTAGGGCCCACGTCCCGCTGCCACATCCACCACGTCACTGACACTCTGTAGGGCCCACAACCCACTGCCACATCCACCACGTCAATGACACCCTACAGAGCCCACGTCCCACTGCCACACCCACCACGTCACTGACACCCTAAAGGGCCCACGTCCCACTGCCACATCCACCATGTCAATGACACCCTACAGGGCCCACACCCCACTGCCACATCCACCATGTCAATGACACCCTGCAGGGCCCATGTCCCACCCATGTCCCACTGCCACATCCACCACATCTCTCCGACACCCTGCAGAGCCCAAAACCCACTGCCACATCCACTACGTCACTGACACCCTACAGGGCCCACGTCCCACTGCCACATCCACCATGTCAATGACACCCTGCAGAGCCCACACCCACTGCCACATCCACCACATCACTGAGACACCCTGTAGGGCCCATACCTCACTGCCACATCCACCATGTCACTGACACCCTGCAGAGCCCATGTCCCACTGCCACATCCACCATGTCACTGACACCCTGTAGGGCCCATACCTCACTGCCACATCCACCATGTCACTGACACCCTGTAGGGCCCACACCCCACTGCCACATCCACCACTCAAACCCAACAGCAGTACATCTTAACAATTCTGGGGTTCCGTAGGGGATAACTGTCTGTGCAGCCCAGGAAAGGCTGGTTTGTGCTGGGGAGAGGAACACACAGCTGGGGAGTGACACAAAATGAATGCACGACTGCGCCAGTTCAGTGATCTCCTTAGTAAGAGAAATAAAGAAAAAAAACCCACAAAACACGCACATAATTTGCGTGTTTTCCAATACATCAGATGAATATTTATTAATAATTTTATCTGATCATACACTCCTACCAAGTCCTCTTCCTATTACCACTTCTCAGCAATGTCACGCTAAATCCTTATACTCTATTTCTTGAAACCAGGAGGCCGTGGCTTGGACTACAGACACCACTGAACGATTGTACAGAAGGTCTGTGAACTGCAACACGTAATGAGAGGTTAAAATCATTGCCAGAGGTTTTAATTTTCAAAATGTCACTTTAAATTGTCTTCCGCTACGGATATAAACCAATTTAAGAAGGTATGAAATTTATTTGGACAAACTTGCAGATCTTGACATTGCCAAAAAGGTGAAGTTACTGCTAGCAAGAATTGGATTCTCATACTTCATTAATATCCATTTCAGCATGTGTATTACTTCTTGTATTTAGTAATGACTGCACTGGAAAGCAAGACCAAGACACCAATTCACTGAAAAAATTGTTCCAGATTGTTGTGCATTCAAGAGTTCTTTAGAGGAACCACTTGAAGAGAGCTACTTTAGGGCCAAAATTAATTCTCAAAAAAAAAATAGGATGACTCATTCTGCCAGACTAAAATGTCTTGCCATTTTTCTAAATGACATTTAGATTAGAAATCTTCATTAAAAAAATTCAGGTGCAAGTATTAAATAACGCAAACATAAAGCTAGTCATTACCACATGCCATTGAGATTGTTTTTTGTTAAAAAGTTTTTAACTTTTGGCTCTATCCTAACTATTTTAAAGGAGAAGGCCAGTCATCATTTTGGTGTATGACAGAGCTAACAATAAAAAATACCACTGACTGACATGTCTTATGTTACTCCTATAGAATTTGACTCCAGTGATATAAAAACACCACGGTGCCCACCAGGAAAGGCAGAATTGCAATATTCCCAGCTCCCACACTATTTCTGTTTAACATGAGCATATCATGATCAACAACTGTGATGTCTAATGACTCACTCTCTATTTTATATGATGATCCACGCCAATATTAATTATGATAGGCAATAAGCAAGGCCCACATACATCTCCCTTCACTTCAAACCACACTGACAATCCCCTCCAGTGCCTGCATCCATAAGCCTTTGTTCCCCTGCAGATCTCCCTTAACAGCCCAATAATCTTTCCTCATCCTCTATAGAGTTCCAAAACTCCCAGACACCATCTGGCCACACTGAGTTGTATGTCTACTTAAAGTCCAATTGACATGCAAACTAAATGCAAACTACAAACAGAATTTAACAGCACATCACCAGTTTTAAGACACAATCCGTCAAACATTTCGGAGGACTATGAGGAAAATATATCCTGCACTTGAAAATCATTGGGCATAATGTCTGACATCCAGTAAACCCTTTAATAGCCCATAGATATTCACCTACTACAAAATCCACCGGCAAATATCCTTAAGAGCAAAGAACACCATATGCCTGCCTGTAAGAGAAATCCAGATATTGACTTATACAAGAATATAAAATGAAGGGATAAACTACACAGAATTTGAGTCCTGCGACCTGGTGGTTTTTAACTACTGACTCTTGACCCAAAATGCTCAGGTCCACACCTTCCCACAAACAAAGCCGACTCATTTTGTAGGAGTCACTTCAATAGCTCTGATTTGCTCAAGTCTGGGGCCTGACAGAGATAGTAATGAACTGACTACTACTCAAATTGTGTAAGGAGCCAGAAATGTCACTCATCCACTACAACTAACACCACAAATCAACTTTCAGAACTTTGAGGATGAAGAGTTTAAACAAGCAACAAGAGTTCATAAATAACGAGCTTTTCATTCTTCATCCATCATCAACCATTGGAGTAACTTCACTCCTCACTAATTTTTAAAATGTTAATCCCTAACGTCTTTCTTGGAAAAGTTTTTACTTTGCTTCCTTCCCTCTTTGGGCACAAAGAAGGGGAACTGATGGCTTCCCACCTGCTCCTGTCCTAAGGCAAAGAAAAGAGATGGCTTTAAGGGAGCTGTAAGTTCCAAATCCAACCTGTGTCATTTCATTCCAGTTGTTTTGGATAGCTGGGTTCAGTGGATGACCTTTTTTAACTGGATATTTTGCATGTATTCCTTGCTCTCCTATTTTATTTGGTGGGTCAGCATTTTCATCTGGAAGAGAATTTTCTCACATAGCTAAAATTTTAAGCAACTTTATGATTATTTTTCCTTTCATTCCAGGCCATGGAAATGTCAAGTAAAGACTGGCAGTCCCAAACCCAGTAGCGAGTGACTATTCCAAGAGGGAATAGTCACGTGGACTTGGACTGATCCCAGAGGGTGGCTTGGACATGAGGCACAAGTGCAGCCAGCAGTGGAAGGACTGACCCTCCTGTCACTCATGTGTCTCCCATCATTTCCCCCCCTCCCTGAGGCTGGGAAGGAAGGCAAGCCCAGCCCCCAGCGGGCTCCAGGCACTGGATTTTCCCAGCAGGATCCCAGTACATACTGTTGGTGAGCAGGTGGTTCTGCTGGAGAGGGCTGAGCGGGTGCGCACTCCCAAGGCTCGACTGCCCTGACAGTGTGGGGTGGCCAATGCTGTGCTGGGATCCCGTCGTAATGGGAGACTGGAGCTTGTCTTTATCCCAGGAGGATTCACTCCCACCTGCAAGACAGGGTGCAACAAACCATGAGTGGCACGTACCTTTATTTAGAGACATTTTGCTTGGTTAGCAATGAGCCAACACTCCCTACCACAGCTGAGCACCTGGCACAGGCACAGCACCTGGAACCTAGACCTGAATTTTTCAAAAACTAAATTAATAAATAAGCACCAGGGAAAAGAATATTTTTAGATGCTTTCAGCATCACCAAGTTTCAAAACACTGGTTTCTGGAAACAGGAAAAGCTAAATGTCTGAGGATGAAATCATCAGTCGTGATTAAGTAAATTATCAGAACAGGAACGTCTGAGAGGCTGAGTCACAATCTCCTGCTATCACAGGACATGAGGCCACCAGTCCCTGCCAGAGACTCATCTGAGTCCACCTTCGTGCTCATCAGGTCTCTGCACTGCCAATCCTGGAGGCACTCGGCCATTTCCCCCCTCCAGTGTCACCACATTCCAGCTGAAATTCACCCCTGAAGAGCTTACAACAGTTTATCCTCAAGCTTTGTTATCTCTGAGCTTCAGTAGCTCCCCCTCCACTGCCGGGCTTGACCCTGGGGATGCCCCACATGAAACCCTTCACTTGGCTGGGTTAAATGAGCCAGCCACAGGCTGTGCTTGGAAATCATCAATATTCAGGAGTTTCAGCTTAGGAGTCCAGATATCTATTATGCACAGTAATTACTGTCTACAGCAAACACAAAGTCTAGAAAAGCAAGCACTTGATGTCTCGAATCTCTGTCTGGTCTGCTGAAGAGACAGTGTTCTGCAGCAATTTTACAGACTGTAGTTTTTTCAGTATTACACACTTGAATAGCAAATTCCTTTTAAACAGCAGGTTAAGTAGACCATGTTAGTGAATTCCAAAATACATCTGGTCCACAAAACAGAACACCTAAAAAAAGTTAGATTGAACATTTCTACAGTTAAAAGGTATTTTAAGATCACTCCCCTCTCAGGTACACCCCACACTGTCAGTTAGATTACAGATTGCTAGGAAAACATGTAACTGCAGTATTCATTTTGTTTTGAATTTATGAACAAGAATCTCAATTAGAGTAAGTAAATAGATTAGTGGAGTGCAGCAGATAGAGGCAGCAAGCAAAAAACCATTTTAATTGAATATGAAAGTAACAGAGAAATTCCATTCTTTATGACAACACTTGGCTAATAAACATGATTAATACTGCTAAACGCAAAAGTTTGAAAGATCAGTGATTGAGAAAAAAGGAAAACACTCCATCATTTTAGCACTATGTCCAAGTATGAATTACCTTCCTATAAAAGAGTTGTAATTTGTAAAATGATGAGTAATACACCGACAAAGAAAGATACACTGAATTACGCCATGTGATATAATATAGCATGGCGTAGTGCAGTAATTAGAACTACGACAGTTGAGGCTGTGTCAGCATCTTTGTTATTTAATATACTGTATATGAGCTCTTTCAAATAACATTTGACTGCTATTTAGTGTAGAAGTTGCTCACTTTGACTATTGTGAATCTGGGGTGGTATTACTTGGTGTAAGTGTTTCACAAGTTAAGTGTGCAATTTATGAAGGACTTTCTGAGGAAATGTCGAACATTTGATTTTACCAAGTGAGTTTTGATCTTCTCCACGTGCTTTTTCAACAAATTTAACATTTACGCTCTATTCTTCCTCAACAAACACATGTACTTTTCCACGAATTTTTTGCCTAGGAAGAGATTTTGTAGCTGTAACTTCACGTATCAGGGCACTGGCCACAAAAATCGGGCCCAAGACAGTTTGACAGAGATTTCTGAACGAAAAGAAAAAACTGAGTCTACATCTGAAAGTTTCCCTCTCCCCGTGTTCCTCTGCCCCTGGTAGTTCCAGCCCTAGACACAGACGGTCTAAACTCAGCTCATTTAGTTAATTCTGGAAGTTTCTCTTGCCTTTCAGAGCCTCGTGGCCCTGAGACTGCAGTACCAGAGCCCCACCAGTTCTCTGAGCCCAGCTCCACAACCACTGCACATTCCGGAGGAAAATTCCATTATTCCCAATTTACAGATGGAGAACTGCCCTGTGAAGAAAAGCAACTTGCTTAAGGAAACCCAGGAAATCTGCAATGGAAGGGGAAATCAAATTTAAATTATGTCACACAGTCCAAATCACTGGACCAGTTCTCCTTACAGATGGGGACAATAATAACTTTTTCCCTCTGCAAATTCCACTTGTAAATCTGCTCCAGTATTCAGTGCCAGCAACACAGGAATAAATTGCAATGCACTTATCTCTACAGACCATTCCTGTATTCTTATGTTCCCTATCACTTCTCCTTAGAGAAAGAAAAAAATACAGCCGAGAGTACGATGTATAATAAAAGTGGGTGTTAAATGAAATGCATCCTTAGCCTGCAGTATCCCACAGATAACAGCTCCATCTCTCCATCTGGACTGCATTTACTATGGAGTAGGAAGTCTCTCAGAAATAAAATAATAATTAGAACAGTTCTTACCTAGAACAGCTCAGGTGTGAAGTGTTTTGTAAGGGCAGTGTGATCAGCTCCACGAGGGAAAGCTGAGGGGCAGAATTAGGAAGTTCCTCCCCAGTGAGGAAACTGAACTGGAAACGAGTCAGGGCTCATGGTCCTACTCCTGTGCCCTACACCACACACAGCTTTGATTCATCCTACCCACAGTTCCTTTGCACAGCTAAAAAATAACCACTTTAAAAGAAAATTTGCATTCTTCCCTGGAGTATCTATGCCCATAGGGTAAGAAAAAGATTACAAATAAATGTTCAGCAAGCCAGAACCAGATCCACAGTGTAAACCAAATATGTGACATGCAAACCTGTGGTGACATACTCAGTCCTTTACACACCATGCAACGTTAAAAAAAGGTATTTATTTTTGAGCATACCATTTTCTTATTTGGTGACACAGTTGTCAGCATGTTTGATCAGCAAATACATATCTGGCATGCAACATATCAATGTGTATTTTCAAATTCTTTGTTGCCATAACAATTAGAAGTGAATACATCTATAAAAACTGAATCCTTCTAAATGCTTCAAATTCGTGTTTAACCACAATTTTTCAGATTTCTGTTCATTGCCATTTTTTGTCCAAATAGGTACCATCCATAAAGCAAAGATGTCGTATTTTGATTTTAATTTTTTTTCCAATTTTCAATCCTGTCTTTTGTATGATGAGCTTATAGCATAAAAAGATGTTATTTCAAGTGATTTCTTTTAGGTATATAAAACATAAGGGGAAAATATATGGAAAAAAGCAAACGTACACTACTAAGAAAAATGAGATAACAGAAAAGAGCAATGAGACCTACCTCTTTTACATGAAGGGAAATACAACTTTTTATTTATTTTACATGAGAAAGAATATTTCATTTTAAAATACTAGTAACTTGATACATGAGTGTCACAGGAATACCAGAGCACCCAGAAGTCTGTTATTTGTCAAAGTGCCAATACATCATTTATACACTTTACCAAAAGCTTTATGTTTGACACTCTTACCCACTACCCACACGACCTTGCCTCCAACAGATAAAACTAAAGGACAGAAAGGTAATTTTTCCTTATCTTGTTTGCATTCTGGTCGATCTTGTCCCAGAACAGATTGTACTCAGCATTAGAGAAGGCAAAGAGAGACAAGGACCTCCCTCCCCTCCCAGAGCTCCTGAGGCTTGGCAGGTGCAGGCACAGAGCTCGTGGGTGCCTGAGCACAGCCAGGATAAGGGGGAAGAGAAGCCTGGGCTGCTTCACCCACGCAGCTCAGAGCACGCAGCAGAGGAGGGGTGCAAGCTCTGCTCTCAGAGGGGCAGCTCGAGGCACAGCACGGGTTAAAGAAAGGCCTGAGTGGCTGCACTGTCCGGGGAATGCAGCGCAGGGCACAGACAAACACGGACTCCATGGGGGCGTGGGCACTTATCTATTAGATAATAAATTAAACCTGCTATTTACCAGTCCCAACAGGTTATTTGAGGTAAGTTATTTACCAGTGCATGGATTACACTAATGTTAATCTAAGCAGAAATCAGGTGAATTTAGGAGGTAAATCACAGGTACCACAAACAAACAGGGAAATTCAGCCCAAGCAATACACGCACCTGCTGTCAGTGACAGACCCCCACAGCCCCACTGCAAGGTGATTTACCATCACATACAGGTCTGTAAGTGAAGTGTCTCTGTTTAAGTTTTGTTTTATTTATTGGAAGGAAATGCAAGTGATAAGCTCAGCTTCATTTTTTCTGAAAATGCTGCTACTCACCCATCATTAACTTTAGGAATTTTTAAAGGTAACTGTTAAAGCCAGAAGTTTTCTAGCAAGAAGCCTCTCTGTGCATTTCTATTCTTTCAGAACAAAACCCCAAAATCTGTTGGTTTTTTTTTTTTTTTCTGGTGAAGACATATCTGTAGTGATTAAATTAGTGTCTTGGTTTTAGGTATTGAAAGATCTCCAGAAAGCAATCAGAGTTCAATTCGGTGACAGTTTCTTTTCATTTGGTTTCAAATTCATTTTATCAGCCTTAAATCTGTCTGGTTGAGCTAAATGAAATCCTCTCTGTCAGAGCCACCTTTGAATTCCACAACCACACTGTTTCAATCTATGTCTGTCATTTTACTTTTCGTTGTGATACATTCCTGAAAAATTGAACTCCAATTGTAAAAAGCAATACCATCTTCAGTGGCCAATTTTATTCTCAAATTATTTTTAAACACATTTTTCATCCTGTTGGGCATATTAAGCATAACAACAGCTGCAAAGAAGAAAGTATTCAGTGCACTGCTATTCCAGCACTGGTAATTCCAAGTATTTCTCACCTCTAACTTCTTTTGTGAGTGTCCAGCATATACAGGGCCTTTGAAAATTTTTGGCTTATACAGAACGCCATTACTCCCAAATCAACACAGGCCTTTCTGCCAGCATTCCTAATCCTTGTGTTTTCTGGTGTTCCAGACTATTTTAACAATATCCCAATCTCGCCCTGATGTTGGGAAAAATGGTCACTTTTTTGGCCTACACAGAATATCCTCTGGAAAAACACTTCAGCTTACAACTTTCCGTCAACATTTTCGTGGTATCAACCTTTGAGTGTCCCAGGAAGACAAGATTAGGTCGGAAACAATTTTTGTCATATTTGATAAACTGAGAATCTCACTGCAGGAAGGTCAGGAAGAGACCACCCAGGTCTCATTCCTGGTCACCTGTCAGTTTCCTGTCAGAAAACCATAAAACTGCTCTGGGTCAGGATTATGACCCATTTAACCCCAAATTCTGTCCCTTCTATTGGCAGTAGATAATGTTATTTACAGAGGCCACGCAAGTGTGGACACTTTCTGTGGTCCCTTATTACTCCCAAACGAAATTTTCAACTTTAAAAATGGGAACAAGATTTTTAATCAGCCCCCAAAATCATTACACCCATCTGAAACTCTAAATGGCAAATCTGCAATGCATCTAAAGCTTTAATCCATGGATTTGTCTGGCTGCGGGTACTCGGCTGCATCAACTTTTGGATTGTGCCCTACAAGAGAGCCATGGAAGTGTGTAGGGTAGGATATTAAAACTCAAGAAATCCAGTGATGGCTTAACTGGGCTACTTCCAAAAACTTATCAAGTGGTTCAGCAGATGTAATTACTGCTTAGCCCTGCCAAGGCTTTGAAATGTGCCCATTAATTCAGCAATTCCCAATCTGTCCATCAGTCAGTCATACTTAAAAAATATGTCTGTCAGGACTTAGGTGAAGTAATCTGTTGATAATTACACAATAAGAAGGCATCTGAAATCTGAATATCATTTCTAAACTTTTCGAAAAGTCTTGATGACAGGAAAATCAAAGATTATTTCACAGCAAACAGGACATTGAAGATAACTGGGAATATGTCAGAATATTTGATGCCAATTTAATTAAGAACAATTAATTCCAGGAAGATACTTTTTGAGAAGATAAAAGCAGAGTTGCAATATATATCTAGGAACCTAACCATCCCTCCCAAACCATCAACTGCTTCCTTTAAAGTGAACAAAGAAACAAGAAGGTGGTAAATGAAACGTGTTCTGAGGTTCCCACATGCTGATGGATGATTCTGGTGCTGAAGCACAGCCCCAGAGGAGCCTCCTCAGTGCCAGTTTCCTTGGCAGGTGTGACTGTCCTTCCACGGGCCTTTCCAGCCAAAACAAAATCTCCCCATTACAGCCAGGTGCTCCGTGTCCAAGGCTCTGAACAGCAGGAAACCTGCTCTCTCTCACACCAGACAGAGCCATTCATCCCTGCAAATTGTATCCACAAAAATGCTCCTAAAATACAACCGAGTGTTTTCTACTGTTTTCTGTGACCAGTGTAGATGAACAACTGGCTGCAGCAATTAAACTTCAGCATCACCTCAGTACCTGCAGCTGTACTCCAAAACACCAAATACATCTCAGTGATTCAACTTCCACAACCACAGCACCCTGTACAAGTTACATTTAACAAGATGAAACAGCAGATTGGCATAAATTTAGACGTGAACTCTTACAACAATTGTCACTAAAATGCACTGGTACTCACAAGCACCTCTCAGAGCACTGTATGAAAAACCACCTCGTGTTATTTGAAGGTGTGTTTTGGGAGGATTAACTCGGCATTTGTTGTCTTCCCCTGACATCTCCTAGTTCTTGTGGTGGATTAAATACTAAGTTATAAAACTCTATTCAGTTTCTTCTATAGAACGTGAAGTACATTTATTGCTAACATTTTTAGTAACAACTGCGTGGCTTTATTGCTATTTATTTTTCTATACAAAGATAAGAATGATGTACTAAACACAGTATCTCTTCTGGTTTAGGCCCATCAACAAAAAAACCTGTTTTCTACTGCAGGACCATAGCCTGCCTTCAGAAACACGTTCATTTCACGAGAGAAAGAAGGTCAAAATTCTGGTCTGTCATGTTTTTATTACTGTTGATGATGCACAAGCCAGAAATAAAACAGCTTAACTTTCAGATCTTGAACACAGTTTGCAGGGCTGCCTGCCAGAAAGGATAAAACATACATCTTCTGAACTCCACCACTGCAGCCAGCAAGCGGGGAACTAGGATTTGTATTCCAGTGATGATCATCACCCATACCCTCACTCACCACAATTTACAATTTTCTGCCTTTTTTTAAATTACTTAGTATTTTCCCATATTTAACAACATACTGAAAGAACCACTGAGATACATCTCCTGTGTATTTTTACCATGACTGTAACTAGGCAGATAGTTCAGTTTGACTCTGAGAGGCTTTGAGAATGTCTTGACATCCAGGGCACACAGGTAACTGTACAAACCCGGATTACTTGAGCTTCAACAATTCATCATTTACTATTTCTTTGAAATAATAATTAAGAACAGTTCAAGTTACAGATGGCGATCTGCTGAGTTAATCTGCAGTGACATAAATGGATCATGTATTTATAATCTTTTCAAAATCTCCTAATAGTAAAAAACTCCATATAATACAAAGTATGGCTTGAAAGAATTAAATAAAGTCTGTGGCCTTAATACACACCTGGACAGTCTTCCAAACCTCCAGCATCTGCATGAAACTCACTGGAGATTTTACCAGAGAATGAGAGGCTGCCAAGGGATGCCCAACACACTTTAATATAGAAGAAGGGCTCTAGTGAGATTTAGTGCCACAGTCCCAGTTTCCACAAAGCACCAGTGAGTGCAGCCTCTCGCACAGTTCCACCAAGCTGTGTCAGGATGGGACCTCTGGCCAGGTACACATCCCTTCTGAAGGTGCTCCGTTTCCTACACCTGACAGTCGATCCCTTGCACTAAACACTGCTGATTTCCACACAACTGAGAGTGCTGCCAGAACCAGGAGAGCCCGTGAGTAAACCCAATTCACGTAAAAGGTCAGCAGGGACATCAACCATGTTTCACTTAATGCCAGCCTAAAAATAACACACAAAAAAACCCCTGGAACTACTTTAGCAGCCAACTTTGTACTTCCCTTCCCAACCACTTTCATTTGTGCTCACAGTAATATCTGAATAGGTTCCTACCACAGCACTTGGACATCTCACACATTCAATCCATCTTTGCTTTTCAGAACATTTTTCTCATTCAGCAAGCCTGGCCACTGGGTATTCCCATGACCTCCAGTGTAATTCTCCTCCAGGAATACCAGTGGGAGCTTTGCATTAGATTCTCTAAGGAGCAGGATCAAACCCCTAGAAAAGATCAACAATGTCAAATAAACCATCCAAGAAAATACATCCTAAACTTGTTATTGTGTAAAGGACACCCTACGTCTCCAAACTAGCATTTCTTTCTGAGCTATACAAAACAATAAATAACAACTACTATCAGAAGAAACATTATTAAAATGCTGATATTAATACCAGATAAAGTGAAAATACTTCTGAAGAAGAGAAAGTGAGAGGCTTCTGCAACAAAACAGAACAGCACAGTGCCAAGCTGAACTTAACTAAGCTTGAGGTTTTGGACAGGATTCATTTCTGCTTGTGGTATAAGTATGCACCACCTTGATTATCATTTAAAAAAATATTGACAGCTTGCCTTCTCATACCAATGCCTGGTAACAAATTCCAAATGTTTTGTCACATTTCTTGTGAGCAATGCCATCTGCCAGAGGTGGCATTTCATGGCTGTTTACCCTGACTCCCTCCAAGAATTCATCTGCCACTATCTCATGCTGCCTGAATAAAGGGGATTAAGACTCTGATGCAACAGAGACTATTGATAATTTGGTATAATTGGGAAGAAATGAAGATAAATGAGGTTGAGGATGGAGAGGCAATTAGTTGAGCTGCCTGTACAGCTGTGTTCTCGGCCTGGCTCCCCTGGCCTTTTCTTTGGTGAGGTATGTGCAGATTAAACGTAATGACAAATACACTCTTCCCAAAGCTCTGTAGTTTGCGATGCTTGAAGATCTGTTTTTCACTTCTGAGATTCTGGGCAGTTTTCTGTTTAGAAAGAAAAAGGACAGAGGATCCCACTCTCTGCTGAGGTTTTTAAAGAGATGCACTTTGTCCCAGCACGCCTATGGCGAAGTACCTGTGGTTCCAGCTCAGCATTCCCAGTGGTCCAAAGCCCAGGGCTCTGTCCAAAAAGTGAAGGATTCTGCTCCCTCAGTGCCACAGACAGCCTTGGTCATTCCACAGCTCCAGACGTCTTTGCTACCTCTGTTCTGCAAATATCCTCCACACATGTAACTGGTCAAGCAACAACCCCAAACCATGATCCCCTCTAAAGCCAAGCCCCACAGTTTGCAGCTGAATCTCCACTTAATAAATTATGCCAGATTTTAAAAATACTGGTCAAAAAAGCCTTTGAAACTTCTAAAATACGCATTTTCCTCTACAAAACATCTTGGAAGTGGTAAGATTTTTTTAGTCATAATACAAAGACAGCTACCCAGATAAAAGCCTTCGTTCTAAGATACATTATTCAGGTGAGGCCAAGTAATCAAGCTTGAATATCTTGGAAGATATTTAAATCTCGAGTGAACATGGTCAGACTACAAACCTCCAAATTAGAGGGCACAAATCTGCAGTCTGATTCACAGGTCTCATTTCAAATATACTGAGATACGTTCATACATAAACATGTAGGAACGCACCCATATGGGCTTTAACATAAATGTAAAATAACATACATTTGCCACAAGAAATGCCACTACATGTTTCACATAAAACTCTAGCAGTTTTTCATAAATGTCAAATAATGCAACATCCCTTTTAGAAAGAAATCCAGGATTTGCAGAGGCAGCTTTGGCTTACAGACATGTTTGCCCAACTACCCAGCACATGTTAATTTTCTGATTTCTTGTACAGGTGATTCTACCCTAGTTAGATGAAAGACTTCACAAAACTGCACTTTTTTCTGCATCCATACTGTCTTCAGTTATTTTAAAAAATTATTTTATGGATTACTTGAAAAACGCTCCTTAGATAAAACACAAAAGCCCAGTATCAATGCACAGAAGAGATTTTAGAAGGCAAATGTTATGTATCTTAAAAGATTAACAATTTAGTACTTATTTTGTAATGAGTTTTCAACATAGCTGCTTTTTATTATACAATACAAAGAGTACAAGGATTTTTGTAAATTCTCAAAGCTACAATCACTTGAAATTATCTCGTTTCAAACTCACAGAACTCCTGCAAAATCCGGTGATTTTCTGCATATGAAAAATCTTGCTCAACCTCAACACCGTGCTCTTCCCCGCTACCTGGAGGTCAACCAACATTTCAATTTAACTCCACCTAATGTACTTTTTCATTTTGGATTAGGTTTCTACAAATGCCAAAAAAAATAGCTCACTTTTTATGAGACAAACATGCCAGGAGGAAAAAAAAAACCCAACCTATACTTAAGTTTATTTAAATAGACCTTGTTTTGCCTTAGTGAGGCTGTAAATTTGGCTGAGGTGAAACTGTTACTTTATAGAAAAGGAGGTTTTAGCACATAGTTCAGAACAGTGATTTTTTTGTTAGTCTGCAATATTCCAACACGTACATTACGCATGTAAAGACCAGCACACCCCTGGTCTTTCCCTAAACCCTCCTCTCCTCAGCTTTTGGGAACTCCAGGAAGCCTGGCCTGAACCCTCCACACCTCATCCCTCATCACAGGTACAGCATGAGCTGCCCTGGAGGAACAACCTCAGGATGGAGTCCCACACTCAGCCAGGAAGGGAGGAGGATGGGGGTGCAGAAGGGAAAGGAAAGGGAATGAGATGGGGAGATGGAAATGTGGGTGATGACCCACTCGAGCACAGGCAAAAGGAGAAAAGGTGTCCCAAGTGCTCCCCAACTTCCATCGATTCGTACACAGAAAGGGTGGTGAGGTAAAGAGAACTCCCACAATGTAAAAGGTAGGAAAAGGCAGTTGGAACATGGAGAAGAAGAAGGAAAAAGGAAACTGAAATAAACACATGAAAAATGTGACACTGGCATGAACAGGACAAAAAGCTGACAAGAAAATACTCTGTTTTCCATGTTCATCTTGCTTGGTTTTCCCACTTCCACATTAAGACACTGCTGTAACTCCCTCTTCTTCCTGTTTCACACAGCCCTTCCTCAGAGGTGGGTGCTCGTTCTCTCTCCATCCAAGTCCTGTCCTCAAATCATCCAAAGTGACAGACTCACAATGACTGAAAGGGATTAGGGGAAGCTCTTCCTAAGAGAATACCCTGTATTTTTATAGAATCCGTTCTCACTGCTGTTCAAATGCCTCTGTGGTTAACAACGGGGCTAAACATGAGTTCAGCTTTGCCTCTTCTCAGTTCTGAGAATCAGAATCACCCAAGCTGAGGCATCAAATCAGACACCACCAGTTTGGACTCGATGATCTTGGAGGTCTCGTTTCAACACTGAGGGTTTTGTGGTTCTGTAAGAGAGAATATACAATACACAACAGCCTTTTGACTGGTGGAGTTTCTTCTTGATTTCTTTGTACCCTACTTTTAAGTGATTGCTCATTTTCCCATTTTATAATGGTACCTGCACCAATATTAAATAATATTTATAAGTTAACCAAGAACTTTATTACAAAGCTAACTGTAATTTCTCAAATGCAGAGCCAGAGCTGAAAAAAGAAGTAACTGAAGAAGTATTTCTGCAATTTGCAGATGATTAAATTTTGAAGGTGAGATGTTGTATAACGGCACCAACCATTTGTTAAGTTGACTTGAAGAGCTGTAATTTGTGGTGTTTGCCCAGCAGAGCCAGCACACAGCCGTAACTGATGATCAGGGATAATAGCCACGGATTTCAGCACATTTCCAGAGCTCCCTGCTATATGCTGAGAACAACAATATCAAAAGGTTCCTCTCTCCAGCACTGCTGGTGTCAAGGTTAATGAGCTAAAACTTGTTAAATTGATATTACCAAACTAATGACTTTTTTATAGGATACTGCATGGATTTTGACACACAGGCTAATGTGGAATATTGCTGGTCTTAATTGAATTAGAAGTTATTGCATGTATACAATTAAGATAACTAAAAATGGGGGAGCTGTGACCACATTGTCATCACATACCTCATGTGCTTCAAATAATACAGAAATATAGAATGCCACATTGGTCTGTGTTGGAAGGGACCTTGAAGCCCATCCAGTGCCACCCCCTGCCACCACACCTTCCACTGTCCCAGGTTGTTCCCAGCCCCATCCAACCTGGCCTTGGACACTTCCAGGGACGGGGAGTTCTCAACCTCTCTGGGCAACTTCAGACTTTTAAATACGAAATTATTTAAATAATACGAAGATTAATGTAAAATATTTTTACATCAACCATACCAAGTGTTAAGGAAGAGGAAAAACAAATGCCTGGAGTCTCCATCCAAAAGAGATGAACAAACAACAGGAAAAAAATTTAATGAATCATATTAAAAAGCAAGGAGCTTATGAAAAATAAATTGCATTTGTAGATGATTAAATTTTGAAGGTGAGATGTTGCATAACTGCACTAACCATTTATTTCAGTGCCATAACTGCATCTAATAAATAAAATACTTATCTTTAATCCAAACTGAAGACACACTGCTATCCTGATGACTTGGATTTTCCATTTACATACTACAGGGGCAAGGTTTGGGCTGTAATTATTCGAGGCAGAAAGAAGAGCTGTTACTTAGTTGGAGAGAAAATCAGTATCAGCTGTGAGCAATAGGACAATGCAAATATTTCTTCTACAGACAGAATCACTGAGTTTAAATTCAGAGAGGCTCATTAGAGATTATCCTCCCAAATATAAGATACCTGCAAGTTTCATGCAAATTCCCTTTTGTTTCAGTAGTACTTTTGTATTAAAGTTCAATTTATCACTGACACAGAAATGCCATTTAACATACAGGATATACCCAGATATGCTTGGTGTTTAAAAAGTGAAATTAAGGATCTTACTCATGCTATTCTGTTTTTTCTAAATGACTTTTCTTCCTGGATCTAAGACTACACAGAGAAAGGGAATAAAGCTGGACTCAGCTTTCAAAAAATATCTACTTTGTCAAAATTCAGAAAAATAGAAGAGGTGCTGCAAATGAGGGGGAATATTTCTCAAGGATGAAATGCCAAAATCCCCCTCACATCAAATTCTTAGAGACAGTCAATCAACAAAGAGATCCATAGGAACTTGCAAGACACTTCTTCCTACTGCCTTTCCAACTTCCAACTGAAATAAGAGAAAATGAATCACAATTTAACTAATATTATAAGCTTCACAGGAAAAGGGAAAAAAAGCAGCCTCCGATGGCCCATGACATCAGTAATTGAATATACAGCTCTTACACAGTTTCGCTAGCCCCGAAGTTTCATTGTCTCCTTCTTTAAAACATCCTTAAAAAGAAGAATCTATTCTAATTTTTATATTGTACAAATGTAGAACAGTCACAGACCCCCCCAATTTTCAACGTTTGAAATATCAATGCCTGTCTGATCTTAAAAGGAAGCTCAACATTTATGCCTTGTCTTGGTGATAAAGTTCATGAATATATAATGAGAGTGGAACAACTCTGCTACTGATTAAATGTCAAAAAAGGTTTTATTGTCAAATATATTGTAAATACAGAAGATATACAACAAAGAGCATTAATTGCAGATGGCTGTGTACAGCTTAAAAAATGCACGGCACCAAGACAACAAATGCTGATTTTCAGTTTCAACTATCAATTTTAATTTACCTTCAGAATGTACCTTCAGTCAATGTGTACAGAGAGAATGAACCATAAAATGGCCAAACTCAACTGAACTAAATGCTCCACATTCAAGGGCAGATGTTAGTCTATATCCTAGGCATGCACAGCAAAATCACCCAAAATTCTGGTTCTTTTATTAGGATTTGTCTAAACTTTTGTGAAGATTTAAGAGAATACAATGTGAAAATCTGGTGAGGACAGAGGAAAGGCTGGAATAGCCATCCTCAACTCAGAATGGGGTTTGACTGCCTGGGTGAATTTAAAAAATAAGAATTAAAAAATATCTGGAGTCTGTAGTAGACCGCAGGTGAACACAGGTCAGCAGAACCCTGCTGCCAGGAAATGCCAGGAGAATGAGCTCCACTCGTTTATAGGAGATCACTGTCTGTACAATGGGAGGAATTCTCCATCTCTGTCCCGTCCCACACTCCTGCCCGGAGCACCGGCCTCGACCGAGGCACTGCCCCGGGCTGGGGACCAGGAGGATCTGAATCACCTGGAGAGAGGCCAGGGGAGCACAGGGAGAACTGAGCAGGGATGAGGAAATCCTCAGTGTGAGTCCTTCAGAAGAGCAGGTTGTTCAGTGGAGGGAAGGGACAACAGGCAGGAGCTCACTAATTGTCTTCGCTAGCTAAAGAACATGTTCAGCCATAAAGAGGAATAAATTGTTCTCTGTAGCCACAGTGTACAGGACAAGATGCAGCAAGGGAAGACTTAACAAGGAAGACTTCAGGAAAACATTAGGAGAAATGGCCATGATCAGCAAGCCTATGAAATTTCTAAAATGAAGCTGGGCACCTGTCAGTCAGACACGAGGCTGGCAGAGTTGGAGCGTGGTAAGGAAATGAGTCTGAAAGTGCTGGTTTTGATGATCCTCAGCACCACAAACTGCAACAGAGAGACCACACCCAGAGGCAGAGCCATCCTGCAGGGTGGAGCTGTCCTGAACTCACCTGGCCACCCCAGAACTGCACCTTATACCCGAGCCAGGTGTGAGCAACGTGACCCCCATCCTGCAGGTACAGCCTGCAGTGCCCACCCACAACAGAGCACTGTCCTGCACTGTGGAGCCTTCCCCCAACACACAACTGGCCAACCTGAAATACCTATTAGTTAGTTACCAGGTAGCATAACAAGGGTTGAGTCTCCAAAGTAATAAAGCACTTGAAACTTGCATTAAAAATCCACGCATTTTTCCTTTAGATTATGGACAAATTAGTAGCTTCAATTATACGGTGCCAACAACATTTTCTTCTCCATGACTAAATGGACCAGGTTTTAATACTCTTCAGTGATCTTATTAATTTAAATTAACCTTCTAACAAATTAAGAATAAGAATTTCATTTGAGGAGAAGACGTCGCAGCCATGGAAATTAAAGCCTCTGGTGGATAAAGGTAAATTTACTCTTGGTCCGAGACAACATTGCTGGTCTTTCCTAATTGTAACTATAATGATCTGATAAATTGCTGCTCTTGTATACAGTCAGGGGTTGGGTTTTTTTAAAAGGAGCTAAAAACACAGACTACCCACCTGTATCTATTTTTAAATTGGTAATGACTGTACTTGCTAAAATTCTACCAAAATGTCACTAACAGCTTTGGATTCCAGCTTTTTTTAAACAGAATATGGAGCAGAAAGCATAACCTATTATGCAAAACTGTCAGATGCTTACTTTAAAATCACAGAAATAAATGCATAATCCTGATTTTCTCATGGATCAAAACTTCATTAAGGAAAACAAAACTTGAATCTAACTGCTCAAGAGAGCCAAGGTATTCTATAAAAAGTGGTAGGGCTCTGATCTGTGTGTGTCCTGCTTACCCACACAGCCCCTGCTCCACAACTAAGGGATGCCTCGTACTCTGTGGGTGCAAGGAAAGGCAGAATTACTGGAGACCACGGTGACTTCTGTCTCATCAAATTCACAGATCAGCCAGACATTTCAACAGCACCAACTGTTGCAAGGAAAACTGCTATCGAATCTCAGCTGCAGAAATGTCAGCTCAGGGCACACCGCACAAATCTAGTGCTGAATCCTTAACTACAAACCCACGTTATTAAAATTTTTGGGGGGATCAATGCTACTCCTTTAAGTGACAAAATATTCTAAATCATCACACCACAAACATTTCTTGCCTCAAATATAAATTAACTGTACGTTAGGGGACTTTTTTTAAAAATCTGATTAAAATTGCAATTCATGAGACTCCTGCTGTTGGCAGCTGCATCACTATCAATGACATCCTTTGGGGGACTCTCAGCATGTGGCCCACATCAAAGGTAATATGCCAGTTTTCATCCTAACTTATATGTGCCTTAACAAGAACAAGAATGTTCCAGACTTTACAGTGTAATTAAAATATTGAAGTGCTTTCTATTGTTAAAATATCATTGATGTGAGACTGAAGTGGACTCACTACTCAACAAAGACAACTATCACTAATACTTGCTTTTACTGAATTCTTCACAGGATTCCTCACATCCTCACACCCTGCAATGGGAAATTAAACCAACAGAGTTTGAACATGCTACTTTGTACAAAATGACCAGCAGAGGAGACACTGTGGAAACAAGAGTACATACAAGGACCCGGAAAGAAAAAAAAAAGTATCTAACATTTGGTATTTTCTTGTTCTTTGGTAGCACTGTGGAAAGCCTGCAAACCTTGAGCACTCCTGGCACCCCTCACTGCCAGAGTTCTGCTGGTCAGTGGATGCTGCCTGCTCCTGGGGCTGCTTTTGCTTTTTCCAAGGATGTTTTAACATAAAGTTCAAGCTGCATTTCAGAGGGGTAGACCTGGATGACTGTTTTCCCCTTCCTTACCTTTCTAAGCCCCAGGCAGGAAGGCAGAGGTGCCTCCTCATCCTGCCGTGGAGAGCAGGACAACCTCTCCACAGTGTGTCCTTCAGCAGCCACAGCACCCAACTAAAACATCACAACTGGAATGGGTTTCCTTTTAAAGTGTGGGGCATCCAATCTGCCTCGGTCTTCATAAAAATTTATACAGGAAGCCCTAAATTTGGTGCATTTCTGGTAAGTATCACTCCCCACAGTGCTGTGGAGTCCCTGTGCCTTGCAGATGAACACGAGACCTTGTCTTGACGGGGACACTTCAGAGCCACCTGCTTTCCCTCAGCACGTCGGTAAGGGCCACGGATTTCAGCCACCCCCAACAAAAATGAGAATTATAACCACGGAAAAAAAGTAGCCTTGGCTCTAGAGAGGCCAAAATGATTTATGACATCAAGACCTAGTAAAGAGAGTAATACTCTGAAGGGACTGTGTGAGCTCAGCCCGCACTCACATCTTCTGTGCCCACTCCTAATTACTTCATTTACAACTGGAAAAGTGTTTTAACAGACAAAATTAATTATTTCGAATAATCTTTCTGAAATATGATATGCATTTTAATTGTATGCACCCCATCATTAATTAAAGTTCTCTATCTTTTGGTGCATTCATTCAAAGATTGTATCAGTGACAAAGCAACACTTATAAGAAGATTGTTTACTAAAATTAAAAATACAGCTAAAGGGTTAACATACTCTTGTGATACACTTAAAGTAATACTAAAATGTTTTCATTTGAGTTTTTACTAGACGTTATTTTTCCACTCTTTAAAATCAGTCTCTTTGTTCCAGGAACACATTTCCTGTCAATAAAATGAAAAATGATATAGATTTAGGAGGATAGTGGTCTCAGCGTAGCATCTCTCATATTATTATTCCAGTATCATCTGTTACAAAGTAAGACCAATTCCCACATCTAATTACAAACAGGATTTCAGAGTCATTAAACAAAATACATTTCCATTAGTGCTGCTGTAAGAAGATAGGGGAAAAAATGAAGATTAGTTCATGCTGCACCTCTGTTTTTCAAGCTTTGAAGATTCAGACCTTTGCACTCTGAGACTATAAATTTGTAAAGGATCTGAAAGGTGGCAGACCTGTGAAAGCTCTCGATTCTCCTCCGTTTAGCCATACCATTTGCATTTTGTCATTAGTTTATCTTCTGCTGCACTTAGTTCTGATAGCAGATACAGCAAGAATCTGGAGAGGTTGTTTATGATCACACCGTGTGCACTCAGGGGTATTTGATTTGGCGTTAGGCAGGGCTTTTTAATAGATATGAATCTTGATTTTCTGTATTAAATTTGTTCCAGCAAAAGTTAGAAATCATTGTAAGGAATTCTGTCTTTATTTAAAAAAAAAAAAGTACTTTATGCGCTGGAAAAAAAGGAACAACAGTTCTTTGACTTTGAATAAGATAACAACTAAAATATAACAAGGAAACAGATTGTGTGAGGTGTTTAACTGCTGAAATATAAACTTACAAGTATATATATTCTCCATTTATAAACACTTAGCAGTATCTAATTGTTTTGAATCCACTTAAAATATACCATTGAGAATTACCCACTCAAAAAGCATTCACATAACCCAGACCTTCAAGAGTTAATAACAACTTTTCTAAAAAGAGGCCAATATAAGATAAAACCTAAATCTGCTTGATCTTTAAACCAGTTTACATTAGCTCATGATGTTATATAAACACCGTTAATTTCGTCATGTGTAAGATAAGCATCAAAAACCTGAAAGAGAATTCCTCTCACAGAGAAAGACACCTCAGAGTTACAGAGAAGAGCACAGAGAATTTCGTTTTCAAAACTTGTCTGGAGTTGTATTTCCTTTATTAGTTTTAAAACTAAAGCCAGGGCTACTTCCCCTTTCTCAGAGTTGGGTGTCAGTCAATCCAAATATGTAAATATTAGCTGACGTATCAACATGCATGTGTGAATCATTATCTACATTTACTACAAAGTATTTGTGTTCATATTTAAATGAATACTTTAAAAAATACAGTTAAATTATTCACATGCATTCAATAGGTAACTGCTTAAGAATGTACCTAAAATGGGATCTCAAAGTAAGTTTGCAGATAAAAATTCACTTTTGCACTGCACTGAAACTGGGGTTCACTAAAGCCTCCGAAAATTCTTGGTACTAAACGCTGCCCAGTGCTGGAGTAACACAGCACAAAACATCCACTGACACTCACTCTCCAAAAAACCACAATTTGCCGAAGAAATAGGTATCTGCATCTTACTTCCAAGCTTCCCACATGGAGACTGGGTTCTTGGGATAACTCAGAGTATCCCATTAGGAGAGAGCAGGACAGAAAACAGCACAGTGCAAACGAGGTACAAGTGACCCAAACAAACAGCATTTTGCTTCCTGGCTAATGCCTGAGGAGTTGTTATTTTAAAAATAAAACAGCACATCAGCCTCTTCCTCCAGGATTATCAGTGCCTGGCCCCAGGGAGGCCTCACTTGCATCATCCATAGGGAATTCTCTGCTCGTGTCATTCCCCAACCAGGGACGTTTTGTGACAAGCGGCAGTGGGGAAAGCTTTTTAAAGCCCCCATGTCATGAGAATGTTTGAGTTCCTCCACTCCACTTTCACTGAAAAAGCTTAAATAAACTTCTTCACCATCACATCCACGTGGGCTCAACAAAGTTCCACGAAACCACACGTGGGCTCAACAAAGTTCCACGAAACCACACCTCCAAGGCAACGTATGGCAGCACATCCTGAAATCCACTGAGTGCCACCACTCCCTGAATCTCCTCCGGGGGTGACATCCCTGGGTCAAACCCCCCTGTGCAGATCCTGCCCCGACAACAGGGGCCAAACATCCCCTCTGTGCCTCCTCACCTCTCCATCTTCACCCCCACCATCACCGGCACTGCCTACAAAAATAGCACAGAAGTCCCAATTTTTAGGATAAAATGTTTCAATGTGTCTGCTCGGGCTGGAGTCAAGTCTAGCTTTTGGATGAGACAGCACAAAACCCAAAACCTGTTAAAATTCTCTCTTGCTTCAAGACTGCACACATCCCTCCTGGCCAAAGGACAATTTAAGAAAATTCGTAACTATTTCAGAAAATTCGTAACTCTCTGCTCAAGTAACACAAAAATACTTGCCTTAACAACAGGAAAATTGACTTCATGAAATCTACATGGTACTCAAGGATTAAAAAAACCCTGTTCTCTGGTCCTGTCATTTTTACATTCTTACAATAAAATAACAGCCTTGGCATCCTGCTTTTTAGAAGAAAAGACCTACCTCTTTTGACTTTTCAAGCACTTGAAAATTTTAAAAGAGAAAAACTAAAAAATGCTGACCGTGTAATAGCTGGGTATTCATGGTGGGTGGAGAACATGAAAGGTTACAATATGGATCTGTGCCTACGCGTTTCTTTTCAACTTGAGCAGCATCCTCCTGCTTCTGCTAACTCGGCAATCATACAGCTGACAGATTTCTGGGTTTTCTAAATAATGCATGGGATTTTCTTTTAACATGTCAGTGCAAAAGTATCAATTCTGCCCCTGTGTCGTTTGTGATGCTGATTTTCCTTGACAGCATTCCATTAAACCAATGAGTTTTTTTCCCTCCTGATGGTTCCTTAAATATTCCTCCGAGTGATGTATTTGTGGTTTTTTAAACAGATTGTGAAGGATGTTTGCATTTGTGAGAAAACTGCATGGCAGGTACTGAAGGGAAAGAAGGATAAAAAGATAACACTTTTTTTTCCTATGAAGAGCTTTTTCTCTGATCCTCATATGCCAAAAGCTCGGGTGTTTTTCCTTTCTTTTCTGCCTAACTTAGCTCCTTGTCTGGAAATTAAGCAACAAGGCTCTACATACAGAATAACATTTTGACTTCCTAAGGAAATACCACTGAAACACTTAGTACTGTTTGATATCTCTCCTGGGAAAGCAAAACACATTTATTAAATCATGCATGCTAACTCCAAAAGCCACCAGAAGGAAATACCTGCTTTATTCTTTGCTCTGAGGTTCTGCACACACGGCTCCTGTCACGACTGCCACGCACTGATCCTTCCTTGCTTGGGCAGCTTGAAGGACATTCAGGTAACATCACCCACTCTCTGTTTTACAACCTATCCTATCTCACACTTGTACAGATCACCTGCTGCCATGCCATTAAAAATAAGAGCTCTGATTTCAAATAAATTCCGAATCTCCCTAAGCAACGACATGCTAATCCCCAGAACACACCTCACCTGATTTTAGCATTGCACAATGATGGAGGAGCTCATCTTTGTGAACACTTCTGTGCAAGCAGAGAGCTTCTGTTCTATTTATCTTATTCCTGCAGAACAACAAATGTGGCTACGTGGCTGGGCTGAGTGAGCAGGAGTCAGCTGCCAGCCGCTCGCTCCAGACCTTCCTCACTTCCCAAGGGGAACAGGAAAGGCCACAATCACTCCTGGCAACCCTCAGGTGCCACCAGCAAAAGGTCTCCTCTCCAGGGACTCACCTGGAGGAGCCAAAAAAAGGAGGAAGAGGATCGCAAAAGATTTATGGCCACCGGGAATTTGAGATTCCAGAGGGATGGATTTCTCCCACATCCAAACACCTACGTCCCCAACTACCTGGTTCTCCAAATCCAGCCTTCCTGCCCCAATCCTACCAGAAGATGGAGAGGGACGCTAAGGCCCAAGGAACAGGTCAGCTGGGCTGTGGGGCCAGAGAGCCTCCAGTGCCAGATTAAAGAGGAGATTTTCAACTGCCGGAGAAGCTTTGCTTCAACACTTCATATGATGAGTAGGAAGGTGCAAAAAAATCTCTTTCTCTTCTGCAGAGAGAGTGGAAGGAGGACATCAATGTTCAAATGTGTAACAGCATTCTTCACAGCACTGTGAACTAAAGCATTACTTCAATTAAAAAGTATCTGCAAACCGAACTTTTTGGGGAATTTTTTTCCCCTGTATCTTCAGTATTAACTCTTGTAGCATTTGTTTTTAATGAGTTATTTAGAATATTCCAGTAACAAACTCCACCACTACTGAGATTATTGTGACTTCATGAAAAGGAGGCAGGTAGGACGTGGTGGCAAAAGCACACCAGCTGGACTAGAAGCAGGAAAAGAAGTGCCACGTTTATTCCCCACTTCCTTAGACACACTTGTAAGATTCAATTCCACACCTGCAATTTGCTGGAGGACGCTATAATATCTGAAGAATTAGGCAGTGATCGTGTTAAATTGAGTTAAGAGTTCAAACTTTAAACTGACAGGACAAATTCTGGCTTCAGACAGAGAATTCTTAAAAGTTTCCATCATCATAATGATGCACAGAGGAAGAAACTATAGAAGTGACAGGCTAGGCATCAGAAAGAAGCAAACCCCAAATTATTTCATACTTCAACAGATACAGATGGGGATTGAAATGAATATGCCAAGACACCCTCAACACTTTTTTTTATTATACTAATGGCCTGTGTACAATGACACACTTGCAAAAAAAATTGGCAATAAAGCTTCAGGACTTAATACTGCTCAATTACATTTTTAATTTAAAATAAACAACAGCAAAAAGAGAGTATTCCACTCATCTATCAGACTGTGGGATGAGCAGGAAGGCACATATCCAAAAGTGAAATATTTAGTGGCATTGTGGGAAGTCAATGTGTAATACTGAGGTAAAAACCCAACTTAATTAAGTAAACCTGCAAACCTTCGAGTCTTTGTTACAGTAAAAAGAAAAAAAAATCAAAGGAAGCAAAAGGTCCTCAGCTCTGTACAACCATATTTCTGATTTGACAGCTACAATTATAATCATTCAGACATCTATTTCCCACAAACTCTCCACAGCCATAACCTTTAGTGATTAATTATAAAGTTCCAGGAGCAATAGTACACAGACTAATTTCCTAAAACAATAAAACACAGAATTTCTCATTTGGAGCTAAATGAAACACGAACAGGTTGTTATTCATGCTGAAATCTAGATGCAGTGTCATGTAGCAGCCATTACAGAAGCTATTAAACACAACCTCAAATCAAAGAAACTGTAGGTCTCTCTTCTAAAATAAAACGTTTTTCTCACTTACGAGGCTTCTGACTCCTTTTCTCTGTTCCTTTCCACCTCTTCTTAGTAAAAAAAAATTCAAAATTCAATTTTCTTCCTCATTTCACATCCCCATTTTATTTTTAATAGTCATTTAAACTGTAAGTCTAGAGCAAAGCAAACAGTTGGTGAAAGTTTCATGCACACGGAATTATCCTGGTGTTCTCTTCACAGCAGATCAAAGTTACAACGTCTGTATTAACGTCTAAACAAAATCCCCACTCTCTTCACGCCACACCAAGGAGTTTTCTGTAGTGAGTGTTTGATAATTCTTCAGTTATTTTATTTGGTGAAATGTACAGCCAACTTTTACACTCCTTTCTTGGAGGTTTTCCTTTCTGAAACATCCTGCTCAATGTAAATCTTTGTAATGCAACCCACTAATAAAGGAGGAACCCACATGTTACAAAAATTATCCCAATGCTCACATTGCACATACTGGAAGGAGGGGAAATTGTGATTTTTAATAGGAGCAGTGTTAGTTCTGTCTGATAAGGACTTACTGCTTTGTCTGCAAGCAACACTGGCACTTGAGCCAGCAAATTTGCTCTTGGCAATTTTACTGCATCAGGTAGTGAAAAAGGGAAAGAATTGAAAAAAGATCTCTACGGAACTGCCACCATACTTTTATTCTTGGGCCCCACTGTACCTGAAGTCAGTGGGAATTTTTCCAAATATTTAAATTGGTGTAGAACTGTAGAATTGGTGTTGGCTGTAGAACTCACTGAATTGCTAAACCACAGAGAACTCCCCTGTAAAGTGCACACACTTGATGCTCTGCAAAAAGGCTGGTGTGACAGTCCCCTAAAAAACTTCTTGTTCCACATGGTACCTAAAATAACCACATTACTGTAGATTCTCCCCACATGAAGTACACAAATTTCACCCTATCAGGTAACACACAAAACCATGAGCATTCTAATTAAACTTTTGTACAGCAGCATTTAAAACCCCCATAGCAACCCTACATCTTTTCTGTATGAAGCTTCCTTGCTCTTCTGTAGTAATTCTATCTTCAGTCCTTTTTCTTAGCATTCAGTGAACCTTCAGATTTCATTCTGAACTATACACAAACTATTTGAGTTACAACCACTAAACAGGCTTTTTCAGTGCTTTTTTTTCTGAATTCAATGTGCACTAATTGGTTAGGGTCTGAGAGGTGAATAAGAAACACACATCCTACAGAACAGGAAGCTGGGGAAAGGTTTAATGCATGAGTTAGAAGCCAGATTTCTTCAAATACAGATGAGTACACAAAATTAGCAAAAGGCAATACCACTTTTGGAAAGACTGCTTTGTGCATAATTTGTCATGAATTCAAAGTTATTCCTTTAGAAAATGAGTCTAAGACCTCCCAGCTGCTGCTTTATTGGTCTAATAAATTACCATTTTGATGGTAGGATGCATATGCAGCATCCACCAGCCAGGCTTTGCCTTCGGAGACGCGGGAATGCCGACGGGAGAGCGGGATGCCATGGGGATCACACTGTGCCTCCCTTCTCGAATAAGGAATGGAAACAAACAGAATTTGTTTCCAAAGTGGTTAAAGTGTATTGTAGGATGCAGTAAAAAGTGAGGCCAAGGGAAACTGCCCTTATTGTAACAGGTATCAGAGACAAAATGGATCTGTCTTGTTCCAGGCTCTCTACGCTGTCCAAATAAAAATCTTTTCTATTCACCTGAAAGGACATCAGAATAAACAGAGATTTCCTCTCCAAAGGATCCATTTAGACTTCACCTCTGAACCCTATTCTTGAGGAGCTGGGTCTTGGGGAGCTTAGTTCTAATTTATATTAATGCTTGTATAGCACAGACTGAACGTGCTCCGTGCCAGGGCCTCCTGTCCAAGGCGATTCCAGCCACAGCCAAGGATTATCACAACTCCTCCTCAAAGCTGTGCTTTGCAAACGTCCTTTTGAGGAAAGAACAAAATGCAGAAGAGCCATAAGCTTGGTGACAGAGCATTCCCTGCCTTACCTTTCTCCAGTGACCTGTGGAACTCAGGAATTCCAACAACCCGACCTTTTGGAAACTTTCCATCATTTACTGGACAACTCTAGACATTGTTACTGCCAATGGAGAAAGCCTTTGTTACTCCAGATGTATTTAGGGGGCACTTCAAAAGGTCTGTATCCAACCCTAAGGAAGATGATCCTTCACCAGTGTTTTTCAAAGAATTTGTGAAGGGAGCTCTTAGGGGGGAAACTGGAGGAATATGGAGGAGTGAGAGCACTGATTGTGATGTAGCACTGGTAGAGCAAAGCTTACAAAACACAAGAGGCCGAGAATTTGAGACCCAGGTGTTGAGAGCTCCAGGGCAGCTCAGGGCACAGCATCCCTTACCTGCATTAGAATTGAGCTCTTCATTTTCTGACTCGGTTCCATTTTGACTCCCACTTCCATGAAGGCTGTTCATGGCCATAAGTTTCATCTTCTGCAGCTTCATAGCCTCTGCCATGGCAGCTGCTGTCAGACCTGGGAAAATATAAATAAATAATATGCAGTGTCATATTATACGCTGCAAGTATGAACAGAACATTCCTTTTCAGTAAGAAAAAGTCACATAAATTCAATGCCCATTCTCAGTCCAGTTAAGTAATGCTACCCCTGAACACCATCTTTGTTTTAAAGTTAAGCTACTTCAATACACCATCCTAAGAATTTAAAAAAATAATAAATCTTTCATGTTTATTTTTCTTTTTAACATGTATAGCATAAAGCAGTATTTATTTAATGGTATCCCTTTTGATTATACTTTTAAATATAATTTCCCATCACTTTGATCACCTTGTCACTTTGATCACTTTCTGCTTGACTGATTTAGCTGCAACAAAATTTCCACACACAGAGTAAGATACAGTATTCCTTAATTTCAACAGTTCAAAGCCAATTAACATGCAACAGTACAGCATTCATTGTTCTATTATGCATCCAAATACTGTTTTGTCCTTTTGGGAATCTGTTGGTTTGGATTAATATTATTGTTACTGCAACATACTACATTGGAAATGTGTAGAAAAACACAATATGGATAATCACAGAATCAATCCCACTTTTAAGAGACCATTAAGACCAAGAGAAATTCACAGAATTAAGGGGGATATGGGTAGATTTTCAAATTACTAAAACTCAATTAATTTCCAGTAGTAAAAGAGAAGAAGCAGAGCAACATCAGGCTACAGGTTACCATAATTATCATGGTTTTTTTTATTATTTAGATTCCCAGTACCTTTTTATCATTAAGAGCAAAGTTTTTAAGTTTTATCACTTTGACTTGGTCAGTAAATAAAGAATCAGATTTTCTTCCAGACAGTACCGAATTACTTTTAGTCTGGGCAAGATGTGACTGAAAACAATCTAAAGCTCTTGCAGGAAAATCCAAGAGATATTGCCACATAACCAAAAATATCTCCACAGGTACAATTGTTTATTCACTCAGTTAGGGATTAAATGGGTTTATACTTCCCACCAGAACAGCAGGACTTGTTTTTATTATTTGCTACCTACTTCCTCAAAATCACTGAATTGCATTTATTAAAACCCGTGACTTTTCTGGTGGTGGTGCATGTTCTACCAACCCACGGAGTATCATACATCAAACCAGAATTAAATAATCTGCTTCTGGAAAGTATTGCTTACTGAGAGATTCAGACACTGATTAAAGGGAACTAATAATTTTCACACCCCGTCCATAAATTACAACACTATTCTAAAAGCTGCTGCGAATTTGACATTCAGATTAGCTCTGCTGCTCCTCTAATGGGCTTCTCATTATTTGAGTAAGACTTAAGAAAGGAAGCAATCCAGTCTCCAGCTGCATGGAGAGGGACACCTTTATCACACATGGATGCAGCAATTTCATCAAGTTCAGCAAAGACGTTCTGATCATCATCAATAATTTTGTCTCTTAGGGTATTTAACGCAGCCCTCACTGCATACGGAAGACCACTACGCTGTAATTTTTTTTCAACACCGTTTAAAGTTCTTTTACAAATGTTACAGGTTTTTTAACAAGCAGATATAAAATCCTGATGTTTAAACTCCTGGTTTTACCTCACACACTCTCACTTAATCCATCACAGAATACATCTTCAATGATAAAACTCTCCACACACTTTCTGGAGAAGATGAAATAGTCTGCAAACTTTTTCACTTTTTTTTTCTTGGGGAAAGGAAATGGGATTGCTTTTTGAGTGAATTTTACATTATTTTCAGGAAGTTAAAAAAAACTAAGCATCACCACAGTTCTGAGGAATTGACTATTTTCAAGATTTCCAAGCACCTTTTCACTGTGCATTTTTAATCCATTTGCAAAGAATTCACATTCATTTTAATGGTTACAAAAATAGAGTGTGTGAACATGGAGTTTTTTATTCTAACATTTTATCATTTGTATGTACAGATAAACCAATATTTCAGTGTTTTCATGAGGTTCAGTATTTATACAGGTCCTTGATACAGACTGGAAGTAATGACATTTAATTAAATATGCAAAACAGCAAAGAAACTATTTTTAAGGAGGTAAATAGGGAATGGAAAATAAATTCAGATCTTTAGCAAAATGTTCAGAGAAAAGGCAAGAGAAAAAATTGTCCAGGGCACTGTATATAAAAAAAAAGGAAAAAAGAAAAATCCCCCCAAACCTTCTACTGAACAGTTGCACCAGAAGTGTAATGAAGGCAGAAAGGTACCACGGCACAAACAGAAAATAATAAACACAGTCCCCAAATCACCACGATGCCGCCTGCAGAAATTAAAGGTAATTATTGTCAGGCGTTTCTGAGCTCCCTAACCAGACACAGCTGCCATAAGGACACCAGCCAAGAAACAGCGATGTATCAGAAACTGTGCTGTGCCATCTGCCACACCAAAGTCACTCCACTTGAGCAGCAAAAGTTGCAAGAGTAAAACACAGCCCTAGTGCAGAAAGCACCGAGGTCCTGCACGGCCAGGCACAAGCTTGAAGACACAGCTGAGATCATCCCTCAGCTCAGTGTCAGCCAGGTCTTTATTCTGTCATTCACTCCCCAGCCTATGTAATTTCTTACCTGAACTAAAAGTCACAGGAGCTGTCTGAGGCACTTTAAAAACAACGTACTAGTCCTTCAGCATTTCTGAGAGATAATAAAATTGAGGCAAAAGCAAATGGGTTCAGCAGTAAGGGGGTGCTGCTGACTGAAATGATGGCAGAAAACGGGCAGCATTGGCATAATCCTCAATTAGGGTACCACCATGGTTAATGTTACTGGAGCTATTACTTAATTTAACTATAAATAAAACTCCTTTCTACAACTGACTCAGCTCGGACTGGCTGTGGCAAAGAGGGCTATTCCTCAACTGACTTAGCTAAGGATCTACAAAGAACTGAAGAATCATTTCCATCCTCTTGGATGAATCATTATCAGCAGTAGAATCTCACTTAGAGCACCTCACTTTGAAAAATGTCCTGGAAACTGCTGTAATGTATACATCTATCCCTCTACTTCACCCTAAAAGAAAAAGGATCACTCGGAAAACCCACATGCTGGATTACATACTTCAAAGCTTCTGCTTTTTCCTGTCCATTTACACTTTAAATTTTCCTTCCTTCAGTTACCTTCTGCCAGCTGCGACCAGTCAGGGAACACCCAAGAAATAAACTGTGCACGTTTGTTGTCAAACACCCACGTCCCTCACAACAGCACAGGAGGAGTCTAGGCACACTCGGGATGGCTTCCTGGCAAGGCTGCCCACAGCCACGTGGCTGATCGGCCTGGTGCTGCCCCAGTATCCCCAGCTACCTGGGCTGGCAGGGAGCAGCTCCTGGTGGGATCTCTGAGACAGACACGGAATCTGGGAGCCGTGTTCCGTGCACAGGAGCCCGATCCCAACCGCTCAGCAACTCCTGCACCACGGTGTGCAGGGCAGAACCACCAGCTCCATCGGTAACCTGCTTCCCGTGAGCCCACTTTTGTCAGGACACCGCAGAACTCCGCAGCACAGCACAGGTATTCAGCCCTGAAATAACCAAAATAACCCTTCGAGGACACACAAACCACACACTTCATGCACAGGTTGCACTGAAGGAAAATTCTGCAACTGTGTTCTGGACAGATAGGCCAGGCCTAAGAACCAAAGAGTTTTCAAATGAAGAGTCTGGATCCGAATCAGGACCGTTCTCAGCTGACTGAACGGGGCACGGCACCGCTCTGGGGAGATCCCAGTGCTTGGGGTGCTGGAGATGGAACAGAGCCCCACGTCCTGGGAGCCCTGGCTGCTCCTGCACCCCCGAGCACGTCCTCTGCCCCTACAGCCACGGCACCCGCGGTACCTGTGAGCGCCAGAGAGGCTTCTCCACCCCTTGTCTGCATCCCATTAGGTCAGGGCTTAATTGCACACTCACAGGTCCCCTACACAGACAAAGTGACTGCTGAAGGTTGTTCCTCTGTGAAGTCTCAGGAGTTATTTCTAAAGAGGCAGCATTTTCACTGCATGGCCCAAAGATCACAGCCCCAGGCTGTTTGCAGTCTCCCATCACAGGGCACTGCTGAACCACCCCGAGCACCAGGGGACAAGGGGACAGTGTCCCTTGCCTCCAGTAACATCACAATTCACTCTTTAGCAAATGCTTTCTGGTGTCTGGGTAAGAATCCAAAACTCAGCTACATTCCTGCACCGAGGTACAGCCAGTGTCTTGGGTGCAAGTGACTCCTCCACGTATAACCAATGTCCAGCCACTGAAAATTGGATTTTGATGGTGAATACGAGGGTTCTGAGCTTTTCAGGTGACCCTGAGTATCTGCTAATCTCATACTCCAGCTACAGCTATTTTTTTCCAGTTTCCTGATTAATCAGACTGTGTCCCTCCTTCATATTAGTTTGAAAGCTTTTCTGTCAAAACTGTGAACAAGTAAATTAACTAAAGGAGAACTATGAGTAATCAAATCCTGAGGTTTGCAATTAATTAAATGAAATGGTGAGTCAGTGAACTGAAAAATGGTTTTATATTAAAACAAAACATTTAATTAAATTAACAGTCAACACATTGCAATTAATAATACTCAAAAGGAAAAATGAAACCCAGTTTAGCTGTGCCATATTATTTCAGTGTAACAGTCAAGCATTGTGCATTGGCTTGTTTATTATTTGCATTCAGAACTGCTAAGGGTCAAGCATGCTGTGCTAAAACAGCAATGATGGAGTATCTGGTACCATGAAATGTTAGCATGAGAGACCATATTGCAAACAGTGAAAACAATCCTGAAACCTCTGACAAATTAGGCTTTCCAAGACTGAAAAGGATATGCTCACTTTAATTAAAATTAATAAGTAAATACATATAATATACTTTACATTTTCAGGATGCCTGCAAAATTTTATTCATTAATTTAAAATCATGTTAGAAAGTGAAGGCTTCTCTGTAGCTGCAATGAATCATCCTTGCTTAGCAATAAACAGGAAGGCAAAACTCAGCTACTACACAAAGGACAGTGAAACCACAGTCCTGGTAAGAGCAGTAAAATCCCCAGAGTCTTAAAGCAGTTTGGAGACGGGTCCAAACTCGAAAGTCTTGTTACTGCAGATGTTGTTCATGGTTGTGAACTGACTCAACCAGAAACATAGGAAGGGTTGGCTCTAGTGAGTGCATGTCAAGTTTTCAATGGCTCTGCAAAGGTACCCTGGCTACCACGTGGGAATGGTCACAACAATCCATCGATGTGAATCGTCTGAGAGCTCCAAGGATGGAACTCGGTGAGTAACTGGTGAGTGACTGGTGAGTAACTGGTGAGTGACTGGGCACTGCAGGCAGGGGATGGATTTTGGCGAGAGCTCTGCCGTGGGCTGGGCTGCGGGAGCATCACCCGAGGACCAGGAGGGCACTCAGAGGCCAGGCTGAAATCCAGGCCATCCATCTGACAGTGCCCAGCTGAAATGCAGCCAATAGCCAAGAAATGCATCACAACACTGGAGCTTCTTTCAACTGCTCCTACATGCAGCCAGTTGCTCTGGTATTACAACTGTATTTCAAAAATACGTTCTTTCCCATTCTGCAGCAGGAGAACACCCCAAATGACAGCAAGTATTGATTCTTAGAGTAGAAAATTTGAAATATTGTATTTATCATGCTGCATGATCAAGGCAAAGGAGAAAATAAAGACTCCTTGTTTTATCTGAACAGGGCTTGGAGCAACCTGGGATCGTGGAAGGCGTCCCTACCCATGGCAGGGGGTGGAACAAGAGGACCTTTAAGGTCTCTTCCAACCCAAACTAGTCTGGGATTCTTGGATTCTCTAACCACATTCAGTTAAGCAAAGTTGAGAAACTACTGAAGATGATTCTTACCAAAACATTTCAGACAATACTTAAAAATTTGGAGTGGCCTAGCATTTTTAAATACCACCACTTTAAAATGTCAAAAAACATCATACTGTGGCAAAAGAGTCCTACTGAGGGGGAAAAAATGCAAACAAATATTACTCATATATGTCAGGAATTGTGAGAAATTAATCTTTCACAGGGAAGCTCCAGTCAGCTTGAAAATGTCACAGTCTTTTCTTGAGGGACTTGATTCTCTGCTTTTGTGCCGTCCCTAAATATTCCCTAGGCAACTTCCCCTTCTGCAGCTGCTGGGCAGGGACAGACCCACAGACAGGTCTCTTCATCCCACAACCTCAGCTCCCACACAGCTCAAGGGATGCTCTATCAACACCCAGGCAGTGATGCTGGGGAAAACACTGATAATGTGATTTAAAGACTTTGCCAAACGCTCGAGGGATCAGAATTAGTGTTGCACAAATGTTTCTGACGGCTTGATTTTGCAATCCTGGTAATTTCTGTTTAACATGGTGTGCTTGCTCACCTTACTTCAAAATACAATTTCATGCAAAAATTCACATGAGCATAAACAAGATTAAAAGCCCCAAACATCAGAACATCCCTGCCACTCTGTGGAACAATTCACAGAAGCAACAGGTTGTCACTCTCTAATTTCACACATATTTGGACAGTAGAAGTCCTGATTCTCACAAATCTGGGTGTCCACTTTAAACATGAGCAGAGTTCCAGATGCTTTCATCCCACATCTGTCTCTACTATTTAAGCTTCTCACCCCACTCGTAACCTCTGTCCTGATCTTATCCTCTCTGACATCCATCTGAAAGACTGGAAACATTTTTAATGTGAACATTTTCCATCAGGTACCTGGGATATTTCACATCCTCCATCCACATGAGGAGACAACAACCCAAGAGCTTTCAGATTTCCTGTCTAGACCCAAGGGTCTCAGTTTGAAGTACACAGAAATTTTAATCCCAAATTTGTGCCTAGATCTGTAAGATGAGCACTCCTGTTCAAGCTGATGCACAGCAAAACCCAGCTGTGTATTTTACAGTTGATTTCCTTCCCAAAAAGGGCCACCTGCATCTCACGTCAAACTAAACTGCAGCTTCCTCTGTTGGAGGGAAACGGGAAAATCAGAACTTCAAAAAGCACTGAGAGGGTTACATTACTTTTTTTCCTTCACTCTTACAGTGGGTCTCATGAGAATTGATTAATTTTGTGACATTTTCTGCTCTTCTTTACAATCTATGTCATGAGAATGATTTGTCAAGGGTGTAATGCGTAACACTTTTAGTGCTCTGCACTGCTGTGACCTTTCCCTTCTTCTGTGTATTTGATTGACCGACCACCCCACTTTGGATGTACAGGTTTCAGAAGATGCAAGCACATGCCAGACACAGCAGCCATTGCATTATCACTGAAAAAATCACAATCCCTTGATAACTTTTACATTCTTCAGTGCAGATCTGATGCAGTTTTAGCCATGTCACTGAAACTTTTTGACACAAAATGGAAACTTACAATATGGGGTGTACTTAGGCAGTGTTTTCAAACATCAAGAAGTGACAGATTCATGCACAAGGACTCGGATTTCACCAAGGATAAGACAAGTTAAACTAGTGCTCATAATCACCCAAACTCTCAAACTATCTGCTTATGCTTTCATAATGCTGTCACAGACTGAAGATTGCAATTCTATGAGATAAGGACTTGAAAAATTAAAAACTAAACCAGAAGCATGTTAAATTACCTCCCTGAGAGCAACACAAAATAAAGTCCATTTACAGGAAAAAAATACTAACTCCGAAGTGCTAAACATTCAGAAGTCACAGGAACGAAGCGGGGTTACCATCACCATTTGCTTCTGCCTGCAGGACTTTCCTATCCATTTTGGAATATTCTAGGGTTCCTGGGAACCTAAGGTTATGTTATCAGTGTACTAAACCTAACAGTCCTCATATCCACCATGCACATTCTGCTACTCCACTATAATCACACAAGTCTGCACGTGCTGCCATTTGAAATCAGAATTTGCTGCTGTTTCTTTTTTCTCCACATTTTTTCCTTTCCCATTACGCCAATTTCTGTGGGTTTCAAGCACTTCTCCATAAGTAGTAATGACATGGAAATTGCAGAAGTTTTTGGAAGTCCTTTCAGCTAAGTACCAAAAAGTCTGAAAGCTTATCTGGAGCTGGCACAAATCTCTCGAGTTTGTAAAATTAATTGGGCTGGAAGGTCTTCTGAGAATAAGGATATCTTTGTGAGTGATTTCAGGCTACTTCCTACTTGTGGCTGGAAAATACCATACAAATATTTGTTTTGTATCAGATGACACACGGCAGCTACATCCCAGCCGCCTCAATCCATCAGTTTAAAATGCTGCATTTCCAGGATTTTAAGGGAATAGTGAGTTCCATAAACTCATCATGCTCCAGTATTTCACAAAAAACCTCACCACACTGCCAGGATCAGCACTGCTGGTAGAGACTGGATTACTGAAGTGTGGTTTGCATATCTGTAGAATCATGCCCTACATGCTGCTGCTTCCACAAAAGCCATTTTCGAGACTCTGCCAGAACAGAAACAGAATGCTCTGATCACACACAGCTCTTAGTTACTTAAGGCTGAGAAATCTGTGGCCACTTCATAAAACCCACAAAAATATTATGCTTATTTGAAGCACAATAATCTAAGCAATGGAAAGAGAGAGCCCAGACACTCCTCTCCAAAAGACATTTAATTAAAACAACCTCAAAAGATTCAAGTTTGAAAGCAGCATCACTCAGGAAGAGAAATTCCTGGAATATTCTTCTGAGACCTACAACCACTTTGCAATTCTGGCTGTTGAATTAAAGCAAAATATTAGTGCTTTGAGATCATTTGAAAACCCAGAACTTATTCACAGTGAAAAATATTGGGGAATGGCATTAGGGGATCTCCAGCTTCAAGCAGAACCCACCACATTTACAATTACTGCAATCGGACAAAAGATGTAGAACGTAGTGCACAAATGCAATTTTCTTGGAATAGCCAACTCCCAAATGAATACTCCATTAATTGTTCCATGTAAAATAAAGTAACACTTGGGGGAGCAGGGACCTCCACCTCCTCAAATGAGGACTCCACCTACTGCCACATTATGATCTCTTCATACACTTTTGGCTTAGCAAAACCTGTTGGGTTTCTGGTTTGTTTTTTTTATTTCAGGGAGTGGAAAACCACATTCCTCCAAAGCAGTCACAGCCTGATCTTCACAAAGAGATCAGGAAGCAGCTTTTGCCACCAAGTCCCTTCCACCACGGCAGGCTGTGGTAGGAAGGAACCCGTGGTGCCCTGGCACTCGGGGTGTGAACCTCACGGCTCTCCTCTGGAAGAAGGAAATGAGATACTCTGAATGAGTTCCTTTCAGTTCCAGCAGGGCCTGGACAATCCAAAGAGCTGTACCTGAGCAAGGACAAGCTTCCATGCAATGCCCCGACTTGCACAGCAAATTCCTGTGGCAGGAGCTGCCCAGACGCCTCCCCAGAGCTGAGCTGGCGCTCTGGGCACCTCTCTGAGTAGGTGATGGATGTGTGCAGTCCCAAAACCACACAGGGAAAATGAGGAGGCTGCCCACAGGCTGCAGAAACCAGGTTTAACTTCAGGGAATGTTCAGACGACAGGTAAAGAAACCAAAGAGCCCTATTTTCCTCTGGGGCATCAATGAATGACTATTGATCCCACAGCCAGCGAGTGAGGAATGTGATTATGGAGGAGTGGGTACCTTTACCTTCTTTTCTTGAGCATTTTTTAACCTCTGATCATTCTGATCTCTCTGTTTTTCAGTTACTTTCCTGCAGCTTTGCTGAAGCTTATTCATGCACATTTACTTGCACAAATAACACGGTAGACAAGTAATTTAGTCCCAATAGGTTAATATCACCTTTGTTTATGAAGTTATGCCAGAATAGCTATTTCCATTTTACGCTGTGCAAGGTAAAGAACATTTTTCAAAGCTGAGACACTGACTGGAAGCTTATTTTCTTGTTCCAGGTGGTGAATAAAAATAACACGTAGAAGATGAACTACATCATTTTTAAAATCTTAAAGGATGTGTCTCTACTCATTGGTCAAGCTGAATTAACTTGCAGCCTCCAAGCCAAATGGAGGCTCGAGGAGGAGAGGAATAATTTAGTTACTGAATTGAAACACTGAGTAATCTAAAATTATGCAAATATTCTCTTTGCCCTTGCAAATCTTTACATATAAACTCTACTGGTCTTTACTCCTGAGTTTGCACCAGTATAGCAGTTTCATTTCTTCTAGAACTATGGCAACAAACATTTTTAGCTCAGGTTTTGTGCAATTATGTCAGTAGTCAAAGTATGTTCAGATTTTAAAATAGATTCTCAAGATTTTTAAAATTGAAATTAAATAAATTTACTTTAAAAATAAAACTGCATTTAATATAAACGATGGCCAAGATGTACTGAGATATTTTTATCCAATTCAGAAAAATACTGCAGGTATCTATTCATCCCGCCTTTCCAGAATTCTACATTATATAACTCACCCCTTCAAGCATTCCTTTTACAATTATTGTACTCTGCAGTCCTCAACCCTTTCTCAATATTAATACTGTACTTTTTTGCAGCTGTTTAGAGCCGAGAGGTTTAAATCCACTTTAAAGCCTTTCCCACATTGCAAAGTTCAGTATTATATATTATTATAAAGTTATCCAGAAAATATTCCAATGCATTCCCAGTAAGCATTCCACTCTGATTTTAGAAGCATAACATGCAAAACATCTGTCAATTTTGAAGTTCATTAAAAAGACAAATTCTGCTTCCTCTATAGATATTTCTTTTAAATAAATCTTTTCAGTATTTATCTACTATATCCTTTAACTGGCATGTCCCTAACAGTAGCATGACATTGATAAGAGTAGATCTAATAGACATTTATCAATTCGTATCTGAGCAGCCCACTATGTTAAACACAAATCCTAACTGGAATTTTATTCCCCTGTATATTTTTAGGAACTGGTATGTATTTAAGAAAACCTACTCACTTCCCTTGGGCTGAGGATGGATGTGAGACAGACTCCCCTAACGTGAAGGAACTTACAGATGACCGAGAAACTTATTTATATTCTCTTCAGGAAATAAATAATTTGTCCTTATTTCTTTCAAAAAGCCACCAAACTGCTCGTACTTGAGAAGAAAATTAACCTCTTTACTGATTAATCACTAGGCAGCTTTGACTGGTGAAGAGAAAATTGTATTACAAATGAACAGCTACCTGTTATCAAATTACAAGGCATTTTCATCAAAGGACCCAAAAATGCAGCACATTGACCAGTTAACATGTTTCCACTGACCTGGGGGGATTTTTCCAGTTAACAGCTTCTGAAGAATGCTGCCTTTTGATTCTTGTCTCTGACACAAAAATGATTGTCCCATTTAGCCACTGCTCTATCACATACATCAGAGAATCCTATTTACTCACACGCTACTGGAACATTAAAACACAATACTGTGATTGTCTCTGGAAGAAAATTCTAAAGATTGACTTTTTTCCTTTTTTTTTTTTTTTTTTTTTGTGAAGGGAGTAAGATCAAAAGCTAACTTTAATAGATGTTTGACTAAGGTCACACTCCTAGGAAATGGAACACTGAAGATGAAAGAGAACAAATAGATTTGGTTTTTGATCTCAGCCAAATGCATTTGGCATTGTTTAGCTTTTACAAAATACTTCAACTTTAGGCTGTATCATGACTAAAAAGAATTGGTTGAAGGTTTCAATAGTTTGGTAAGACTTTAACAAGTACCAACATTTGGAAAAACATCTGAAGTATCTGGCCAGATTTTTTTCTTACTGGAATGATGTCAGGTCAAGTCTAAACACTGTTGTTAAGGCTAGATGTACATAAACAATTTTAAGAATATATTTTCCTAACCTCAGGCACGTTTAAGAGTTACTATCCACTAGTGCTGTAAAATCAGGACCACTGGTACTTCTAGCAAGAAATTCCAGGGGAAAGTGCAGAGCACTGAGAAAAGGTATTGGAATTATTCAGTTAAAACACACAACTGTGTCCCTAACCAAGAGTGCAGATAGGATCCTTTTCCCAAATTATTTCACAGTTCTTGGGGACATCCACGTTTGTAATCTAAACAGGAGTAAAAGGAATGGATCACAATCTACAAACTATTACTTTCAAATTTGTCAGCAATAATGGTGTTTGCTAACTGAAGACAACTTGCTTAATTAAGGAAAAAGATGAGATAACACTCATTAAAGCAATACGCTTAAATCATTACTATTGTTAGAAAAAATTAATTATCATTAGCCACCAGAAGAACTGCAGAAACCTCTAAACCACTTAGCAGGCTACACAGTCAAACTTTCCAAAGGAATTCCATGAGCCCTGATAAAAATCACTGATGGCAGGAAATGCCCCAAACCCGGGGTTCAAAACTGCCTTTTTAGAGTTTTGATGAAAATTAATGATTTACACCACGAGGTATATTACAATAAAAATTACTGTATCCGAGTTAGGCAAACATTTGGCCTCAGAAACTCTACAGAAATTATACAAAGGGAAGAACCTCCTGCTCTTACTTTCAAATTATTCTATCACTGTATTACAGCAGTGATAAGGAGCTGATAAAGAGCTATTTCCTAAGACACAAAGCCAGGTATTTATCATCATTGAAGGAGACACACCTGACCACAAGCCCTAAAAGTAAAGTAGGGAAGGAAGAGGTGATTCCCCACACACTTCTCTCAATACCTTTCTCCAGGGCCACTTAAAATCCAGCCCAAAGGCACCTTGGCCATTTGCTATCCAACCTCCAGCCACAAATTTAACCACACCAAGCAACTGGTTCTTTCCTACTTTATACTCTTTATTTCTTAAAAAGGGAAAATATCTCAAACTTTCCCCTCTCTTGTTTTAGAAGGACACGGCCTATTACACCTTTTCCTGTTATTTATTACTTTCTGTACCACGTTTCTGCTGCTGAGGCAGTAAGTGATTTGCTGAGCCCACCTGGGCACCGAGGATCTCTGCAGGCCAGAAACCCCACCCAGCTGAGCTCTGACCCTCCCAGGCACAGAACACCTGCACCCAGCAGTATTTTACCTATGTCACTCTCCAATATTACAAATATGCACCTCCCTTTATGCACTAAACCTACCTGCAGGACCTCGCCACACATCACAAATAAACCTGGCTTGTTCCTCAGCACCTCAGCTCGCTGTCACCGAAAATATTACATCCTCAGCCTCATCCTTCACATCCCACCCAGCTTCAAGTGCCAGTCAGTATTGATCCACACTACTGCAAACCTGACGCTCAAAAATCCCTGCCTTAAACCAGAAGGATTAGTAATTGACAGAAAAATAATAAAAGTCTAAGAAGACAACTTGTTTTTACACCAACACAGAAAAGCTGATCACCAGTGTTAAAACACCTTGTTTTCAAGGACAGAAAACAAGGATGGAAGCCATGGAAGCAAACTGGGTATTAGCTTAAGTGTCACCTTAATTTGAGAGAGGCTGCTGTTCACCCTACATGGAGAGGGTTGGGTTTTTTTAATAAAAAAATTAAACAATAACATATGTAAGGAAATAGATACATTTTCATTCTCTATAGTTTGTTGATCAACAAACACCCAGTGTGGAATTCCTGCTTCTCCTCAATTATATTTCTCCAGGCACTGAAAATTTTTGATTCTTCCTGAAGCCAGGAATATTTTCACTTCTCTACCCCTATGACATTAAGCCCACAAAAGTTCAATAAAAACTTCCTTTGTTTTAGCAGCTGAACATTTGCTATTCTGCATATCTCCTGAAGGACACAAAATCCTACAATATTAATGATACAGCACATTCAGGCATCACCAAAACAGGTCTCATCCATTTCACTGTCCAGCAGCACAAACCTGCATCTTGCTTTTTACACATTTCCCAAAGAAGGTGTAAGTTCATCTATCTAAAGATTAAACTATGGAATTTTTGGTTACTGGTATTTCCAAAGAAAAAAGAAATCAGAAAGCTTCTTTATATGGTATATTAGAAATGTGCTGAATGAAAGGAAAAAATTATAATTAAACCAATTAGCAGAATGCTATACAAGTAATTCAGATGTATGGTAAACAAAGTTGTATCTTCAGTCTTCCAGTTGTTCTGCTTGTAGGCTCAAGTTTCAAAATATTGTGCTTCTTAAACAACAAAATAAATGAATTCTTCATAATCTTTTGTGTCTGGTTCTGTGCAAGAAAAGGAATTTATGAAAAAACAAGAGTGTATTTATGGATAAATATTAACTTCTACCAAATAAAAAGCAGAAGACTATAAAGCAAAAATTAAACAAAATAGTGCTTGATTAATTTGGTCCTTAGTAGGAATATAAAAGGACCAGCCTGTGGAGGATATCATAAGACTGATTTATATTACCGACACTGAACTATTGAGGTATCTGCTTATATATCACATTTTGTAAGAGGCATCATGGGATCACACCATCTGGTATGGAGACATCAATAACTGCACCTTTTAAAAAGTAACAGCCAGAGACCAAAAATGATCACTGGGAGGTTTTCCTTTGTTTTCTTTTTAACTATGGAAATTTCCCAGCGAAAAACAGGAGCACAGGAAGGTGCAGCAGGACTAAAGCCCAGCCCTGGAGGGCACAGTGCTCCCACCCCAGTCTGGCTGCTGCTGCCCAGACCCTGCACACAGGCAAGGGCAGACACATTTACTGAAACCATCATTGCTTTGCTTTTGGCCAGAAGATTAAATATTTTTGTCCTGGAGCAAAAATGTTTAGTCTCCAGTTGTAAGTGCAGAAAACAAACTCCCAGCAGGAAATGAGTTATTTCTCCCTTCCTGAAAGAACTCGTAATATGATGAGCATAACATCACCAATGATGGGACAAAATGGTATTTTAAACTGCAGAAATAACAAATCTATCAGGAATAATTCCCACCAGAAATCCTGGAAACTGCACAGCCTACTGCCAGTTCTTGTTTTACGCAGTGAAAACAGAAAATTAAGAGGGAGGTCTGTACAACTGGATTTTGACTGGATTTACCCACAACTTCCAGTTGCACTCACTCAACTGTTTTACATCTTTTCTCTTGTATTTGGCCAAACCGAACAGGAGGCAAAGATGCAAAGATGTGCTGTCCCCTGACACATTAGGATTAATTATGGGGGAAAGAAAATGAGAACTATTTCATCTTCAAAGTGCTTTCCTAAGACATTAACATCTAATAACAGTATTAAAGTCACATTATAGGTCTTTAATCGGTGGCAGTAATAATGCCGTCTAGTTTCATAAAAATATCCATTAAAATAAATATTTTGGCTATCCACTTTTAGGAGTTCGCAAAACTGTATTATTACCAAACTGAAGACCCTTCAGGATAGTTCAGACTAAATTTTGAGAGCAGCACTGCTGCAGTACCAGCAACTGGGTTCCCTCTCCTTGCTTACCCATGCTCTCCTCTAGAGAAATGAAACCTACCTTACCAGGATCATGTCAATACTTTTAAAAAAGGAACAAGCAATAAAAGTTGTCAGTATCTTGAAATTGGTAACCAAGTAAGAAATCATAGTGAAGCAGAGCTCAGGAATTCTGCACATCTCCTGCAAACCTCATCTGCACAGATAAGGCAGCACCCAGCTCACTCCTGAGATGTTCCTTACCAAATTCTATTGGAATTCCAGCAGAGGGACCAACTCTATTTCCAAACCGTAATAAGCTAATTGCTGTTTCACCAGGAATGTAATCTTTGAAGCAGGAGCCCTTCATGGCAAAGATTCCTGGCCCAACTAGAGTGACACAGGTTCCTGGGTTCCAGCTCCCCTGGCACTGCTGGAGGGACTCTGGATATTGACACGTTTCACGAAACAATTCACTGCTGAGGCTATTTACAAGTTAGTAAATAATGTTTATTGCTGTAAGAACTGCCCTTTTAATTTGCTAAGGAGTTTGAAAAGGCATCATAACTTCTTGCTGGGTTACATTTACAAAATTGAGTGTCAGCTTCCAAGTTTTGGGAGCTGTGATAGTCGAACGTGAACACATCCATCTGCAACACTGCAGGCACAGCATTAGCCAATGAGAGATTAATTAATTAAGTTGTTTACCAAAAGTAAGAAATAAAACAAGCATATTTTTGCTGTTGGCTTCACAGAAAGTGCAATCAGCATTTTCAGAGCGCAAGGTAGTCTCTCTCTGTGTTTGTTTTTGGCTGGCTGACATTCTCTTGCCAACCATGTGTTACTGCTTGCTCTTTTTTTCAACGATTATTAAATTGAAATAACTGAAAGGCTTCTAAAAAATATTCCAGCATTGTCTTAACACCACATGAAACACTCAGGACATGGAATTCCCCAAATTTTGTTTTATAAACTCTCTGGCTCCTCTTTACCCCTTTTTCCCCACACAGCCCCTTGGTACAGGGGCAGATGAGAAGCTGGATAATCTCAATTACAGGTGATGGCAGATGAGGTGAACTGGCACAAAGAACAATGTCTTTCATTTGAGATTTCTGCTCTTTATCTTTCTTGGAGAGATCATTCCTGCTGGCCTGGACTGGTGCATTTGATGAATGGGTCAGCAGCAAGGGTCTGTGTGAGCAAATGAGTAAGATGCACATCTCATCCCTCACTCCATAATGAAAATCTTTATGAGATTGGATTCATGCTTTGAGATGACCTAAGAATATGTTCCTGCTTTTTTACATATTCCAATTTAGTTATCCAGTAACAGCATGAAGTGCCAGCACCAACCATTCCTGAAAGCTGGGAAAGTAAATCACACATGCATGGTGCTACTTTAGGCAGATATTTAATATTAAATTAATTTTAAAACCCCACAGAACAGCAGTAAGACAGGCTTTTTTAATCGTGTTACAATAATCTTTTTGAAGCAACACAGCTGCTGCCAAAAAAGCTGAAGATGGAGTTTCATGGGCAAAAAACTATCTAAATTACCAGAACTTGCTTAGTCCTACCTTTTTTTTCCTTAATTAGCATGTAATGAGACCACAGAACCAATCTACAAGAAATATCTGCCTATATCTGAGAGCAAAGGATGATGTTATTTATGCTCAAATTAACTGCACCCATACCCACACCTCTGTGTGCCAGAAGTGACCATATTTGCCACAGGTGGAATCTTCTTTCTCTAAACCTCGCTCCTGCAAATTTGCTATTAATGATAAACTGTAGAAAAAGTTGCAAAGTTCTCCTGGACATCTTTTGAGAAGGATCAAGGGAAGTCTCACAAACTTCTCGTTAGAGCTGTTACAGAAATTCCCCTCAAAACAGTTTGTTATCACAAAAAAGAAATATTTCAGAAGTTCTTGGCAAGTTTTTCATTGAAGTTTAGTACCTCTAAAAGCTGTTGGTTGGATCCTTTAGCGACATGAACTGAGAATTTTTCAGGAAAACCATTCCCTTTCTTTGCTCAATCCTTGTTGAGTTTGGTCAAGCTTGTGTTTCCTCAGGAAGGCCATTTACTGATATAAATTATATTTAGCAGGTAGAGATTCATTCCTTCATTCTCTGTTTTTCATGATGGAAAAGAACGGAATTTTCTTTCAATTATTAAAAGCCAAGAATAATGACATCGAAAAGAAGGTGAAAAAGTACAACAATAATATGCATCAACTGTTATGGTCTGGACAATGAAATACAAAAATATGATGAAGAATATACACAATCAGCACATAATTTATTGATTGCCCCTTCTCCAACAAAGGGCCATCAGCTAGTTTAAAAGTAAAATTACATACTAAAATAACAGCAGAGAGAGATAAAAATTATGAGGGTCATGCAAGGGGAAAAAGATGTATCTTCAGCAAAGATTTTTAAATGAGATGGAGAGTCAATGAGGCAGAGAAATACAGGAAAGCCCTTCCGTGCCAGAAAGAATTGCAGAAAACAGGTTCTTTTAGCATTAGTGGTGAAATGTGGAGTGGCAGCATGGGAAAGGCAACTAAAAAAGCAAAGCAGACACTCCTGAAACAAACTGCCCTAATCCTGCTTTTTAGAATGTCTATTAATTACATTAGCATAATGCAAGTTGTCTGGAAGGCCCTACGAAACGAGAAGAAAACAAATGACTTGTGCTAACAAATGTGCTCACAAGTTACATGATGGCAAACACGAGCTTAAATCGTACATAAGTCATGGACAGCATCACCCAGCTCTTCCTGAGCTTTGCAGCCCCCCTGCCCAAATCCCAAGCCCTGCCCTGCTGCCTGCAGAGCAACCCCACAGCAAGTTTTGCTGCTACCAGCATCACCGGTGTCACTGCTGTTCCTGTGTCACGGACCTGCACGTTCCCGGTCACCGGGGCCAGCTGCTCCCAGCTCGCTGCACTCAGGGTCGAGGGAGGAAAAAAGGCAACAGGTGAAAGAAAAATGGCAAGTGCTTGACCACAGAAATAAAGTTCAGAGGAACTGCAGCAGTAGGCAGAAAGCTTAACATGAACGGGAAAACAGAAAGGTCGTTTTTTAACAGTGCGAATAAGTAAACGCTGGGACAATTTACCGGGTGTGGGACAAATTCCCCCTCAGCTGAATCTCTGAGCTGGGCCTGGATGTGCTCCTCGGATGCTGATGGAGCTCAGCTGGAAGTGCAGGCTTCTCCCAAGTGAAATTTCTCAGCCCTGATGGCACAGGAGGCCTTTACACATGGTCACTGTGGTCCTCTAACACACTTCTGTCTGCTTAACTGTGCAGCCCATGAGCAATGCAGGTCCACAGGCAAATCTACCCCCCAGAGTGTAGAATTCCTTGTGGGAGAGTCAGAATCATTCCTTAGAACATGGCATAACTTGTGTACCATGCATGTAAACAGACTGTTCGCCTCAATAATTACGCATGCAGACGGTTATTCTGTGGTTTTAATATTTTGGTAAAATAAAAGCTTTTTAAGAAAAATTATTCTAATGGTCTGTCCATTTAGTTGTCCGTGTCCCCTCCAAACATACTTGTTCTCTAGAAAAACACATTTAGAACACCCAAGAGGGTTTAAAGCTGCGCCCCAACGGCTGGTTTATATAAAATGCACTAACAAATTTAACTGTGCCTCATATGGAAATCAAGTTGTGTCCCTGAGGTTATTTTAATGTACTTGGAGCCCGCCCCTGATGCTGCTGGTGAATGACCACCTGCGGGAGGTGATGCTCCGCAGCCAGGGCTCACCCCTGGGACGTGCCCACCCCCGTAGGGTCCCGCACTCCCTGCGACCCAGCAGCCACTGCCCCTCGGTGCCCCGACAGGGCACACCAGGACGATGCAGAATGGGGCTGGTGGTGTTACACACACAGCCCCACAGCCACTGTCACTGCTCCCATCCCAGCGGGGCTGAGCAGGGCTCCCCTTCCAGGGGATGAGTGGCCACGGCAGCTCTTTGGGGCCATTGCACCCCACCACTCTGTGAACTCCGGCACTGCTGAGGGCACAGAACTGTCCAAGCCATCCCCACACGGAGTGGGAGCAGCCTCCTCATCCAGAGCTCCATCCTGAGGCACACAAGGCTCAGCCCTCCCCAGTTACACCCCACATGCTCCAGGTGAAATGCTCAATACTGAACAAGAATGAATTCTGTTTCTAGAGAGCCACCAAACTAGAGCAGCACATTGTACTGATTTATATGTAACTTTTCATAACAATACCCTTGCAGATGTATTTGAAGAACAGGCAATGACAATACCAAACTGAGCTGTTTTCAAATACTGCTTGAATGTTTTTCCTTCAATTGTCAAGTGCAACAAAATAAAACATACAGATTATTCAACTGTGAAATCAGATTTAAATCTAAGACTTTCTCTGGCTGTTAGAACACCTCAGCCCAAGCTACACTGCAGAGCACTTCCTTAACCTGCACAATTTTGATGTAAATTCAGCTGAAGCTGCTGTGCCAGAGCTGCTCTGAGCCTGCCCCAGCCCTGCTGTGGCTCTGAGAGCGTGGCCACAGGGATGGCAGTGGAGGCCCAGGACTGCATTAGCCAGGCTGTGAGCAGCCGATGAGCTGTGCTGATTCATTTCCAGGGAGATCTACTTGGAGATGATTGGGTTTCAATCCTTGACCTACAGAATTTTAAGCATCGCTTCACTCATATTAGAGATTTTGTATATAGACAAAAACACGGATTATGGATGACTTCTAAGTCAACAGGAAAGAAAGTCCTTTACAGTCAAGATTATTTATTTTACTGAAGATTTGTTTAACAACAAAAATAAAATAAAATCCTTCCCAACTCAACTGTAAATTAATTTTAAAGTTGGTAGAACTGATTGTTAAGTACATAAATAACTGAAGCAGGAATGGGCAGCAGAGTTTAAGCATAGTTATAGTCAGACATCAACAGTTTCTCCTATGGGTTCTTCTATCAAAAATGAAAACCTGCCATTTCACATGTTCAGTCTACTCCTCTCTCCTGTCTCTTTTAGTTAACAGCTCCCACCTTGTTTGATGGAAAAAGCCTGAAAGAGACACCTTCAAATGATAAATTACCATTAGATTAAGGAGAAATTATAGCACCACAAGAAATCCACTGAATGGCTGAGGTTGGACAGGACCTCTGGAGATCATGTAATCCCAACTCTGCCCTTTGAGGAAGGGTCGCCTGGAGCAGATTTCCCAGGGCAGTGTCCAGATGAGCCTCAGCACGTGCAAGGATGCAGATTTCACCCCACGGGGAGCTTCAGGGCTCACCCAACCCTCCCAGCCAGCTGCAATTGTGGTGCTGCCCAGCTCTCCTTGGGAAAACATTCCTTGCCCCAGGGCTGAGTACTCAGTCAAACTAAAAATCAGCACTGAAAGGAGGCAAAAGTATTAATATTTATAAATACGGAAGAGCCACGTTTATGCAGAAAAAAGCGCATTGGTTTAGCTAAAGAGCACTAACAGAAAAACAAGAGTATGCAGAGTGTTCTACCAGATCTCACCTGTGCTAAAAGCATTAATTCAGTTCTAAACATCTGCCTGTCCCTGCACTACACCAAGAAAATGCAGATTTCTTGTGGAACATGTGGGGAAGAACACAATCCCTCTAACAGAGCCATCACTGCAGTCACTGCCTTCATCTTTGTCACCAGCTCTGTCACCTTCATGATGACAGGAGAGCACAATCCCAGAACCTGTGCTTTGTCTTCTCAAAGTCAACCTTTAAAATTAATCCTTCCTCTGCTCAGAACAATTGAAAAATCCCTACAGTTGTAACTTCAGATGTATTTGTTAGCAATTGTTATCCAATGAGCACGTCCCAGGCATTTATTTTCCTTTCCCAGAAGGAAGTTCCTCAAATACATAATATTGTAAATACAGTACATAAATATTGCAAACAAATGTTTCAGGTGACAGCAGAAAATCAAACTCACCCTTTGTTAATAACCACTGGGTTAAAATAACACATTTTTTTTTATTTCAAGTATGAGTATTTACATGATAAAATAGATCATTTAATTTCATGTACTTAAGTTGAATTGTGATTAGAGTGCACTAACTTGTCCTTATCCTTACTATCACATCCCTAAATCAGTGACAATGGAGAAAGGCTAAGAACACATCATGCAAACAAACCAGGGAGGCTGCCCAACAGTCAGAAACCTGGCAATACCTAAATACCAGGTTTGAGTCTGCTGATAGACTGCCATGATTGCTCAAAAGGAAATCAAAATAATTATCAGAAAACACTATCTTGGGATCAAATAAGAATATTTGTAATAAAACTTACTTCTCATGCATTTGTACAGACTAATGTTTGCATATTCATTTGTGTATGCATATATATATATATATAAATGCACATATATACTTAAAAAATCTGATCTTTGGTTTTAAGCCCACAAAAAGAGAAATGGAAGGGAAGCAGATTCCATTATAATTGAGGTCTTAAGAGCCACCCTGCATTTATGATCCGTGTGTGGTACTTCAGGTCAAGAGCTCCAAACTTTGTGTTTCACTTGGAAATGGCACAAGCCCTGTTTGCTCCCTGCAGCTTGGTGCATTTATGAGACAGAAATTCATGCAGAAAAACAACCTGGGCTAGGAAAGGCACACCTGGGGAGGAGGAGGAGAAACAGCAACTGGAGGTTGTCACAACTGTACCTCCAGTCCCTTCAGCTTTACACATGATTGTTGCAGCTTCAAGATTCCATGTTACATCTTTAATTGTGGGCATTTAGCAGACTGCCTCTTATTATTAAGATACTGCTGAATTTTATTGTCAATGTGGCCACAGGACAAGGCTAATAATTACCAGCACCAGAAGCAGCTTGTGGTTTTATATTACATTGAGGTAAATTACACTGGAATTAGAGTGGATTACTTTTATCAAATGGGGAATAAGCTGTTAATTAACTCCCTGCTGTAGCAATCTTTTTCTGAGCTTGCAACTGTTATTAGCTCTAGATTAAACTGTTGAATTAATTTCCCACTTACTTACTATTTCAAGAGTTTTTAATTTACCTGGCAGCAGTTTTAATGGGAAATTGTATTAGTGAGCATAAATTGTTTTTGGGAAGGGTAAACAGTTTGTGATAATGTTTATTAAGTCGTTTTGTTTGAGCAAAAATATAATTGCAGTTTTAATTAGTGCATGGTTGTTGGAGTATTAGGTTTGAGATTACATTATGGCATTCTGAGAAAACAATCGCCCAGGTAATCCCAGCATTTATGAGTGAGAGCAAAGGGAAAAGCTGTGTCAACACTGCCCCGACCCTGAGGGTGCACACAAACACACACACACACTCAAACTCACACAAACACATCCAAATTCACACAAACACACACACACACACACACAGTCAAACTCACACAAACATACATCCAAACTCACACACACACCCAAACACACCCAAAAAACCACACACACACTCAAACTCACACAAACACATCCAAATTCACACAAACACACACACACAAACTCACACTAACACATCCAAACACACACACACACACTCAAACTCACACAAACACATCCAAATTCACACAAACACACACACACAGTCAAACTCACACAAACATACATCCAAACTCACACACACACCCAAACACACCCAAAAAACCACACACACACTCAAACTCACACAAACACCCAAATTCACACACACTCAAATTCACACACACTCAAATTCACACACACCCAAATTCACACACACACACACTCAAACTCACACAAACACAAATTCACACAAACACACACACACTCTCCCACAGACACACCCAAATTCACACAAACACACACCCAAATTCACACAAACACACACACACTCTCACACACACACCCAAATTCACACAAACACACTCAAATTCACACACACAAACTCACACAAACACACACCCAAATTCACACAAACACATTCACAAGGGCCAAGCACGTTCAGGAAAGAGCCAGGGGGTCTCTGAGCTCTCTGTTCCCCTGCTCCTGTCTCACCACTGCTGTCCCCACTCACCAGGTCCCCTGTAATGTCCTCACTGTTTTATATAAATCCCCTCCTCATGAAGGATTTGTAGGAACTAGACATGGAAGACACAATTCAGCTCAAAAGTGACCTGGAAAAGGAAAGTTACCTGGGTCAACCCAGAGCCCCATCTCCAGGTGCTGAGCTGGGCAACCCACAGGCTGCCAGGCAGACAAGAACATTTTCTGATAATGGTTGTGGCTGGAAAACCATGATCTAGCAACAAATATGGGTGTAAGCAACTCCATCACAGCCTAAAACCAGCCATAAACACACAACCCAATTAACATTTGTTCTTGGGGGTTGTTTCCCTCCATCAGCACTTTTTCCCCGTGCTGCATTCGAGGTGTGGTCAATGTCAGAAACCATTAAATGTTCTTCAAAAAGTCTGTAATATGCCTCTTTTTAATCCAAACATTAACATAAAAATGTTCAACTGAAGTTTATTCAATTAATTTTGCTTCTCAATTTATAAAGATTTTACTATTCATGCAAAGGAAAATGAGAATTAAGATGCAATGTGCTGACATGGAGTGGAGTTTTACAGCCTTTTTAATACAGATGTAATTTTAAAAATAATAGGTTTAAAATAGTAAAAAACCAAAAACTAATAGTTTTGCTAAATTACCTTTTTATTACATGGTTTCAATTAGCATTCCCTCATCCTCCCACCCAACATGCAGATTGTTCTCTCTTTGCTCTGAAGGAAATTATGAGATGATAGAAGCACAGAAGATACTTCAACCAAATGTTAGAGCCTCAATTGAAAACACAAGTACACAGCATTCCCAGAATGATTTGTTGCAGCAAATTCTATAAAAGTTAACAGTTCTTAAAGATGTGTATAACTTATGGAGCATGGTTCTTGCATATGGTAATAGATTATCCTACTAAACTCATCGGTTATTGCATTTAATATGCACTATGCTAAAAATTACAAACAATAAAACGCTTTCATCCTGACTATGGTTTTTCATGTCTTTGAAGCCACCAGAAAGCTGTGGTGGTTTTAGTTAAGGTATTACTCTACAGCATGAGGAAAATGTTATACTGCAGGTGCAGGGAAGATTTAATCCACATGTTGTGAGGTTCCGTATGGATATAAACAGTGGATTAATCCTTGGGTCCCTTCACTTCTGACTCTCCCAGTCAGAAGAAAAATAGCCTAATTCTGAAATTGTATGGTACCCTGAGTTGTCAACACCTTTTATTTCATCTGCAGAAGGTTCTGTGAGACAGAGCCCAAGTGATCATCATTTCATCATCATGTATAAAAGTAAAGATCACAAAATAGGTAGGAATATCCACACTGAGAGAAAGAACAGAGGTCACTGCTGCAGACCTGGATGAACCCAGCCCCATAAAATGCACTCAGCCTTTCCTGCAGCACTGTCACAGCAGCGACCAACCATGAGACTGAGCTCAGGCAGCTCAGGTAATTCAAGTGAACAGTGTCACAGAGAAGAGACTCAAACCCTGTTCAAGAATGCTTTGAACACCTAAAATCGAATTTCAAGGTGTTCTAATAAGACCGAATTGAACACCTGCTTGAGTACATCAAGTATTAATTCTCTTCCCTGACTTACTGAGCACAGCTTTTAATGCTCGATGTTCTGCAGCTAAAGTTCACGTTTGGAAACTCTAAATACCTTCTCAATACCTTTTTAAATTATCCTCCTCTTAAGGCATAAATATTTTACCCTAACAAAATCAATTTTATCTCCAGAAAGACTGTAATATAAGCACACTGATACATAAAACTATAGGGCTTAAGATTTCCAAAAAGGAATCTTTTTGTCACTTCCTGTTCTATGTTCTCAAACAGGGAAGAACACTTATGGTAAAGGATGCTCAGAAAAACGGATCCTGTGACCACAACAGAGGAGAACTAGAACCCATTTCCAAACCCACCTTACTAAGGGATTCAACCCATGTAACTTTTAAACATCTCTTTTGTTGATTTTTTTAAGGAAAGGGAGTAACCTAATTAGAGCAAATACCTGAAAGATTTCTTTGGAGAATTTCCTATTTATCAATCAGCAATATGCACCATTTGTAGTATCTTTGTATCTTATACTCCATGATGGCATTCCCTAAAAAGGGTATTTGTCAAATAAAAACCTGTCAGGCTACAGTAGATCTGTGTTAAGATTAGCTCCCTATTCCACACCAGATCCATCGACCTGAATCTGCTTGACATAACTATTACAGGACAGAAGTTAAGAACACCAGCAGGTTCAATCACTCTGTCCAGAATACAAAACCAGAGCTGTTAGATGAAAAGGTTTTCATTTCTTTTTCTAGAAACCTCATAGAATAGAACAGAAATCTATTGAGAGATTTATGGGAATCTGTAGAGCTCAATTTGATATGATGATTTTTAGGTATGTCAAACACACACAAATCAATGGAAATCAGCACAGATCTTCCTGCTAAGTCAGACAGCAATTTTATAGTTGTGATTCTTATGTCTAAAAGCAGCAAATTTTAGACAGATGTATGAAACACCAGCTGAACATGGCTTAGAAACAGAGCTAAAACCAGCCATTCATTCACAGGAGCTATAAATAGCAGTAAACACCGTGGATTTGAGGAGTCCTGAGCTTTGCAAACTTTATCTGTGTTTCATCAGGAAAAAAACCAAAGTTCTTAAATCTGGAAAAAAAGAACTCTATTAAAAGCACATAAACTCACACTAAAACTGAACTTAACAATATTGAGAAGGTGGGAATAAAGGGACCACTAACAACATAAAAATCTTTAAAGAGGGTAACAAGAAACAAAGGTTCCAACGTTGTCAGCACGTTCACCCACGTACACAGGTCCTGTGTGCGCCACACGCTCTCCCCGCGCATCAGGACTGTCTCCAGGTGGAGTTCCAGGCACAGGGAGAGGATGCACGGAAGGACACGTTCTCTGAGGAGCTGTAGCTGAGTTTCGCCCCTCTCCAGGACAGCTGGGCATCAGCACAGCCAGGAAGGGCTCCCGTGACAGGCGGTGACAGCGCGGAGCCAGCGCGCCGCAGCCCCGGCTCGGCACGAGCCCTGTTGTGTCTGAGGCAGGTACGCTGTAAAATTTCAATGATGCCTTTAAATTCTAATGGTTTCAAGCTGCTGTAGACTTCTGCAGCCATCAAAAATAATCTGTCATGGGACTAAGGGGTACGAACATCATGTCAGAGCCACTCTGCTGTTAGATTTATTGGAGGGTAAAGCATGTCATTTATGCATCAACTCACAGGAGAAAAAAGCAATCCCTATGAAGTCAATCTAATAATAGACTGGAAAGCAATGATTACTGTTTCATGTGCAGCAGCTATTTGTAGCAGAAGTTGGCCTAATTCAGCAGGCCTTGCCTGTCAGAGCTCTGGGATTAGCAAGTGTTTAGATGAAAATCTATCAGGAAACATCAAGAAATGGTTTAATGAAGAACAAAAGTCTTCATTGTTGCATTTAATACTTGCTGAAACTTTTCCATTTGCACCACTACATTTCTAAAAAGCTTACTGGAAGTGACATCCCAAATAGAATACAAATGTTGAGGGACTGCAACTTCAATTAATCTACCACAGTTCTCTGCAATTTCACTGCAAAAATCTGCTCTCACTCTTCTCCTGTAGGCGGAATGCCCTGAAATTGAGTGCAAGATTTTTTAAAGACATGACTAATAATCATGGCCTCACTGTACTACACACATTTTCCCCCATCTAAATATTTCATATCTATTGACTAATCAACCTCGTCAGTCCCCACATGGCACAATCCAACTGCTGGCATCATTTTGGAGGAGTGGAAGCAGGATGACAGACACCTGCCAGTCAGAACCCAAACACACAGAAATGGCACGATGGGAACGGGGCACCAGAAGATGCCAAGTGAGTCCCCAGACCATCCCTGTGCCAGGAGCCAGGCACCTGGGAGGCCCTTAAACATTCTCACTTCTTGAAACTAATAAAAAAAAAGTATCTCAAATCCCTTAATTAGGTTCAAGTCCTAATGTTAACTAACCCTGGGGAAGAGGCTGCCTTTCATCTTCCTTCATCCATTAAGTAAAATTAAAACTAACCCAGAGAAGATATTTCAATTCCCTTTCACTTAAGGACACTGTTCATCACCGAACACAATGAATGTCTCAAACGGAGAAAGCAAGACATTCCTACCTAAAGGAAAAATCAGGAGTTAATCTGATTAACACATACATTGCATAGCTAATTCTCTCCAATGAAATTCCCAGCAAAGAATGAAAAAGAAAGAGAGAAAATCAGCCACTCCAGTGTACTTTGATGTGAATGTAGGAGACATTGAGGGAACACTTAGCCACAGCACAGGTTCACACCCTCCACGAGAAAATGACCCAACCAGCAGTAAAGCATCAGCAGCACTTGGTATTTCTTCTAGATGTGCAGAAATTGTCAAACACAGACTACTCCACTGAAGTAAATACTGACATGGCTACAAGTCTGGACTGGCAAGATCAGTGTCAACCTATTCTATCTTCAAAGTCACAGTTAAACCAAGATCAACCAACACTGCATACATTCTGCACTTCAAAAAAGTTTCATTTTAATCTAATATAAAAGCTAAGACAAAGTCACTGTATTTTATTCCAGCTGCTTGATGAAATTAATCTTGGTAACTCCTTTTAGACACACAAACCCAATTTCTTCTATTCAGTTTTGTAAAATAAATACACATAAACTTGAAAAAAAAATTAAAGGTGAGGCTGAAACAGTTCAAAGTTTCTTGAGCACGTTTTAAAAGGGATGGTTACGGACGCTTTGTATTTGTGAAAAATAATTTCACCACAATATTTAACTGCTCCCCCAATCACAGTTGAATGGCACCCCAGAAAATCCACTGCAAAATTTCCATTTATAACTTCACAGATGTGTAAGACCAGAATTTGATGATGCAGATGGTGCAAGTATTGCAGTTGTATTACTGGCTATCACCTAGCAAAAATATATGAGTGATAACATTAAATGTCACAGTTCAGCCATTATTTGGAGACCAATATGATCTTCTTGAGCTGTAGAAGAAAACAGAAAATTGGCTCTACACCAACGCCAGCTAGTTCCTCAATTAACACAGTGCCTAATCATCTTAGCCTTGAAAAATATGCAGGTAGCAAATCCCAAAACTAACCCATATTTTACTGTCTACTAAACTGTTTTGATCTCAGTGTCATTTTCGCTGTATCAGCACAGAGGTTCTGCAGGGACATCACACAAACACAGCGTCAGACCAGCGCTGCTCCAGAGATCAGAACCTGAACACCTGCCTGACCATTCCTCCTCAAATTCCTGATCCCTGGCAGACAACCTCTGGATCTCGAGAGCTTTGTTGAACTTTCAGGGGTGACATTTACCTCTCATCCCAACCCTTCCCAATCCTCCTCTTTTTCCAGGTGGCACAGACAGGCCTGGGTTGAGCACAGGAAACCCACCCAAAGCGATCCCAGGATTTATTGCTTCCTATTTCTATCTCTTTTGTATCGCTCCTTCTCTTTACTGCCTGGAAATAAACACTAACTTGAAAGGAAAAGAAAAATGGTCATGGAGCAGCTTCTAGGATGGCTTTGCTTTTCCAATCAGGAGCTGGGTGCAGAGGATTTTGGAGTGGGCCATGGTATGGGAATGGCTCAGCTAATTGAGGGCAGCCTCAAGGTCAACATAAATTGTGGTGTAGACATAAAAGTCAAGGGCAAAAAAATAAAAGAGGAAAGGCAGAGTAATATGATGCAAGGAAAAATGGAGATCAGGAGAGACACAACACAACAGAAAGGGAAGGATGGGTCCGTATCAATGGGCAAAAAAACTCTTCCCAGGATATTTTCCTGAGTGCAATCTACAGTGAAAACCTCCCATAAATGAACAAAAATTCTCAACAGGATTAGGACTCATGCTTAGCTAATGTAGACTGATAAGCTACTCTGAAGAAATATTATCTGTAATTAAAATTGGTAATGAACCAGTTCCAAAACAGGAAGGCCAAAACAATTCATGGTGCATTTCCTTGACGTTTAATAGCTTTGAAAGAGCGATCCTGCTGACGAGTTTTCAGCAATCTAACCCAGCTACAAACACAAAACAGCCCTCTGAAGCTTTACACTGACTAATCTAATGAATTTCAGGAAAAAAACCTCGAGATCAATATATCCATATATTACACAGGACTCCACAGGACAAGGGAAGTACTAAACCCATCAGGGCAGAGCCCTCCGAATTACCACAGTGAGATGGCAAAGCTTTCTGGGTCAGCTGAATTTGAATAATAGGGTGTTCTTAGCCCAAATAACCTATTGACTTCCATACCTAACAAAACGGAGAGGCTCTTTCAAGTGCCTCCTAGATTTAGCAGCTGTTGCTCTGACACTGTCAGCAATGCATCCATCTTAATCACAGTATGAGCCTTTCAACTTTCCTTTCTTTCCCCTCCTTCCACCCATCAGCTCCAAGCTCCGTGTGACCAGGAGCTGAAGCAATCTCCCCGGCCTCTCCTGCTTGATGCCTCTTTGTTTCAGCATCTGATACATGTGCATCTCCCAGTTTTTGTCCTGCACATATAGGAAGCCTGTATTTGGATGCCTATGGGAGGTGCCTCCAGGCTGTTTTTGCTTTGCTGTTCTGAAGCGCTCTGCTGCAGCAACTCCCCTGTAACTTGCCTTGCCCATCACCACAGGCACTTTACTTTTTATCCTCATTATTCTTTTTGATTTTTCTTTGCTTGAAATAAAAGACTCCATATGTTTTGCTCTTATTTCATTGGAAGACGTTAATGCTGTGTACCAGAGGGCACAGTCAGACGAGGGATTGCCATTTGGACAGAATTATACATCCAATTACTGCCTAGGGTATATCACCTGTATGAGTGCTTTGAGCAGATCTCAGCTCTGTTTCTGCCAGAATTGAAGGCAATATTTTACTGCTGGAAAACAATATTCAGTGCTTTCCAAAGGAGTATTTTTTCTGTCAAAGTCATTCAAATTAACTAGTACTTAATGGCCTACAATTCACTGCAGATATATTTCTAGTTCTTAAAAATGTGACCCATCTGAATTTTAAGTGCTTTTAAAACAACAGCTCAGCCATATGCACTTTTAGTTAATTTTAAACCATATTAAAACTCTCCTCCTCATTTGAGTTCTCATCTGAAAAAATGAAATATTACTTTAAATGTGTAAATCATAACAGAGTCAGAAGTCCCTTAAAAAGAAACCAGTCCTGCTTCACCAGCAAGGCACGAGAAGGCTGCACATCTGAAACAGCTTTGGTGTACTGGGTAATTCACATTCACTGAGTGGATTAGCTGAAATAAGCATAATAAATGAAAGAGAATAAAATAAAAAACAATTTCACACTAAGGGAAGGCTTGACTTATAGGAAGTGGCAGCTCTGATGGCCCAAGGCATAGAATTAGTTTTGCCACTCGATAATTTGACTGATTCACTCGAGTGGCCAGAAAAGGACATTTTCTGCCTGATTTCAGTGTAATCAAGTCACCTGCTCTGTGACTGCCAGGGCCAAGCCAAGTGCACCCGCAGCACCAGGACCAGGCTTCCTGCTCGTGTGAGATCCAGCTACAGCTGCACATTTGCCTATTTTCATCTGAAACCACACAAGCACCATGAAAATAACCTGCTCCATTCACTCCCTTATTTACAGACAGCTTGGGGCTACTGCTGGGATGTTCTCTCAGTTCTGCTGCATATCCCAGCAAAGAGCCTTTGCTGCTTTTTTAACAAAGGAGGTGACAGGAGGCAGAGACAGAAAACAAAGTCATTCCACGGGACTAGAAATACATACATTTTTTCTTAATTAGGAATGATTATGAAATTCTTTATAAACAATTACAGCAGATTTTACATTAAAATTACGAAACATCCGTTAAATATAATTTTCCTCCTCACACATCTTATATAAAAAAGACTGTAACATACAGGCAGAGATTTGGGAACACATCTAAACAACCTGCATGACATGATGTCAGTTTTACTCCTGCTTCGCTGAACTGGGGTCAGGCTGGTAAATGTAATATATGTGCTCATCTTTAAGCATATGCCCAGTTGCACTGGTTATTATTTACAGCTAACCTTTCAGGGTAATGACTGCATACTGCATGTCAAAGGAACAAAATTTTATACTGCTATTGAAGAGAGTATTTTCTTCCTTTTATGCAAATACTAGATTGAGACTACCCCAGTCAGGAGAGATAATCCACTTAATAATATTATTATTATTAAAGCACATCCAATCAATATGCAAATGCAAAAAAACAGTAATTAAGCATTTTATTTTTTACAATTGTTCAACAGTAAAAACAAAGATGTAATGTGCATCAAAATGATTTAACATTTTACAACCAATTTTCTACTTGACATATGTTAGAGCATGATTCATCTACGTTTTTCAGAATCAAAGTCCATGATCTGGCAAACTAATTCTGTTAATAAAATGAAAAGGTGACCTTGCTTAATTTAATAAGTCTGTGTAGAAATACTCTTTCAACATGTTAAAGAATTACAAAAAGGTTATCATAGCTTGCTTTCATGGGAAAGTACTCTACCTTTTCCAGCTCATTTCTCAGGCTTTTACTGTAATTCATTAGATTACATAAAAACAATGTAGATCATTATATTTTAATAAAGGCTTTCCTTTCCTAATAAAATGTCTGTCATTTATATTCAGACATGTATTATATAAAATGCTTCTCTCTCTGAAGTAAAGCTTTTCATATTCAAGTCACAGGAGGTTGGTAGCTGCAGGAATTTCTATTCTTTTGTAAAGGATTTTCAGGATGAATTTGGTTCCTAGACTGAATTCTCCAGAACTGCAGCCCTACATTTATCTTTCCCACAGATACAACCAAGGATCAGCGACACCAGTTGCCACCAGCACACCAAGAGGCCTCTCTGTCCAGCAGAGGATGGTGCACAATACTACACTCAATAATTCTGCTTGTTTTGCTTTACACCAATTAATGTTCACTGTGATAAAACAGTTTAGACAACTGTGCAACTTGCATAAAACTATACAACTAAAATAGTTTATACAACACAAATACATTTCCAGTGAAATCCTGCGGCGGTCCCAGTCACTTAATGACAGCGATCAGGCAATGAACCTGTTTTAGTTATTCTTGCTTCCAAATAAAAATGTGCCCCTCCTCAGACTGCTCAGGAAGAGATGTTTCCTGTTCATCACAAATCCTAATTTGTTGCCAGCCCTTGGCATCACGTTTTTCTGCTTGGGAAGGGCTGAGAGAAGAGCACGTTCTCCCTGTGCAGGAGGAGACACCACCCCAGCCGAGGTGCGATCCTGGGATCAGGCACCGACTGCATGTGCGATTTTGCAAAAGAATCCTTATAGAACCTGTCCTCCAAAACTCTGTGGGAAGTAGGAAAACACTTCTGTTTAAGACACCAAGCAATCCAAGCCAAACCAATGGGATTATTTGTTTGCCTGATCTTAAATCACACTGAAGCATTTCCCTCGGGTAGGACTCCAGGACGAGGACCAGAACACAAAAGCAGTTAAATCACAATGAAAGTACTCAAGACCTGACCAGAACTATGGAACTACCTGGATTTAAGTACACTTCATGCTTATTTTTTAATCCAGTGAGATTTGTTCTCCTCTCTTTCCTTCATAACTTCACCAGTGTTGTTACACCAAGAATTTTGCCAAAATACAGCTTTTTAAGTATTTCCTTTAGGAAGCCACTCTACTCCAATCTAATGCAGATCTGAATGCTGTATTTCAAGAGAATATTATTTATGTAAATATAGCAGCCTTTAGCATTGCAAGTAGATGATGGATCAGTATTTTCCTGCAACCACAGGTGTTAAATTTGTTCCTTCCAGTTAAAATTTTACCTATTAAGTTTTGGGTCCCAGAAATAAGAATTTAAGTGTGTGTAGATAACTTGAGTTTAACAAGACTTTGAAATAAATACTGCTGGATACACAAAATGCAGTCAGTGTGGGAATCTTACACAAACACTCTTGAGGCACTTAACAACGCTTGTTTGTGATACTGGTACCTATTTGTTCAACTTTATCAAAGTCATTGTAAAGGAAAATAAAACCTAACAAAACCTATTCCATTACAATAGTGTTACTGCCAAAACAGTCCTCCAGAAAACAGGGAGTGCTGAAGGTAAATCCTTCACACCTCCTGATGCTATTTATGACTTTAAGGCACTTCTTAACAATAACTTAAAAGAGGTGAAAAGGTTTCAAAGCCAGCTGAAGACAAGAGAGAGAGAAGCAGATAGGTCTTACGATCACTACAGCCCTCAGTGCCATGAGACAGGAGACTGACAGAAAAGCTGGCAGAAAAGAATGCCAGGGATCCTAAAAACAAAGAGATGAAAACTCACCGGTTTTACTGACTCTGTGACACTCTAGCCAGGTTTTTCAAATGGTTCCCTCCCATCTGCAAATCAAGACAGGCTCAGTGCAGACCTACTCTGAGTGTCAAGATGACACAGTCTTAATTCTCTCTGTGTGACCACCCTGGTTGAACTTCATTTTCTCTAAAGATGTAGGAACTCACTAGGATCAAATTTTTTAAAAAAAAATTTTACAAATGCATAAAAATCGAACTATATTGCTGAGTTTCACACTTCTCGGACAGTAATTAGTAGCTGAGGCTAAGTGTAAATTAAATTTACAACAAGGTTAACCATTCAGCAAAATCTCAACAGCTTTATCTATTCATTTGTCAAAAACGTAATGTCCCACCCAACAGAGCAGACACTGAAAATGGATCCTTAAAGAAAGATAATATTCAAAGAGAAAAGGAAAGAGGGGAACTGAGTGACTCACAGCCACCAAGTATAGTTCTCAGATTATCAGAACTCTACTGAATGGCTGTATTAAAAGAGTAATGATATGATCCTGCATTCCTCATTCACTCCAATTCAGGCTCCCTTCAGCACAGAAATCTGCTGGCATGAGATGGGTGGTACTCAATCATGCTGCACACATGGTCTTTAATTTTAAAATCCAGTTAAATAGATGTTCTAACATCATTTTTTATCTAAGAACATTTCATGATAAAATGAAAGAGCGCACATGTAACTTATTTGTCAGCTTTACTGTGTAGTGGATAACTTTCCTATGTTACTCACACGAGCTTTCATTTCCCAAATCTATCTGCATTCATTATGACAGTAAAAATGAAGAGTTGCTAAAGAGACGTATGCATTTTTATTATTGTTTGAAAAAATAGATCTTTCTGCAGTCCTTTGAGCTTCTGAGTGTGTGATTTGTATAAAATATTTCTCATTTTGGGGACACAGCAGATGGAGTGCAGGGCACTGTGGGATATGCCATTTATCACAATGACAGTGCGTAGGTAGCACTGATCCTCTCACCACAGGGGGAAGCTCGAGCTGCAAATGTGGAGCAGCATTAAAAGCCCGACGAGTGGAGTTTGGCAACACTTGTACTACTCATTAACTTAATCATATTAATTTATTAGCCATATATATCAAAGTAATTCACTACTGAATTGTCACCAAGAACAATTTATAAACTGTTAACGTTTCCCATAGGCAGAGGAGTGTTGTGGCATCCTTAATCAGTGTGTTTGCCTTTGATTAAAAATAATAATTTCTACCAAGCCAGGTAATGCCAACAATGACAAAGTCCTGCATATGTTTCTCATTATAAATGGAACTTTCAAATGTCACCTATGACAACTGAAAAAAAAAAAAAGGGTAATTGTAAACAGCGAAATGAGCCACAGAAATTGGATGTAAACATAGAAATGTTCAGTTAAATGCTGGAAGGGAGGAGAGGGTTCGTGGGATCGCTGGCAGCAGGAGCTGCCACAGGCTGTGCTGGCTGATGTGTGCCCGCCTTGATAAACACAACCGGACACCAGAGACCCCAAAAGCCTCCAGTCTCCTTCATTCCTCTAACACAGAGATACCACATCAAAATGCCTGAAGACTGCAGCAAATCCTGTTTTATTCACCCTTTCTGTATGAAGACTGAAGTGGCTGCTGCTGTCGCTGCTGAATTGAAGGAACACATGAAGTTACCATATCCTGTGAGCTGCTCTATTTGAGTCCCACAATGATGTGACTTGGTGCAGCTATTAAAATATTAACTCCACTGAATTATTAATTACCTGAAACTAGTAAGTTCACAACAGATTCTTTTAACTATTAATAAGACAAAACTGTTCTGAAAAAAGTATTTGTATCTGTACAAATGAGTCAATATTTTAAACACTGCATTCTTAAAAGCTCTAGACAAACAGTGTCTATTTTAACCGCTTATGAAATAAAAGGATCATTTCAAGAGGGGTGAAACCAACATAGCTGATAATGAAAACAGCAGTTTATCTTACACATTGGCAATGCAGGTGGTTTGCTTCTGTCTGAGTATCCACTTGAAAATGCCTTGTTTTCCTCTTCTCACACATTTCCCCACCAGCCAGGCTTCCCTCCCATCCCTGTGCTGAGCCCTCAGCAGCTCCCAGCCCTAAATCCTCGCTGTGATCCCTCTCCTGACCTCCCAGCCAGGCTGCCACGGCTCCGGGCAGCACAGCCCAGAAAATGCCAACAGGAATGTTTTAAACAGGCTCGTGCCCCGTCATCCCCTGACACCCACCCTCCCCAGGCCTGCCAGCTCCAGCTGCAAGAGCCAGCCCATGTGCAGTCACAGAGGTCCCAGCCCACTGGGATCCTAAAAAAACTGCCCCACACAGCAGCTGTGTGCCCTGTACCACAATCTGACAAAGTTCTAGGGACAGGATGGTTTTCTCCATGAGCCACCCTCTGCAACACCTTGAAGGAAAAAATGAAGCAGCCCCCAAAATGTTTTTATTGAAATAATAGCAGCCGTTCTACAGACTGAGTAGAGAAAAACTACAAGGAAGGCAGAGGGGTTTTCTAACCTTTTTTGAGGACAACCTAAATGAGGGGTAGGAGGATTGGAGTTGCACAGATAACTATCAAAAGATCCAACTACTCTTTCAGCTTCATTCCATATGAACAGTTTGCTGAACCATTGGCTTCAATCATGTAACAGATTTCAGCTTCTCTCCACACAGCAAACTAGTGCTTCAGACCCCAAAACTTCCTTGAGAATCTATTCCACAGATAAGTCCCAGCTGTCCTGTTAAGATACACTGATGATAAAGACTCGTACATTAATAGGAGATAAAGCCTTTTTTTTGTTCATGTCACTTCATCACACGGCATTGTTTGAAGGACTGAGCCTTTGATGACCATCCCTCCGTGACATGCAGGTTTTTAGCTTTGCCCTCACAGCAGGCAGGGGCACCACGCCGATTCCCACATTTCCTACACCAATACAAAAAGAAAAACACTTTCTCCTAAGTTAACATAAAATGGACAGTACTTAAACACCAGCTCTTGAAGGATGCAGTCAGGGCACGGTTCCTGTGCTGCCTCCGCAGCCCTTCCCGGTGGCGTGCATCCCACACACACCACCTCATCTTTCTCAGGCACAGCACTAACCCAGATGTAACCCAAATATTCCCTTTCCCCCAAGGTGGAAAGTACCCACAAACATTTAAAAAGGTCGAGGCTTCACTTGCAGCTCCTTCACACGTTACCTAGGTATAAGAGTAGATGGAGCTCGCTGTGCCAAGAGGTCAAAAAAATCCCCTCCACACTGGGAAATGCAGTGTGCCTAATTTAACTACCTGTTTATTATGTGAAAATGACCATGTAAACTGAGCTGACACAAACCAAATGGGTGATGAAAATAACAGCACATTTCAAGGAGTGGAAACACAGATGGCTCGTCTGAGTCTGCAGGAAGTTACTAATCATCACTCTGTAATACCCCCTCCAGACAGAGCTGCGAGCTCTGCAGCCACAACTGTGACTTCTCGAGACCCATCCATCTAACCAGGAGCCAGCCTGGACGCCAGAGCCTCCACTTTAACTTGACAGCAGGCTGAAGAGGAGGTAAAAATGAAAAAATGCAATGGTGGATGAATCATGCTGCATTTCCTGATATGGAGCCTGTTACTAAAATGAGCTTATCTGAAGAAAATTCAGATGCTAAGCTGGACAAAGCAAATGAGGGAGCCACATAAGAGTGAGATTTTTTTTTTAATTACAGTAATGTAGGCAGACTAACATAAACATCTGCGTATCTGTGCTGCAGGAAGAATGGACAAGATCAGACACAAGGATTATCAAGGACAAGAAGACATCCAGAAGAAATGCTTCGGGCAATTACACTGCAGTTAGAGGGAGCAGATAACCAAAGAAGCCCTCAAGATGTAAAAACTCCTTCTTGCCTCCCTATCAGCCTCTGCTCTTCTGGCAGGAATGGATCCAGCCCTACCATGCTGCAAACTCTCCTCAGTCCTGGTCCTGCTCCCTTCCCACAGCCATCCAAACATCCCCACGGGAGCTGGGAGCAGCTTTTATTCCAGTCTATTGCCCACCATTTGGAAATCTGGAAAAAAAACCTCTGTTCTGTGACGAGTGTTAAAACCCATTTTGTTCTTATTTCAGCCAAAGGAAAGAATCCAATCCCAAAGCATCGAAGGCACCCAGAGCAAAGCAGTCAGTAATTAAGTGTAAAGAGGTATAAATGAAGCTAGTGGGGGCTTCGTATCTGGGGTGCTTTGTCAAGAGCCACAACAGCTCAAGTCGCCACGTGTGAATGCTGAAAGCCTGGCTGCAGAGAGATTTCTCAGTTTTCTGACAGTGTCTGTGTGAAAGCCTTGCTTTCTCAGGGACGCTACGGGAAAACAGTTGGGAGATTTTGTAAACTATGGTATTGTTGTGATACCAAGGAGAAAATAGCTGAACTAAGTGTTGTTGGGTTCAGCCAATCCGTCTGGGGGGTGGTTGGTCAGAGAACCAATAACCTTATGTCAGTCCAGCGTGCTAAGGTATAGAAGCGAATCTGTAAATTAATAAAGTGTCAGTTTCGTTTCACCCTAAACCGTCCATGTCACTTTCTTCTTCGGTCTCTGCTCGCTAGCGACACCCACGGAGTTTACGGGAGGCTCTTCTGGCACCTCTCCTTGCTCAGCAACTCCCCCAACCCTTGCTCTGTCCTTTCCTTAGGAACAGGACAGGCCCCAGGAGCCCCTGGGAGCCGTGGCCCTCAGTGACAGCACTCGGGAGCTGCCCTGCTCTGGGCTGGCGCCGGGGCCGCCTCAGCCGCGGGGACCCTCCTCGTCTGCAGCCGCGGGGACAGCTCCAGGCTCTGGAAATGGGCATTTCCCCCGCCCCCAAGCTGCTGCTCCCAAACCCCGTCAGCTGCTCCAGGCACGCTGCCTGCAACTCGCTCGGTTACGCCGAGGTTTTCCCAAGGTCGGGGAGGTGACACCCCCGAGACAGCCCTCCCTCCATGTGCTAAATACAGGGGGCTGGAGCCCGCTCACACTTCAGGCTCCAGACAACTCCCAGCAGCCCAGAAATTCAACTTAATAATCTTCTACTCAAACTGTGTGCTACCCAGAATATCTGTGAGACACAGAAGGTGTCTGTGATACTTCAGTGTGCATCCCCAGCACGCTGCATCCTAAAATATTTCCCGGTTTAAAGCAACGTGGCAGTCTGCGTAACTTGGTGCCCTATTTGCAAACACACACACACAGAGTGGAACAGTAATATGGAATATTCTGGATTTCAGAGAAGAACTTCTCAGTGCAAGAGGCTCTTGTGCTTTCCAGTCTATCAGTAATAAACACGAGTCCATGAAATTCCTGAGCTGAGAACTCAACAGAGATACTAAAAACTCCCTCATTTGTAAACTCTAGGAGGGACACCACAGTTCTGGATCCCTGTCACAATCACGAGCAGCGCACGAAGCTGCAGCAGCCCAGCTGTGGCACGTGGCTCTGGCCGAACGCTTTCATACTTCGTTAACTGCTCCAGCTACGGCTGCTGTGACTGCTGCTTGGGAATGGTCTTCCCCACTTCCATGGGGAACGTACTGGTTCCCTGGGAGACCCTGGGGACACCTGGAGCTGCAGGGAAATTCAAGCTCTCGCTGTGTCACTCGGTTGCAGTGCCCAGGTTCTGCAAGGAGAGTGATCTCTGAGATCAGCAGAGATGGCACTCTACTCCCAGCAAGGATCTTTTTTAATTCTGCTTTTCCTGTTACATATTCTACGACTTTATATTCTCTTAAATGCTTCACTAGGTTTGCTTATTAGGGAGTTACAATTTACTTAGACTGGACTTTGACAGCAGTCCTAAAACTGCTAAGCCTGTTGAATATTTAAGCAATTACTTTTATGAATACAGCCTGTGAATATAGTTTATTATGAAAATCAACTTACCTTTAGCATACAGCAATTAATAAAAAATTAAAACACTCATCAGGATAGCACAAGATTTAATTTAAACCCTATTAATAAATTAATGAAGTGAAATTAAATACTATGCATTAAATTATGTTTCTAATTCCACATATTTTCATGCTAGTTTTTTTCACTTTGTGATACTGAAAGCAGATTATTAAAGCACAATGTGCTGTGGCAATGCAGACTTATCTGCTTTTCAAGTATTTCTTCTGTAATTCGTACAAGCATCCCTGCCTCTCCCCAGCACACATTAATGGGGTTACAATACACCAGGCATTAGCCACGCTGCTCAGGTCCCACGAGAACTAAAACACACACGCATTTCAAAGGAAGAAATGCCTCTTACAGGCCTCCCAGACAATAGTTCAGCTTCTCACGTTGGCTTTTTTTTTTTTGCTTTTACTAAAATAACACATTTAATGGAATTTCCTGTAAGGAAATTACAATTAATAAAGAACTAAATTACAAATCCATTAGATTTCAGTCACTGCAGCAACAAAACAAAGTTTTCATGAACGCTCAAAAAAATCCAATAATGTAACCTCTGGTAAAGCCTGCAAAAGCCCTGAAGGACAAGGCAGTTAGATCAATATTAGTTTATTTTAACTGCTGTGCAGTATGAAGAGATGAGCCTGATCATCTGATGGATTTTATTACCTGTCGGAGAGATAAGCCCTGGTGATAAGAGGCCTGGAACTCCGTGGGGCAGCAGCCGTGCATTTTCCTGGATCGCCACTCCCAGGGAGCGCTTGGGGGGTCTTCCTGGGCGGGAGCTGGTGGGACAAGAGCAGAAATGAAAACAACGTTTTCTTTGGGAAATATCTGCTTCCTACACATGGCATCGATTTGTATAAAATGCATGAACCATCAGCGATACGCGGAAATAAATATTAGAAATTCTTGCCTAGGAAAAAAACCCAAAATTCGTTTGATTAAACACTGAAGAACCGCACAGGTTTCACGTGAGCCAACAGTAAGGTTCTCCATTATCCAAGGCTTCCATGACCTCACAGGTGGCTGGTGGAGAGGGGTCATAGCAGTGACTGCTCCAAAGTCTGTGCCATGCACCTGAACCACAGAAAATCACAAGCTGTGATGCCTGAAGATGAGGAGCTGAAACCCTGAATGCAACATCACCTCAAACCCTGCCTTTGGGCCATGGCAGGTACCTGCCTCCTTCTGCAGGGCAGCATTAACTTAACCCTGAGCTCTGCAAAGCTCACCGGTTACCTTCACAGATTGACTGCTGGGTTTAACTATCATCGACTAAACCAGGTGTAAGCCCAACCTGCCAAAAAACTCACCAGTTTAGGAATTATGGCTGCAGATTTTAGTCCAAAATGTCAAAGGTCCATTTCCAGACTGGTTCCACTGAAGTCTTGTTTTCAACTATCAGCCCTTCCATCAGTGTGTGCACGTCCCCATCCTGCACAGCCATCATAGCACAGATTTACAGGCCAAAAACCCATTTGAATTGACTCTTCCCCAAGCCATCTAATAAAAATGCAACCTCCTCATGTTTGGAAAAGTATTGCTGCTTCTCTTTGGTCAAAACAGATTTTACTCTGTTGAATAATAGAGCTTTTGACAACATAGAGTGAAACACTGTATAAAATAACTAAGCTGCAACAATGAATGAGGTTTGAATAGAAAGCATTTCCAAAATGACTCCTAGTTCACAAAGAAATTTAAGTTAAACTTCACTCTATCAAGTTACAGTGGCAAAGCCCTCCATCAATGTACGACAAACTCTGCATTTAAATGAAGACAACTTCCAGCAGCACTACACAGAGGTACCATTAACCTGTTCATTTTTCACACGGTGCTAGTGTTATTTTGTTTTACTGTACATCAAGGCAGCACAAAATCATTTTTTTGGTTTATTATTTTATCTCTATAAAACCATTCCCCCCTCTTTTTAGCTTCGGGTTTGTCCATTTTGAATTTCATTTTATTCAGTATTTTTTCCATTTTTCTTTTTGATGCTTTCAGTTGTTTATCATACTATGATGGCCGTGCAGTAAAAAACTTGCTACAAGAACCACTGGGCTATAATAAAGTAAGCCTAAAATAAGAGCATTTGATTTCCACGGGAAGTTTGATGCACACATGCATTCTCTATTAAAATCACCTGCTTAAGTCATCCCCTGCACAACAAAACTGTCTAACAGACAGTGTTAGGTTGATACGTGGGGGTTTTGAACAAACAGGAATCGTTGTTCTTTTGAATTACAGGAGCCTGTAATCCACAGGCATGTGTAAGTGCTTAGCTGGCACTTACTGTCTCTGAAAAAAAACCCTACAAACCAGCTAAAATTAGCAGCTTTCTCCAGTGGAAGAGCTCAGTCAACAAAACAACAAAACATTTTCTTCTCGAGCTCAAATACTAACAAATCTTTTGTAGAAAACTCCATATGTTGGTATTAATCTAAGCAAAAACATTTTCAAAATGCAACAACCAGCTTTAAAAGATTTTATGAAGAGAATTTTTAGCTCCGATTTGTGTTTTCAGAGGACGAGGAGATGGGGCTGTGGAGTGTCAGCCCTGGTCCTGCGGATTTTGCCCTGACAGCAGCTCGTGTTGATGGCTCTGAGCGCGACCCGTGGCCCGCAGGTTCAGCAGAGCACAGCTTAAGGCGCTTCCCAGCACGTACCACGAGCAGATGTGACACCTGTGCCTCAGCACTGACCCACATGGAAAGCCCAAGAGATGAAGAAAGAGCAGCTCACATCAAAAACTTACTCCATTCCCTTTCAGGGTCCTGCTGACTGTATTTATATCCTCCTCCCTTACACAGGCAAGGGAAGTTCCACTGGGAAAACACAGCACTTGGGAGTGTCTGGGACTGGGGTCCTTTTGGGACCCCTTTCAGTCTAATAGGTTGAAAAAAAAGAAGTGTACTTCTACCCTACTGAAAGCCCTTTTAGTGAGTATTCCTATAAAGCAGTAACTCCTAGGGCTCGGATTCTGGGCTGACTTACACAGCTGTAGCCATGATAATTTGAATGGAATTGTTCCCAGCTGAATCTCTTCAAATAAAATCTAAGTCCTTTGTCTCTAATTTAATCTCGGCTTTTAAATGAAAAACTGCAGGCTGGATGCTGCTCACAGCTGAGTGTGACACACCTGCAAGGACCTGTCTGGGTCTGTAACACCGAGCTCTGCAGTTTTCCGTGCCCTGTGCCTGGTTCCCAGCCAAGGACAGGAATCCCAGAGCCCCCAGCACTGCAGCAGACACCTCACGCTTCCAGCTGGATTCCCTGGACATTCCCAGAGACGTGTCTCCCATCACGAATGAGGACATCACAACTCACAGAACTCACAGAAAGCGCCATATCTGAGTCCAAACACTTCCAGTTTGAGCCAGAAACACATTTTCTGGCATTTCTGTTTAAACATGAAACCAGGAATTTCAGAGAGACAGGATACAAATGACTGCTCGAAATCTTGGGGTTTTAACAGGATATGCACAAAGGACCAGTAGATGTAAGGTTTTTATGGGGTTTACTTTATGTTGTGAACCTGCTGCTGGCACCCCCAAGCCATGGAATGTCACTGCTCTGTATCTCAGCACTCCCCCAATATCCCCTCTTATCATCCCACATGGTCTAGAAATCCACCAAATTTCACATTTACGATTTAAAATGTATGCAACCTCCACAATTCAGAAAAAAATTGCTAATACAAGCACTGAACAGTAAACCCAAGGCAAGCAGAATTATCATTTGGGGAGAGTAAGACATGATTTGTGATTATGTAGGTATTAGCATATAAATGCTAATAGCATTAGCATATAAATATTAACTTTATTTAATATTATTTCTCATCTTTTGCCACCCTGCCCTTTTACTGCATTTTCTTTTTCACACTTTCCTTTCTCTCACTCAAGAAAGTTACATATTCAAGAAGTGTAGAAAAATCTTTTCCTCACTAAGGAGGCATAAACAGGAACAATCACCTTCAAACAATTTTAAATGCATTTCTTTGAGAGTCTAAAATCTCTACACAAATTTTGTACTTGCCATCAATAGATCTTTGCAAATGGAAAACTACCCAAATTTAAATTAGATATTAATTCAGTTAGAAACTGCTGGTTTATAGGTATCTTTTAAAAACTTCTTAAAAAACAAAAATTATGGTCCCAAGTGAAGACCATGGAGGCTAAACCAGAACTACAACACTGTTTCTCATGTATACCTTCAGGAATCTTATTCTTTTTACTAAATAAAGTCTCTGCTGATTAACATTCTATTGGCATTTCTCAAACCCAAGAACTCCTTGGGTCATCAGTTACTTGAAAGTGAGGAGGACTGGAGGTTTTGGTTTTTAACCTGCATTTACCCCACGGTTATAAAGTCATTTTTGTCATACTCTCCACCCCACCCCCACAAAATCACTAACACTTGAAAGAGAAAAATGAACTAATCTGAACGTTGTTCATTTTTTAAATTTTGGTTGAAATTAAATTTGTCAGAAAATAAATTACATTTTGAGCAGTATATTTGACAGTTGAAATTTATACAGTAAAATGTTGAGAAATTGTTCATTAATGTCTCTTTTCTTCTTTATTTTCCACTCCTGTTGAGAGCTAATTTTATTATTTTTTTCTCTCAAAGTTTTATACATTCCCTTGATATCCCAAGGTTTTTTAATTTGAATCAATACATGAAATAAGGTTATTTTTTGTGATTTTCTTAAAGTTACTGATCAGCTCCATCTTTTGTAACTCTATTTTATGCTCATTATAGACAACCGTATTTCATAAAAGCCACTAATTCATCAATGCTTTGTGAAATGTAATTAATCAGTGGAAACATGCAGCACATCACTGCTGATGTATGACAGTGCTCTACTTTTGTGCTTTTAAATATAGGAGATTTACTAGAATCAGAGGAGAATTTGCATATTAATCAAGACAAATAAACATGTGGTGATTTAACTAGGAAACTGTTATTTGGATGACAATTTAATCAGCACAGGTTGAAAGGTCCATCACTGCAGCATCCTGTTTCTGCTAAAATATTGATTGCACTACTGATTTCAGTAATGCTTTATTTTACAGGGCACAAATAACCATGTAATTACTCTTTAATTGAATGGTAATTGCTTGCTGGCAATTATTTGTTAAGTTTTGGAGTGTAATTACTAGGTTATTTGTGTTTTGTGAAATAAAATGTTATGTATTAGTAGCCCAAAATATTTTCTGTGTGAACAGTCTGCCAAAACTAGGCAAGTTAGTTATGATGGCAGGAGTTTGACAAATAACACTACAGCACTAAAACTATTATTAAAAGGATCAGATGAACCTTTGAATGCTTTCCCTTTACAAAATTAACATTAGATGTAACATTTGTAAGATAAATGGAGGAATACTGTACCACAGAAGCATGATTTCCTCTGGGGTCTAGTCCACCATTTAGCATAATTTATCCTGATGTTTTGCTTTTCATTCTCTGAGCTTCTTTAGAGGAACTGAAATAGCATCCTACCCTCTTGAGAGCAAAGAATAAACCAAGTAGAAATATATTTCAACAGTACTTCATATTTCTGCAAGTCAAGTGGATTACCACCAGCACATTATCTTAGCAGCCTATAAACTCTGTAGCCTTGGCAGCTCGCTAGATAACAAGGGAAAGCATTATGTTTTGCAGTGTCAATGAGATATGACACTTTCTGTGATATGTTTATTCCAAGTTGTGATAGATGAGGTACCCGATACTTTGATCGTTAAGATTTGAATTTTACTTCTACACTTTTCATTTTTGTCATCAACTATTTATGAATTGGCAGGAGGCAGCCTCGCCAGGACTGCTGATTTTGTTTTTTCAAAAGAGATCCAGTTAATAAATTAATTATTGATTTCATGAGGCTGGAGCTATTTGGTACAAAAATATGCTAGACCTGTGATTTAGGAAGCTCTCACATGTATCACAGATTTCTTCAATAGCAACATATTTTATTAGGCTTAAAGGAGAAATACTGAAGTACTGTATGACACGCTGTGTAAATTGCCCTGATAATAGTGGCAGTAAGTGGTGCAAGTGCTCAGAAGGAAAAAAAAAATCCCACAACAAAAATAACACTTAAAAAAGCTAAATAAAACACACCCACACCCCCTCAATTTTAGTTACTTTCCTGAAACTGGAACAGGGACCAGAAATTAAAATTTTTCTTCTCTTCAAAGATCGTGAAATACCCCCTAGTGATTGTGCAAGGTACTTTTTGAAGTCTTTACCAATAAATGTAACATCTTGATGAGCTACAATTCTTCCCTGTTACCTTCAGATTTTCAGCTGCAGCACGGACTTAAAATAATCTCCTTGCTTTGGCATTTATTACAACATTTCAAAGATGCCAGTGGTAGTTAAACTCTGCTTGACCTTTCAGTGTTTAAGAAGAGAAGCAAACCCTGACCCCGCAGCAACCTGATTCTGTCTCCTCTCGGCGCTGGCAAGCTGATCACTTGTCTGGCCATGGCAGGACATTGGATCACCAGCCACATCAAAGGCAACAGGAGCCAACTCAGCAGCAGGGAAAAAGTCATCCATGCAAAATGGGCAATTAACATTAATCATACATGAAGTTGTTGGAGCCGATAACGAGAACCTGGTCCCCACGGCAACGCTCGGGGCAGTGCCCACGCCAGCACCAGGAGAGCCCAGGCACAGCTCACCTGCCCGGGGACACAGCACACGGGCAGAAAGGCTCTGACACTCCAAAATGGAATCTCCCCACCCAATTCTCCAGGGAATTTCAGCGGGGAAGGTCCTCAGAGAAAATGTCAGCAGAAGTTTGTTCTAAAGCATCACAAACCTGAACTTTTTCTGTCGTGATTGGTGTTACTGTCAGAAAAAACCACTCCTTAACAGCGCTGAATTGCTCAGAGCCGGAACTCCAGTGGAATATTACACCTTTACAACTCCACCATTAACAATGGAACGTAGCACATGATCACTGCGTTCATCCTAAAAAATCTCAATCAGTGAAAATCCAGCAGAGATCTGACTAATTTCCACACATGGCTCCCTTACCACCAGCTTGGCTGGCTGGGTCAGAATTCCCCAGGATCCCCCCACCCACGACCCCCCTGCATGGCTCTCTCCAGGTATCCCAGCTCACAGCCCATGGATGGTTTCTCAGGCACACACACCTAAATTACACCAGGGTATTTCTGCTCTAGATGCCAGCTCTGTGCTGTACATCCTGGCAGCACTGGAAAGCTGCCTGGGCAGAGGCCATGCTTTATTATTCTTGATTATCATAAGAATAAATAAAATTCGCGTGTTTTTCAAGTTCCATTTTGCATGGTTTTATTTGGCTTTTAATTTTGAAATATTTAGAATGTCTAAAAATCACACTTCCCAGCTTTCCTCCTCTAGAAAGAGCCACAGGACACTGAAGAGATTGGTGTTGGTTATTTTCCTTGAAGTCTCACCATTGAAAGCTGAGATTCTCTAATTAGTTGATATGCAAATTTAGAAGTTCTAAAACAAATACTAAATACGAACAGGCACTAAGAGTTATGGGAAGTGCAAAAGTAGAAGTCCCTCATGCAATAATTGTGATTGAGCCATCTCTAGGAGGTATCTGTCTCTGATACTCTCACTGCTGTATATGAGACAGGGAGGGTATTTTTCTGCCTGCTACCTAAAGAGGTCTTCAGATACCACAACAGAACTGCAGAAAATGCTTCTATTTTATTAAAAAAAATAAATGGGGGTCTGATTCATGAAAACATCCTCAATAAAACTATCTGGAAAAAGAGTGAAGCAGTATAGAGAAGCTTAAAATGATCTAATTTCTACTAATAACTTCTTTTGCAAAACACCGTTGTCTCAATTTATCTCCATGCAGTCCATTATGTACTATTTCATTTTTACAAAGACCAAAAATTCAGGACTACTTGTAACTGTGCAGAAAGATAAAACAGAATTTAAATGAGCTTGCTATAAATTTCTTAAATGTATTAAAAATCCCCACTAGGGCAAAAATTTGTAGAACTATTCCATCCATATACAGATGTTTTACAGATTTATCTTACAGATTTATTCC